>JAEQBH010000480.1:0-600000 GCA_016808115.1 Tetrastigma voinierianum | reverse complement strand
GTTTCGACCATCGAATGAAGGGAATTTGAAGTGGATTTTGAAGGAAGGAGAATGCATAGATGCGGAGTGAGATGCGATGAGCAAAACCGGGCGATCCCGAGTTTTTCGCTATGATTCGAAAATTTCGGCTGGGATTGCGAAAATTCATGATCATAGCGAAAATTTCGCAATCCTAGCGAGAAGTGAAATTTTAAACTAGATAGCGAAATTTGGCTATCTAGCGAAAACTACTGTTCTAGCGAAAATGCACCTTTCGCTATCTCTCTAGAATTTAAGCTAGGCTAAGCGAAATTTAAGCTACAACTAATTTCGTAGCTAAGCGAGAACTCATGACCAAATAACAAAATTTCTCAATTTACCGCTATCTCACCATTATAAATTAGCTAGGCTAGCGAATCCACTATATAATAAATTCTTCCTATTGATTTTTGTATATTTGATCCTAAACGACCACGTTTTGATGTATTACCATTTTAGCCCTTATGTAATCTCATATTTTAGGTATTTTGGTAGTTTCACACTTTGGGTTGTACTATATAAACCCCCACAAACTTGTAACCCTAAGCAACTTGGAAGCAACTTTTCATTTTATAAAATTTTCCCGTAACTTTCATTTTAGGGTTTCATTTGCTCTCTTCTCTCTCCTCTTTCTTTCATTTTCTAGGCTGCCAAACACACCCCTTGAGGATGGCTTGACTCGAGAGGATGCTTGGCCAGCCTCATAGCTTTGAAGAGGAGGGTGGCTAGCTTGGTTTTGGGGTTGTTGCAGGTTGTCCTCATGCTATAAATGATACAGGTACTGCATTTATGGTTCCAGCTACCTTCAAACTAGGGTTTAATGCCATTTAATGTTGTTCCTTTGGTCGATACTTGCCATGCTTTAAGGGTTCAGTGCATGCCCAATGCTAAATCTGCTTGACATTCTTTAGATGCCATTCACGAGTACTTGAAATGAGGTTAAATGCTAGGATTTTAAAAGCCCGAATGGGACTTTGAATGCTTAGTACTTGGTTTGACTCAAATAGGAGTGGTTATAGTGTTAGGTTTTATAGTTAAACAAAGATCGGTTTGAAAAGCTGACTATAGGTCATTTGCCTGTCACGAGTAACCAGAGGACACCTTAATACCCCATGTTATCGGCTAGTGACCCAAGCCGTAAAAAGTTGCCATTTCACATTTCAATTTAAACCATTACGGTCGGTCGGTGATCATCTGACCCCATTTGTTTTAACAAAATCGAAAATCCAAACAAAGCCTCACCATTTTCAAACAACGATGCTAATCGTTCGTGGGATGAAAACCCATCCGTGTTCGACCCTAGACCGCTATCTTTGTGTGGCTTGACTACGGCGTGGGAGGAACCAGATACAAATATTGTTGATTCCGAATCCTTACTCTTAGTGGCCTGAATCCACAGGTTTTATTCTTCATTGCTGTCGGAGTCGCGACATCGAGTTCTTTCTTTTAAAATTAGTTAGGCTTCCTTTGCTTGAAGGCATTCTTGTGGCGCGTAGTCGGCTCTTGTCGCGACCTCATGGTGGTATCACGACGTCATTTATCTCCGTTTGGTGTCGCGGCGTCGCAATGATGTCGCGACAGAGTGACTACTCTTCATTTGGCTGCTTCTCTTATTCTCAGCCAAGTCCGCATTTGTCTCGACTTCCTTACGCGAGTCACGACTTCACTTATTCACTCTTGGTTTCTTCTTCCAAACCAAATTTGTTGAGGTCGTGACTTGGGAATTGCTGGAAACGCACTTCTGTGTAACTTAGTTCAGTTTTGATTTAAATTACATTTGGTGATTTCTTATGTTTTTTGCTAAAATCTGATTTTCTGCTGTATTTTCCTGCAGATTGGAATTTGATTCAATTATCAATTTTCTGCAAACAATACATCCTTATTCTCATTATAAACTCAGAAAAATGTATTAAAAATCTCATGAGTTTTTGGACTCATCAAATTCCCCCAAACTTAAAATTTTGCTTGTCCCCAAGCAAAGAAAATAAGAAATTGTTTGTCCTCAAACAAATGAAACACAAAATTTTAGGACATTTTCTGATTTATTCCACATTCTTTTCTCATTCCACCGCGATCTGGAACTAAGAGATATCACTATTATTTCAAATTTCAGTTTTTATGCAAACAGGCATGGTGTACTTATTACAAAATTTCTTGATAAACTAATGTATTTAAGCAGTTTATTTAATAAGTCTTGTTTTGTGTGTGTGTAGTCATCAATCCTTTTCAACTTCATGATGAACTTAGTTTGATCTTAGGAGTTTCTTAGGCTGTTTATCAAGTCATATGCTTGTTTTCATATTGATCTCCGCTAATGTAGGTAAATTCAACCTTGAAATCATTAGGAGTCTTTCGGGCTTGTAATGTTGAATTTCATTAATTGGGTAGATAATGGAAAAATTTAGGTTATTACCAGTTTCCATCTTGTCTCTACATTGTTGCCTCAGCTTTCTTCATTTTTCTTCTTTGTTCCTTTCGATTCTCCTTAATCTATTTGATTCCTCTTTTTGAATTCTTTTGTAAATCTCACTTTCCATATGTACTTGATTGACGATTCTTTGTTCTTTAACTCTTTTGCCTTTACTTCTCTATGATTTGGAATAGTGCAATGTTTTGTCTTCTTAGGCTTTCTAATACTCTTAGAGAACTTTGGGCTAGCAACTCCCATACCAGTTGGCATTAGGGTGCTAGGTGTTAAAACACCCCTACGAGCTTAATTGTTCAAGGGAAATAGGCCACAAGACAAAACTTATTCCTTATTTCACTAGCTTCTACTTCTTTACTTCTTCAACCCCTTCTTGTCAAAATCTGGGAATATTATTCCCCCAAACTTGTTTTTCCCTAATACTACACTTTTAAGACTAAATGGATAATTTAGGTTCTTTCTTTGAGTTTATTGCGAGGGGAAGGGAATTTAGGTTTTCAATTGTTGTTTTGTGAAGAACTAAGGCTTATTTGGCTTAAATCGGAACTAGAGAATATGCTTAAATATTTGAGGAGTAGGCTTTAAAAGGCTCAGTACGCGAGGATCGCCTCTTATCATTTCTGTTGGTTGTTTTCACTGAAGTTTCGACTGATCGATAATCAGTGAGTTCTAGAATTTGTGGTTAAATCTGAACTCCCAGGAAGATGTTCCTAATTCCTCTCAAAAGTTTCATAAGTTTTGTTGACCAATGTGTATTATTTCTTCAAGACTTGTACTTATTCACTGTGCACTTACATTATTTTAAGCAAGTATTTTATTATCGTGACAACTTGATTTTCAATTTTACGCAACTAAAAACTGAATCATGAGCAGGCATTAAATGTTCCTAATTCTGATTTCTTTATTCATGCTACGATTTTGCACTTATTTGTGTTCAAATTTATCTCTAGTTAAACTACTTTAACTAGTTCAAATTATAAACATTTAAACATTTCATTCTTGAACTAGGTACGATGTTATTTTCCCCATGAAGTCGAATAGTAAAAACCGCAAACTAACTACCGGCAAACAAACATTCCTTTTCTAATTTTCTTGTTTATTGATGATCAAATTCTGATGTTGAGAACAACATTAGGGAAGAGAGGAAGAAAGATCGGTCGATAGTAGGTTTATTTTTTCTTTTTGGAGGGAGCATCAAAAATGTTGGGGGTCCCGAGATCAGAAGTAGCCATTGGAGAGAATTTAAAAATTTCATTTCCATTCTCACTCTTCTTCTTGATACTCTCTTTCTCCATCTAATCTTCAAGGACTAACTCATTGGTGAGTTGACTTTCTTGTTGGTGTCTTGTCTTGCCTAATGTGTTCATTGTTCTCTCATCTAGTCGCTGACTTAAAAATTTGGAGAGATTATTGTTAATCAAGTCAAATTTTCTAGCCGGATTTTCTCTTTGTATTTTTCATTTCCTCCCGAGTTTTTATCTCTTTCTTCTATTTTCTTCTCAAAGTCCTTGGCTTGATGACTTGTATAGGAATTTGAACCCCTTAATCTGCTCTACAGTCTTAGCCTCCTGTTCTGAATCTCTTCTTTTTATGATTTTGAGGAGGCTACAGAATCCATGATCATCTTGGTTGTTGTAGAGATGACTCATGGCTCGATTTTAGCTTTTGATGAATCTTGATCCCTGTCCTCCATTTCTTTCTTGAACTTCTCCTCTTGAAGCTTCAAAATTTCCTTCATCTGCTCCTCTCTTCTGCTCATTACCTCTTCCCATTGTTGATCTCTTCTTTTCATCTCAGCTTCATGTATTTCTTCTTTTCTGTTCATCTCTTCTTCCCAATTTTGATCCCTTCTCTTCAATTCTTTTTCATAAACCTCTTCTCTGAACTTTTGCTGGAGGTTCCATTTCTCTTCTCTTTCTTCCATGCTCTTCTGAATTGAACTGAGCATTTCCATTATTGAGTTATTGCCTTGAGCTCCCCTTGAGCTTTCTCGGAGTTCTCTGAAATTCTTTGTTCCTTCTTGGGGAGGCGCGGTGGGGTGAGAAATCTATGGGGCTTCTATCTTCTTTCTCTCTATCCTCTGGAAACATACCGTCGAAAAGTGTCTTCTTCTGTGTTGCATTTTTCATTTTCATCTTTTGAATATGTTTTTCTATGACCCCTTTTTCTTTTGATTCTTTGGCCTTAGCACTCAGTCGGAGTGGTGGTGTCATTTTAGGGCATTCTTCTCTTCTTCTTCTTCCCATGTTCCCTTCACACCAGCCCTAATACATAACCTTGTGATTGGCTGGATGAGGGATTAAACTCGTTTATTACCATCAATAAGGATACCTCATTATAGAATTTTCAATAATCGGGGTCCCAAAGATCAATCTTGTATCCTTTCAATATGGCATAGAGAAGGATCATTTTGTTCTCTTATCAAGTAAACGTGTTTCGTGTGGACTGTAATAGAGGATAAGAAATAAAACCACACCTTTGCCTCCTCTATCAAATCTCCCCTGCTCAGGGTCTTTTGCTCTCCTTTTCCTTTCTTCCATTGCCCTTTACCGTCTGTTAATTTTCTCGCAAGCTTCTCACGGTTCGGGTTGCTCATCAGCTTCTTGAATTTTGATCCATTTTTCTGTCCTTCCATCCCATACATCTCATTAATAGTCTTTGCTCCATAATGCACCCAGACTCCTCTGACATAAACAGAATTCTCTTTCCTCCCAACCAGATTGGAGTAGAATTCTCGGACGACTGCTGCATAACCAGACCTTTGATGTTTGCAAAATTCTCCTAATCTCGTTGCTCTCAATTCCTGAACGGTGAGATGAGCTGACTAAAACCTCTTTCTCCTACAAATCCCTTTCTAGCATAGTGCTTTTTCCAGACGGAGAAAGCTTCCTCTAAGACGAACTCGTATTCTTCTTCTTCATTGCGCTTTCTTTCCCTTCTCCTCCGGTTGTTTTGTCACTAAGAACTCGGGTCGTTTCCGACACTGTTTCTCCCTTTCAGTTCCGATGAACTTCCCCTTCATTGAAAGTATACTCCTCCATGATTTCACAGGTTTGGGATGAGGGTTGGAAAGGTCCGCCATTAGAGAAACTCCAAGGTTTTAGGAAGAGTTCTATAGTTTAGGGCCGAGTAAGAGTAGAGAACCGCAGAATATATGAAACTAAAGGTTGTATTTGTTTGGGCCAGAAGAGATGATAGCCGAGAGAAGCTCACGCTGCAATTCAATTATTATTGTGGGCTCTTTATTGCTTCATTTATTTGCGCTTGTCGCGACTTCAATTTCCGGCTTCAATTGTGTACTGTCATTAAATTTAGGGCAAAATTAAAAGCTGCCCAGCTGGCAAACCTTTCTCTTATGTCGCGACTTGTCTCGTCATGACATAAGTAACCGTGGGGGGACAAGTTATCATTAGGCTGCGATATCAGGTATTTGATGAACTAATTGAATTGTCGCGACCTTCACCACTCTTTTGAGGAATGGTTTTGTTCGCGACTCAGGCTTTGTCACGATTCAATTTATGTCGACCGCCGATGTCGCGACATAACTTTCGGGTCAGGACTCGCCTCGTCCTTCCTTTCCGCAACTAAGTTGCGACTAACTTCGTCATGACCCAACTTTTGTCACAACATAAGTTTTTGCCGCCAAATTCTAGTCCGCAATTGCCTCAAATTCTAATGAATGTATTACCTTTCACTCTTGATTAATTAGCTGATTCTCATCATCAAATAAACCATTTCCACACAGCAATTGAAACATGTATACTATTCAATTTTCACATAATTTGTATAGGGAAAAGAATGCTCCCCTTCACCAAATAACTATTTCCTGTGAATTGCTGGAGTTGTCTTGGAAGTTGTTACTTTTCTCTCCTTCCCTTGCATTTCTGCATAAGCACTCTACAACATTTCTAGAAAGGATACAATTAAACAAAAATTAACTTCTCTAGTAATAACTAATCATTTTTAAAACTAAAGAAAACAAAATCAAGGTGAATTATAAAAAAAAATATCAAAGTCTAAAATCAGAAACTAAAATCTCTATGGGTTGCCTCCCATCAACTGCTCAGTTTTTAAGTCCTTAGATGGACTTGCTGTTTTGATTCTTTCTCTCTCTCAATAAACCAGCTGGAGCTCTTCCTTTCTATCCTCCCTGCTTTGATAATGCTTCAGTCTTTGTCCAATGACTTTAAATTCTTCCCCAGCATCAGTCTATATTGTTACTGCTCCAAATGTAGTACTTGACACTACTGTGTATGGTCCACTCCATTTGGATTTTAACTTCCCTGGAAATAACTTAAATCTGGAGTTAAAAAGAAGAACCCAAGCCCCGCTTCGAACTCTTTCAAAATCCTCTGATCATGCCATTTCTTTGTTTTGTCCTTGTATATTCTAGCATTGTCGTAGGCTACATTTCTCAGTTCTTCCAGTTCATTCAGTTAGAGCAGTCTCTCTTCCTTTGTAGTTTTAAAATCAAAGTTCAGCTTCTTGATGGCCCACATAGCTTTGTATTCTAGTTCAAGAGGTAGGTGACATGGTTTGCCAAAGACACATCTGTATGGGGACATTCCAATGAGAGTTTTGAATGCAGTCCTATAGGCCCAAAGTGCATCATCAAGTTTGGAAGACCAATCCTTCCCCGCTGAACTTATTAGCAAATTTTTTCCGTGATTCTTTAATCTCCCGTTGGAAATCGGCTATTCATCGGGTCCGGGATGATAAGCTAGACTCCTTATATGGGTTGATCTCATACTCGCCATGATTTTGGTAAATATTTTGTTTGCAAAATGCCTTCCCATCACTAATGATAGTTCTGGGTGTTCCAAATCTGCTCAAAATATTCTTTTGTAAGAAACTCACAACTCAGATTAGCATCATTCCTTGGACAAGACAATGCTTCCACCCATTTGGAAACATAATCCACTGCCAGCAGATATACAAGCCTAAATGATGGTGGGAATGGTCCCATAAAATCTATTCCCTATACATAAAATTTGCACCACCATTATACCTTTAGGGGCATTTCATTTCACAAGCACATTTCCAATCTTATGATTTATCACACAATTTGACCCATTCAAGACAATCTCTCGAAGAGAAGGCCAATAAAATCCGCATTAAGTATCTTGTGATGTTCTTTCTCCAGAAAAAATGCCCCCCATATGGTGATGCATGGCATTCATTCAAGATTTTACATTGTTTCCACTGCATACATCTTCTCGATAACTTTCGTGTCAAGACCTCTTTAAATAGCATCATCCCAGACATAAGACTCCATCGTCGCCCCGAGCTTCTTTCGTTGGTGGCTGAATTCGAGGAACTACTCCACAAGCTAGGTAATTCACAATATCAGCATATCATGGAAGTTGGAATGACACCTTAAACAATTGTTCATCTGGGAAGTTCTCTAATCTCGCCTCCTTCGTTTCATTCCTTTCTACTCTGAACAAGTGATCAACTATCACATTGTCACATCCCTTTTTATCTTTAATTTCCAGATCAAACTATTGCAGTAGCAGCACCCACCTTATCAGTCTTGGGTTAGCTTCCCTTTGACATCGATACATTTGATGGCCGCATGATCTATGTGAACTATAACATGGGATCCTAAAATGTATGGCCTCGACTTTCTCACAAGCAAACACTATGGCTAAACAGATCTCCTTCAGTCAGGAATAGTTTCTGCGGTTTCATTACACCATTTAGCATAATACATGGCTCAATATTTTATCTTTCTTTGCCCCAATACACCCCCATTGCGAATCACCGCACCACACATTATTTCAAATCCCCGACCATTCTGTGCAAATGCATGATAGGGTGCCTCGAACTAACTGATCTTGATTTCTTCAAAGGCAATTATAATCATCAAATTTAAACTTTGTGCGTCCTTCTCCCAAGAATCTCGCAGATAGTGGTCCTGCTATTTTTGAGAAGTCTTTGATGAATCTCCTATAAAATCCAAAGATGCCCCCAAGAAACTTATCCTCATCGTTGTGGAGGTGCAAGGGTTTTGATAATGGAAATCTGATCGGGTCCACTTCAGCCCCGCAAAGATAAATTTTATAACCAAGAACAACACTGCTACTCATGAAATGGCATTTTTCCCAATTTAGTAAGCAATTGCTTGTTCTCAGATTCAAGTACTGCTTCCGTGTTGTTCGCACATTATCTAAATCGAACCCATACACCGTGAAGTCATCCATAAAAATTCCATGACTTCAACCAAATCCGAGAACATCGACATCATACATCCCCTCGAAAGTGAAGAGGAGCACGCACGCACCCTGGCGGCATCCTTCGAATAATTCCGTCCAAGAAACAAAATGATGGTGTCCCCGCTTAACTGCCTAACATCCGATCAATGAAAGGCAAAGGAAATGATCTTTCCCGGGTTGCCGTATTCGTACTCTTCTCGAAATCAATGCATACTCTCCATCCCGCCACTGCTTCGCTGAATTAATTCATTTCTTTCATTGCGGATCACAAGAAATCCACCTTCTTCGGGAACCACATGGATCGGCTAACCCAAGGACTGCCTAAATTGTATAGATAAAACCAACATTTAACCATTTGAGCCCTTCCCGACTACTTTTCATTACTGATTCACTTCTCCTTTGATGTTCAACAGCCGGCTTTCAGATTTTCTTCCAACAAGTGATTCAGGTACGCATAATACGGATCGATACCTTTAACTCTTCAATACCTCAAGCTATAGACTTCTTATGATTCTTTAAAATTTTAAACCCTCTGCTCTCAAAGATCACTAAGTCTAGCAGAAATTATTACTGGTTTACTCTTTGGTAGCTCCAGATAAGCATACTTTAAATGACTTGGCAACTCCTTTAAAATTAGTCCTTCTTCACTGGTTTCTTGATGAAATTCCTTTTCTTCATTTTTGTCTCCTTTTTTCATCCCATTTTGTTCAAGACTCATCACTTTTTTAGTAGAATGTAAACTGATGTGTAGAAAATCTGAATAAAAACCTTCAAGATACTGGAAATTCATCTCTTTTTCATTGATTGAAAAGTCAGCACATAATCATAGTAAAAATCAGAGTTGTTGACATATACATCTTCTATTGACTTGATATTTTCCCTTTCTATGTCTAAATTCCTCAAACTTCTGATTAAATTGAAGTCAGCTGCCTCTTCTCCAACTCTGAGAGTGAGAATTCCCTTCTGCATATCGATTAGAGCTGCTCCAGTTGCAAGGAATGGCCTTCCCAACAGCAGAGGGACTTGTGAATCTTCCTCCATATCCAATATGATGAAGTCAACTAGAAAAATAAATTTTCCCACCTTTACCAGCACATCTTCTATGATTCCTTCAGGTTTTGCCAGGGTTCTATCTGCCATTTGAGGGTAACAGTAGTGGGAGTAAGCTCCCCAAACTTAATCCTCGGGCAACAGTATCAGTGGCATTAAATCGACATCGCACTGAGTCACAAAGAGAGCTTCAAACCTAAACTTCCAATGGTGCAGGGAATGGTGAAGCTCCCTGGATCCTTCATCTTTTCTGATAAGTCTCTCTGATCACAAGACCGCAAGCTGCGCTTAAGTTCACAATCTTCTTCAAAGAATCTTTCTTTTTTTCTCAAGACGTCTTTCAAAATTTTCGCATAAAGTGGCATCCGAGTCACCACTGCGTGAAAGGCATACGATCTCTAGCTTCTGAAAATTTTCAAAACCTTGCAAAAACTGTTCCACTATCTGATTTGTTTCTCAGGAAATGGACTGCAGCATTGTTCCGGTTTTCTTTCTTGCTTTCTTCTTCTCCCCGATGCATGTTCCTTCTTTCTTTCCTTCTCCAATGTTTCAGCATTGTCTGGGCCTTCCTTTCCCTTGTTGCTTTCATCTTTTTCTGTCTTTTAAACCACGTCTTTCCCACTTCTGAGCTGCACAGCCATGTAGTCTTTCGGATTCTTCTTCGTGTCACTGGGAAAGACATCTTTCATCTAGTTTTCATGGTGCTCAGTGGCCATTGCCCTAGTTGTGTCTCCAGGTTCTGAGGAGGCATTGCTGGGTCTTCAAAAATTCCGAGAATTGGTATTTGAGGCTTCCAATTTGCAAACTTTTGTTCATGGAGGCTTAATACCTTATTGTTGTCCCCTCTATGAATTGCAAAGATTTGATCTTCAAATGGTCAGAGCCCTCCGACTCCGTACTGCTTCTATTTTCACCTCCTTGCTGCTGCTGCGGGAACCTTGGTGGTCGCTGATATCCCTGTTGAGGATTCTATCCATGCCTTGGGCCTTGTGAGGCCCCTCCACCATATGAAAAATTGTCATGGTTCCTCGTCGGGATGATAGCATAGCCGGCAGTTAGGATTTGGTTTGAAGTGATAACTTCTTGGCTCCCCCAAGTACTTAACCTCCTCAGCATCATAAAACAGTTCTTCAGTGGGTACATCAAAACTTCCTCTCAATAGCTTCTCTCGATCGTCTCTATTTCATGAGCAAAGGTGCATCTTCCTCTCTTGCTTGTCCATTCTATTCATGATGGCATCCAACTTTGGCTTCCATGGCTTGCCATTCGCTTCGTACTCCATGACTCCTCTTCCTCTCGCTAATTACTCTTGAAAACTCGATGGAGCTTTCATATTGCATTTCGCCAGTCTCAATCAGATCTTCATTCTTCAAGACTTTACGCTTGAAATTATCATGACAGTATTATCAATAATGCCCTTAGATGTATCATTCAAGGCATGATACACTATGCCCATCTCAATTAAGTCTATTCCATGCATCGGGCATCTTTTCAGCTACCTTTTGAATCTCTCTCCCATGCTACATAAAGGCTCTCATCTTCCCCCTGCTGGAACACAATTATCTCCCTCCTTCTCTCTAAGGTGAGTGATGGGGGAAAAATCTACCCAAGTAGGCTTCCACAAGCTCCTCCTAAGTATCAACAGAACCATATGGTAGAGATTCATACCATGTGGCTGCTGTATCTCTTAGAGAAAATGGGAATAAATGCAATTTTATGACTTGTCTCACTCCCATTCAACTTCACTCGTGGTTTGCCATCCCGAGAAACCTTCCTAGGTGCTCATTCGGGGTCTCTCACGGATGACCAAAGTGTTGTTGCCAACCATTGTAACTGGGGTAATAGGGCTTCGGGCCAAAGTTATTTGCATCAACTGTAGGTCATTCGATTGCAAAGCATTCATCCCGACATTAGGTCTCAAAGTCCTCCATTGTATCGTTGATTGGAGGCCTTCGTCGTTGTTCTTGTCCCCGCCTAGTTCGCTTTCATCCGCTATACGAAGTTTTCGCCTTTTCGCTTTTTCTTCCTAAGCTTCGAAAGTGTTCTCTCTAGTTCAGCACCGGAATCGTATCGTTGTTTTGTTTCCTATGCATTGAGTTTCTTTCAAATCAAAACATACTCACATTAATAGGCTTAGTCAAGCCAACAAATATTTTCAATATGGTTTGTTAAGGATTAGTGGCTAAAAATAACCACTGCTGAAAAACTATTTTTGTTCTTTTCTTTAAAATGTCCAAATTAGTATTTCCTTCTTTCGTCTGAATATTGATCTACTAAATTCTTTCGATCTACGGCAACGACGCCATAAAACTTGGCTGGGTAATTAAGATATATACGAATTTATGACACCATTAAAGGATCTATTATTCAACTTCAGCATTGCAATGCCGCGAAACTTGTTTAGTTATATTTTTGCAAGTATACTCATTAAAATGGTTTCTTTAAGATTAGATAAATCTCTTTCTACTTCGATCCAAGATCCTCGCAAGTGCATAGTCGAACAAGTAATAAAACGGATTTAAGTCTAGATATCGATCCCAATGTAGATCTCAAGAATTATCAATCAACTACCCTGACTAATCAAATTTCACACTATTTGGACTTTAAAACGGCAATTGAAATCAGCTTAGAAGCCTTAAAATATACAAGTCTAAGATATGTGAATGAATAACAAATAAACTGAAATTTAAAAGAATAAAGAATAACGAATAGTAATGAATATAACTCGGACTGAACTATTGGCCTTTAAAGGAAACATTGAGTACACTACTATAGTGAAAAATCAATTTCTGCAGAGTACTTTATAACCTTGCTTCATAAACCACAGATTTTAAATCAGTCCAGGGAATATGGTAGTGTAGCTAGATCTCTCCAAACTACATTTTTCATCATCTAATTTTCCTGACATTCTTTCTCAAGACAGAGAATTAGATAACTACTTTGTGACCAGGCGTTGCCTTGTTCTGATATTTTTCTTTCAATACTTAATACCCGTGAATGTGGACTATAAACCAAGTAGCTCCCAACACATGGTATAGCATGGCTTACTTTACTGGTTTCTCCTCCTCTAAATTAGAATGGTTCATCCTTTCCTTGATTAGATCTCAGCTAACACGGGATTAGAATCACTGTTCGAATTGAGGTGAAATCTCTGCTTGTTTAATTGGATAATTCATTCAACTCATTCTTGATTTCAAGTGAGGTTAGGATTTATCGAAATAAACTCACAAAGCTCATTAGATCTCCCCATATTAGGTTAATATACTCTCTTTGAAATTGTTCATCACTGTGATTGCTTTCTCAGGTCACCTGTAGGGCCTCCCGAAATCAGAGTATGAAGCAATGCTACCGCTAGTATAAGACACTGATATTGGAATCAATTACAGCAAACTCATACCCAGAAAGCAGATTTTCAAGCTGAAAGTTCAATTAATTTATTATGCAGGAAAGATAAATTCTAACAACAAAGTTTGCTCAATGGAAGCTGGGTTTCTAAATTACTGAATTACACACAGCAGTGGTGATCCGATAAAAACCACTCGTAATAATGAAATCGAGGGTCCCGAATTCTTATTGTTCGAACTTCCAAACAACCAGATAGTAATTTGAAGAAAATGAATTCGCATTCGGCCTTCGCTTTAACAAGCTAATCGCTCGCATCCTAAATAAAATAAAATCTACTCTAATGCCCAACGACAAACTGGAACAAAACTAAAAATAAAGAAAAGAAGAAAATAACAAAAATGAGCCTTAGGCTACCCGTGATCTTCGCTCGTGCCGCCAAGAGTCGCTCTCTTCAATAGCAAATGCGTATTTATAGTAGGTTTAGAAGCTGCCCCAAATTCGATGCACCTATTTGTGGATTTCTAAAATAATCGCCCATTGTTTGTCTCATGTCGCGACTCCATTTTTTTGTCGCCGACTTTAATTTGATGTCGCAACTCTCTTTCATGTCGCGACTTCACTGCTCGCCATTGAGTCGCTCATGTCGCGACCAATCATACGCCGCGACTTTCGCTTTTTCGTCATTCAGAAAGTATGTTTTTATCTGGCTGCACTTACCCAACACTCTTTGCACTGGCGTCGCTGACGCTAAATGACGCCGCCACCTTCTTTCCTTGTGGTCGCGGTCACGACAAATGGAATGATCGCCGTGACTTCTTCTTCTCGCTTAGGCTCTTTGAGGTCGCTACTTCAATCATAGGTCGCGACTTCAATGTTATGCTTATGAGCTCTTTCGATGTCGTGGAAGTTTTACTATTGTTGTTACTTGTCTTCAGCAGCTCTTGGGTATGATGTCGCGACAGTTAAATGATGTCGCGACCTCCATTCTTTGTAGTGATGTCGCTAATTACCAAAGGACGTCGCGACCTCTTCACTGTGAATCGATGTCGCGACCACTAAAGGACGCCGCGACTTCACCTTTACTCAACCGACATGTCACACCACTAGATGACGCCGCGAATTCTATGTTTAGCCTCTTTGTAAACTGGTTGTCACAACTTCTTATCAAACGTTGTCACGACCTTATGTCTAATGTTAACCTTTCCACTCAGCGACCTTGAAGTGGTGCTCTACATCCCGTCTCGCTTCTTTATTAATTCCTCGGTCTTCGATATTGGAGTTTCCTGCGACCGGGTGTTATTCTTCACATCACAAGGTCGCTACATCAAGTCCTTTCTTTCAAAATTAGCTGCGACTTCCTTACTTGAGAAGGTCAGTTCTTTCGCTCAGAGTCGCCTACTTGTCGCGACTCCTCATGGTGGTATCACGACGCCATTTATCTCCTCGCTTTACGTCGCGAGGGACGCCGCAATGATGTTACACAGCCTGAACTTCTTCATTTGACTGCTTCTCTTATTCTCAACCAAGTCACATTTTGTCTCAACTTCCTTCTGCAGGTCACAACTTCACTTATTCACTCTTTAGTTTATTCTTCCAAACCAAATTTGTTGAGGTCGTGACTGAATTGCCGAAACTGACTTCCCTTGGTCATACTTTAGTTCCGCTTTGATTTAAATTCACTATGTGCTGATTTCTTATGATTTTTGCTAAAATATGATTTTCTCTCGTCAGATTTTCCTCGCAAATTGGAATTTGATTCACTATCGGGCTTTCGCAAACAATTAATCCTTATTCTCATTATAAACTGTAAAATGTATTAAAAATCTCATGAGTTTTGACTCCATCGTGGTTCCAAGCCTGCTTTTTCCCTTTTCTCTCATTTTCTCTCCTCCCTTTCTGCCACCAAACACTCCTCTGAGGATGACAACTAAGAGGATGGTTGGCTAGGCCTTTTCCTCCTTGAAGAGGACGGCTACTGGGCAACGGTTTGGAGGTAACGCACGGTCCTCTGTTTTTAACACACGCATTTATGGTTGTTTAAGTTCCTACTTCTCACTTAGGTTAAAATCTCTTAAGCATGCTCTCTTTAATGTGTATTTGGAAAGCTTTTTGGGTTCAATGGATACTTTCACTAGATCCATTGAGGTCTTAGTTGTCTCCCCAAGAAGATATCGTGGAGTAGTGTTTTGAGAGGTGTGTTTTCACCGGGGTAGTGACATTTATGCCCATTTAAATGCTATGTTTCAAAAGGAAAATCATAGGTTTAGTTTTTTAATGCTGTAATGAAGATCTGTCTGGGAAATAACTATATGTCATGCTCCCCAACACGAGGAAAAAGACCCGAGGACATGTCGGGTTGCCCTATAAACTCCTAACCTGGCCCGAGACTTCAAGGAGTTCTTTTCTTATTTTTCTTCATTTTATTTTCGCTTTAAACCCTAAACTCCACTGCTTTTAACCAAACTCGAAAAATCCAAATTTGATCTACTATTTTGACTTCACTCAAATCACTTGTACGAAAGAAAACCCATTCCTTTGTTCGACTTAGAATACTATATTGCAAAGAGCTGACCACAAGCAGTTAGAGGAACTTGTATAAATTTTGTTGATTCCGATTTGTTCCTACCGTGGCACGAATCGAGATATCCTCCTTGATCCTCCATGACCGAAAGAATGAGTTGGTTTGTCTTCCACTGAGACCAAACCTAAGAGCCTCAAATTTTGTTCTTTTTTTGGTCAATTCTTAATTTATTTTATTTTTAGTATTTTTATTTTATTTTAGTTTTAATCAAAAAACCTTCTTGATATCATCAGCCTTAAGGTTTTTTTTTTTATTATTATTATTTTATTTATTTTATTTTTGCTTTATTTGCAGGAGAAATGCCAGGACAAAATTTTCGCTACAAAGAAGGAAATTCGCCTAAGAGCGAAAAATTCGCCCCTAGTAGCGAAAAGTCACCCCTGCGGCTCTTTGGCTTACAGGGGAGGTGAAGGATCTCGACCCGGATTAACCTCATGAACCCGAGGAATCCTCCCGCACTCCAAATCCGATATAGAAAATTTTCTCAAACAATCAATTTAAAACTATGGAGCGAACCCTTACAATCCTTAACATATATTTAGAAAATAATGCGGAAGTGAAGTGGTAAATTTTTTTTCTTTTCTTTTCTTTCCTTTTTTTTTTTTCAAACACTTAGATTTTTCGTAAAATCACGTAGTTTTTTGTTACTTGACCCAAATTTACAAACTCGTGAAAGCATTTAGAAACACCTCTCTAACTTCAAATTTTCAATTTCCACATTGTGACTCCTAGTCCACAACCCAATCAAACACAATAGATATACAGATACATTTATTTACTTCAAATCATCAAAACATTCAAACCTTCTTCTATTTCATGCACATTTTTATAAAACGATTGGGCTTGAGCTGGACTTAACCCGACCGCCTACGCACTGCCCACTCGAGGATCAAAGCCCCACGTAGTTCCTTTTTCAAAATACACATATATACATATATACATGACAAAATATTCAACATATACAATATGCAAAATATATATATACAATGTAAGCCACATGCGCTGCCTCCTCGATGGCTCGACTCATCGCAAGCAGGGGATATTTCACTGCACCTGTCTTCAGTCTTGAAAATGTTTTTAAATGAGCATTTTAAAAAGAGTGAGCTAAAGGAGCCTAGTTGAGTGTACATTTTTATTTAGATAACATTTTCAACAGATATAGCAAAGGAATAACATTGCACAAAATCAATTTACGCCTTAAACTTTCTTTCTTTCTTTAATTCTTTCTTTTCGATGGAACCTGTGGGATAAACACACCGAACAGCTTTCGGCACTGATGGTGAGGGATGCCTCATTCCAAATATAACCACTATGTCGCTGTAAACTCACGCTTGCATGTGGTTCCGGCCATAGCACCTATCACAGGCGATTATTACTCTCCAAACACATATTTCTCCTCAGTTAATAACCCATAACTTTACTCCCCTAAATCCTTACACTTTAAGGTACCTCACTGATATCGCCTCATAAATAAATATATGGGGTTAGGTACATCGCAAAACATTTCTTCAAAATACATTTATAAATCCATTTAAATCCTTTTACTTTACTGCCAAAACACTTATGCATTCTTTACACATTTTTAAACTTTCATAATGCCTTAACATATGCATACATATATAATCTTAATATAAATATATATATATATATATATATTGATGCAAGACAAAACATTTCCATATGCCTTAACATAAACTTCCATATGCCTTAACATTTATATAAACATTTCCATTAAACTTTTCAGTTTAACATTGAAAACCATTTACTTTTAAAACTCAATTTTTTCAAAATATCAATTTTTTTTTTTTACACTCACTTCTTTGTTTCCCGAAACTTGAGCACAACTCCACTACTTTCTTGCCTTTGCTTTTAGCCTACACACTCAGCTGAAATACGACGACAAATTAATCGCCTATGTATCACGTATAAACTTAACGTACTTCCTTATACTTAGTCACACTCAACGAATATTGCCGAGGTGAAGCGAAGCTTCGCCGAGGTGGCGAGGTACGCTACGTTTTTCGTCGAGTTCTAATCTTATTCGAACCTATCTTAATCATTTAATAAGGTTCCTAAACTATCGGTGTACGAATTCGGGCTTAATTACACAAAAACATAACATTCTGGGCATTTTGGGCTCACATAATGAGACACTGGGACCCGTACCGGCACATGTTGCATTCTCGTTGGCATGTACTGCATGCTGGACACAAACGCGTACATGTTAGCCTCTAGTGACTCACGAGACACTCGTACATGTACTTCCAGACACCTCCGAAATTTTGCCCAGATTTGTTATTTTTTCCACTTATGATACCAATTAACTTCATACAACTTCTATAATTCATAACACCTCAAGAACCAACTTGGAATTCATCTAAAACAACTTCATAACACTTGAATTGGTGCTTTGGAACTCATACCACAAAACCCTAGGTGGAAATCCAAGAACTAAACCTAGGTCCACCAATTCTTTTTAAACATCATATAATTTGATGATTCCATGTTTATTTTCCACTAATTTGGGTTTTACTCTCATAATCCCAACAAATTTCAAAGGTTTATGTGATCTTTGCACAAAACCTAGACCAAGGAGCAACTAATCTCAATACCAAAGCCCTAGGAATCCAAATACACTTGATTCTAAGACAAACATACCTGATTTTTGAACTTCTTCTCCTTCTCCTTCTTCTTCCTCTTTCTTCCTTCCTTACTCTTTCTCTCCTCTCCATGTGAACTCCTAGCAAATGAGAGACAAATGGCTTTGTTTGTCTCACCCATTTTAATATTCTAATCTTTCCTTTAATTACCATTTGTTCCCCGTCTCTTTAATATTGCCAATCAACTTGTTTTATTTCAATTTTTGGCATCCTATCTTCTCAAGATTTGCACATCAACTTTTGACATTTCTATTATGGCCCATCTCTACTTATTTTATGATTTTCATATCCTTTATGGCAATTACAATTTCACTTTCTTCAGCATCGATTCCCAAGTTTACTAATTTTATCATTTCCTAATTTCATCTCCAAACTACTACAATGTAACACTTAGTGCTCTCATACGCCCCTATAGTTACATGTACTCTACACTCTTGGGACTCCGGGTAAGCCAAGAGGGCCCTTCCATCTTCCCGACGCACCACTGGGTGCGGGCGCCCCCCCATCTCCTCGACCACCACGCACCCGGGATACCCCGCATCTCCTC
Organism: Tetrastigma voinierianum; assembly: GCA_016808115.1. Classification (NCBI taxonomy): domain Eukaryota; kingdom Viridiplantae; phylum Streptophyta; class Magnoliopsida; order Vitales; family Vitaceae; genus Tetrastigma; species Tetrastigma voinierianum. The sequence goes on along the minus strand of JAEQBH010000480.1, from coordinate 581,159 downwards.
CCACCGCACGCCGCATTCTCCCCACGCATGCCGACGCCAGAGCCCCTCGCGTCGCCGACACTTACAAATCCCCCGCCGCACGCCCCGTATTCTCGCCATGGTCTCGCACCGTGCAGGGCACTGATCCAGCCCAAAGGGTCAAACTCACACTCGCCGTAGATGGCACTGGCACTCCAAGGCTACCGCTAGCCAATTATCCGTCTCAGGTGCCGAGGCACTCCCGCTTTGTTCCCACTACGCCTATGATGTAGAGTCTAGACTCACGATATTCCGTAGGAGTCTCAGCCGAGCCCCCATCCAAACAGATACCACCCGGTGGGACTCGCCCCTTCTCCCCTCAGATCCACGGCCACCTCGAGGGCATCGCTCTTTCCGCGGGCCCTGACATCCGGGTCCGGGGAGTCTCGTCTAGCCCAAGCTACGCTCCACCGCTTCAGTCCCGCACCGTCATCTCCTCGCTATCTCCTGGCTTCGAGAGGATTAGGTGTCCACTATTTCATTATGACCCGATACCCGGGAGTGGATTGGTCGTGCTGCTGACTTTCATGAAGAGTCCTAATATGATAGTACCAAAGATCGGGCAAATGACCTACTCGCTCAAAGATTCTATGCGATTGGTCCATAGGTATTCACTGCTGCCATTTATGACTCCGAGGCAGTTTTTTTATCCCCGGGTGGTTCTTGAGTTGTACCATACCATGACATCCCTGGGAGTGTCCACTAGACGTACTTCATTTCAAGATAGACGTGTCATTCCGGGGTACTACGAGCTTTGTATTATCACCGGCGAGGCCCCGCGCAGTTATGGCTAACTCCGCAAATTATCGATACAAGGCCTCACTCTCACCTAGAGAGATGGTTTGCTCTTCTTCTCGGAGATACAAGCAGAATCGGCCCATCTCGTCGAGGTAAATTTTCCCTCCACATATGCTCCCTCACAAGACCACGCACTTCTGGCCCAATATGTTCCCGCTTCAAAGACTATTTACACAAGCAGGAGCTATTCTAGAGGCTCTGTATCGGATATTTGAGGGGTTCTGGTTCAATCCGGTAGAGCTTACCATGACCGCCTTACTTCACATCGAAGAAAAGGTCCACCACAAGGGCCTGGCTCGAGCAAAGGCTATTCCACTTTTGATGCGGAGGTTGTTATGCCACGTCTTATAGCACCTTGGGTTCCCAGAGGAACCACGTATTGAGCGTCGATAGATTTGCCCTATTATTGTATCCCTTGAGCGAACCCTATCTATGCCACTATCTTTTCTTTTACACCAGCAAGAGGAGGTCGTGGATGGTTATGCGAGGACTCCGCCTAGGTGAGCAAATTGTCTCGCCTAGATTCATCCCCTCCAACCCGCCTCCTACGTCTAACCCTCTCCCGAGATCGCAGGATCGCCCTCCACGCTACAACAAATGATCCGAGCATCCCTATCACTTCTAGGGATTTATTGGTTGTTATGGATGCCATCCGCACATGTGCTGCCACTTCTGCATCTTTAGCGGCTTCTCAAACAACATTGGCCGAGCGGATGGCCCGCGCCGAGGTCACACCCCGCACGTAATCAGCTATTCTTCTGGCTGCATATAGAGTCACCTTGGCTCCCACTCGCCATCGTGACACGTTCTATACAAACCCATTACTCATGACCACCCGCTATATCACCAATGTTTTCTTCGATGTGCGCCCGCAGCCGCCACGCAGCTTCGATCCACCAAATTTCTACACCACCAACACAGCTGAGGTGGTCACACTCCCTTCCTCTAGCTTCCTATCCCTACTCAAAGGAGGATAATAAAGGATATTTTGGTTGGAGGAGAGTTAGCTACTAAGTGGCATGTATCATACTTATGTTTTGTTTTGTTTTATATTTGTGTTGTTTTAGTTTTATCAACTGCCTACTAGCCTTTTTGGGAATATTTGTTAGTATGTATTAGCCAATAGGTGGTAGTGGTTTATTTTGCTTAGTATGTATTGTGTTCAGCTATGATAAGCTTGTACTAGCCTTTTTGGTTATATTAAAAGCTTTATAACAGTATTTGCATTTTCTATTTTTGCACCCACATTTTTTTAGTTTATTTTAATTAACTTTTGTATATGCATAATGACTAGCCTTGCCATGTGTTGAACTTAAGCCTTTCCTAATGATGTCGACGTTAGAAGGGTCCTATGTCGAGTTGAGTGGATGACTAGTCAACTTCATATTTAACCCGGTTCCTTCCTAATCTTAGCTAACCACAATAATCGAGCACGCAGTCTCAATGATAGGCTAAGAAACAGCACAAAACCCCCTCTTACGATGCAAATCCTAACCTAGTCGCGATCCCTTGAACAAAGTTATGGACCCCCATGCATAGAAGGCTAATGTGTCTTCTAAAATAAAAGAAGAGAAAAAGAAAAAAAAAATAATAATTGAATCGCATTGCTTTGCCTTGAAACCCGAGCACGGTCCGAGGGGTTTATGGCGAAAGCCTTTAAAGCTTGGTGCCCTAAGCCAACTGGTTGGGAGCCACCGACTTAGTGTTCGCTACACGGGTGGATGGACAGAGTTTAGCGAGTTGTAGGAGCTGGAGGCTCGAAATCATTCGAAGTCCGGGGTGAAACCTATAGATTTTGTGGTCGAAAGATCCTCATGACTTGATGCCCTAAACCTTCACTGGTTGGAAGTCGTCGGTTAATCCCCGTTACACGGACTTTGGTGAAGTCGAACCCTTAGGATTGCACCCTACAACGCAAAAAGAATTATGTAATAAGGGGCAGGTCCTGATCTATTTAGGTTGGTTAACACATGCTGTTATGGCATTAGCTCGGCCAGGGGAGTAGTGGAGAGCATACACTCGTAGTTTATGATTGAGGCCTGATCAAACAAACCCGTAGCTTTTTGTATAAGAGCCTGGTTCATGCCTCGAGGAGGGAGCTTGTTGGTCACCAACGCGCAGATAGTTTTCCCTTCGCTCGAGATGGTTATTAGCTTAGGTTTCGATTCTCATCGCAGGCTATGCATTACTTGTACAAACCTTTTTGACCTCCCATGTTTTTTGCTTCTATTCGTTGATTATTTCTAGCATCACACTGACTAGAAATGTGTCGGTTGGGGGGCGTGATTAGTGCCCAAAAAGTGTTATTTTGAACCATATTTAAGATAGGTTCTAAGTACTTTTTGTGTACTAATCATATTAGTTAAGCCGATTGACACGTGTAGGTCCCTTTGGTACTAATGATTGTATTTCAAGGCTGTTTATGGTAGTTTTTGCAGGTTTCAGAGACCTTTTCTATCATATCAAGCTATGCATATCGAAGTTGAGCTGATTTACATCGAGTTTGTATGATTTATCTTCGATTGCACTGCCGTGAATGCAGTTGATTCAAGATAAGCAGGATAAGCAAAAGGTATGAAATGGTGGGCAATTTCGTTATTATACGAAATTTCACATAATAGCGAAATTTCTCACATTACGTAAATTTCGCTACAATAGCGAAATTTTCGCTATTATAGAGAAATTTCTCTACAATAGCGAAATTTTCGCTATGTATAGCAATTTCTCTACATAGCGAATTTTCGCTACTGTAGCAAAATTTCGCTATGTTAGCGAAATTTCGGTACATGGCGAAAATTTCTCCTGTAGCGAAATGCTCAAGCCCCAGCCAGGTATAAACGACCGTTTGGTTAATTACTTGCCCTCAATGTAATTATACTATTTAGGTTAGAATGGTATTTTCACCTGGTTGTAAGGCTATATAAGCCATTTTGTGAACATTTTGTAACCTAACTTTCATTTTAAAGCATTTCCATTACGGGCCCCTGTTTTTGGCCCTCATATTCTCTCTTCCTCTCACTTTCTAGGCAACCAAACACACCCTTTGAGGATGACAACTCAAAGGATGTTTACAAAGCCTCTAAACCTTGGAAGAGGGAGGGTTGCTAGGCAGGTTGATGGGGCTCAGTGTTCCTCTGCTTTTCACTTAAGCAGCATCGCGTATTTATGTTTCAAACTTTCAAAACTAGGTTTAAAAGCTATTTGATGTACTTTCTTTGGTCAATATTTCTGACTGTGTTTTTAGGTTCAAAGGTATTCTTAGTGTTAGATACACTAACATCCATTAGTTGTCATTTATGAGCCATCGGAGGTAGGTTAAATGCGATATTTCAACTTCAGAAATATTTAATGCTCAGTAAATTCTATGTTTCAAAGAGGAATGGTACTGAGGGTTAGTATTTAAAGTTAAACAAAGATCCGATTTTGGAAATGACTATAGGTCATCTTCCCTAATGCGAGGTAAAAACCCGAGGACACCTTTGCAACCTTATCATACCAAACTAGTGGCCCAAAACTTCAAGGACTTCTTTTTACATTTTATTTCAAATTACCTTTAGTTAGCATAGTGACAACAACCATTATTTTTGTACAAATCCAGCAAATCCAAAAACAAAACTACCATTTTAATTCATTAAATATTGAGGGGATTAAAATATCAAGATACTGATCCTAGAGCGCTTATACCGCAAAGAGTCATGCTACATCAGTAGGAGTAGTTTAGGTATAAATTTTGTTGATTCTCATAACACCTACTGTGGCACGAATCAAACTTGAACTTCCTTCATTGTGCATACTTGGATGTCCATAGGAGATATTGCCATATGTCCCCCAACCTAAATAGTTGTAACTTGGCATAATGTTTTGGGGTTGAGAGAAGTAACCCGCATGGTTGTTGAAATGATTCCCCCTTCAAAATTATAGGCTTGTTGGCTCATGGAGGTTTGTGCTTTCCTTGTGACGATAGCTTCCCATGTTGGTGCTATTTGGGCTGCTCGAGAAGCACATTCTTTTTGGAGGCTATAAAAGAACTCATTTATCTCTTCATTAGACATTAAGCTCAACACCTTGTAAAAAAAAAAAAAGACAAAATAAAAGAAAAGTGAAGTATACAAAATTTCAAATAAGAAACAAATAAAAACAAGAAAAGAAAAGCAAATTTTTGCTCAAATTAGCAAACTTCTCTTTTGCCAAAATATCAATCCAAACACCAAACCATACCTTCCCTGGCAATGATGCCAAAAATTTGTTCGGTAATTGACGTAGTTACTAAAGACTCATTGTTAAGTCCCCAGAAATGGCACCAAAAACTTGTTCGATAATTGGCGTAGCTACTAAAGACTCGTTGTTAAGTCCTTGGAAACGATGCTAAAAACTTGTTAGCAATTTTCCACAAGCGCACAGGTTGCACAAGTAATTCAATAGACTAACAAGTCTAGATATCGATCCCACAGGAAAGGTGAGGTTTTAGCGAGGATTGAGTACCCCAGCTACTGAAGTCGTTCACTATTTAAGCGACTCGATGGTTGTGTGAAAAAAGGTTTTCCTAAACTAATCTAAAAACAAAATAAAATAGGGTGTGATAAATGTCCACTCACAAGGAATAGAGTAATATCGGGAATATAACTCAAGGAACGATTCCAGGGTTGATTATCTCCATTGATGCATTAATGGTTTATATTCATTAAGTGTTCATTAAGTGAAGGTACATCAGGTAATGTTCATGAACTGGGATACGCAGGGTTTACACTTTTGTGTCTTCTCTCAATTTCTCACACCAACTCCTTATTCTCCTTTTGGTCCATTCAGGTCATTAAGTATGGTACTCTTATAAGGGAATGTTTTCCTTGGGAATCCCATTAGTCACCTCTTAGTCCATAAAATATGACTACCCAAACTACACTCAGATTTCTCACCTCTCGGTCCATACATTCCTCACATAATGCTGAGATGCTGCTACTTCTAATGATATCCATCTAGTACTAGGCATTCCCAATTTCCTAGACTTCTTTGATTAGGTTAATTAGTATTTCAATTAACTAATTCATACCTTAAGAGACCGACTAGATTTTAAGGTGTAATCCAAGCGTCACCAAGGATGCCCTAGTATGGGGATTGAAGACCCAAATCTCAATATGGATTAATTAGTTAAAACCATAATAATCCTAAGAACTACATAAGCATTCTAAAAGATATATAAATCAAACATCAATTTAAACAATCAACCTTAGAGGAAAGTTTAGCCACTCATTACAACCCACATATCTATCAAAATCATGTCTATTACATCCATAATAATGAATGAGATGAGAAGAGAGTGAGAGTTAGAGATACAAAAAGAAAAAATATAGAGACATGCTCCAAACTTAGCTCCAAGGTTGTAGGAGGTCCTCTAGTTGATGGATTCTTCAATATTACACAAAATCCAAAGTAAAAATTAAAATATAAACCCTAAAGTGATTTAAGAAGAAGAGATGAAAAAACCTAAGGAGGGTGTTCTCCCTCAAAAACCCAACCTTAGAAATGTCTAAAAAATATCTATTTATAAGCAATGGAAAATGGGCCAATGATAGGCTCAAAAATCTTGGTCCAACTCGCCGTCCTTTATTGTGGTGAAGACTTCTTCGCCTTAGCAAACCCGAGGGTTGTCTTCTGATCAATGCTCCCTTCGCCGTAGTAAACTACTTTGTCGAGGTGAGTGTATCCCTTTGCTACGACGAACCTCACTTCGCCGAGGCAAGCAACCTGCTGCAACTCAATAACTCTCTTTTCACTTGATTTCTTCCAGCACTTTGCTTCATTTTCCTTCTAATCCTGAAAAATATAAGAAAATGGGGAATTAGAGCTTTCTTATACGATATTGGTTCAAATCTTGCATTTACGTTGCATAAAACACATGAAAATCTTACTACAAATGCTAACAAGATTCACACCTATCACTCGTATATCACAACATGGGTACATGTTGGCGTGTTGTGACAAGGAGAACCAATATCATTATGTGAAGACTGAATTCTTGCACTTCACATCTCTTTGCTCCAATTTCGCACCTTTTGACTTCATATTGATCCATTTGCCTCGGGATTGTATCTTTATAGCCATGAAACCTGTATGAAATTATAAATTTCCTATGTGCGCAAGTGTATGTGGGCCATGTTTAATTAATAAAGAGAGTAGAGTATTGTTTCCATACAGATTTTGGTTATTAAGTATGATCTAATCTATCTTAGGGTTTATTTGATGATAGGGAACATTTTCAATAAAATTAAAAAGAAAAATCCCTAAACTAAAAGCTAAACCTGTGGTCATGACTTCACCTAGCTAATCCAGATGGATATGGCTTGAAAATTAACCTAATAGTGTTTAAATCCTAAATTGAAAGCAGGATTCACTAAGGTACAAGTTGATATCTTTCAAGCATTAACAAACGAACCCTAAAACAGGTCATGCTACCTCTTAGCCTCAAATCCTCCCGCCTCCTTGATAATTCCTTCTCAAGTTAGGGTTTCCCTTTTATAAAATGTGTGATGGGCTACATGGATGGGCTTCGGAGACATCAAGGCAAGAAGAATGGGGCCTATGTCGGAGATTTGGCATCAAGACTTGAGATTGACACTGAGGCATGAGTTTTTGACATCAAGACTTGAGATTGACGCCTAGGCATGAGTTTTTGACATAAAGACTTGAGATTGATGCCTGTGCATCGATGGAATAGATGATCACGCGTCAAGTTGAATGTGGAGCAGCACTTAGCGCGCTAGAGCTAGGATGATGCCTATGCATTAGTTTGGAGTTGGGATGACTCCTAGGTGTGCTAGAGGCCCTTCTTCAAGCTGTTACTCATCATTGGTTCATGCCCTTACATGATAAAAATTATTCTCTTGCTTCACTTCTTCCAAAGGAAGTTCATTCTCGATGGCAGCCCATTTTTTATGCCTTTCAGCTCATTCTCCATCCTTAACCATCCAAATGCTTACTTGATAAAAAATAAACCAAACGGGACATAAGAACACTTATTTATATGATAAAAACACTCTAAAAACTGACCAAAATGTGGGGAGAAAATGAGTATAAAGTATACTCATCATACCTAAATACAAATATAAAAAAAAAAGAGCATTAGAACACTTATTTATATACTAAAACAAACATAAAAATAACTAAAATAGGGGGATAAGATGAGTATGTTAGATGCTCATCACACCCCCAAACTCAAATCCTTGCATGTCCCCAAGCAAAGGACTACACAAAAAATTAGACACAACAAACTGAACAAAGCAAAGAACTAAACACAAATGACACAATTGAGATGAATAAGGTGCTAGCCAACCAATTAAAAGGACACAATGAACAAGTTCTTAAGTAACAAGTAACCAACATGGGGATACAATAAGCATTGCAAACATTAAAGGACAACGTAAGAATTAGCATGGTGAACATAGTAGGATGGCCTCCAAATCCTCAATGATCTTTCCTAAGGAAACTTGGTGAAACTATGTAAGTGTAGATCTTAAATGTATACAAAGGTTTCAACACCCTCAAACTCAAACTCAATTCACACTCTTGAGAGAGGCTAACTAAATAAGGGTAAGAGCGTACCTTTTTGTTCAACTCACAAAACTAAAGTAGGATGCAATGCTAAAGAGTTCTATGAAAGTGTCCATGTAGCGGTGATCTATTGGCTACTCCCTACTATTTGGTTAAGGGAACTGGTCATTAAATTCCCCTTGGACTTCACCTCAAACACTCAACTAGAAAAATCGAAGCACCTACTCGTGAGAATAACTCATCTTCTTTCCCATGTAGTGGTAATGAAGTAAATAACCCCCCGACTAGTTGGCTTAAGACATAAGGCTTTGAGAGGCCCCTCAGATTGTGCCTTGGATTCTGATTGGATCATCCCAATTATTTCATTATTTTTCTCGTTTTTCTTTTTTAATTTTTTCTTTTCTATTTATTTTTTTTTTCTTTTCATTTTTTATTTTGTTTTTGCACTTTTTCTACAGTTAGCCCATAACAACTTCTCTTGGAAGCTCATCACTTAAAAGTTAATGCTTCCTCAAGGTAAATCTAATTTCAACATGGAGGGTGGGGTGGGTGGGAGGTGTAGGGGGTGGTTTGGAACCAAGGTATACAAGCGAGATCTAGTGTGTGTGCATGCATAAGTTCCCACAAGAAATAACTTCTTGCTTTTTGACAACAATGTGGGTGACCAAACTAAGTCACCCACGACTAATTATGCACACAAATCCTAATTCTAGCAAATACCAAAGTATTCCACATGATGGTTCACAAAAATTCAAGTGTCCTCCAATTAGTAGGCATGACGCCTAATTCAACTCAACTAAGACATGAAAACACATAAAAACCAAAAGGAAAACACATGGCATACTAACATACAAGCAAAGTTAAAAACTAACACAGGAAAAACATAAAGGATACATACATGCAAAGACACTAGCAAGAAGCAAACTAAACTAAATTAACACAAAAAAAAAACAAACAAACATGCATAAAAACATAAAAACTAAGCACAAATAACAATAAGGCTAAAGGGTTCAGTGGTTATCATAGCATGCATACTTTTAAACCAAACCATAACCCATTTCCACCCCCAAACTCAAATATAACATTTTCTTCAACTTAATAGAACAATTAAAGAATAAGAGGTCTCCTCTGATGATCAGAGCTTATCATCTCTCAAATCTCCATGTGGTGGTGGTGGTGCATGATAGGAGAGGAGCTGAGTTAGCTACCCCTTGATGATCTCTTGATAGTTGGTGATGGTGATATTTTAGGTCATGAGCTCCTCTATTTATCGATTTACACTGATTCGGAACTCTAGGTGCTCGTCCTAAAATGAATCCACTCTCACTGTAAGGTCGTCAATTTGATCATGAATGCTAGAAGATGATGTGCCCTCATCATGATGAATGGTAGGCTCGGTAACCTTCTCTTTCTCTTCCTCCTCCTCCTCACTTGTTTCTTCATGATCGGAGTCTATGTTGCCTTAAGGTTCCAGAAATCCCTTCATTTTCCTCACTTGTATGGCTTTAATTGGATGAAGCAAGTCTTCTTGAGTTGAACATTGGACAACGACTTGCTTTCATGGTTGGAAGAGAAGGAAAGGGTGTCCTAAATTCATCCTCCCTTCTTCGCTATACCAAATTGCATCCTCAATGATTGCTCTTATGTTAAATTTGATATCGTGAAGAATTTCATAATTGAGGATGGCTCGTTCTTTTGTCACTTCAAACACGTTGGTACTCGGGATGACCCTCGAAGTGATGAAGTGGTGCAATACCTTGGACACATAGGTGAGGTGCTTGGCCTTGAAGTTTACTACTTGGCCTTATGAAATGATCTTCCACTCACATTCACCATTGGTGAGGCTCTTGATGATGTCCATGTAGTTTGGTTCCGCACTTAGCCTTTGATACTCTTCATCATCCACTTATGGTCACTTGTAGAATGTGGTAGAAGGAATTTATGGAACTCTAACTCCTCTCACCTAAACTTTATTATCCACTTGTTAACTTAAATTTGCGTAGAACTCTCTCACCACCGCTTTCACATCTGGTCTTAGAGGCTAGCAAAGTTCTTACCATTATTTTATAACAATGTTCTTCCATAAAAAGTCTTCCAGATGATCAAATCCCTTCTCCTCAATGAAATCTTTGTTCTTTACAAGGAATGTGTATCTCCCAGCTTCCAGCAGACAAACTTTGTGTGATCATAATCCTCTATCGATGCATTGAAGGCTCTCTTCATCCTTGGTCTCTTCGAAGACATCTTGATTCAATTCAATTTAGAAACATGACTAGCTTGACCGACTTCCATGAGAAACATGAGTGTGAAACTCATCGAGTTTTAAGACCATTTTTCATGCATAATTGAGAGATTATTGCTCATTTTAATGCAAAATTTTGGAGTCCTCACCAAATTTACTATTTTTCAAGAACCAATATCTAAGGAAACGAAAAGAGCGAGAAAAGCAATTGAAAAGACGAAGTTAGGAAGAAATTTTGTAGCGACATTCAACCAATTTTCGCTACAAAACAGAAGGCAAATGGTAGAAAAAATTGTCGCGACATTCAACAATTGTCGCGACAATCTAAATTTTGTTGTGACAAGTAGTCAAAAGAGAGCAACAACATAACAAGAAGAAGTTGTCGCAACAACCTAACAACAATTTTGAAGACAAAAGTAGAGAAAACATTCTCACGACAAATCTAAATTTTGTCGCGATGATTACTTCAGAGGTAAACAATTGGAAACCAATAGCAAAATTTCGTGACAACACAATGACAATTCTGAAGACAAATATGGTGATAAATTGTTGCGACATTTTACCAATTGTCACGACAATTCATCCAGTGGGCTTGCATTAAAGTTCACAAATCCTACCTAGAATTTCAGCCCAGCAACAATTGGACTATAAATATAAAGAGATAAGGCGTAGTGAAAAAAAAAAAAGATCCTGAAGATATACAGAAATGGAGGAGGAAATACAAAGGGATAGAGGAAGAAAGCTTTTGTATATAATTTTTTTTTCCTTCTTTAATTTTCATTTTAGAATTAGAGTAGTTGATATGAGCTGCAATATTGAGCTTTGATCTTAGAATATCCAGCTTCATTACTGTCTGAACTCAAAGAAAAGGTAGAAACATCGCTAGAAATCATTTTCTTCAGTTTTTTATTACAATTTCAATGAATTTGTTTAAACAACTAGTCATTGTTATGTGCGGTCCAATATTGGAAGGCTAAGCTCCCTCTAGGAAGGGATTGGTGATTTAATTATCATGTTTGCATTATCTTAATGTAAGTTTTGGATTTGAATACTGAATTTATTTGATTCGTATTATGCTCGTATTGAACTGTTCTAAGTATCAGTGAAGTATACCTAAAAAGAGTTATATTTGTGCTCTATATTCAAGGATGCCTTTGAGTGGCATAGAAGAATGTTCCTGAGAGTAAAGAGAAACAACTTAGGGGTATGCTAAATTGATACTCTTAGAACTAATGAACTCCAAATATTACTGTGATAAATCACAGGTGTTGTTCTAACCTCTGACTTCAAGGTTCCTTTCTAATTGAAAGAAAAAGTGTGTTCCCAAGGCATAAGGACAACCTAATGAAGTATTAGTTTAATATTTAGGGCTTCATCTCATTTTGGTAGAATAATCATGTTCCTATCTCAGAAGAGATTATTCTGATCGAAATGCCGATTCAGGTACCAATTGTACTGGAGGCTTGTATTATCCGTCTATAAAGTGCTAATCCTTAGTCCCTAAGAATCTGGCTTATTAGTACTGGCTTAGGAAAAACAACCAAATCTTTAGAGGAAATCAGATCCTGTAAGTATTGTTTAGACACACGTTATCCCTTGCTTAGAACATGTCAGCTCTGTAATGGTGAAATGTATAGTAGTTGAAGGTATTTCAAGACTATACTAATATGCCCTTGGACAGATTCAGGATTCAAACCCATAACTATATTGTTTTTTAACAATATGCAAACAAATGATCATATCACTGATTTAATTCCTAGTTTTTATTAAATCTCCGAGAAACCTTTAAGTCCTTTAGATTTAAACATTCTTGAATTAAAGAAAAATCTACAAAAACACAATTATTTCAGTTTTATTAGTTAGGTTACAATCAATAAAAACTGAAGTTCAAATAGTGATGTTCTTGAAGTTAGGTACTTGATCTTAAAATTTTCTTATCGATTTTTGTGGGAACGATATCTGGACTTGAAAATCCACTTTATTACTTGTTGACTTGTGCATTTGTAGTTATGCAGACCAAATTGAAATTATAAATAGATTAAAGTAAAAAAGAAGTAAAAACTTTGGTCTTAACAAGAAGTTTTTAGGTGCAGTTGCAGGAGATTTTAGCTTAGTCTCTTATAGCAGTATCACAATACTTGATCCATATTTGGGAGGCAATCAACAAGTTTTTGGTGCCGTTGCCCGGAATTGAAGCAAGAAATTTGTAGACCAATATTCTAACCAAAAAGGAAACTATTAATTTGAACATTTTTATTTGTATCAAATTTTTAGAAAATTTGAAAAATAGTTCTAACTAAAAATAGCTGACTCAGTTTGCATAGCTTTCTATTTTTCTAATTGATATTGTGATCAAATTTATCTAGTGATCTCACTTTGATTTTAGTGTGATATAATTTCAGGTACCTATGACATGCATAGAAGGCCAGAAGCTGAATTATTGCCACTAGACACTGAAATAGAGAAAACAATGAGGAACTTGAAAAAAGAGAGAGCAGCTGAAGAAGCTACAATGGCTTAACAAAGAGAAGGTAATCAAAACATTCCTATAGTAGCAACATATAGGCCTCAGCAAAGGCAGAGAACCATGGAGGATTTTTGGAGACCAGTTACAAGAGAAGAATACTTCATAGTGAGGCAGCCACCAATTAAGGCTAATAATTTTGAACTAAAACCTGCCTTAATCACTATGGCATAGAAAACCAGTTCACAGGGCATCTAAGTGAGGACCCTAGTGAACATTTAGGCAGATTTTTTAGGATGGAAAATACTACAAAGCTTAATGGTGTGAACCCTGATGTGATCAAGCTACAATTTTTTCCTTTTCCCCTAAGAGATATTGTATCCAATTGGTTTGAATCACTACCTTATGGTTTAGTAAGAAACTGGGAAGAGCTTGTAGATGCCTATCTTAGTATATTTTTCCCTCCAACTATAACTTCTAAGAGGAGATGGGAGATCATTGCCTTAAAGCAAGGGGAGGATGAATCTCTTTACAATACATAGGAAAGATACAAGCAACTGTCGAGGAGATGTATGATGCATGGAATTGAGCAGATGACTCAAAGGGACATTTTCTATCATTCTATGAACTATTCTTCAAAGGGAACAGTAGATGCAGCCTCTAGAGGTGCATTTAGAAGAAAGAGTGTTGCAGAAGCAACTCAACTGATTGAGGAATTAGCAAAGAGAAACTGCGAATCTCCATATGAAGCTTCAAGGAGCACTAGTAGATATAAGATATGAAGGGTGATTGAGCTGAACAAAAAGACTGCTATTGAGGCAAAACTTGATGCCATCATGAATAGAATCCATAACTAGGAGAAAAGAATTCAGTGAGTAAATGAAGTGGGAATTATGAATGGGACTGAGAAAAACAATATTGTTGATCAAGGATTAGCTCATGAAGGTGCATATTAGGTTGAAGAAGCCTAGTAGCTGAATGTGAATAGGAGTTACAACTTCAAACCCAATAACAACTAACCAACCCACTACACCCCAGCTCTAATGAACCTTGAGAATCTTTCTTATAGAGGTGGATGTAGCAAGGTCCAAGACCAGCTCAACACTATCAACAAAACCATGCTCCACTTAGACTCCAAGGGCAAAATAAGGGAATTCAAAGAGCAGACAATCAAGGACAGAAGATATCTCAATTCTTTGAAGATCAAATGTTGATTTATTTGGCTTAGAATAAAAGAATACTCAACCTGCATGAACAAAAAATTGTTGAACTTGTTGTATTTCAAGCAAACACAATTGTTTTTCAAACCAATATAAATTCTTCTTTGAAAAACTTGGAGACTAAAGTAGGGTAGCTAGCCCAGACTTTGCAAAACCAGTCTAGTGATACAAAGAAGAATCCAAAGGACTGTATGGCCATCACTTTGAGAAGTGGCAAAGAGTTGCAAGGAAGAAAAGAAGTTGAGAAAAATCATACTGATGGTGAAACTTAAAAAGCATATCAAAATAAAACAGGCAGTGAAAAAAAGAAATACATAAATGAGTAAACAGATGAAAGTGCGGAATGCGTAGCAAACTAAAGAGGCAGTGCAAAAGAAGAAGGAGGAAGTGAGAGTTTATCAACCTCCTATTTAATTTCCTCAAAGACTGAAGTATTCAAAACTTGATGATCATTTTGCCAAGTTTTTTAATATGTTTAGAAAGCTGGAAATCAACATCCTTTTTGCTGAGGCATTAGCTCAAATGCCACATTATGCCAAGTTCATGGAAGAAATAATCAATGAAAATAGGAAGTTAGATGAAAAATGAGTAGTGAGCTTATCAGCCAACTACAGTGCAATCATTTAGAAGAAGCTACCACAAAAAATGCAATATCCTGGAAGCTTTACCATACCCTACACAATTGGAAATCATGAATTTGGGAAGGCACTATGTGACTCTAGTGCTAGTATAAACTTGATGCCTTTTTCAATGGTCGTAAGTTTAGGGGAGTTAACTCCCACAACATTATCTCTACAAATGGAAGATAGGTCAATGACTTAACCATAAGGAATTATGGAGGATGTGCTAGTTAAGGTGAGAAAGTTCATTTTTCATAATCAGACATGGTAATTGATTATGGAAGAAGACAAGGCACCATTATCATTGAAGGCCATTTCACACAGAAGCCTTGATAGATGTGAAGTAGGGAGAGCTTACTTTAAGAGTTGGCACATAAAAAGTACATTTCAATTTAAATCAGAGTTTGAAACAACCTAATTTTGAAAAAGCTCAGTGTGTGAGAATTAACAGTGTGATTCCTGAAAAACATGAGATGCAACATAAATTTGTGAATCGAGATCTATTACAAGAATGCATGAGCAAGTCGATGCACAATGAAGACCTAGATGGGGAAATGCTGAATGAAAATGTTGAATTAACTAAAACTTTTTTAAGCCTGAGTGAAGGGAGTAATGATGAAAGTTCAAGAAGTAGTGAAGTGAGAGTGCAAGATGAAGAAAAGAGCTCTGAAGGGTTAATCCGCTGAAACTGGCTTCAAGCACTCAAATTTGCATTCTTGGAGGATGAAAGGTCTAAACCAGTGATCATAGCAGCTGACTTAACCTCAAAAAAAGAACGTAAAGTGTGGAAATTCTCATAAAGCACAAGGAAGCCATAGCTTGGTCAATGGAAGGTTTGAAGGAGATCAACCCATCTATTTTTCTACATAAAATCCCAATGGAGGAGAATGCAAGGACTTCCATTGAACACCAAAGGAGACTAAATCCAGTAATGAAGGAAGTGGTGAGGAAAAAGGTCCTCAAATGGTTAAATGCATGATTCATATATGCCATATCAGACAGCCCTTGGGTGAGTCTAGTTCATGTGGTTCCCAAGAAGGGTGGATTTACAGTGATCTGGAATGCGAAGAATGAGCTAATGCCTACCTGAACTATGATAGGGTGGAGAGTATGCATAGATTACATGAAGTTGAATACTGGCACCATAAAGGATCACTATCCTTTACCATTCATTGACTAGATGATGGATAGATTAGAAGGACATCCTCATCGTTTTCCTGGATGGGTATTCTAGGTACAATCAGATAGCCATAGCCCTTAAGGACTAAGAGAAAACTACTTTTACATGTCCCTATGGCACCTTTGTTTTGGAAGGATTCCATTTGAACTATTATGGCCCCTTTGCTTTAGAAAGATATCATTTGGACTATGCAATGCTTCTGCCACATTTCATAGATGTATGATGTCTATGTTCTCATACTTCGTAGAAGGGATTATGGAGATATTCATGATGACTTCTCTATATATGGTTCTAGTTTTGAGAATTTCTTGGAGAATTTAGCAATTGTACTTCAAAGATGCAAAGACAAGAACCTGGCTCTTAATTAGGAGAAATTCCATTTCATGGTAAGCAATTGTACTTCAGAGATGCAAAGACAAGAATCTAGCTCTTAATTAGGAGAAATCCATTTCATGGTAACAGAGGGAACAGTTGTGGGGTTTGTTCAAAGGAACATACTGAATAGATATAGAGCCCCAAGAATAATTATCTGTAACACCCCAAAATATACCCTAGCAGTTTTCGGACATGTTTAGGGTATAATAAAGAATGGGAATTTTCTAACTAGCATGTGACCCGAAAATTAATACGAGGGAAAAGGGTAAATTAGTCATTTACCACTTGAGGATATGAGAGGCATAAATCAATAAGTTTATATGCCATTATGGAATTTGAGAAAAGATAGAATAGAAATTAGAAAGAATGGAAGGACCTAAATGCAAAAATGAGAAAAGAATTTAAAAATGCAAAGGCCAAACATGGCCTTAACTCAAACAAAATGGGAAATAAGGCAAATTGGCATAAGGCCAAACATGGCCTTATTACTAAGGTCAAAATATATTTTGGTCTACAAAACAAGAAGGGGAGAGCTCAAACGGATAGAAGAAGGGGAGAAGAGAAGGAAAAGAAGAAGAAGGAAGAAGGAAGAGGAGTTCAAGGAAGATTCAAAGGTATGGAATCTAACATAGAGAATGGATTACTTAGATTTCTTGTATGGATACATGTTTTGGGCTGTGGGTTGTAAGAAACCTAACCCTAGAATGAATTCTTGTATAGAATCAAGAGTATGGAATTAAGAGTGTGGAATCCTCCCTTTGAGGTTGGATTCATGGTGTAATTTGCTAAGTAATGGAGTTTGGGTTAGAACAAACCCTAACTAATCCTTGTGTTTGGTTTGTATATATGTACTCCATATTGTAATTGTTTTGGGAGTAATTCATGAAAGGTTTTTGAAGAAACATATGTCTTGGAAGATGATTTGAGTAGAATAGAGGTTACAAGATGGATATATAGTGGTTTTGATGTGTATATTGATTATTGAGTTGGTTTGGGTAGAAAAATATGGAAAAATGGGAGAAAAACCGCCATTTCTAGGCATTTTCGAGGGGTGGTACCGGTACCATAAGTGTTATGTCATTCTGTTTTGAACCAGTGATAGTATTTTGGCCATAACTTAGTCATTTCTTATCCGATTTGAGTGATTCAAGTTTCTGGTTAAACTAGACTTCAAGGAGAACAAAACATCCTGATATAGGTACCTTCAAATTATGACGCTATATGGCCCAAAAATTCACTTAAAGTGGGGCTATGTTCAATCTAATTTCTAGTTCTGTTTTGAACATAGAGTAGTCCCGGTTGTTTGGGACATATGTTGAGTTTCGGTGCTTCGATTTAAGTGATTCCAGTTAGAGAAGAACCCTTAGCACCTTAGCTTCAAAAAGTACAAAGAACCAGTGTCAGATATGGAGTTAAGACCCTTGAAAATGGGTATTTCAAACTATCCCTAGCTGATAGTGAGAGACTAGTTTGATACGGAATGCCATAACTTGAGTTGATGATTAAATTGAATGATTCCACTTCCAAGTGAAGTAGATTCATAGAGGAACAAGAATACATGAATGATGTGTGAATATATAGGTGTCATACTGTACAAGTACATGAAATACCATATGCAACAGACATGAAAAAAGAAAAGTATAGGAAATGCAATACGTATAGATGTGTTCATGAAACATGAATATGATATGAAATATGAAAACGAACTGAAACATGAACATGAACATGAAATGCAATATGTCATGAACACATAATGTGGTTAAGTTATATATGATTATTATCACATATAATCCAAAAAAGATAACGAATGATATGAAATACATGAATGAATGAGTACACGCTCGATTTCCAGGTTACACTCCCCGCTTAGTGCTACACACTTCGTTACGTATGTATGTCTCGATATGTTCCATGCAAAATCACATTACTATCAATGACAAATGTGTGACAGATTCAACAACTCGAATTTGTCATGAATGTCGACTTATAGTCATATGTGAGATTGCAGAATAATGTGAGATCACATCGCTAATGAATGACAAACATGACAGATTCAACAACCGAACTGGCTGCGGAATGTCTAATTTCTATACTAATATGAGATTTCAATATTGGAATAAGATCACATTGCTTCGAATGACAAACAGTGACGTGATTCAACAATTGAATATGTCGTGAATGTCGACTTCTATAGTATTACAAGAGATTGCAATATTTAACGTGAGATCACACAAGTATTGAATGACAAAATGTGACAGATTCAACAACTCTAATCGTCGTGAATGCCGAATTTCTATAGCCACATATGAGATTGCAATTGTTGAATGTGAGATCACATTGCTACCGAATGACAAATAGGACAGATTCAACAACCGACCAAGTAGAATGTCGACTTCTATAGCCATATGTGAAATCACAAACTAAAACACGAAAAAAGAAAGAAAATGATTCAAGAAGAGTATTTGAACAAGTATAAGATCCGTAATACAAGTATAAGATCTAAAATACAAGAATAAGCTCTGAAATACAAGTATAAGATCCGTAAGACAAGTATAAGATCAGTAATACAAGTATAAGATCCGAAATACAAGAATAAGCTCTGTAACACAAGTATAAGATCAATACGACAAGTATATGCTCCGTAATACAAGTATAGTATCCGAAATATAAGAATAAGCTCCGTAATACAAGTATAAGATCCGTAAAACAAGGATATGCTCTATAGTATAAGTATAAGATACGAAGTATAAGTATACGTTATGTAGTACCTATGGGTACCTTAGTAAAGGTCTAAGCTCTGTAATTCCTAATAGAGATCTGGATAAGTATTAGTCTGATAGAAGTTCAAGTAGATGTCCTTTGCGAGATCTGAATAATTATAAGTCCGAGACAAGTATCTGTATAAGTCCAATATATATGTCCTTTGAGAAATCTGAATAAGTATGTGTCCTTCAAGAGATAAGCATAAGTATGTGTCCTACGGGAGATAAGTATAAGTATATGTATAAGCTCAGTATCGCATACGAGGAAATTTATATAAGTATGCGTCCTACGGGATATAAGTATAAGTATGTGTCCTATGGGAGATAAGTATAAATAGGTGTCCTACGGAGACTGTATCAAGAATAAGTCCGCCATAAGTGTAAGTTCGAGTAAGTAAGATTGTTATAAGTATAAGTTCAAGATCGTATAATGAGATCTCAATAAGCATAAGTCAGTTGGCAAGGATAATTATGTAAATGTGTTATATGAATTCATGAAGATTCTCGATATCCGTTATCGTTATATGTTTGTTATGATCTCTATAAATGCATGTGTACCAAGATAAGTTATAAGATATAAGCCTCTACTAAGCTGCAAAGCTTAGCACGGTTTTTAATCCGTAGGTACAAGAGAGAAGACGTCTTAAAACTTTCGTATACTGGGTTGCCAAAGACACTAGTGGGTGGTTCATCACAAGATGTCCCATCAGCCTGATCTCGTAAATGTAAAAGTACAGTTTTTGTATATGTAAATGGGACTCAGTATATGTGTAGAGATTTTGATGGACACCACTCCGGTGGTAGTTTTATTTTGTATATGTAAATGATTTTTGTTATTACATAAATTGTTTGTGCACCACGTATGCTTCTTAGCTTGAAGAAAAACAGGTAAAGAGTCCCAAAGATATACCGCGCGCCCTCGAACCAGTTCCTGGGATCTTCCATTCGGGTCGGACCGAGAATCGGGGTGTGACATTATCAATGATGAGGGAAGCCATTTTGCTAACAATCTATTTACAAAACTCTTGAGCAAATATGGAGTAAGACATGTTATGGGCTTAGCTTACCACCCTCAATCAAATGGACAAGCTGAGATATCCAATAAGGAGATAAAGGATATACTTGAGAAAACAATGAACATAAGAAGAAGGGATTGGTCATTAAATCTAGATGATGCATTATGGGCCTATAAGACTGCTTACAAGTCTCCTATTGGGATGTCCCCATACAGAATTGTGTTTGGAAAGGCTTGTCATCTACCCCTTGAACTAGAATATAAGGCTATATAGGCAATTAAGAAGTTAAACTTTGATTGCCAAGCTACTAAGTTAAAGAGACTACTTCAGTTGAATGAATTGGAAGAATTGAGGAATGAAGCATATGACAGTGCCAGAATTTACAAGGATAAGACTAAGAGGTGGCATGATAAGAGAATTCTAAGAAAAGAGTTCAAGGTGGGAGAACTAGTCCTACTGTATAACTCAAGGCTCAGGCTTTTTCCAAGAAAACTTAAATCAAGATGGAGTGGTCCTCATACACCATCAAGAGCCACACTTTCTGAGTAGTCACATTGAAAATAAAGTCAGGGAATGAATTTAAAGTGAATGGCTAGAGACTGAAACACTATATTGGAGGAATTCTGAATGAAGAACAGTTTGGAGACTAGATGTTTTACAAAGAGAAGGAATGTTACTGAAAAATCTTGCTGATGTAGTAATTTCTAGCTAAAGACACTAAACAGAGCAGCTTCTTAGGAGGCAACCCAAGCAAAAAATTTATTTTATTCTTACCATAAGTTGTTTTAGTTTGTTTAGTCCTTCTAAATTTTATTTCAAGTTTGATTTTTATGATAGTTGATTTTTATGTTTTTCGGGACATGAAAGCTGATTCTTAATTAGGGTTATTGTTGGTTGAGCAAAAATGAGGCACTAATTGAAAATCTGCTAAAAGATGAAGGAATGAATGCTCGAAATTTTGTGAGAATTTTCCAATCAGCCTTCATTGCTCTTAATTTGTTTTACAGATCAATTATGAAAGTTTGCTGAAGTGAGAAAATTGAGTTGAATTGCCCATACTTGAATTGAACTATTAGATCATAATCACATTGTAATTACAAGCATGATTTGATGATTTATGTGCTTAGAAGGGATGCATGTTGTCTTGTGTGTAAGATTGATGAGATAGAATAAAACTGGGATAAAATGCAGTAATTAAAAAGACATATTTTTCAATTGTCATGACAAATACCTTTCAAGCCCTTCTCAATATAAGGCAATCAATTATCACGACATTTTTTTGGTTGTTTCAAGGGTCTATCATTTTGTCGCGACATTTAAAATTGTTGTCTTGAAAATTCAATTGTCTCAACATTTCATACTTGAAAAATATTTTTCGGGACAAATTTTGGCTTTCAGAATACAACTAATTTGTCGCGATATTAAATTATTTGTCGTGAAAATTTAAATGTCCAGACAAAGTTTTTGTTGCCTATAAAAAGAAAAGTTATAAAGGTTTAAAAATTCAAAAATCATTGATATTCTTCCAAACCTTTAGAACCCTAAAGCCAACCCTTTTCTCCTTCTAAAACCCTATACCCTACCATCCTTTAAGAATGTCTGAACAACAGAGATTGATTCCTAATATGAATGAGATTATGGAAGAATTTGTCGAGATTGCAAAGGAAATAAATGAAGAACCTATGAAGATAGTTAACAAAGAAGAAATTCAAGAAAAAATTGCTCAAACAGGGGTAGAGGCTGAATATGGAAGGAAAAGAAAGATAGGAGAATAAGAAGAAAAGGAACATAGCAGCAAGGAAGAAGTTGAAGATTTTGTATCTGATGAAACCTATGAAGTGATGGAGAAAAAGATACTGAAAAGGGGATTCATTAGAGAGAGGAGATTAAAGAAATTCATCTCTCCATTCAAATAGGTGATTGAAAAGCTAGGATGGAAGGTTATATGTGAGCATATGTCGCCTGGGCATGCTGCACTGGTGAGAGGGTTCTATGCAAATGTGGTGGGAAGAAAGGGAACTCAATGCTATGTGAGAGGAAAGTGTGTCTCTTTCCATAGAGATGACATCAACCAACTGTTGAAGCTATGTGAATTGAAAGATGGATCTAAATTCAAGAAGTTGAAAGAAAATCCATATTTCAAGAAGATTTGTAAGACTTTAACTATTGGAAATAGGGAATTAAAGGGAAACACGAAGACTGCCTATGAATCCATAGCAAGAGGCTCACTGACTGAGGAAGCCAGAGTTTTATTCTACTTTCTCAATTCAATTTTGATGCCCTCCAAGCACCTGAGCATAGTGAGGCAAGATGAAGCAGTGCTCTTGTATGCCATTCTGAAAGGCAACAAGATCAGTCTGGGAAAGCTGATTGAAAAATCCATTATTAGTTATTAGAACAACAATTTCTATGGTCACATGCCTCACCTAACAATGATCACCTACCTTTGCATAAAGGGAAAAGTCACCTTCAATAGAGATGAAGAAGAAAGATGTCCAAAAACCCCTCCACTAACCCTTACATCCATCAAAGAACCTCTAGTAATCAAAGGCAAGGAGAAATTAAAAGATGCTAAGGAGGATAGAAGAGAAAAAAAGGCTGGAGAAGAAGGAAGGAGCATTGATCTGAATGAGCAAGCTATGGTGTTAAGCACAGAGAAAATAAGCAGTGTAAGGCAGGGCAGTTCTAGTCCTAATTGGATGATTGAACCAAAAGTTGAAACTTACCACAATGAACAAGGAGGAAGCTCAATGTAGCGATTGAAAGCTGATGCAAATGTTGAAAAGAATGGAGCAAAGTATGATTGAGGGAGATAACCAACTGAGAACCTTATTTGAGATAAGAGATAAAGACTTTGATGACGAGATTAGAAAAAGGGACTAGTTCATGGATGAAGCAATAAAGAAAAGGGATTTACAATGTAAGAAAGAACTGGAGGAAATAGATGAAATGTTGAGGAATAAGTTGATAGAGAGAGATGTAGCCTACTGGGAGGAATCAGGGAAGAAAGAAGGTGATCTAGTTAGAATGTTGGAGAGAAAAGACAAGGAAATTCAAGAAACATTAGTTTAAAGGGACAGAACATGGTTAAATAGCCTGGGTTCCTACAATCAAAGCTTAAAGTATATGTATCAGGAACAATGAACATAAGGGCAGCCTTGGAATCAATAACCAAGAGACAATGTGATTTGATAAAATCAAATGTACAAATGCTATACTAGGCTATGACAATAGTCTTAGGGAAGAAGAAAGTGCCATTACCAAAACTCAACATTTTAGACTACGTGCCTCATATCATTGTACCCCCTGATGTGCAAGGTTTTAAAACACTGTTGGAAAAGCCCTCGGAATTTCTAGTAGATCCCTCAAAACTTCCAATAGAGCCCTCATAACTTTCAATAGAGCCCTCATAACTTTAGGAACCATCAAAACCTTAAGAAATGACCAAGAAGGAAAACAACAAATGAATCTCTTTCTCTTGTATCTCAAATGAAATGAATCTTTTTTTTAAATTCTTCTTTGATGATGAATGAGAAACTTTGCCATATTGTGTCATCTTTGCCCTAATCTGAATATTCTTGCATGTGAGTGAAAAATCTTGCAATTGTGATTGTGAATTGTTTTGGTAAAATTGAAGGTTGATAAGATTATTTATGCTAACACTGTTGATTAGAAATGAAGAATTTAACCAATTTGAACTTTGAATAATTATGTCGCATACAACCTTTGTAATAGACTATTAAACAACAAAATTAATAAATGAAATTGGGGTATGATGAGCTCAATAAAAGTGAGAAGTTGTGATGTCAAGGATAACTAGGCTGAGATTCTAGATTCATGAGGATTCTGGTAAATTACTAAGCTGATAAAGCTGATAATTCTAATTTTCTTGAACATTTCAGTTTTAAGGAACCTTGAAAACATGTACAGGGTAACAAATACCTTAAAAACTTATTGTGCTTGGGATAGGAAAATCTTTTGAAATCCATCATACTTTTGAGTCTCCAAGGGTCCTATAACTTGTTCTATTATTGTTTAAAGTGAAATCCTAGGCAACACAAACAACATAAAATGATTTAGGCCGTCCTTCGAAGTTTAAGCATTTCAAAGCCTACAATGTTAATAGGCATCTGCATATACCTTAGAACCATGTTTTGAGCTTAATGCCAAATTCATCATGTGCCAAATAAAAACCTTAAACCTTCCCTAAATATGATCCTCTAGTAAAGAACCCTTAGTTTGCCCATACTGCAAATTAAGTGCATAAGAAGTGATAATGGGACAAGTTTAGGGGAATATTAATTTGAAGAAAAATGAAGATAAGGTGTGGGGAAAGGATGATCAATTGAGATGAAGATGCACCAATAGATGTGCATAATAGAAAAAGTGAAGAAGTTGTATGGACTGCAAAAATAATAAGGGG
This sequence comes from Tetrastigma voinierianum, assembly GCA_016808115.1. Taxonomy (NCBI): domain Eukaryota; kingdom Viridiplantae; phylum Streptophyta; class Magnoliopsida; order Vitales; family Vitaceae; genus Tetrastigma; species Tetrastigma voinierianum. Next base: position 556,496 of record JAEQBH010000480.1, on the reverse strand, counting down.
GAATGTGTTTTGTCTTATAACCTTCCTCCCTTGAGAAATTAAGTTCTTAGGGGTGTTTTAACACCTAGTACCCTAATGCCAACTAGTATGGGAGTTGCTAACCCAAAGCTCTCTAAGGGTTGTAGAAAGCTTAAGATGACAAAACATTGCACCATTCCCAAACCCTTGAACGTAAATGAAGAGTGAAAAGATTATAGTATAAGGAACTACATTCAGAGTTTGAAAAAGATCAAAAGAAATGCCATAATGGAGAATATGCAAAAGATGCACAAAACTAAGTTTGCGGGTGCTGAAAAGATGTTTTGAGTAGAAAATAAAGGATGAGTGATTTGAATGCAAAATGTTGAATTTTATATGAACTTTAGGTAAACTTAAGCCTTAAAATGTCTAATTACATACCCACTACCTATGCCATACATTACAACCGTTAAAGACCTATTTGATTCTGAAGGTGGTGTTAGACCTACATTAGGTGGTACCTGAGTCAAATTGAGGAGACTTCCATTCTTTTACATAGATCTCATAAGATTGCCTATCCTACAAATCTGTAACAGAGGAATGACCAACACACACTCATATATTAGCGATCAAGAAATAAAGTTGATTACACTTTATGAATTATCTGTTTGTTAGATGAATTTGATTGGAAATATTTATTCCCACAGTGTGTTAGTTAGAATTCATATCACAACTGAAGTTGAGTGAATTGAATTGTTGATAAGGTTGAAAAAGATTGAGTGGAAAGAACAATGGTATAGTTGAATTGCTTGAGGACAAACAAATAGTCTTTTCTTTTCTTGAGGACAAGGAAAACTTTAAGTTTAGGGGAGTTTGATGAGTCTAAAACTCATCTATTTTTAATGAATATTTAAGGCTAAAAAAATGCAATTTACTGCAAAATCATAGAGTTTTCACCCCAGGAATTTAGAGAAAATAAGCAAAATTAAGTAAGAAAATAGCAATAGGTGATTAGAAACTCAATGCCACAACATCGGATGAAGCAATGTTGTCACATCGACCAAGGAATGTTATAGATCAACCACGCAGTAAACATTGGCCAAAGGGAGCAGTTTAATGTCATGACATCAGCTAAAGAATGTCATGACATTAACTCAATGTCGCGACATTGACATTTGGACTCAAAACATCAACTCAATGTCACGACATCAAGACTCGGAGTTACGACATCGACTGAAGTCATTAGAACAGAAGAAGTGAAGTCGCGACATCAGAATTCAGTAACATCAAAGCATTGTCGTGACATCAAAGTCTAGAGTCGCGACATTAGAGCAAGGCTAAAAGAGTTAAGACACCAACAACAATGTTACGACATCTGCCATGACATCGACTGAAGGCACCAAGACAAAAGAAGCGATGTCGCGACATCAACTTCATGAGTCATGACATCAAAGCCAAGATGAAACATTGAAAATACCAAGTCCAATGTCGTTACATCGAAAATCGATGAAGCGACATCATAACTCATAGTCGAGACATTAGAACACGGGTGTAAGAGTAATGACATCAAATTCCAATGTTGCGACATTAGCAATGACATCATCGACGACATTGCACAAATAGGAAAATTCAGCGACAACACCAAAAGCAATGTCATGACATCACAGCAACAATGTCACGACATAAGCCATGACATTAGAGGACCACTAAGGCAAACTTTTGGGCTTTTTGAAGTTTGCGTTTTTCACCTTGTTTTCAGGGCCCAATGATTAGGGCCTATAAATAGAAGCTACTATGGTGGAGTGCCTAGATTTTCAGCCGTTCTCAGCAGTTTTTGAGCTTTTGGGAAGTGCTGAAATCTCCTTTCTATATATTTTTCTTTTTTTTTTTATTATTATTTTCGTTTTGTTTTGTTTTCTCTTTATTTTATTTTCTAGGCTTATTTTTCTTTTAGGATTAGAGTAGTGGATCTTATAAGAGATTTCGAGCTGAATTCATTATCTATCGAGTTTCATTTTTGTCTGAATTCAAGTGGAGTCTGGATATTTTTCTAGAGTTCAATTATTTCAGTTTGATTTCAATTTCAATGAATTTGTTTGATAAACTAGTCATTGTTATTAGCAATCCAGTGGTGCAAGGACAAGCTCCCTCTAGGAACGAATATGATGTTTTGATCTTCATTTGTAGATTTAAATGTTTCTGTGGGTTTGAAAACTGGATTGATTTAATGGGTATTGCTATATTATTGAGTTGTTTTGAATATCAGTGTTCTTGATGAGTCCTAAACTCATCTATTTTTAATTCATTTTTCTAGCATATTTTTAGAAGTTTATGATTCATTTGAATGCTGAATTATGGAATATTCACCAACTTTGTGTTTTGCTAGTTTTCATCGTAGAAGAAGCAAATCCAGTAAGAAAATAGGCATAAAATTGGCTAAGGCAGAATTGTCGCGACATAATTTCAAAATGTCGCGACATAATTTCAAAATGTCGCGACATAACTGATTCGTGTTCCAGTAGGTGTGCCGGAATAAACAAAATTTATAAACCTGGGGTTCCTCCTATCGCCGTATACAGCTACTACAAGATAAAGGTTTTAGGGTCAACATGTGATGGGTTTTCTTCATGTAAATGATTTGCAGTTGGCTCAAAATGGTAAATTTCAATTTGGATTTTAAGGTTTTGTAAAAACAGTGGGTTGAAATGTTTGTGAATTGAAAATAAACTGAACTAAAAAATATGAAAAGAACTTAGCTATCAGCTGGTCAGGTTAAGGTCCTAAGGTAAATGAGATGTTCTCGGGTCTTTTTCCTCGCATTGAGTAGGATGACCTATAGTCATTTCCCAAACCAGATCTTCATTTAACGATCAAAACTGAACCCTAATAATTTTCCTTTTGAAATATAGCATTTATTAGCCTTAAATGTTCCTGGGCAGTGAAAATCTATCCCCTAAAATCTACCCTACATTAACTAATAAATGACAACTAATGAATCTCAGTGGATCTAGCAATAAGCATCCACTGAACCCTAAAATCTTGCCAAGTACAGGTTAACCAAGGTGCATCAAAGAGATTTAAACCTAATGTGCAAAACAGAGACATAAATACCCATAAATGCTTACATTAAACACATGAGAATCGTCATTTCACCTCCAAATCTTAGCCCAGTAGCCGTCCTCTTCAAGGATGGAGGGGGTTTAGCCAACCATCCATTGAGTTGTCATCCTCAAGTGTTTAGCAGTCGAGAAAATAAAAGAAAAGCAAAGAAAATTAAAGAAAAGAAAAGAAACGGGAAAGCTTACCACTTGTATCTCTTATGCAGAAAAGTGAGAGTTTCCCAGTTATACACAGTCTTGGCCTTATATATGCTTAGAGATAAGAGCAAAATTACAAAAATATCTAAACTACCTACAATAAAGGAAGGGTAAAATGGGGAAAAAGAAGTCAAAAGGGGCTAAAAATTGGAAGTGCAGGAGGAAAATTTTCGCATTGGGAGAAAATTTAGCACGCTAGCGGAATTTTCGTGACCCTTCGCGAATTTTGATTTTTCGCTTTTCCGCTTCTTCTTCCTTCGATTTCTAATCAGAATGTCGAATCTCAACTCGAATTCTTCGTGCTTGGATCAATTCAACAAATTTGGTATTACAGCTTGCAAAAACTACAAATTAGCTACTAAAATGCGACGTAGAATAGTCGCGACCTTAAATGCAAATCAGTTAATTCGCTTGATTATTACACAAAGTGCTCAAAACCTACACAACAAGGCTCAAATAGCAATTTCGGGAACTAATCACTCCCTAACCGACTACATTGCTAGTCCCTTAGTAATGAAAGAAAGAAAGAAAGAGCAAACAAAATAATAACAAAATTATGTTCTCAAAAATGGTATTTCAAAAAGTACGTGGATGAGTAATGCCTAACCCTCAATGAGAATCATCGAAACCCTGCCCATTAACCATCACGAGAGTGGATGCCATACAAAATTTAGTATCAAAAGAGTTTCCTTCTCTAGAGAATCAACCTAGAATTTTCACCAAAATCTAAGTGTTTATATGATTAATTTTCAACAATAAACTGTCAAACTGTACTCTCCCCCCAACCAAGTTACTGCCATAATCTAGGACACTAACCAGCCTAAATAGATCAGTACCTACTCTTATTCCACAATTCTTTTTGTGTTGTAGGGGTGCAATGTTGAGGAGTCGACCTTACCAAAGTCCATGTAACGGGGATCCACCGATGACTCCCAACCAATTAAGGCTTAGGGCATCAAGTCATAAGGATTCTTCAACCACAAACTCTTCAGGTTTCTCCCTAGACTTTGAATGACTTTCGAGATTCCAAAGACTCACAACTCGCTTGAAACCTCACCTTATCCACCCATGTAAAGGAGCACTAAGTCTATGACTCCCAAAATCAGCTTGGTTTAGTGGAACTGTGGTTTAAAGATCTCGTCAGATAAATTTCACTCATGTCGTTTCAAGGCAAAGCTAATTTTCTTTCTTTTTCTTTTTCTATTCTTTTCTTTTTCTCCGCTTTTTATTCTCGAAGACTCACTGGCCTTCTTCATGGGGTCAAGTAACCTATTAAAGGTAGTCAATGAAACTAGGATATGTTTTTGCAAGATTTAAGAGGCTAGGCAGTTTTTCGGCTTAGTGTTGAAACCTTATGTGCATAGTGTGTGGTTAGCTAGAGGTGGAAGAAAAAGGGTTGAAAGCACTAAGAATTTAACTGATCATCCGCTTAATTAAGCATGGAATCAATCTAACATTAACAACATTGAACAATGTTTCAATTTTTCACACTGCGGGCTAGGCAAAACACAAAAAAATGGGCAATTTTGAAAACTGGAAGTGTAAGCTGTATAATATGTATAAAAAGATATATCACTCTGTTTTCATATTTACAAAAAGAAGCCAACAACTTCATAACCAAAACAAACAACTAATAAACAAGTAAAACTAAATAAAGAAGTCATTAATCTTCACAAAGAAACCTCGCTTCAAAATAGAAATAAAACATAACAAAGCCACTTCCTTTCGCTAACTCTCTCTCCCCAACCAAATGTCTCATTGTCCTCAATGGGGCTCGATTGAAAGTTAGAGAAGGAAGTGATACTCTGATGAGATGTACCCGCGTTAGATAGGAGACTTTTCATGAGCTTACCGAGACCTTATTCACCCCATTTGAGCTTCAAATGAACAAGTCAGAAGAAGAAAATAGGAGGAAAAAGTGATTAATTGGAGCATTTTGAAATTACACTTCATCATACTTCAAAAGTGTTATTTTTGGCTATATTTGGATTATACACTCTAAGATTTAACGGTACCAAAATTACCCAAATGGAGTTCGGGGACAAAAAAGGCTACCAAAACAAAATGGGGTTGTAGTTGAGTGCGAAAATTTCGCACCAATGAGAAAAAATTCGCACTGGTGCGAAAAATTCACATGAACATAGGAAAAATTTTGTATCCTGCATCCTCTCCTTCAAAATTTTGATAAAAACTGCAAAAATAAACATAGGAAAAATTTTAAAAAATGCAGAAAAATGAAAATTAAGCTAGAAACAAAGATTAAATTAAAATTGGTAGATATATAGAGAGAAAAATTAAATAAATCGAAGTAAAATAAAATAAAACAGAAAAATCAAAACAAAAGGTGGGGGAGATTGAGAAGTCACGATAAAGTTGAGGAGAGTCTCCATTTCCACCTGTAAAACAAAATAATTAAAATTATGAGAATGTGCAATTGAAAATGAGAAAAATTACACATAAAACAAATATAAGATTAAGAAAATTATGTAAAACTACAAATTAAACTTAAAGTAAAGCAAATAAAAGTCTAAAAAAAATTGGTGTGGCTTCTAATTTACTATAGAAACCACTCCTACTCAGGTAGCCCTTTGGTTCATGGTGGATCAAGGAGGAGAAGTCTTCCATGTCCACGCAGGTGAGTCGCAATAGATTCGGGAAGCTTCCATTCCCTTTGTTTTAAGCACTTACCTTCTGGTGTTGTTGGGGGAGCGACTAAAGCACTGGATTCTCCATCAGAATCTTCATTGTTCTTCATCAATTCCTCTTGTAGTTTGTGAACACTATTTTTTCCTGCACCTAGGCTAATCAGGCAGACTTCATCTAGCTCTTGCTCTTCCATTGATTTATGCTTGTTGCTTAGGTGGAATATGTTGAGTTCCAATGTCATATTGCCAAATGTGAGCTATGACTCATTCGCAATTGATGTGCAAATGGTCTTCCCAATTATGAGGTACATGATTAGTACCTCCTTCACTCGGTTTTTGTATCAAGGGACGACGGTTCACCATTAGTAAATTTATCCACCTTTACCAAAACATCTTCGACTATGCCTTTGGGAATTTTCACTGATCTATCGGCCAAAGATAAGGTGATGGTGGTATGCTTTAATTTCCCTAAACCCAGCTGCTTGTACACTGAGTATGGTAGTAGGTTGACACTGGCCCCCAAATCCAAAAGTGCCTTATCCACACAGGTTCCTCCGATGTTCACTAAATGGTAAGGGATCCTGGATCCTTGTATTTCACCGGGGTCTTGCTTTGAATGATGGCACTGACTTGCTCTGTCAAGAAGGCCTTCTTATCAACATTCAATCCCCTCTCCTCACCGCTCATAGGTCCTTTAAAATTTGGCATAAGTCGAACCTCGTTAATCATGTCTAGCAAATGGATATCGACCTTCACTTCGCTCTTAGCACCTCTAAAATTTCAATCTTATTAGAGGCCTGCTTTCTACCTTTTGCTTGGAGGGAATGGAGGAGGCATGCTCTTTTCATTGAATCTTTCTTTATAATTATATGTTCCGCTCCACTTCCTTTTCTTCCTCGCCCCTCACCGTATGTGCACCGGTCGATCAACCCGCTACCACTTCTCAAAGGTGATAACGACTCCTTACTTCATCCATCCTAGGAGTAGGTTCAGTAGAAAAGCTCAATTCATGCACTCCCTACGATCAATGTGGTCTCGGGAAGGAATTTCCTTGTTCCTACAAATTGGCCACTGTCAGAGCCAGGATTGAGTATTGCAGCTTATCTATTTTCTGATTAAGATCATTTTGGAGTCCATCTATTTTTTTGTTCAAGGAGCTTTCCACATTGTCAATTCTCTGATTCAGCTGCACATTGATGGCCTTCTGCTCCTCTACAAAATTTCCTACCACCTTGCTCAGATTTAGAATAGATCAGCCTCAACCGAGATGAGGATGGGCGGTGGTCGTGGGTTGGACAGACTAGCATCAGCGTTAAGGCCGTAGCGTAAGGAATGTGGCGCCGGAGGATTTGGCTTCCAAGAGAGGTTAGGATGGTTTCTCCAATAGTTATATGTGTTGTTGTATCGGGCATCGTCAGGGCTTGTATCGTCTAATAACATTGGCATGCTCAAATTCCATCAAATCCCTTAATCAAGGAGTGCCGGGCAATGCTCTTCTTGCGATCGCGACCTGGCAAATGAAGCAAGGTCGGATTTGTACAAGGGCCCTACCACTGCCCGTAATTTCATGTTGATTTCTCATTTCAAGCTCTTCGAGCCTTCTAGCCAAGGTAAACAGCTTTGTCTTCATCTCCATATCATTTGGGAGTGAGTACATGCCTCCCCTTTGATTAGCTGTAGGCCTCACCCTTTCTACTTCTCTAGGGTTGGGTTCATCCCATGCTTGATGTCTCAAATTACAATCTGTGAAGTCCATGGTTTCTTCTAGATTTTTATCATGAAGTCCTCCACACATAGTTTCTAACAACTCGTCTATAGTAGGGACGTTCCATTATAGAAGTGATTAACCAAAGATCTAAGTATCAAAGCCATGGTGAGGACAGCATGATAGTTCTAGGTACCTTTCCCAAAGATCGTAGAATTTCATTTTCGTCAGAATGTGTAACTGCTTCTCCAAAGTATCGGGTTTTATGGGTGCTAAAGAATTTCTTTAAAATTCAGCCTGCATATCTCCCCAATTCTTGATGGTCCTCGACCTTAGGGAGTTGAGCCAAATCTTAGCCTTGTCCTTCAAAGTCAGAGGGAAGAACTTAAGCTTCATCAAATCCACATTGGAGATGTCCTCTTTGAAGGTATTGCATACTTCCTCGAACTCCCAGATGTGTGAATAGGGATTTTCACTCTCCATCCCATGGAAAGTGGGGTAGGGCACTTGTAGGGCTTGATAATTATAACCTTCCGGAGGAGGCACAATGCAAGAGGGTGCACTCACTGGGAGGGTGCAAGTATGATCCTCATAGTACCTTATGAATTGGGATTTCTCGTGAACCCTCGTGGCTTTGTTGTTCCTCAAGCTGAGGCTCCATGACCACCGTGTATGCTTACTTCACAAATTCTTGTTCTCAGGAGCATTGTCTCTTTATCCGTCACGTGGTTCCTATCCCAATGGTGCATAAACTCCTATTAAAATAGCACAAGACACAGCAGGAGACAAAAACCCAAGTTACCAAAAAGGTTACTATTAGCCAATGATAAAAATAGAAATTGTATATTGTCAATATATAAATTGAAGCAACCTAACAATAAACTGCTAGGGGAAATAACAGTAAAGACAAAAAGGTTGAAAATTCACTAACACTTGTAATGTGGATCACAAGTTCAACAACTCGTCACTTGAACTTAGGAACCATCCCAACAACGACGCCATTTGACGACATCTATGTGCCAGGTGCCAGACCAACAAAATTTATAAACTCATTCCTACTGTCGTAGCATAGCTACTACAGTATAGTGGTTTTAGGGTCGAACACAGGGATGGGTTTTCTTCATGTAAATGATTTGCAGTTGGCTCAAAATGGTAAATTTCAATTTGGATTTTAAGGTTTTGTAAAAACAGTGGTTTGAAATGTTTGTGAACTGAAAATAAACTGAACTAAAAAATATGAAAAAGAACTCCTGAAGCACTGGCTATTAGTAGGTTGAGGTCCTAAGGTAAATGAGAGGCCTTGCCTTTCTCGTTAGGGAGGATGGCCTATAGTCATTTCCTGAACTGTTCATTTAGCGATCAAAACTGAACCCTAATAATTTTCCTTTTGAAATATAGCATTTATTAGCCTTAAATGTTCCCGGGCAGTGAAAATCTATCCCCTAAAATCTACCCTACATTAACTAATAAATGACAACTAATGAATCTCAGTGGATCTAGCAATAAGCATCCACTGAACCCAAAAGCTTGCCAAGTATAGGTTAACCAAGGTACATCAAAGAGATTTAAACCTAATGTGCAAAATAGAGACATAAATAACCATAAATGCTTACATTAAACACATGAGAACCGTCATTTCACCTCCTCCAAACCCTAGCCCAAGAGTCAGCCCCTTCAAGGATGGGGTTTAGCTAACCATCCCTTGAGCTGTCATCCCCAAGGTGTTTAAGTGCCTCGAGAAAATAGAAGAAAAACAAAGAAAATGAAAGAAAAGAAAAACAGCGGGAAAGCTTACCGTTTGTATCTCTTATGCAGAAAAGTGAGAGTTTCCCAATTATACACAGTCTTGGCGTTATATATGCTTAGAGAGAATAGAAAAATTACAAAAATATCTAAACTACCTAAAATAAAGGAAGGGTAAAATGGGAAAAAGGAAGTCAGGCGGGCTAAAATCAAGCCAGTGAACATTTTCGCGACTCCTCTTCATAAATTTCGATTTTTTCAAATTTCTCTGCCCCGCTTCTTCCGATGAGATCTAGAATACGAAGTTCCACCTAAATTCTCCGCGTGCTTGGATCGACCAATAAATTTGCATTAATAGCTTGCAAAACTCACAAATTAGCCACAAATGCATCAAAGAGAATAGCCGTGACCTTATAATGTGCAATCAAAGTTAATTCGCTTGATTAGTACGCGAAAAAGTGCTCAAAACCTATAAGCCAAATAGTGGCTCCAAAATAAGACTCGGGGCACTAATCAATAACCTTAAGAGAACCAATAGAAGCTATGTCGCAACAAGAAATGCTATGTCATAACAAAGCTGAAAGATTGAATGATAAATATTGCGACAAAGAAATGAATGTTGCAACATAATGGTAATTAGAAGACAGAACTTTGTCGCGACAATAAATTTTTGTGTCGCGACAATGATTGAAAAGTTATTGAAGAAGAATGTCGCAATATTATTTGTTCTATTACGATAATGATCAAGAAAATGGTAGTATAGTTTTGTCTCAACAATCAAATTTGTGACGCGACATAAAAAGTTGTAGATTGAAAGATTTATATCTCGAAAATGAAAAATTATGTCCCGAAAAAAACTAAAAGAGCAAAGAGACAAGTCAAGACAAGCTTGTCACGACAAAGATTTCAATGTTGCAACAAACGGTTCAGCTAGAGATAAAGATCAAGGAAGGAAATAAGTTGGGACATTTTCAAGGTCTGTGGCAACATAGAGTTAAGATTCAGCAGTACAAGACAACAAGACTATGTTTGTCACAAAATAGAAAATATATGTCGCGACAACAACAATATGCAATTGTGAGAAACTCTGTCGCGACAAAAGAAAATATTGTCATGAAAAAGGTTGAGAAGAACGACAGCAAAGTATGTCGCAACAAAGTTGAAGAGCCGAAGGAAAAAATATTTGTCGCGACAATAGAAAACTATGTTGCGACATAAGATGAAGATAAGACAATAGAAAACTGTCGCGACATAGTGTGAGCAAAAGAATGTTTTATGTTGCGACATTTCAAAATTCTGTCGCGACATAAAACCAATATGAAAGGTAAGAAGCTTTGTCACGATAAAGATTTTTCATGTTGTGACATTTTTCAAGAGCAGTAAGGAATGACAAGTTAGTTCCAACAAAGTTTTTATGTCGCGACACAAGAAACTCATGTCGTGACAATTACTAGACAACTTCGGAAAAACTTTGTTGCACATTTTCAAATTATGTAGTGACAGAATCCAAGAAGAAATCACAATACCATGTCTCGACAGAAAACTGTAAGCCACGACAAAAGCTAGGGAACAAAGATGACAATTATGTCGCGACATAATTTTCTATGTCACGACAAAGAAACATACTAGGCCAGATTTTTGGGGATCCACAATTTCAACCTTGAAGTGCGGTCCATCATTTGAAAATCTATAAATAGAAGAATTTAGGCACCGTGGCGCAAATTTTCCACAAAACTGTGAACTTTGGAAAATATGAATCTCCTTTTTTTTTTTGTGGATCAACAAGATCTCGTGCATGCAGAGGATGGGTTTATTATAAAATCTTAGCTTTCATTACTATATGATTTGAATGAAATTCGAGAATTTTCTGAGTTCATTTGTTTCCGGCTTAGCTTGCAATCTCTGAAATTTCCCGATCAAGAAGTGACTTTAGCTTGTAATCCGCTTGAAAGACTCGAGCTCCTCCGAAATGAATGTAGGTTAATTATTATTTTCCTCATAATCAAAGAACGCTGGTAGTTCGAAATCTCAATTTCTTTGATCGGGTGTTATGGAAATTAAGCTTGTCTCGTAATATTAGTAGCTTGTACCCAAAAAAGGACCGTATCTTGCTCTGATTTCCAAGAAGCCCTTTAAGTGACACAAAGATGGAGAATCCTGAGAGTATGAAGCAGTTACTTGGGGGTACGTTAGACTAATATTATGGAACTAATGAACTCTAAATGACTACTTCGATAAATCACTGATTTACTCATGGTGTGAGAATTAGTTGGATCATATATCAATTAGTTGATAAGAGGTTTCTCCTATTTCTGATGAAATGATCTTGATCCCGTGTTAGTAGAGATCTAATCAAGGAGATAGAGAATTTTATCAAATTATATGGATGAGATACCAATTAAATTGGGGAGAGGCTTGCATTACCACATGTAGGGGCAAATTCTTGGAGTCCTAAGATTGGGTGGTATTGGTGCGAGAATGAAAGGCACGGATCTTAGAAGGGATTATATTCTAAGTAACTAATTGGACTCATGTGTTCAAAGGAACATGAAAATCCTAGTATTGGTGTGTGGAATATCAAAACCATACTACCTTGCATCTTTGACGAAATTCGATTTCAGCGATGGGTACGAACTATGTTACCTAAAATGATGCGAAATTGATATTGTACATTGAACCATTTCCCAGTGTTACTTACCCAGTAAACTTTCCAATCCAATTATTTTGAATTCTTCATATATAGTTATAGAATTTTAATTAGATTTTTTTAGAATTCCTTTAATTTTAAACAAGATCAATTTTAACTTTGGAGTTCAAATAGTAAGGATCTTTAGTATATGGGATAATTGATCTTTAGATTTTTCATCAATCCTCTTGGAAACGATATCTAGACTTAAATCCACTTTTATTACTTGTACGACCTATCCACTTGCAGTGAACTAAACCAAAACACATTTTCAAATGAAACCTTTTCATACAAGGCAAACACATATTTATTATCTTGGGCCTCAACAAGTTGTTTGGGTGCTTTGTTCCGAGGGGCCCGATTTAGTTCTTGTGCAACGTTAGAAAATTGTCGAGACAACAATGTCAAGATCGATTATTTATTAACTCTTATTTCGAGTTACCCGGAAAGTAACATAGGGATGGATGGGCGAGAGGGAAGGAGCCGGTTGCTTGGGGAGGAGAGTAAGTGGACCAGAGATATTCATTGAACTAATGCACTATAAGGATCACTCACCATAAACCATTGATGATGTTACAACCTCGACTTCAAAGGTCTCCTAGGTGACGTTAGGAATGTGTTCGAGGCATAAGGGTTGCCTATTGATCTATAACTATAATCCTTAGAGGTTTTACCTCAGTTTGGTAGAATAATCCCAATCCCGTGTTAGCTAAGATTCTAATCAAGGTGAGAGGGCATTTTAGTTGAATTGATGGCTGAGGTACCAATTGCATTGGAGAAGGCTTGCCCTATCTTGTCTATGGAGGCAACCAGTTTCCAATCCTAAGAAATCATTGTGAAGTACTAGTTAAGGAAAAACCACCAAATCTAAAATGAGGATAAAATCCTGAAAATAGCTAATTATACCCATTTACCTAGTTTAGGAATATGGTTAGCTAATTAGTTAAATGTGCAGTGTCAAGAGGTATTCCAGGGCTATACTACCTTGCTCTTGGGCAAATCCAGAGTTATTGTCCTTAACAATACTTGTTCTCAAAAACCCTACAAAATGATCATCATAACACTAATTTTAACCCTAACTAGTGTTTTTCTACTTTCGGATAAATATCTTGAATTTACTAGATTTTTATTTTTATTTTCTTTAAAAAGAACAGGTATCAAACATTCTTTCATTCTAATTATTTTAAGCAGTTCAGCGCCATTTTAGAGATTCAAATAGTGATTTACTTTAGTAGTAGGGGTAGTTAATCTTTAGATTTACTAGTAATCACGTGGGAATGATATCTGGACTTGTAATCCACTTTATTACTTGTATGACCTGTGCACTTGTAGTGATTTAGACCAAAATGAGCTTTAAAAACATATTATTACATACAACAGCAGAAAACAGTCTTTACATATTGTAATGGTGTAACAAGTTTTTGACGTCGTTGCTAGAGATTATGAAAATTCCCAATGACAGTGTTCTACCAAAACTTTAGTAACAATTTGGTCTATCTGAAACCAGTCAATAAGTTTTTAACGTCGTTGTTGGGGAGGTTAGTAAAGTTTAAAGATCAGTATTCTTGCCAAAAATAAAGTTGCTAGTTTGGACATTTTTCTTTTATATTTTATCAAAAATTTCATAAAAAATTTCATAAAAAATTTCATAAAAAATTTCAAAAAGGGTTTCCACAACTACGTTAACTAATTCGACTACTCATCTTTTATCAAGCAAATCATAAAATATTTCAATTGTCGATTGATCTCACTTTAATTTTAGTGTATTATCATTTTAGGCATTCTTACATGCATAGAAGGCCAGAAGTAGAGTTGCTTCCATTGGACATTGAGTTAGAGAGAACACTGAGAAATCTGAAGAAAGTGAGAATAGCAGAAGCATTAGCTATGGTAGAACAAAGTGAGTCGAATCAGAATGTACCAGTTATTACTCCTGACAGACCTCGGCAAAGATAGAGGACTATGGAAGACTTCTGAAGACCAATTATCAGAGAAGAGTATTCACTTATGAGGCATTGATTCGCACGTAAATGTGTATGACAGCTCAGAACCAGCAGAATTTATAGAGCCCCATACCTTCCTCTTATTGGCCCGGCAGCTACTACGGAGGTATAAGCGGCGGCTCTAGGGTCGAACTCAAGGATGGGTTTTCTTTGCACAAATGACTTACAGTGAGGTTCAAAATGGTGAATTCAATTTGGATTTTGGGATTTTATAAAAATAGTGGAGCAAGGTGGTTTGTAGGCTGAAAATAAAATTAAGAAAATAAGAAAAAGAACTCCTTTAAGCATCGGGCTATTAGGTTAAGGTCCTAAGGTAAATGAGAGGTTCTTGGGTCCTTTTCCTCGCGTTGGGGAGGATGACCTATAGTCATTTCCTGAACTGGATCTTCATTTGGCTTTTAAAATCTGAACCCTAACAATTTTCCTTTTGAAACAAAGCATTTATTGAGCATAAATGCTCCCGGACAGTGAAAACATGTCCCTTTGATCTACCTACGGCGACTCATAGAGACAACTAGCAGAATCTTAGTGAGATCTAGCAATAAGCATCCAGAACCCAAAAAGATTGCCAAATACTGGTCAAACAAGGCATCTCAAGAGGATTTAAACCTAGATTCAAAGATATAAACATAAATGTTAATAATTGCTTGCGTTAAAAACAGGAGAACCAAAATTTTACCTAAAAACCGTTGCCCAATAGCCCTCCTCTTCAAGGATGGAGGGGGTTTAGCCAACCATCCCTTGAGTTGTCATCCTCAAGGGGTGTTTGGCAGCCGAGAAAATAAAAGAAAAGGAAAGAAAATGGGAGAAAAGGAAAGTAGTAAGGAAAACTCCGCTATAATTTTAATGCGCCAAAGAAGTCTACCACTTACGGTGTGTACAAATGGCTTATATAGCCACCAAGACAAAAGCAAGAATTACCAAATTACATGGATTTTGATATGTGCCAGAGGGTGGCTGGAAGCAAACCAAAAAGTGATAAAAGAGTAAAAAGGAACTTGAGCGCCGAGGAAATGGGAGGGTGAGATAGTGGCGGGGCGATTTTGCAAGCTACAAAATTTACAAAGGCTGTGAATTTGTGACACATGGCGAATTTCTGCTTGAGCTCCAGTTTCCCTTACATTTTATGCTCTTCTTTCCTTCTTGTTTATGATCCGCAATGCTGAGTTCTACTCGAATTCTTCATGCTTGGATTGACTCAATAATTTTGGCATAAATATCTTGCAAAAACTACAAAATTAGCCACAAAATGTGATCAGTAGAATAACATGGACCTTAATGTGCAAATCGGGTTAATTACGTTGATTAGTACACAAAAAGTGCTCAAAACCTGCAATAAACATGGCTCAAAATAGCACTTTTTGAGCACTAATCACACCCCCCAACCTACACATTGCTAGTCCCCTTAGCGATGAAAAGAAAAGAAAAGAAAAGAGCATGCAAAACAATATCAAAATTATGTTTACAAAAATGGTATTTCAAAGGGTATGAATGAGAGTAATGCCTAACCCTCCATGAGAATCGACCACTTGCCCCAATAACTATCTCGAGAGAATGAATGCCATACAAAATTGAGTATCAGAGCCTCCACTCTTTGGTGAATCAACGAGAGACTTCCACGAAAACCTAAGTGTTTTGTTTGATCGATTCACAACAATAAGCGCTAGAACACTCCCAACCAAGCTCTTGTGTGGGACCCCTTTCTGGCCCGATCGGGTTTGGAGGATCCGAGACCCGAGTGCAGGATGCCTATTGCTCCAGCTCAATCACTCAAATCAAATCTTTGCTGAAATTGGAACATTTGGGGGCAGCCCGTAAACATTCAGACTTGTGCAATACGTTTACAAAATGGCGTATCAAGCCCTTTTTCAAAATGATTTGCATAATACATGTTTAAGTTCAAATTGTTTTTACAAAATATCAATATCCAAAGAAGCATGGAATGGAATGCACATGTCGAGCATACTACGAAATTTCCGCTTCTTTATGACTCGGCGCTCCTGATCTTGGGTCAGCTTTCGATCATTTATCGTCTTTTCCGGTACTGCATTGGTAAAACAATGCTAAAAATTTAATATACTTAGTGGTTCTATACAAAAAATCCATTCTTCGGTTTAGTTTAAATCAAATCCATGCAATTTAACAATTCAAAACTTTCAAATCTTTATGGATGATCCGATGTAAATATAATACATATACTTGTTTCTCTCTGATCGGTTATGGTTCATTGATCATCCTAAAAATACACTTTCATATTCAATAAATCATTCATTTCACAATGCTCTTTTCAATTCCAATATGCTCACAAATTCGATTCAGTTCTGCAATTCAATTCAGTTATGCCCTTAACGAATTTAACCTATGCCTTCGATATCTGAGGATATGTCGAGGAGTCACCGAGCACGATCCCTGGCGAGCTGCGAGGCCGGTATATAAAAAAATAGTTTTATAGCAGTGTACGATAAGGTTGAGCTGTGGCCCGGTTATAAAAAATTAAGTCAGTGAACACCCACCGATCTGGGTCCCTGCAGGCTGCGTAGGAGTGACACATCCATACAATGGATTCGTGAATGCGCTATTTTGACTCTATTGGTATACCAATCTATCCTTATCTGAATTAAGCGGTTAACATTATTATAATGGGGCGTTGAATCCTTTATAACTTAAAGTGCGATTTACAACTATGTCCATTTGTATAAAATAGTTAACTTTCAATAGTCATGCAATTTTCATGTGCAAGCATTTTGCAATCCAATTTCTTCCTAAATCGTTTAAAACAATTCAATAATAACTTTTCCTTTATCGTTTAAGAACAAAAGCATTTCAAATATTGAAGCTTGAATAATAGGAAAAATAGAACTCAAGCATGCAAAAGCGAGCTTCGAGGAATGAGAGTCGATTGGAACAAATCCAAAAGCCTGCGTGGTTCCAATCCTCGAGTCTCAATCTCGGTTGGGTTTTTCCTCCTCATTACGACCCACATTGCAAAACCATTTAAGAACAATATTATTCGGTGCGTGCTAGTGGTTTTGTTAGGATTGATTTTTCGGGAAGTGGCCTAAGTTCAAATTTCAACAAGCTATATATAGATGGATTCTTACGACTCAATGGGTTTCCATAGAGTCTAGAGCGACCCTAAGCGAAGGTCGGACGAAAAGTTATGACCCTTAAGTTGAGTCACACGTAATCCAAACCCAACCCGAGCTAACCTATCTTGACCCGGCGACCGACGACACGGCGACTGACTGACCTATCTAAGCCCAACTATTGTCCTCTAAAGGCATATGAATGGCTTCTTAACTCAATGGGCTTTCCATAGGAATTACAGAACACCCAGCGAGAGGGTCGGATAGAAGTTATGACCTTCGAGTTGGAGGTCCTGCAGTAGTCAAACCCGACCAAGGCGACGACTTGGGGTGTGAGATGACTGGCCAAGTGATCGACTGGCCAGGGTGCTTGGCCAGAGCTGTGGGCATTTGCACTATCGGGGAAAAGGGGCCATGGCGGGATACGAGAGGGTCCCGAGATTGAGAGATTGAGCCTAAAATCAATTTCGTGATATTGATTTACAATTACCGAGAAGGAATAACTTGGGCCACTTTGCTATTTCTTACCCAAAAATCAGTTCTAAGGTCTGGCTAATGCGTAGGATCAAAAAAATAGGGAAATTTTCTTGGTTCAAATTGCAACCAGACCTTTCGGTACTATCTATAGGAGTCTTAGAAATTTCTTCTGCTTCATTTAACAAGAAATGAGTTTGGGAGTTTCCAAACCCAAACCATATACAAGATAGAGGGTTCCAAACCATATATCTATTCTTTCTATACCCAAAACTAAACAAATCCATACTATTGTACAAAAAAAAAAATCGATCCTTTTCCATACGGAACGTAACAAGTTCCATACACCCATAGTTTACATACCTGTGATCTTCTTTTCCTTTACTTCTTTCTTCTCTTCTTTTCTCTCTTCTTTTCCCTTTTCCTTTTCTTATGGATCACCCTTAATCGTATTTTAAAAAGGAGGAAACTTCCTCCCTCTTTCTATGCCACATGCCGGCTTTCCTTGATTTTTTCTTTTTTTTTTTCTTTATTTCTTTTATATCTAGGTCCCTCCATTTCTCTATTATTCCTCCCCCAAGTCTCCTATTATTTTCCTGCTCCATTTATTTCTCCTAATTTCATAGACATATAAACTTATTTACAATTGACCCTTAGGTCCCATTTTACAATTTCCATAGGATTCAATAAATTTCTCATTTTTAGCATATAATCATTTTAATCAATATTCATCCTTGAATTCCCAGAAAAATACCCAAGTTGGCTCAATTATACTTTCGAATATATATGTGGTACATTATAAAAATTATAGGATTTTGGGCGTTACATCTGCCCCTCCACCTAGGACTTAACCAACCTAACTAGATCAGGACCCACTCTTATTCAAAAGAAAGAAGGAAGAAGGAACTTTCTTTATGTTGTAGGGGTGCAATCTTTGAGGTCAAAGCCTCACCAAAGTCCATGTAACGGGGATCTGATGACTCCCAACCAATTAAGGCTTAGGGCACCAAGTCGTAGGATCTTTTAGAACCACCTAACTCTTCGGGTTTCACCACGGACTTGAATGATTTCAAGACTCCGAGCACCTACAACTTGCTAAACCTCACCCATCCACCCCATGTGCGCGGCACAAAGGTCGATGACTCCCAACCAGTTGGCTTAGGGCACCGGACTTTAAAGACTTTGGCCATATGCCCCTCGGACCGTGCTCGGGTTTCAAGGCAAAGCGTTGCAATTTTCTTCCTTTTCTTTTTCTTTTCTTTTTCTTTTTCTTTTCCACTTCTTTTTATTTTGGAAGACACATTGACCTTCTTTTCATGGGGGTCCTTAACCTATTAAAGGTAGTCAATGAAACTAGGGTAGGTTTTGCAAAGTTTAGGAGATTAGGCAGTTCTTCAGCCTATTGTTGAAACCTAATGTGAGAAGAAAAAGGTTGAAAGCGACCAGAATTCAACTGATCATCTACTTAATTAAGCATGGAATCAATCTAACGTCAATAGAATTTGACAAAGTTTCAATTTTCCAAACTGCAGGCTAGGTAAAACACAAAAAATGGGTGCGATTTTTTGGCTTGCAAGTGCAAATTTGCAAAGTGTGTATTATATATAAAAAAATGACTATATTTTCAGCTTTTAAAAAACAAACTAATAGCTTCACAAACAAAACAAACAACTATGCAAGAAATTAAATTGCAAGTCATTAAACTTAACAAAATAGACTTGCTCAAAAACATAAAACAACACTTCCTTCCTTAACTCCCCTCCCCCCAACCAAATTCAACATTGTCCTCAATATGGCTATGGGATGGAAATTTAAGGGTAGGAAGTGATACCTCCACTGATGAGAAATGTATAGTTTTTAGATAGGAGACTTCGCAAAGCTTTCCACTTAGGCACCTTATTCACTGGGCACGTTCAAAATGAACAAGTTAGGAGAATAAAATAGAGGAAATACCAATTGGAGCATTTTGAAAATTTCACCTTTATAAAAATCTCAAAAGTGTTCTTTCGATTGGATTTATATTCTACACTCTCTAAGCTTTCAAAACGATTTTGAGCATAAAATAGAGTTCCGGATGAGAAAGTTATGGGCAAAATAAAAATGGAAGTCTTTCGGGGTTAACGAAAATTCACGCTCTCTGAATATATTTTTTCTTTAAATAATATATAAGATTAAATAATAATAATAATAATAAATATATATAATTTTTAATTATTTTTGAGGGAGAGGAAATATATATATATATATATATATATATATATACTCTTTCTGCTATACTCTTATATATACTACTCTTTCTATATATATATATATATATATTTATTTATTTAAATATATTATTATTATTATTATTATTAATATATATATAAATAAAATAAAATATTTTTTATTTTTATTTTTTAAAATACGCGTGGATGGTTTGTCTTCTTCTGCCTTTTTTGCTCCGTGCGGGGGCTACGAGGGAGATTTGTGAAATTTCGCGCACAATTACGAGTTCACACTGCTTGACTTAAATGAGGGTTGCCAAGTGCGAAAATTTCTTCGTTTTCCTTTGACTCCTATCTCTGCTTGAAATTGAAAGCTCAAACACAATAAGCTAAGAAAAATTAAAAGAAAAGATGTGAGGAAAATTAAAAATAGGAAAATAAAGAAGCAGGGATTAAGAATTAAAAAGAGGGAAATCACAAAGAGAAAATAAATAAATAAAAATTAAATTAAATTAAAAAAAAAAACAAGAAAATCTGCAAAAACAAAAGGTGGAGGCGCCCACGAGCCCGGTTTCTCAGCGCTTTGGAGGCTATTGGAGCGGTGAGTTAGTGGAATTGGCTGAGGTCCCGGGTGCTCCCGTGTCCGACCTAGCACCCGAACCATCAGCTAGCACCATGTTTGATGTGTGGAGTTACTAATGTCTTTTGAATGTAGTGGCAAAGGCTTGGCTGAAAACCACTGCTTCAATAGAAGTTATGCCTGGCATTGATGGGCGGCCTTAGCACAGCTTAGCGAGGAGTTTTGGGTGTGGATTGTGTTGTAGGTGAAGGCAGGATATACACTAGGTCAGGAGAGGGTGCTACTGGCAGTGGGCTCTTGGTGGCTTGGGTAGTGGCACTAGGATCCATTTTTGTGGTAAGTGGTTTAAGATTAGGCTTTCGGGGCTCTTCTTCCTTTTCCACTACTTTCCTCAATCAACAATGATGGACAAAAATCAGTGCAAATGTCTGAAAATTCAGATAACCCTTCAAAAAATTATGCAGCAGTCTCTATCAGCTCTTTTTGTAGCTGTTGTTTACAATGCTCCTCCTTTGTAATGTTGATAAGTACTCTTCCTGCGGATAAACATGTTTACGATTGGCAAGCAAAAATTGATTTAACGGGTTGTCAATTTACGATCAATTTAAACTTTTAAATCCATCAATTGTCTTGTCGCACTATTTTCCATAGTGTCGTGCACGACTTAGTGAGGCATTGATTGTCTTTTGCTCTTCCACAAAGTCACCCACCAGCTTGGTAAGGTTTCGAATGGCTTGCTTAACTGGAGAGGTTGGCTGTGGTGGTTGAGGCTGAGGTGAATAAGTATACTGTGAATGTGCAGGAAGTGTATATTGCGAAGGTTATGGTCCCCCTGATAGATTTATGGGGTCCCTCCAACTTGGGTTGTAAGCATTTCCATATGGTGCATTTCTTAGGGGAACCATGTAGGAGGGTGCACTCACACATGGAGGTTTATATGGTCCCTCATGGACCTATACAAGTAGGTTTCTCTCCATTGGGTGCTTGACCGGTGTTGTTCTCCTTCTAGGTGTTCCATTTGATCAAAATTCAAGCCAAAATGCACTCTTTCAGCAAGAACAGGGCAAGCACAAGACAACAAAGAAACAATCCTACTCCTTTGTATTTATTTATTATTATTTTTTTAACAGTGAAATGAACTAAAAAAAATAATGACAGTAAAATGATAAAAGAAAATTCACCAGAATTTGTGATGAGGATCACAAGTGTTCAACAGCTCATCAAATGCACTAAGGTACCATCCCCGGCAATGACGCCATTTTGATTCGCACGTAAACGTGTAGCGTGGCGCGCAAAACTCATCCTGTTTTTGAGGTTCATTTCACATGCTATTTTGTTGCATTTTAATATCCATATTCATTTAAAACTCATAAAATTTCCTCTAAACTTGGTTTGTAGGATTATTGATGAAAATCAAGTGATTTGGCAAGAAATGAGCAATATATTTCCAAAGAAGAGTCAGCAGAAGTCTCATAGCGCACCACTGGAAGATGAATTTTTCTGTACCATGGAACAAATGGTTCAAATTCCCTCATGGCTGCATTCTACATTCAAATATGCCAACAGTACTCCTGCACTTCCAAATCGAGTTAAAGCAGAGAAGAAGTTATGGCCACGAACAAGTTGAAGAAAAAACGATTACTGTCGAGAAGGGCTGTGCGTGGCAGGAAATGGTGTCGCGACAAAAAGCACGTGTCGCCAACCAAAAAGCTGCGAAACCTAAAGGCCGAAATTTGATATTTTGACCTAATTTCAAGCCCATTTCACCCTAGGACCATATATACACTCGTTTTTTAGGTAAAAAGGCAAGCGGGAAGATTGAAAAGCCTCTCTCATGGGGTTTCTCTCTCTATATTGCCCATTTTTCCAGTTTTCCTATATATTTTGATTCTTTTTAGATCTGAGAGTAATTTTTTTAGAAGATTTTATTTCTATTGTAGGGTTCGGTGTACTAAGATATTGATTTCTTTGCGTTGAGGAGAGATTGAAGCTCAAATATGGTTTCTCTTTTTCTCTTGATTTCTTTCTTCATTTTCTTACTTTTTTTGTTTGATTAGTGATGATTGGAATTCGATGTGGAACATTAAACACCCTATAGGGTTGGGGTTTAATTGTTGAACATTTCAGATTTGCATTTTGAGTTATTTTGTGGGTTTGAATACTGAATTTATATAATTGATGCTTGTTCATATAATGAATTGTTCGAATATTAGTAGCTTATACCAGAGTGATCTTTGCTGATTTCCGGGGAGGCCCTACGAGGTGACACGAGATGGAGATTCTGAGTAAGCTAGGGGTATGTTAGACTAATATCTTGGAACTAATGGAACTACGAGAAGAATTACTTTGATAGATCACTAATTTACTCGTGGTGTGAGGATTTAATTGGATGATGTATACATTTAATTGATCAGAGGTTTCTCACTAGTTTGATGAAAGGATGCTTGATCCCGTGTTAGCAAAATCAAATCAAGGGAGATGAAAATTTTTATTAGATTTGAAGACGAGATACCAATTACATTGGAGAAGGCTTGCATTTTCACGTCTATGGGGCTGAAAGGAATTCTCGGTCACGAGAAATGGTTTGTGTGAAGTGAAAAAGAAAAACAATCAAATCTTAAAGAGTTGCCAAATTTTTACAAGTAGCTATTTAGACCATTTGTCCTTAAAAGGAATATGGTGTGTTAGATAGTGAAATGTATAGTGCCAGGGAGAAATCTAGCTATACTCATTGTAGGACAAATCTGGCATTCAACTTTCATAAATGTTGCACTTTCAAGAAATGCAAACTGTTTGTAAATAATTATCCCATCCCTTGTGATTCTCTTCATACCTTTTGAAATTAAGTAGTTGTTTATTTGGTAGATTTTTAGGATTAGTTTTTAAATCAGTTTTTGTTTCCAATTAAATTGATTTTGATGAGCATCCTACTTGGTAGCTAAATAGTGAAGAGCCCTTGTAATCGGGGTGATCAAATTCCAATTAGAGAGAACCTCCAATCCTCGTGGATACGATATCGGACTCCCTGCGAGTCCACTTTGTGCAATTTGTGACTGTGCACTTGCGGAAAGGGGGTTTAGTGTTAATTATCTTTACATTTGTTTGGTATACTTACTTTTGTTTCAAAGTGTTTTGGTATTTACCACATTCACTCCCCTTGACCATATTTTCACATATACATCATTTGGTCGCACTTACAAAGTTTTTTTGGCGTGGATTGGGGGATTGGCGCGGTTCACTTTCTCTCATTGGAAGTTGACGACTACGAGAAAGAAACGGGTAATTTGCTAATTTGGTGGTACTATTACATTTTTATCTTTTTGGTTGTGATTTGTTTCTTAGTTAATTTTTTTATTAGTATTTTGTACTTTAATTTTCTTTTGTTTTCTTATTTGTTGGTACTTATGGAGGGTATTCAATAGGAATAGTTACCTCCATAGAAGCCAAGCTTGAACTACTTCTTCATCGGTCGGACGAAAGAATTCACAATGACTTCCTTTCGTGGAACAAGGGTATTGATATCAAGGGAGTTCAAATCCCACATTTCAAGAGGAAGAGAAGAGTTGTCTCTATTAAAGAACTTGAACATCATGGAGAGCAAAGAAGATGAGTAATCTTCATGGTACCGGATTTAGATGCCTTCCGGTCAGCACTGGTCTTGAATTAGAAAAATGTAGGAAGCTCAAATAGGACACTTGGTCCAAGCATTCAGGAAAAATTCTCTAGGACCTCTCCACAAGTAACACTTTGCCAAAATCCCAATGAATGCATTGATACTCCTTTTAGCCGGTGTCTTGAAATTTCCTAATACTTGAGGAAATATGTGGAAGAAGGTGAAAATAAGCTGGAAATTGAGAACAAGGCCTTCCTAAACAACTTAGATGATGAAAGAGTCATTATTGGATAAAACAGGGAGCACAGGGACAGATAATGACTAAATGGCATTTTTTGTGAGAGATGAGCACATTTCTACCTTCCCATGGTTTTGTTTGGGGCGTGGGGGACATCACAAAGGCCTCCATATGTACTAAAGACCACTTCTTTCCTCGAAACCACTGACATGGATTGATCAACAAGGGGGAGACTCACTTTGCTTTTGGGTGAGGAGAAAGCAAAGTTCAATCTTCACCAACCATTACCTTTGTGAACAGAAGAGCCATGTGTAAGTGCGACTTGCTTCAATCAAGGGCTGAGATTTGAGCATTTGAGTCCCATAAGCATAAATGTGTTTACATCTACATCACATAGATGGGACTATTTTTGAGAAATTGTGGCTGAACCATAGACCAATAATTAAAATGGATTTTGAGTTTCCCTCTTCAAAAGTCAGAAAGAAAACATCAACGAGAAATTTGAATGGCTATGAAGAGGAAGTGATTTCAAGATAGAATGATTGGTCAAATGGAGGCCATTAGTACTTTTCAATAGTCACAACTGTGGACTCTAAAAGCGAATGACTTCTTTGAGCGAACTAAGCTGAAGTAATGAGATTCTATCCATTCTCTTTTCTTTTCTATTTTTTTGGTTATTTTATTTGTTCTTTGCATTTTTTTTGCTGGCAGGATGAAAACCATCAGGTGTTTCCTTTATTGTTAGTGTTTTGAGAATAAGATAAGTTTGAAGCTCAACTTATGTTGTCATGACTGGTTTGCAGAGCGAGCGAAAGTGGGAAAGTGGTTGATGTAATTAAAGTGCTTGAAGTGTGAGAAAAAAAAAAAATGGAGTGGAGATGTTGAAATAAGAATTTCGGGTTTTTGAGATGAACGAAGTGAAGCGAAATATAAAGTTGAAAGACCATAATCATGCTTGAGGGAGAATTGAAGACAAAGAGATGAGTTTAAGCATGAATGAAAGCATGGGGTTACTATTGGAGGAATTTTGAGAACATATATAAGCATGAAGGACTTTTTTTGAAGGATAACAAGTGATATGGGGAAAGAGACAAAGCAAGGAGAACCTAAAGAATTCGAATCATCACATTGGACGACATTGAACATTCTGATTTTTCTGTATTGATTGAGGCTCCAAATGGTTCACCTCAGCCCATGAGCACATTCTTCATTGAAGAGCTTTCAACGAGTCCTTACAATCGATTCAGAGCTAAAATGAAAAGAATATGAGTATAACAAAAGTTGGATAAAAAATAGAGGTCTTGAGGAGAAGTGGCGTGACGACACCAGTCCATAAAACGAGAGGCTTTTTAACCACATCAAACCCATTTTTTCTTCTTCCACTACTTTATACTCTATCTTGCCATACTCTCTTTTCCACCAACCCTTGTAACTTCTAACCACTTTCAAATTCTTCTCCCATCCACTCAAATCCTAATCACATTCCTCCCAATCCATCTCCATCATGCTTCCAAGCTTCAAAGCCATCACAAACCCACAAACTTACCTTTGTTGAACTAATTTTCCATCCATCATTCAAAGCATCAAAGAGGAGTTACAATGGAAGAAAAAATTTTGTGCTGGTTGTTTGTTTTGGTTCTTTGTGGATCATTGGTGATTGTGGAGTGATTTGTATGTGTTGAAGAAGGTTTTGAAGAATCAAAACTCCTCATTTAATTGAAGGAAGTTGGGTGCACACCAGATGTTTGAAAATGCCAAAGCCACTTTCATGGCTCGAAAAGAAGCAAAGAGTGTATCAAGGGTGAATGCCTTAATATATCAGTAATGCGAAAATCATCAAGGTTTCTATTCAAAGTGGCCAAGACTACAAGGGAGTTCACTTTCCCAACTCTCTTTATTACCCTTTTGCTTTGTTAACCTTTTGCTCGTGCTAGACATTTAGGATGTTCATCTCAAAAGTTTGGGGATGTTTTATTTTTTTGGTTAGTTTATCATGTCATACCCACATGTTTCAAATGATAACTTTGAGGATGAAATTTTCTGGTGCTTTGGATAATGACTTTGTTTGATGCTTCTAACTTATATCTTAGTTTGGTATATATATATATATATATATATATATATATATATATATACTTTTATATATATATATATATATATATATATATATATATATATATATATATTTAGTTAGAGTTTATTGAGTTAGTGAGGTTTTGCTTGAGTTGTTGTGATGTCGATAAGGACCATAAATGAACCCCTTGGAATATGGACAATATTAGAGATAATAGGACTTAATGCTTAAAGAGTTATCTCTTTAATAGGCTATTTAGTCATTGGTTTCTCAAAAATCATGCTGATGGTCACTGGTACCCTTTAAAAGCAATTTTTGCTTGGGTTGAGGTTTATGAGAATCCCATCTAATTTTGATCTCCATAGGTTCTAGAACACTTGTTCTATTATCATGAGGCGAGAAATCTGAGCAACACAACAATTGAGAAATGATATAGGCCATCCTTGGAAAGATTGTGCCTTTGACTAACCCTATTAATATGCATATGCATATTCCTCTAGTACCAATGTTGAGCCTTAAAAGAGCAATTACTGTTTAAAAAAACCAAGTTTGAAGCCAATATTAACCACATACATCACTATCCCTCAATAAAGTAAAACTCACCTTACATAACATGAGATTTGAACATAATTGAAAATGTGGTGAGGAGCAAGTTTGGGGGAGTTATTTTCCTATGGAAGGAAATAATTCCAAGTAGTTGAAATGAGGTTAAGTTGAAGATCGGGTTGTCAAAAAAAAAAAAAAAAAAAAAAAAGATCAAGAGTGTAAAAGAAGCAAAAATACAATAAAAAGTCAAGGAGGAGTGAGTCTAGCCTCGTAGCCTTCCTTCCCAAGAGCAGAGTAAAATTCTAAGGGTGTCTCAGCACCTAGTACCCTAAGGCTTGATTGAAGTGCAGGAGCTACTGATTTAAAGCTCGCTAAGGGTTGGTAGAAAGCTCAAGGGGTTTTGACATTGCACCACTCTAATAACCTTGTCTTGAAGAAAAAGGCTTCTTGGTGTTTGTTGAAAAAGAATGCAGAATTTGTGCGAAAAGTGATATGAGGGTATGGAAGGATGCACCTAAGCGATTTTGAGATAATTTTGAGGAAGTGTCACCCATCTTGATGGTAAAAACCAGGATGGAGTAGGAGCTGTCAATGAAGAAAAATATGTATGTTTGGGTAAGTTTTTGCCTAAAATGACACTCAGCTACCCCTTACCCAAACCTTACATTACAAGCTTATAAACACCTACTTGATCTTGAGAGTTGTGTGTTACTACAGCTACAGTGTGGAGTGATAAGAACAACAAGCCTATGGAACCTAAATAAATTATCTTAGGAGATCCGTACTTATCTCAATTCTCATAAAACTCATCTAGCTTACATTGTTTGGATAAGGGAAGACCACACACACACACTAGCGAGAACCATGATCTAAATTTGTCTATTATTAAAAGATTAATTCACTATCAAAATGAATAAATTATTTTGATCATATTCTCTATATTCCTTGTAAAAGGGGGTAATTCTTGAGACACATATCACATACCCTTGCAAAAGCTTGATTACTCGAGTTTATTTAAATAAGGGTGAAATGAACTTTCCCTCTTTCATTTTGCTTGGGGACAAAGCAACTTCTTTCTTTTCTTTGCTTGAGGACAAGCAAAACTTCAAGTTGGGGTGTTTGATGAGGAACAAAACTCATCTATGTTTTGAGTTCATTTCACATGCTATTTTTGTGCATTTAATATCCATATTCATGTAAAACTGCATAAATTTCCCTCTAAAAACTTGGTTTTTGTAGGATTATTGATGAAAGCAAGAGTGATTTGGCAAGAAATGGTAATATATTTCCAAAGAAGAGTCCAGCAGAGAGTCTCACCAGCAGCGCACCACTGGAAGAATAGAATTTTTCTGTACCATATGGAACAACAAATGGTTCAAATTCCCTCATGGATGCATTCTACATTCAAATAGCTTTCCAACGAGTACTCACACGCCAATCGAGTTAAGCGAAGAGAGTTATGGCCCACAGGCAAGAGTTAGAGAGAAAAACCGATTCTTTGTACGAAAAATTTGTTACGGCGAGGAAATGGTGTCCCGCGACAGTGTGTCACAGCCAGAAAGCACATTAATGTGACCAAAAGCTGCGAAACCTAAAAAGGCCGGGTGATATTTTGACCTAATTTCAAGCCCATTTCACCCTAGGACCATATATATACTAGTTTTTAGGTAAAGGGGCAAGCGAGAGGGTATATTGGAGAGCCTCTCTCATGGGGTTTCTCTCTCTAGGCGCCCATTTTCCGGTTTTCCCTCTGATTTTGATTCTTTTAGATACAGAGTAATTTTTTAGCAAAAAATTTTATTTCTATTGAAGAGATTTCGGTGCTATACTAAGATATTCAATTTCTTTACTGTTGAGGGAGAAGATTGAAGCTCAAAATAGTGGTTTTCTCTCTTTCTTTCTCTTGATTTTCTTAGCTGTTTCTTACTTTTTGTTTGAGTTAGTGATGATTCGGAATTCGTGTGGAACATTAAACACCTATAAGGGTTGGGGGTTTAGTGGTGAGCATTCAGATTTTTTTCAGTTATTTTGTGGGTTTGAATACTGAATTTATATAGTGGTACTTTGTTCATATAATGGTTGTTCGGAATATTGGTAGCTTATACCCAAAGAAATTTGTATCTTTGCTCGATTTCGGGAGGCCCTCGAAGTGACTTTCTGAGAGATGGAGATTCCCCGAGAGTAAAGAGCGGTAGCAGGGGTATGGTAGACTAATATCTTGGAACTAATGAACCACGAAAAAATTACTTTGATAAGATCACTTCATTTACTCATGGTGTGAGGATTAATTGGAAAATGATGCATGGTACAATTGTCGAGAGACAACACCTCTGTCGATAGAGGATCTTGATCCGTGTTAGCAAAAGATCCTAATCGGGAGATGAAAATTTTATTAGGTGAGACGAGATACCAGTACATTGGAGAAGGCTTGCATTTTCACGTCTATGAGGGGTGAGAATTTGCGATCTGAATGGTTGTGAAGCTATTGAAAAAGAAAAACAATCAAATCTTAAGAGTGCCAAATTTTACAAGTAGCTATTTAGACCATTTGATACTGAAGAATATGGTGTGTTAGATAGTGAAATGTATAGTGCCGAGGAGGAGAAATCTAATATATACTACATTGCTCTTGGACAAATCTGGCATTCAATACTGAAATGTTTGCCTTTCAAATAAATGCAAACTGTTTTGTAAATAATTATCCCCCATACTCTAGTGATTCTCTTCATACCTTTTAGAATTAAGTAGTTGTTTACTTGGTAGATTTTAGGATTAGTTTAAATGGTTTTGTTTTCAATTAAATTGATTTTATTCGACATCACGGTAGCCCTAAATAGTGAAGAGCCTTGTAATCGGTGTGGGTCGTGCCAATTGAGAGAACCTCAATCCCGCCATGAGATACGATATCAGGACTCCTAGAGTCCACTTTATTACTTGTATGACCCGTGCACTTGGGAAGAGGGTTGAGTCTTCAGGTAATACTTTTTCATTCGGTTTTGGTATACTTGCTTTTTTGTTTCAAATCGGTTTTGGTGGCCCACCACATTCACTCCCTTGACCATATTTTCACATATACATCATTTGGTTACCCTTTACAGTAGCTAGGAAGCTCCGAACTAACAAAATTTATAAACCTATGCCTTCTACTGTTGTAGCCTAGCTACTGCAGTATAGCGGCTCTAGGGTCGAACTCAGGGATGGGTTTTCTTCCAACAAATGACGTACAGTGAGGTTCAAAATGGTGAATTCAATTTGGATTTTGGGATTTTGTAAGCAGTGGAGTATGGTGGTTTGCAGGCTGAAAATAAAATTAAGAAAAATAAGAAAAAGAACTCCTTTAAGCATCGGGCTACTTGGTTGAGGTCCTAAGCTAAATGAGAGGTTATCGAGTCCTTTTCTTCGCGTTGGGGAGAATGGCCTATAGTAATTTCCCGAACCGGATCTTCATTTGGCATTGAAAATCTGAACCCTTACAATTTTCCTTTTGAAACAAAGCATTTATTGAGCATAAATGCTCACAGGACCGATGAACATGTCCCACGATCCTACCTACGGTGACTTCATAGAAGACAGTAACGAATCTCGGTGAATCTAGCAATAAGAATCCACTTAACACGAAAAGATTGTCAATTTGGTCAATCGAGGCATCTCAGAGGATTTAAACCTAGATTGAAAGATAAATTTATAAATGCTAATAGCTGCTTGCATTAAAAATAGAGGAGACAAAATTTTACCTCAAACCATTTATGATAGCCCTCTTCAAGGATGGAGGAGTTTTGTAACCATCCCTTGAGTTGTCATCATCAAGGGTGTTTGCGTAGAAAAATAAAGAAAGGAAAGAAAATGGGAGAAAAGGAAAGCAGCGGGAAAACTCCCACCCAGAATTTTATTACTGCAAAAAAAAAGTCTCCCCTTACAGTGTGTACAAATGACTTATATAGCCATCAAGACAAGCAAAATTACCAAATTACATGAACTATCACTATTACATAAGGGGTAATTTGGGAAGCAAACCAAAAAGTGACAAAAAGTCAAGGGCAAAGAAGCGGGAAAGGGTGAATAATTAGCGAGGCGTGAGAACGGTGACGGGAAAAATTTGCTTGCCAAATTTCATGCAGGCTCCAATTTCCTTGCATTTTCTGCTCTTCTTTCCTTCTCGTTTTTTATCTACAATGCTGAGTTTGACTTGAATTCTTCGTGCTTTGATCGACTCAACACCTTTTGCATAAATAAATTTGCAAAACTCACAAAATTTAGCCAAAATGCGATTAGTAGAATAGCAGTGGACCTTAATGTGGAAATCGGGTTATTGTTGATTAGTACACAAAAAGTGCTCAAAACCTACACAAATGTATTTAAAATAGCATTTTTGAGCACTAATTAGGGCATCCCAGATTTGTACAAAACTTTGAGTTTAAGCCTCAAGCCCCGATCACCATGAAAAGAACACCAATTCACGTAAGCATCCTTGTAGCGACCCCCGAGCCCGACTCTACCCGGTTAGCTGATCCAGACCGAAACTCGGGGGCGCACAGCCAAAGCCATTAATTAAATCCTTTTATCAAATACATTTCATTAATGCAAGCATTTTCATTCGAAACCTTGTGAAAGCTTGCCTAATTAGTAAGCCCATAAACATTTGCAAATTCAATACACCCCTTTACAAAATATGATTTACTCAAACATGGCATTCGGCGCCGCTTACAACATAATATCCGAACTCGTATTAAGCATATAGGTACAAATAATTTCTGAGTTGAACTCCCTTTGTTTAAAAAAAAATGTCATGAAAAAATGGCGTAGGATGCATGTGACTGAAAGCATACTCCGTGAACTTTCCGATGACTCTGCCCCAACCTTAGGTCCGCTCGATCATTATTCATCACTCCTACCTTATGCATTGAGTTGAACAATACACTAAGCATTTTCATTTAGTGTTTCTATACAATTCTCATTCTATTTAGTTCAATACGAATCATGCATTTATCAAAATAATGCCTTATCATAATGTCTATGTGTGTGATGTAAAAGATATTTCTATACAAATAAACTTTTAAACTATTTTTCGCTTTTCTAGGATTCATAAGGCTATAGTCAACATTCACGCCGTATTCGCTTGGTGAATCTCGTCCCGGGCTTGTCATTCAAGAAAGCAAAATGATTTCACATTCAATATTACAATCTCACATATGATTATAGAAGTCAACATTCACGACATATTCAATGCGAACTCGCCCCGTTTGTCATCCAAGAGCAATGTACTTCACATTCACTATTACAATCTTTGGCCATGACATAGAAGTCAAAATTCACGACAACCCGCTTGGTGAATCCGTCATGTTTGTCATTCAAGAGCAATGCGGATTTCACATTTAACAAATATATTTCCTTCATGATAAATTCATTTGAATCCCACATACTATTATCCAACAATACATTTCAAATCAATTTACTTACATGCAATAAATTCACTTATAGTTCAAATATATGTGCATATGCAAATATTTGACAAACATTTCGAATACTAATAATTCAAATCAACATATATAGAACTTGAAATGAGAATTGAGTCACCTGCAACGCATGGTGAGAAACGTGAGAACAAAGAACAAACCAATTTATCGATCCTCGCCTCTTCGATACCTACCATCGGCCGTCGCTTGCCTTCACCCTCCGCACCTAGTCAAATACAAATTCCTCCACTCTTAGTGGTCGAACAATTAATCGTACTCAAACAAATATCATCGAGGCGAAGAGAAGGCGAGGTACTGGGATGTTTTTCTTAATTTCTAGTTTCATTCTTATTCAACTCCCTATTAATCATTTATTAGGTCCTTAAACTATTGTGTGCAAATACGAGACTGCCTAACAAAAAAACCGAAAATTTTGCCTCTCGTGAATAGTGTCTACATCATGGCTGCAGCACAACCAGGCGCAGAGCTGCGATCAGGGATCCTTGCTTCCTTCCGCTCGGGCCAGTGGCGAGGCGCCTATCTACTGTAGGCTACGCCACCGCTGGGCGAAGGCCCGCTCTTTTGCCTGGGCTTTTTCTTTGCTATTTTTTGCGATTTTCTCCAAAAATCATTCAAAAACCCAAAACAAATTATGGAAAACTCTTCCAAAGGCATTTTAATATCATCCTAAACCAACCATGAGCAAAACCCATGGATGGATTAGGGTTTTTCTAACCCAAACTTCATTTAAAGTAATATAGGGTTTGTTTCTTTACCTTAAAATCCTTTTGAATCTCCTTCACCCAAGATGCTTTATCATTTAGAAGCAATGAATAGGAAGAAATCAAACCAAAGTCACTTCTTCTCCAAGCCCCTCAGTAAGGATCTTAATGAGCACTTGGGTAGATTCTTGAGGATGGCAAACATAGTAAAGCTGAATGGGGTAAATCCAGATGTTATCAAGCTATTGCTGTTTCTATTTTCACTGAGGGACATAACAACTAGCTGGTTTGAGTCCCTACCATATGAATTAGTCGACACATGAGAGGAACTAGTATAGGCATATCTAAGCAAATTCTTCCTTCCTGCTCTCACTTCAGAGAAGATGGGAGAAATCATTGCCTTCAAGCAGAAAGAAGATGAGTCTTTATTCAATGTTTTGGAAAAACTCAAACAACTCAAGTATGAGATGTCCCATTGACTTTAATGTAGAAGATGACTCAAATGGACATCTTCTATAATGCAATGAATTACACTTCGAAAAGTAATCAGATGCAAATTCTCCTGGAGGTGCATTCAGAAGGAAAATGTCGAGGAAGCTCACTGATAGAGGGAGTTAGCTAAGAGCAATTACAGAGCTCCTTTCAAGCTTCGTGTGAGAAGCAAGTAAGCTAAAAGAAGGAGGATAATCGGGAAGTTGGACAAGATGTCAAGAATAGAAGCAAAGCCGGGATTTACTAATGAGCAAGATGAATAACCAAGAAAGAAGAAACCATTTAGCAAACAAAGTGGGAATTATGGAAAGAGTCGAAAGAAAAGAAAACTCCACTCAAGGACTAGCTCATGAAGGTCCTTATCAAGTGGAAGAAGCTCAGTATATTCAAAGTAATAGGAGCTATAACTTCAAGCCAAATAGTAACCTTCCAACCCATTACATACCAACCCTTAGAAACCATGAGAACCTTTCTTATAGAGGAGTACAGATGAAAGAGAGAAATCAAAGGTGCAGCAAAAGCAAGAAATTGAAAGAGGAAAAGAACTCAAGGAAGAAGGAGGAAGAGAGAGCCTATGTACGTCATATTCCATTCCCTTAGAGACAACAAAAGTCAAAATTGGATGATCAGTTTTCTAAATTCTTAAACATGTTCAAGAAATTAGAGATCAACATTCCTTTTGCTAAGCCTTTAGCTCATATGCCTCATTATGCCAAATTTATGAAGGACATCCTTAGCAAGAAAAAGGAAGTCGATGAAGAATGAATGGTAATTTGTCAAGAATCCCGCAATGCAATCATTTAGAAGAACCCGACACCGAAAATGCAAGATCCGTGCAACTTCACCATTCCCGCACCATAGGGAACTGAGCCTGCAGAGCTCTTTCAGGATTTTGCAAGCATCAACTGATGCCATCGCCTATGGTAAAAGATCGAGATCGGGAGAGTTAACTCCTATAACTATGACTCTACAAATGGCGCATGTGTCTATGACTAACTAAAAGGAATATTGGAAAATGTAACTGGGATCAAGGTGGAAAATTTTATTCTAAGGATTTTGTCATGGATAGATACTGAGAAGATAAACAAGTTCCATCACTACCGGGTAGCTATTTCGCCACTAGTGGCAGCCTCGATTGATGTGAAGAAAGGAGAACTCACTCTTAAGGTAGGAATGAAGAAGTATTAATTTCCAATCTTAATCAAGCTCACACTGAGTTCAAAAAGTCAATGTAAGATTGTAGAAAAGTAGTTCCTTCGCTTATGAATTGATTGATGATTGTAAGAATCAAGATTCAATAAATGAAAAGATGATGAATTTCCAATATATTAAGGCTCTTGATTCTAAGAATCTGAATGCCAAGGTTGAATTACATGAAACAATATTTAGTCTAAATGAAGACAATGTAGAAAAATCAAGTAGCAGTGAAGAAAAGGCACATGAGATAGAAAAAATTTATGAGGGGTTAATTCTAAAGGAATTGCCCAAACACCTGAAATATATCTTCTTAGGAACTGAAAGAGCACAACTTGTAATTATAGCAGCTGACTTGACATAAGAGAAAGAGTAGAAACTAATTAAAATTCTCAAAAGCATGGGAGAAGCAATGGTATTTGGTCAAGAAGATCTAAAGGGATCAATCGATCAATTTGCATGCATAAACTCTCTTGAGAAAAAATGCAAAAACATAAACTCAAATCGGGCTGATCGACCGTTCGAGAAAAATGCTACGAGGATACGGGCTCAACCATACCTAGAGATCTGTCTGGATTAATCTGAATAAAAAATGATTCGTAGCAGATTGCTTGACCCTCCAAGCCTTCTACCGTATTCCCAATGACGTAACGAAGCAGGGAGTGGCCTTCGTGCTCTCCTTCGATCTGGCCTCTAAGGTTTTATGATAGTTCTCCCCTCTAGGGTTACCCAACATAGCATATAAATAAGATACAGTAAGGGACCTAAAGGCAAATAAGATTTCGGGCTCCCAATGTAAATATATGAACTTATTTACATTAATTATAATTCACTCCACTAAAGAATCATAATTGCATTCCTCACTTATTCAGTATAATTCGAGCCCTTGTTATTAAATATTAATCTCTCCACGTAAAGATTACAGATACCCGTTGATTAAATTAAATTACTGACAGTTTTATTTAATAAACATCTGATAATCACCTTGAGATCCTCCACTTAACTTATTTGATATGTCAGATTTAAAATCCATTTGAAGGGTTTGACATAATTAAAACTTATAAGTATCCTCGCGGGGTATCATCAATCCACCACCAGGACGGGATTCTGCATAATTAATATTCACTATACAATTAATGCAATTATCCAACTGACCGAGATTATTTATCTATAAAGATCTCACTCTTTATGAATCAAAATAACTAACAATAAATGCATGTGTCTATTAATTATCTCGAGATTAAGAGTAATAGTATTCATAATAACCATGAGGTATTTATTATTTTATGTGTCAGTATAAAATAAATACCCCAAGTTGGTCCCGTTCAATACACACAAGTGTACTAGCACAAGAAGTTGGAACTAAGACATTCCCTGTAGTCAAGACATACCTACTTAAGTCTTGTGTTATAATACCAATGGTGTGTCAAATTGCATTTAGACTATGAACCAATAGCTTATATTCCACAAGAATCGATGATTTGATCTTCTGTGCATAAGCCGAACTCTACACACCAAATCATCTACTTTGTGTATTAAAGACACACATGCATGATATTTAAATACAAACATATCTCATGTAGATTTTCATTGAAATTCAATAATGTAATTTTATTAAAATAAAAATAAACATCCATAACAATAAAATGGCTTTCAGATATATAGCCCCCAATAATCTCCCACTTACCAAATCCATGGTGCCACACATCTCACTCCCATTCCCTCTACATGCCTATCAAAAGTCTTAGCTGGTAAGCTCTTTGTAAAAGGATCTGCCAGTTTGTTTGTTAATGCTATCTTGGTCACTACTACATCTCCTCTTTGCATAATATCTCTAATCAAATGATATTTGTGCTCAATGTGCTTTCCCTTGTTATGGGTCCTAGGTTACATTGAGTTAGCAACCGCTCCAATATTATCACAGTAAAGTGTAATAGGCAATTGTATTTAAGGAACCACTCCTAGATCTAATAGGAAGCTTCGAGCCAAATCAAGCCTTGATGCCTTAAGGCTGCTCACATTCTACTCCATCAGGGAACTCAGAATGCAAGATTGCTAAATACTCTTCCAACTTGTGGCTCCACTCCCTAAGGTAAACACATAACTAGAGGTAGACTTTTTGGATTCTTTATCTTATTAGAAGTCTGAGTCTGTATACCCTAGCGTACTAGGATCAGCTCGGGCCTGTAAACTAATATATAATCTCTGGGCCCTTTTCGTGTAATTTGATTATATGTTTTACCGCTTATCCAATGTTTCGTCAGGTTAGACCGATATCTACCGACCGATTAGTGCCAAAGTGCTATTTTCGAAGTCCTATTTAAGATAGTTTTGAGTGCTTTTGGCGACTAATCATATGAATCGTTTTCAATTAACATGTGCGTGTCACTTAGTACCACCGATTCCATTTCGAGTTTGCTTCGTAATTTTGCGCTGGTAATGCCTGTACCTAATAATTTGAAAGTCCGATGTCAAGTCGGGTGTCAATGTCGAGGATTCACAGTGATTTCACCAACCAAAAATGAAGAAATGTGAAGTGGAATTAATGAAAGGATGATGAAGTGGCAAACAAATAGGAAACCAGATTAGCTATGCATTGCGAATTTGGCAGTGGGATTGCGAAAAATTTCGCAATCATAGCAAAAATTTCATTAATCCTAGCTAAATTTTCGCTTATGCAAAATTTTCGTTGTTAGCGAACTCGCTAGCCTAGCTTAAAATTACCTGCTCATCGCGAAAAATTTTGATTTTCACTATCTTCAGGATTTTCGCTATTCGCTAAATTCCATGCATAAATAAATTGCTGGGCTCGTGTTTTTGATACTGATTCAAACGACCACGCTTGATTGAATTTACTATTTGTCCCATTGTACTTGCATTTGACTATCACTGCCATTGTAATGATTTATAAATCTGATAACTTTCAAATCTTTAACTCATTTACAAATTTTATTTCACTTTAGATTTATTTACTTTCCCTCTTTTCTACCAACCCTTGAGGCATCAACCCAGATGCGTTTTGCTATTCTCGTCAGAGCATCGAGGTGGTTACACGAAGCCTTTAGATTTACGTCGTCGCGTTTGAACGACGCTGCGTAATTCATTTATATCTAACCCCAAAACGGGTCAACGCTTAATGCATTTCTTTGGTCATTACTTGTCATGCTTTAGGGTTCAAGGCATTCTAATGGTGATGCACCGACATTCTTGATGTCATTTACGAGCCATCAAACGTAGGTTAAATGCTGTGGTCAAACTGACCGAAATCAATGCTTAGTATTTGATTCGACCAACAGAGGGTTCTGGGGAGCCAGTTTTATAGCCTAAACAAAGATCCGGTTTTGGCTTTGACTATATGTCATTAGCCCTAATGCGATGAAATAACCAGAGGACACTTTAATACCCCCATGTTATCAAGCTAGTGACCCAAGCCTTAAAGGTTACCATTTCACACTTTCGCCTTTGCTTACTTAGCTTATCCAGCTGAACAACCAACTCCCCGTTTTAACCAAATCCAAAATCCAAACAAGTCTCACCATTTTCAAACATTAATGCGAATCATTCGTGGGATGAAAAAACTCATCCTGTTCGACTTAGATCGCTTATAAGTACTCGCAAGAGTTTGACTACTTCCAGCAGAGGAGTATAGGAAACAAATATTGTTGATTCCGGATCACCCTATCGTGGCACGAATTACTGACCATGCTAACAGCAAAGCAGATTTTAGGTCTAGTGCAAAGCATTGCATACATAAGGCTTCCTACTATAGATGCATAAGGAACTGCTTTCATATCCTCTATCTCATCCGGTGTTTTGGAAAACTAATCCTTGGATAGAGTGATTCCATGTCTGAAATGAAGAAAACCATTCTTGGAATCATGCATGCTAAAACGGGCTAGAATCTTATCAATATAAGTAGCTTGTGATAAGCCCAACATTCTTTGCTTGCAATCTCGTAGAAGCTTAATCTCAAGAACGTGACTTGCTTCTCCCAAGTCTTTCATATCAAACTGACTGGATAACCATACCTTAACTGATGATAATACCCCCACATCGTTACCAATAAGAAAGATGTCATCCACATATAGCACTAAGAACACCACCACGCTTTCATCACACTTTTTGTACACGCAGACACATCAGGACATTGATCAAAACCATAAGATTTAATGGCTTGATCAAAGCGAGTATTCTAAGATCTAGATGCTTGCTTAAGTCCATAAATGGATCTATTAAGTTTGCACAACATGTGTTCTTTGGCCTTTTATATGAAATCATCTGGTTGCATGATATGGATGCACTCCTCAAGATGCCCATTCAGAAATGCAATCTTCACGTCCATTTTCCAAATTTCATAGTTGAAATGAGATGCAATGGATAAGAGAATCCATATAGACTTAAGCATGGCTACTGGCGAAATTTTTTCCTCATAATTGATCCCTTATTTTTTAGTAAACCCTTTTTCTACAAGCCTAGCCTTAAAAGTTTCAACCTTATTGGCTCTGCCTCCTCTCTTTTCTTATAGATCCACTGCATCTGATGGGTTTTATCCCTCTGTGGTCTCAGCAAGATCCCACTTGGATTAGGAGTACATTGATCGCATCTCGTATTTCATAGCCTTTGCCAAAGTTCTACATCTTTATCCTTAAGTGCTTCATCATAGTTATAGATCAAGATTCAGTCATCAGTGGATCCCCACAAAAGACTCTCCCAAGAGTGTATAAATAATAAAGGCCACGAATAACCCTCCCACTACGACGAGACACTCCATGTGGCTATGCACTATCAATGGTACGCTGTGCAAATGCTGATTCTTATAAACCATCATGGCCATGCCCCTCTAGTTGTGCAACCGACATGTTGATGGTAGGACCATAAGGTTCAACATCAACACGTGTCTCAACAATCCTCCCACTATGACAAGCCAATGGGATGTCAAGAACACTTTAATGTGGTGTTTTCTTGTACTTTGGGTATTAAAGAAGTTTGTATTGGTCTATCTCCTCTCCATCCTTCTAGAACAATTCTACTTCTAAGGTTGTGGCTCATTACATAGTCCTTTTCCAAGAACCGAGCATTGGTGCTAACAATGACCTTATGATACTTTAGACTATAGAACAAACCACCTTTGGTTCCTCTAGGATACCCTACAAGGAAACAAACTTCTGTTCTTGGTTCCTGATTAGTACCTAAAAAGTGCTCTTTTGAGTCCTATTTAAGATAGGTTTTGAGTGCTTTTTGCGTACTAATCATATTATTTAAGCCGATTGACATGTGTAGGTCCTTTAGTACTACTGATTTTGTTTCGAGGTTGTTTTTGGTAGTTTTGCAGGTTTCGTAAACCTTTACCATCATATCAAGCTTGGCATCGAAATTTTACTGATTTATGCCGAGTTCGTATGAATTCTCGTTGATTTCATCAAGCCTGGGATGAAGAGATAGCAGGCCGAAGACGAAGCAGAGAGAGGCAATTTCGCACGATAGCAAATTTGTTATATAAGTTGAAATTTCGCTACATAGCAAAATTTCGCTATGATAGCGAAATTTCGCAATCATAGCGAAATTTTTGCTATATGTTGAAATTTCGCTACATAGCAAAATTTCGCTATGATAGCGAAATTTCGCTATATAGCGAAATTTCCTCGTGCACAGCTTAAATTTTCGCTTAGGTTGAAATTTCTTTTCTATATAGCTTAAATTTCGCTTACAGATATTTAAATTTTCGCTATGATAGGCCAATTTTCGCTATATATTAAATTTCCTGCGGTGATAGTGGAAATTATTCGTGATCGTATTTTTGTGATCCAAACTAATTCGCTTTGATTAATCTCCTCTTTCGCCTCAATGTAATCATATTATTTAGGTTAGTTTGGTATTTTCGCATGTTTGTGGAGCTATATAAGCCATGTTATGAATTTTTTGTAAGCTAACTATTCATTTAACGCAATTTCATTTACGGCCCCTGTTTTGGTTCCCATTTTCTCTCTTCTCTCCTCTTCCCCTATTTTCTGTCACAAACACACGCCTTTCAGGATGACAACTCAAAGGATACCCTGGCTAAGCCTAAAACCCAGTTAATTTAGGTCATTTAGGCCGGGCCGATGTGGGCTCGCAGTGTGTTCCCATTTTCAAGGAAGGTGTACTGCAGATTTTTAAAGTTTCAAACTATCAAAACCAGGTTTAAATGCTATTGAATGTATTTTCTTCGGGTCAATACTGACGCTTAGGTTCAAAGTATTCTTATTGCTGATACACTAACATCCATTGATGTCATTTACGAGCCACCGAAAAGTAGGTTAAATGCTTTGTTTCAACCACAGGAACATTAAATGCCTGGCGAAAGGCTATGGTTCAAATAGGAATGTTACTAAGGGTTGGTTTTTAAAGTTAAACAAAGATCTGGTTTTGGAAATGACTATATGTCATTTGCCCTAATGCGAGGAAATAACCTGAAGACACCTCTACAACCCCATCATACCAAACTAGTGACCCAAAACTTCAAGGTCTTTTACAACTTATTTTAAACCGCTTCGCTAGCTTAGTGACAACAACAACCACACTTTTTATGCAAATCAAAATCCAAATGAAAGCCTCACCATTTTGAATCATTATGTCATTTGTAAGACGAAAACCCATCCCTGTGTTCGATCCTAGAGCCGCTTATGCTTCAAAGAGTTACAAGTACGGCAATAGGAGCAACTTTGGTATAAATTTTGTTGATTCCGGCAACCCTACTATGGCACGAATCAAATGGCGCCGTTGTCGGGGATGGTGCCAAACTACAGATGATGAGTTGATGAGTACTTGTAATCCTCATTACAAGTATTGGTGACCTTTAAACCGCTTTTTGAATTTCATTTTTAGAATTTCGTTTTTTACTCAAAGAATCACCGCTGAGCTGTTTTTTTACAACTATTTTATATATTTTTTTAGCTAACACTGATCCTTTTTGGCAAGTCTTGTTGTTGCTCTTTGCTTTGTCTATTTTTGTGTCACAAGTATTTATGCATCACTGGGATAGAGGTATATCAGGTAGATTGCA
Organism: Tetrastigma voinierianum; assembly: GCA_016808115.1. Taxonomy (NCBI): domain Eukaryota; kingdom Viridiplantae; phylum Streptophyta; class Magnoliopsida; order Vitales; family Vitaceae; genus Tetrastigma; species Tetrastigma voinierianum. The sequence goes on along the minus strand of JAEQBH010000480.1, from coordinate 514,718 downwards.
AAGAGTTAGTACACCAATTGAGCAAAGTTGTGAAGTCACAGCACAAAGCCAGCAAATGGATCCTCTACTCGAGGAACAAAGAAAGTCGGCCAGCGCCCTATGAATCCAACAACATACAGGTCAATGAGGGACCACAAACACCCTCCTAGAGTTAGTGCACCTTCATGCATCATACCACCTGCTGAGGATGTGGCAGTGAGACCTTATCTGGTGCCCTTATTCCCAACTTTTCATGGTATAGAAAATGAAAATCCATACACACATCAGGGAGTTCGAGGAGGTATGCACAACTTTTAAGGAATGAGTGCCTGACATGGATTTGCTTAAGCTAAAAGCATTCCCATTGACACTGAAAGACAAGGCCAAAATTTGGCTCAATTCACTGAGGCCGAAAACAATTAGAAATAAGTCGAACTTCAAGCTGAGTTTTTGAAGAAATTTTTCAGCATAACTAAGACCAACAGTTTGAAGAGGCAACCCAGAATTTACCTACTTATACGACAATGGAGAAGTTTTATCGTTGCTGGGAGAGATTCATGGAGACTATCAAGGCATGTCCACACCATGGGTTTGATACATGGATGCTTGTGAATCACTTTTTATGATGGTATGTCTCTGCCATGAAGCAAGCTCATCGAAAACCATGCAGGGACTCTTTCCAGCAAGAACCCGGATGAAGCCATGGACTTTTTGAACTATGTAGCCGAAACCTCCAAGGCATGGGAAGAATCGAATCCAAGAAAGGTAGAAAGAATGAGGCCTTCGACGCACCAAAGGGGAGGAATTTATGTACTTTCCAAAGACACGGAGATGAAAGCAAAACTGACTACTCTGACCCGAAGGTTGGAGGAGCTTGAAATGAGAAATCAGCATGAAGTGCAAGCGGTGAATGAATTGCCTGCATCTCAACCAGCTTGCTTTAATTGTCAGTCAAGTGGCCATCCTGGGGAACATTGTCTTGTAGCTCCTTCGTTGAGGGATCATCAATTGTGATGTTTCATGTCTTGGGCCAAAATAAGCCACACTGCTAAATGCCCTATGGAAATGTTCTATAACTCAATTGAGGAACTATTCAATCCTGAGTCATAGTCAAAACCCTGTATATGTTCCCCTGTGAGTAGCAAAAGAACCAAGCCGGGTCTACCTCAAGACAATAGCGTAGAGCAACTCCACCTTTCTCCCTGCTGAGCAAAAGCCATCTTAATTTGAGCAAGGTGGTGGGAAATTTTGTAGAGAGCAGAAAAGCCATCAAATGTCCAAACTAATCGAAAATAAAACAAGAGAGCTCACTCAATTAAAGCAAAGAACACGCGCTGCCCTGAAAGGTAAAGTTCCATTAACAGTCAGTCTAAACCAGTAAGGTCCTCGAAAAGGAAGTTCCTCTCCTAGACACGTAAAAACCCTAGAATTTATTTAAATAGGCTCACTAAAGGATCCAAATGCAAGGATGGATTAAAGCAAAGCGGCTATCATCACTGAGGAGGGAAAGATATCGAAAAATCAGCATTCAAGATCACGAAGAAACCAGAAAGAAAAGGTAGTCAGAGCCTGAATAATCGTGAGAAGATCTAATGAAGTAAAAGTTTATGCCTCCACCATTTCCTCAAGCACTTAAAGGCAAGAAAATCACAAAACCAAACTGAAATTCTGGGAGGTGCTAAGACAAGGGATGTAACATCCACCGGCTTGACATGATTAAGCAGTCCTAACATACTTAAAAATTTTATGATCTGCACTCAAAAGAGGTTGGCATTGAAAAGAAAGCCTTCTCCCCAATGGTCAGTCAATGCTGATCATTTAGAAAGACCTCGGTGAAATACAGATCCACAGATCCCACAATATCATTCAACATTGGAGGGACTCAGACAGATAAAGCACTATCAAGACTGGGGCTGTAAAACCTACCGCCATACTCAGTATTTAAGTGCTATTGGGGAGCTAAGCCTACCCAAACATCACCTATCCAGTTGATCGATCGGTAAAAACCTAAGGGCATAGTTGAGGATGTATTGGTAAAGGTGGACAAATTACTATCCAAAGGATTTTGTAGTGCTCGGGATACCTGAACCTTGTCAGGTCAAGCTCAACTACAGTTAATCATCCCGAAGGCGCTGTACTTGGCCACTTCCAATGCGATAATCAATTGTCTGAATGAAGTCAAGCAATTTCACATTTGGGCAACACATTAATCGGAGCTCACATTTTTCACCCCAGCAACAAGCACAGGTCATGGTAACAGAAGACGAGAGGCAAGACTGGGATGAAGTTTCACCATTTTGGTCCAGTTCGTGAAACCAAATGCTCATAAACCATAGGAAGAATATGAAGAGTGCAAACATAGCTTGATTGAAGACTTGATTCACATCAACCACCCTAAAGAGCCAATGATCCTTCAAGAGTCACTCCAAGTGAAAAGAAGCTCAACACAGTGAGTTTAAAGATGATACAACCCAGTAAAGAAGACTCAGTGAAAGGAGCTCCTCCTCCTTGATCCTCCATGAATGAAAGCTCTAGTGAGTCAGTTTGGCCTCCATCGAGACCAACCTGCAAATTTAAAATTTTTGTTTTCTTTTGGTTAATTTTAGTTTAGTAATTTATTTTATTTTAGCATGTTAATTAAAACTTTTTTTTATAAATATTTTAAATTTTTTTATGTTCAGTTTTATATTTTATTTTATTATCATTTATTTTGTGTTATTTTATTTTTAATTTTTGTTTTTTTTATTTTGTAGGTCGGTGTGTGGTTTTAAATTTCGCTATAATAGCGGGAATTTCGCCCTCCTAGCTCTTCATCCGCCCTAGCCAATTAAAGTCCCCACCCCCCCCCCCCTCCTCCGTATTACTTAGCTCCTCTGCTTCCTCTCGCTTCCTCTGCTTCTCCAGCCACAAGTCTCGATCCAGCGCTGTCTCTCCACCTCCTAGAAGGTACTTCAGCCTCTTTCGCCTGCCTGAGCCATCCTTGTCACGAGTCTCGTTTTCTGGGCTTAAGCTCTCTCATGAGCTGCTGTTTGAGTCAGACTCTACACAGAAGTCTACTTTGCCTGGGAAGTCGCGCGGCCTTCAGCCTTCGCTGCCCTTCCATCACTATCCAGGGCCTGGAGTTAGAATTACGACATGGTCTGTGACTCATGCTCATCTACAGCCTGTCTGGCCCCAAGACTTTAAGATGATACACATCCGTGGCTATAACCCGCTGTTCCTCTGACTGTGTTATAGAGGCACCTCCCGCATCGCCCCACATATGATACAGTGGCCTCATCGCTATTTCTGAGTAGAGGTCGCTTCAAGCCCCCATCCAAAGGACACCAGACGTGGGTAAGACTCCCTGCCCTCTTCTCCAGAACCGAGACTACTTGAGGGCCCTACTTCCAAGCTGTAGTCAACATCCGGGCCCGGTGAGTCTTAGTGGCTTCAGCCCTCGAGTCGCCACTTCCTCCACTTGATCAAATTGTCACCCGCTTATCCCTACCAGGGTCATGCTCGATGTTTAAATTTTTTGATCCGATTCCGTGGAACGCTAATCTTCGACAGGACTTCCATGAGAGTCAGCTTCATGACATACCTAAAAGATTGACAATGGACCAAATATCAGAGATTCGATGTTGATCCAAAGGATATTCACCGCCGCCATTCAGACTCGAGATGTTTTCATCCCTATTGGTGCTTGATTTTTATCATACTATGACATCCCAGGGAGCGCCTAGTCAGATGGAGATCCTGCTATATCGATGGCCCCGCCTGGGCATCCAGCGCGATATTGGTTTGTTCAAGTGGTCATGAATCCACTAAACTATCGACGGTGGCCTCAGCCATCACCTAGAGAGATGGTTCGCTTTCTCGCTCGAGATACCACTACTGCTCAGATACCTTCCGCCGACAACTTTCCCCTCACTGCACTGTGCCTCGTTCTCCCACTTTCATCATTATGTACAGCCGAGGAGCTTGTACCCGAGGTACCATACAGATCCAGGATCTTGTCACCCTCCAGCCTTGGCCAGTGATCGCTCTACAGACTTTCTGAGAGAAGGTCCACCCAGTGGATCCAGCTCTGGTGTAGACTATTCCCCTATTGGATGCTGCTGGGAGTTGTTGTGCTATGTCTCGCAGACCGACTTCAGAGCAGCTACTGATGAGCGGCTGGAGTTGTCCCTTATATTTTATCCATCAAGCTTGTCTATACGCCACTCTCCTTCTTCAATAGTAGGAGGAGGCAAATGATGATATTGGTGACTTGCTCGAGAGGTGAGCAGCTGTTCTGCAGGTGGAGGCAAGAGCACCTCGCCCAGATTTATCTCCTCCAATTCCACCTCATATCTCAGCCTCCCGAGATCAAGTGGCCCATCCTCCACACACAAGAGCTAATTAGAGCACAACCCCCCGGTACTCTGTGGATTTTTGACTATCTTGATGTGTCACAACATTGACTGAAGATGGTTCGAGCTTTGGTCACTCCTCAAGGCAGTAATCACGCCATGCTTCTTCGCATTCAGCCACTCCTGGCCTCCCGGCCAGTCAGCGTGACGTGAGCCAAGACGCCTACCTCGCCTCCATGATTAGTCCTCCGTGATCCATTTCCGTAGCCTTAGATGTGCTTAGCAAACTAGCTACTTTCTGCATCCACCCACGCCCACACCACCACTAGAGCAGGAGCCCACCCTCTCTAGCTTTCCGATCCTCATCCAAAGAGAGACACGATTATACTTTTGTCAGGGAAGCCTAGAGTTGGAAGTCATCTATCATATTTTGTTTTGTTTTAGCTTTATCAACGCCTACTTGTTTTGTATAGACCTGCTTAGTATGCATGTATTAGCCAATGAGAGGATCTTTGTCAGATTAGTATAATGTGGTTAGCTATGTTAAGCTTGTACTTAGCCACTTTGGCTTATCAAGTTTTAGCAAGATTTATACTGTTTTCATATCTTTAAACTATTTTTGCTCGAGATTTATGGCTTCGCCCACTCAGTCAAAATCAAGCATCAGATGGGCACATAATGCTAGAAAAGTTCCATGCATGATTATTTTTGTCACAGATTCCAAAAAGTATTCAACCCTTGTTCATCCCTTTAGCTAATCACACACAAGGTAATACTGGCTTTCATCAATAGGTCGAGAAGTTGCATACCTCTTTTACTTTAAACCGGCCTTAGATTCATGATCTACCTATAGTTAGGTTTATGTTACCCACAAATTAAGACCAATGAAGTCTTCCAAATGCAAGTGAAAAAAAAAACTAAAAGAAAAAGAAAGAAGAAAAAGAGTATGGAAACACATACTTACCTTAGAAACCAACCATGTCTGAGGGGTATGGCTAGCCTTGAACCCAAGTGTCCCAAGTTTAACCGGTTGGGAGCCACCGACTAGTGTTCACACATAGTGGATATGGGTGAGTTTAGCGAGTTGTAGGTGTGTTTGATTCTCGAAATTATCTGGTTTGGGGTAAGCTCAAGAGTTATGGTCGACAGATCCTCACTGATGCCCTAAACCTTGTAATTGGTTGGGAGTCATCTATGGGACTTCGTTACATGGACTCTTTGGTGAAGCTTCCAGTTTTCAGCATTGCAATCACAAATATAATAGAAGTAAGAAATAAGAGTGTGAATCAAGCCATTTAGGCTCAGGTCACAGCTTTAAGGTCCCCATAAGAGCTCGTTTGGTAGGAATAGCTTAGCGCTTATCGGGTTCAACCGTTACCTAAAAATTTAGATTTTGGTGAAGCTGTGCCACTCCTTTGAATTGATGTCGCCTCAAACTTATTCCTCTATGGAAATTGTCTTCATGATGGTTTTTGTACAGTCCAAATTTTTCATGATGAAGGTAAGCCTTTACTAGACACACACTTGAACGGGAATATCTTTCTAGCAAAAGCATGCCTACACCTTATTATTTTTAGCACGCTAAGGGACCAGCAATGTGTCGATTGGGGTGATTAGTACCCAAAAGTGCTATTTTGAGTCCCATTTAAGATAGGCTTTCTGAAGTGCTCATGTACTAACTATATTATTTAGTCGATTGACATGTGCAGGTCCTTTAGTACTACTGATTTTGTTTGTAGTTTGCAGTTTTGGCAGTTCTCAGAACCTTTACTACATCATAATGCTTCTAATCAAAATTGCATTTAGATTCATGCCGAGTTCGTATGGAATTGCCGCCGATTTCACTGCCTCCTGATGAAGAAAGGTAGCTAGAAGATGCTTGAATGCAGGAGAGTACTTTCAGAATCATAGCTAAATTGCCTGAATCATAGCGAATTTTCATATGTATGTTGAAATTTCGCTATATAGTAGTTCTCTCTGGCATACGAAATTCTCAAGTATAGGTTGAAATTTCATATGATAGCTAATTTCTACAGAGAGAAGAAAATTTTCCTGCATAGCTGGTGAAATTATTCCGCATCAGATTTTTGTGGATCCAAACGACTCCATTTTGATTAATTCCTTCTTGCCTCAAGGTAATCATATTATTTAGGTTAGTTTAGATTTTTCAAGATGTCTAGCTATGTCATGTTATGAATTGTAACCTAATCCATTCATTTAACTTAGTTTCATTTACGCCTTATTTCGGGTTCCATTCTTCTCTCTTCTCCTTTCCTCTATATTTTCTGTTCAAACACCTTATGATTTACAACCTCAAAGAATGCCTGCCTAAGCCTCAAAACCTTGAAGAGGAGGGTTGCAGGTTGGTTGGATGGGTTTGCAGTGTTCCTTTGTTTCTCATAAGGTGCATCGCGTATTTGTGTTTCAAATCACAAAACTAACAGTTTAAATGCGTTTGTAATGTAATTTCTAATAATACTTGCATGTTTTAGGTTCCGTGTATTCTTATTTCTAGATACAGTTCTATATCCATTAGATGTCATCATTTGTTATTGAAAGTGAGTTAAATGCTTTGTTTTCAACCTTGAACATTAAATGCCTAAGAATGTTATGTCTTCAATAGGATGTTATTGCATGGTTTTTAGTTAAAACAGTGATCTGCTTTGTAAATGACTATGCGTCATTTTCCTAATGCAGAAATAACCTCAAGACACCTCTATGTCCCATCATACTAAACTGAAGGACCCAAACTTCAGTCTTCTTTAACTTTATAGTTTTAACTGTTTGGGCTTAGCTTAGTGACAGCCAACAACCACACTTTTTTTTAAATCCAAAATCCAAATGAAAGTTCCACTAGCTTCAGAAATCATTATATTAAGTCATTTGTAAGACTTAAACCCATCCCCTGTGGTTCGATCCGCCAGAGTCAAGAGGCCGCAAAGAGAGTCAGTGGCTTGGCGCAGGAGCAACTTAGGTGATACCTTGATGATTCGGCAATCCATTGTGGCATGAATCGTGTTCCGAATTATAGCTCTTTCAGTACATGTGTTTGCAACCCAACTGAATGTAGCCAGACTAGGCTTGCAATTTGTCTACTAATTCAGCTTATGAGAGTAGGTACCTGGTCTAGATCGTACCAGGTTTAGAATGTAAGCCATTTTTTTAATTATATCCCCAGATAAGGAATTAGGGTAAACTAAATAACTCATCATTGATCCCACCATGTCCATAAGAGTCCACTTTCTTGGTTGTACCCATTTTGCTTGCCAAAGTGCATAACTTGATGTGGAATCCTCTGATCTGAAAATATCCTAAACCCTCCCAAGAGGTATACCTTGCCACCACGATCAGATGGTAAGGTCTGAGAGATTGATTGATCAAGTCTCCGCTTCCCGCCCCAGAAGCACCATTTGGAATTTTCAGTAGTCCCGGACTCGCCAACGATCAAATAACATACCTATACCTTGAGTGTCTCATGAATTGAAGGTAATGAACACTGAAGTCACTCTAGCCTAGATAGTCATGTAAACTATGAGTAACCTTATAACCACTTAGTTGTTCTTTGCCTTATAACCTTAGTTTAAAGGCCCTCTAGTCATTTTTCCTTCTGGTTAGCTGGACCTGCTAAACTGAGTGCCTCCACCTCCACTGAACCCAAAGGTCCACTCTCAACCGCCTCAGATCCTTTAGATTTATATGACCTAAAGGTAAGTACCAGCAGATATGTTTGTCTATTTGGGAAGTTGTCTTCTCTCTTATGTAAAACATTAGTGTTGCCTAATTCATTTGTTAAAATGATGAATATTAGATTGCCAATATAAAGATTATCCATCAATGCTTAACATATAAATTTTTATTCAACTTTATAAATAATGAAAAATCATTAAACAAAACCATATCTGGTCCTTAACAAATAGAAACTAAATCAAATTCCTTCTAATGGAAGGTACATAAAACAAATCCTTTAATAATAAAATATCTCTGTTTCTACCAAAATTAAGATAGTAATATCCATCTAAATTAACTTTACTACTTCTAGCATTGCCTATGTGAAATAAATTTCCCATTACTAAGCTACCTTGTTTCCTAGAACTCAGTAAAGAATTAAACATGACAGGTTCCTATATCTACACAACAAATCTGAAGAGATAAACACTGCTTAAGCATGTCTCAACCATTGAAGCAGTAAGACTTACCTTGCTTGTTCACTTTGGCTAAGATAGATCAGAGACTGCTTCTTCCAATGACCTGACCCGCTTGTAGTGAAAAACACATGCCCTTGTGTTTCTTCACCCTTCTCTGTGGTCTATAGATGCTTTTGAGGAACATGAACTTCAGCTTGAATCTTTTCTTCTTCTTACTGCCTTTGTAGTTTTAGTTAAGAACTTTTTTCTCAAGGACAAGAATGTTATTGGTTTCTGACATAAGGCCCTCACTCGATACCAATTCCTTGCAAATTGTGTCAAGTCCACTAGTTTCATTCATGAATGGCAATTCAGTGCAAATTGCTTATATGAACTTGATAAAGATTTGAGAACATATCACCTGAGCCCTCTGTCACCCCAGCTCAAGGATCTCTAGTTCATTCCAAGCACCGAATACCTCGGTAACATGATCCCTTGTCGTAGTTTCAACCATAGTTGTGTTCATCAGATCTTTCGTAGCCTTTTTCCTAGTAGAATGAGTCTGATCCCCAAACATTTCTTTGAGGTTCATCATCATATCATAGGCTATGGGCATAGACTGATGCTGATGTTGCAGAATATTTGACATAGAAGCCAAAAAATAACACCGCGACATCTCATCAACCTTAACCCACTTCAAGGCTGCTTCCTGCTCGCCGCCCTTCATTAGGTTCTAGAAGGGAAAGGTCTATGAGCACAAACTGATAGGCCCCTAATAAACAAACTATATCTGTGCTCTCTTTTCCAATCAATATTATAATTAGTTCCATCAAGTTTATTTTCTGAGAATGACAAAGAAGGGATTGAAAGTCATAATAAAAACCTGTAGTTCCACATAATTTTTAAAATTATAAAGATCATATTAACTTTAAATTCCATTTTGGTGCAGACTGTTCCCCCACTACACTTTTAAATGAATCCGCCATTAGCTCGACACCATAATGTATGCCTCGATGGGAGTGATATTTACTATCCATCAATTGTATAGATGTGTCAATTCCTATTAATTCCTGTTATCTAGGCAACGGTCCTGTGCCAACAAAACTAACAGATGACTGCTTTCAGTCCCATAAATAATAGCAGTTGACTGTGATACTATTATTTATAGCTAAGTGTATACCATCACTTAATTCTAGATCTATTATCCATAGTCAGAACTCCTCTGCATGAGAAGTGATTGATACAATAATGTAGTAGAAATTAGTTCCTGCTGTGAAGTTTGTACTTATTGAGTCCGTTAATCAATTAGTTTGATAGGGAGGAAAGTACCAAGAACAACAAACTAAATAATTTGTATCACTTACAAACTAGTGATGGAGACCATGGATTTAAACTCTGATAAATCTCTCACCCACTTAGTTATTTTTGAACAGAGGGTTTAATATATATATATAAAAAGAAGGTAAGAGAGTATATACATATATATGTTTAATTCTAAATAAAAAAATTATAGAATTTGGAAACTAATAAACAGAAGTCTAATAAAATTCCAAATTCCTTGAAAATAATTTAGTATTAAAACATGAAATTAATTTTAATCTGTTGTTCATATTTATTATCGAAATTGTGATTTTTAAATTCAGATAATTAAACATAAATCCATGCTAGCCAACTATTATCCATGTTAGTCACTTTGTATCAGACAAATTAAAATATGCCAATCAAGATAAATAATCATAAAAGAGATAAAAACCTTATTATGGTCATTCTCCAACTCCAGCGATCATGAGTTCAGCTTCACCACAAATCTAATGTAGACACTTCGATTGAAGTCGGTTTAGGCAAGGTCTCAACGGAATCAACTGTACCAAGGGATTTGTTTCAAAATAGTAACTTTGCATCGGCGTTTTAGAAAAACAGCAATGCCGTAACCCTAATCTATGCCATCATGTTTTGCGCCACTATAGGGTTTGTGCCGCAAAGAACGACCGCACCACCATGAACCCCTCCATAGAACAACAACAAAGGATACAGAAAACCTATGCCTAATGTCAAGGAGTTGGTCACAATTGAGCACAATTTATTTAAATCGATCTACGTCGCAGGCCACAGTACAAAAATAAAAAAATAAAAACTAGATTGAAAATAAAATAACAAGTTAACAATTATACAAACCAAGGTGATAAACAAATGTCACATAAACCGCAATTTAATAAACCCAAATAAAATCACATCCACATAAAATCACATTCATGTGACTATGATAGCGTACAAAAACGCCGAAACAGAAGCTGGGCAAGATCTTATGTCTTGTCCATGGCATATATGTATCCCTTACATTCTGATTATTAAACTAGGTTAATCAGATACAGTAGATCACAACTCTGCTCGATACCAATTGATTTGGTTTAAATCTCTGGAACATAATGAGGTGCGCATGCATTACATAAAAATCAATATACAAAGCTATGAGGGACACAATTCAATATATTCCTAGATATGTTTATTTGATCCTCAATAAAATGATTCGCAGATTGTCTGACTCTCCAAGCCTTCACCATTCCCCAATGCCAAAATCCAGAAGGGAGGCTTTCTGGGCTCTCCTTTTGATTAGATCAGCTTGTAGGTTTTATGATTTTTCTCTCCTCTAGAGATCTCAACAGTAAGCATATAAATAATCTACAATAGACTCCAAAGAAATAAAGATTTCGGTCCCACAAATATATGAACTTATTTACATTAATTATAATTCACTCACTAAAGAATCATAATTCTACATTCCCCCACCACTTATTCGAAACTATAATCTTGTTATTTGTTATTAAATACTTATTAGCTTCCCCACGTTAAGATTAAAGGATACTGCTGATTTAAATTAAATTACTGACGCTTTATTTAATCAACATCCTATTAACACCTTGAGACCTTCCACTTAATCCTATTTATTATGTTGGATTGGGAAAACTACATGTGGCTTACATAATCAAACTTCATGTATCCTCACTGTGTATCATCAATCCAACACAGACGTGATCTCAAGTTAGTCATTATTCACTATACAATTAATGTAGTTATCCAACTGGATCGGATATGATCTAAGTAAAGATCTCACTGCTTATGAATCAAAATTAATCAATAATAAATACGTATGTTGTAACACCCCTTTCCGGGTCCGAATTATCATGATTGAACTCGGCTCCTGGATGCCTAGATAACCTTTATTTACCTTTTATTAAATTTTCTTTCCAAAAATGCTCGCGATCGAATCCTGCTCATCTGTATGGCGATCCGAACCGAGTCCTCGGTTTACTTCAACCGTTTTCTTTTATCTTATCAAAATGTTTATCAAAGGTATTTCTAAAGTTTTCAATGCCTTCACATTTCAAAACAGGCTCCATAAACATTTCATTTATACAATTCATTATAAAATGGTGTATCTTGCCTTTACAAATGATATACAAAACAATAGTTCTTGTTTAACCTCTGGTTCACAAAATATCATTATTTAAAAGAAAATGCAAATGATTTAGGTATATACTTATACCCACAACTTTCTATGACTGCATTTCTTGGATCTTTGTTCTTCATATTTCAAAATCATGCAAGATAGATAAAAATCCATAATGCTTTCAAGCATTTTCATGCTTAATGGTTCTATGCAGCTCTATTCCACTTTCGGGCTTTTAACATGACATGCATTTATCATAAACCATGCCTTTATATCAAACTATATTCTGCTTATTCATTTTCACATGCTTTCACTTTACAAATCATTGACCGTGTCAAATAAGCAATCTAATATGCAAAAAACTATTTAACTCAAATTCATCTCAAACATATACCTTACGCGATTTATTTGCAAAACTTCATTTCTCATCGATCAGTTTGTTATCCTCAATTTGTCCACAATCAAGAATCCACTGATCTGGCTCCATCTAAGGCAGTCCGGTCCTTTTATCATTCTGGTAATATGCTTACACATTTCACACCTCGCTCACATCATGATGGAGTTGCCATTTCAGGCACCTGACATGTGGTGTCTGAATGTCATACGCCATCATGAAAGATGTCGATTGGTGCATCCCACCTGCGTGAAATTCTTCAATGCTATGCACCATCATGACAGATGCTGACGCGATCCCGCTGCTGGGACATTAGACACACTTGTTGCCTCATGATGAGCCCCGGCCAGTGAATCCCGCCGTTGGTCATTCTAAGATAGTGGATTCAATTGAAGATGTCAAGAATTGACTAATTCGTTTACAATTTGTTTAATCACTCACATGCAATTAATCATCAAACATTTCAATGATCACATTTTCAAATTCAAATGCACTTTCGTAATATCATTTCAAAGAGATATAATTATTCATATAATCATTTGCTATCTATTTGTAAACTACCAAAACACTTGAATAAGATAGAGGTCATGAACAAACTGGTTGTTTAATTCTCGTTTCCTTTCCCTTCCATTCCTGCCCCAAAGTCAAAGATCCTCACCGTCCCTAAATACAACAATTGTTACCTTAGTGGATAAACACTATTAAAACATTTTTAGTGAATTACAATTTGATCTTCAGAATGGGTTTTAAGCAGATACTAAGCCTACCCAAAGACAACCTGTCATTTAGGTATGGTAATGCTTATTTCATTTTATCCTATTTGAACCCCAATTAATCACTGGTTAAAGTATCCTAAACCATCTGTACGAATACGAGACTTTCGGAACAAAACCCAAAATATGTTCACCAGGAACATGGTTCACGCCTGACGTAGCACCTCCATTTTTGCGGCAGTAGTGCTCATCTTGCGAGGGTGCTTGCCTTGGCACCCCTGGGCAGGCATCCTGTCTGTGGCTGGAGTTACACCATGCACTGGGTTCCTGTGTTGTATGGAGCCCGTGTTTGCTCGCTTTTTTTCCTTTTTATGATTTTCTCCAAAAATCTCAAACAAATCATGGGAAACACTCCAATAACATTCTAAAGTCATCTTAAACTAATCATGAGCAAACCCATGGGATGGATTAGGGCTTTTCAACTCCAAAGATCATTTAAAGAAATCTGGTTTAGCTCTTACCTTGAAATCTCTTGAACTTGAAGCCCTAGCCTTTTTTTTTTCCTTCTGATCATTATGCACTAAAATGGGAAGATCTCCCACCAAAATCACTCTTTCAAAACCCTAGCTTTCTCCCTCTCTACTGCTTCCTGAAAAACGTTTTGCTCCTGCGAGCCTAGAATCACTTCAGTCTTCAAGCCTTATTTCTTTAAAGCCTTGTCTCGCTTTACACAATAAATCTCACTTTCATTTTGGAGAAAGCACTTAACTCTTCTACTTGCTTCTAGTCATCTTCATTTAATCACTGAATTTTTCGTCATTCCTATTAGAGACTCCTTAGTCCCTACTACACATTTCCCACTTGCATTTTTCACTCTGCTAATTTACTTGTTAAATCATTTTCTCATTTTAAATATTATAATATTTAATCATATAATATATTCATTTTTTTCACAATTTCTATCAATTCTTTCCTTGAATACCCAAGTTTGGCTCCAATTCATACCCTAATATAATAAAATTATTATAAAATTATAGGGTATTGGTGTTACACGGTTCACAACATCATATTCATGGATAACAGATAATATTCAGGCTAACTATGAGGTATTAATTATTTTATGTGTCAAGATAAAAATAATTACCCAATAGTCCCTGCTCAATACACACGAGTGTGTACTAGCACAAGAGTTTGAACAAGTCTGTCCTTAGTAAAGACATGTGCATCTAATTAAGCCCTCAGGCTACAATCTTACTAATGGTGTGTCAAATTCATATATGACTGTGAACTCATAGCTTATATCCCATAAGAACTCAATGATTTCCATTCTTTCTCAAGGGTAGTTTAACTCTCTATAATACAAATCATTTACTATATGAGAATAAAGACAACACATGCATTTGTATTTAAACAAAAGATAGCTCATGTAGATTCTCAATGAAATGAAATAAATATAATTTTATTAAAATAAAATAAACATCCATAACAATAAAATGGCTTTTGGTATAGATAGCACTAAAACCCCTTTCTTCTATTTTTAGCTCCTCTTCACTTGTAGGGGCTATCTCCCTGGTACCCTATGGTCGCCTTTCTATTTCTTGCCTTCTACCTCCTCACCTTATGTTGGAGCTTTGAGGATTCCAATGAGGGTGAGAGGAGAGGATCTTGGGCATCTCTCTTCTGTTTTGTTGAATGTTACACCCCCCCTTTATGCACAGGAGTATGATCAAGGCAGGGTGGGGGATATCCCCTGAGAAATTTCTCTCGGGGTAGTACAGAATAAATTGTTCACCTATTTTCCCCACATTCAGATTGAACCCCTTGACTAGTGCATACAGTAGTATGGCACGGTCTTGTCTCACTGTTGAGACATGCTTAGAAGGGGTCATAACAGAATTCACAAAATAAAACCATACCTTAACCGCTTCTAACAAATCACCTCTATCAATGTAGCCATTGCGGATGATTTTGGTTCTCTACCATACCCCCAGACCGTCTGTTAGCTCCTTGATGATCTCCTTAAACTTAGTTTCGCTGAAAGAATGCACTTTTTGCATCATATTCAACGGTCTTAGTTTAGGAGCTGGGAGCCGGGCCTCTTTCCCCTAAAAGTAACCACCTCCCCTTGACATAGCACGTCAGGTTCTTCTATTCACCCAAAATTTATGTAGAATTCTTTTACCAGGGCCCGTACTCCTGGATCCCTATGTTGGTTCAACTTTTCCTTTTTCAAATTTCGCTGCTCAATCTCCTCTTTAAAGGATCTACACCACTCGAATCCCCTCTCTTTCTTCCATAAAACTCTTCTTTCCAAGTATTTCTAAAAACGCTTATGCCTCTTTGTTGACCAGGAAAGCCCTAGCTTCTCTTTCTTTCCACACCACTTCTATATTGTAAAACCCGAGAAATTAAATTTTTTTAGCGGTAACCACAATTTCAATTGAAAATCGAAAATTTTCTAGACGATGATGAAATGTGATCACATAAATCTGCCTTCGCTAAATCTAGTGAGCCAGAAAAGTTCGTCGAATTCTGAGACAAGCGGAATATTTTACGATTTCCTGGGTGATAAGCCATCAGTGACTTCAGGGACGAGATTTTTACAAAAATCTCGGATGTCAGGAAATGGCTTAGGCTAAGTTCATTTAAAATAAAGTGAACTAAAAAGAAATAAAATTTTTCGGAGTAGAAACGGAACCGAATAAAGCAATATGAACCATGTATCCAAAATAATAATAATAATAATACTAATAATAATAATAATAATAATAAAAGATAAAACCAAAGTAAAAAATGAGGGAGGATTTAGTTCGAAGAGAGGGAGAGAGCGTCCGGAGAGAATTTTTTTATTTTATTTTTCTTCTCTTCGCTTCTTTTTCAGATTTACGGAAATCGAATCCTAGGTTTTCGTCAATAAGGCAAAGTTGATCCACAACGAGGCTACGCACGTGGACATTCAAATCTGAGTTTCATCAAACCTACGAGGTAGTGAATTCTTCCTACTATTATTTCTAGCCTAAAAGTCATTTAATGGCTTGGATTATTAAGAGGCCAGAAGCAGTTTTAAATTTCGCTCCTCAATTTTTGGACTGAGGTAGGAATTTTAGGAATTTTTCGACTATTTTCTGACAGTCCTGAATTTCGATTTTTTTCGACAAATTCGTTGAATTTAGCGGGATTGTTGTTAGACAACAAAGCAAAATTTCAAATTTATTTTCAGGCAGTTTCAGACTGATTTTGCGTTTGGTTTTGATCCCAAGACTGATGTTTGCGGTTTTTGTGGTGTGTCTTGCTATCCCAATAATTCGGTGACGAACCGTGAAGGGACCAAGAGGTGCCCTGTTTTATGTGGGTCCGAGATTCGGGCCATTTTGTGTTATTGTTGTCAACGACAAATACATGTCATAGTGTAAAAATCATGTTAATATATGTTATTTGATGTATTAACATGATTGCATGGATAAATTATATGTACAAATTATAATTGTCCATGGTGTAATAAATGATGTAAAATATATAAATAAAATATAATTGTCCATGGTGTATTAATGTTTCCATGTAGCACTCATATACATGTAACATGAAGGAAAAGCGCATTGGCATCATGCATTTATATGCATGGTCACATCGCTACGAGTCGAGGAGTGTGCATGGTAATCGTTATTCACCATTCTGTGAATGTGTGGTGAGCTCGGGAATGGGACAACGTCCAAAATTGAGACTCACGGTTGGGTAAAACAATAATAATAACAAATCACGTGTTTTTGGGTGAAGCAAGATGGGGCAGATCCCCCCAAGGGTGAAAGACCCAAATTTTATTCATAGTTAGACATGATTCTCGGTGATGAAAGTTTGTGAAAGTGTCTAAGGCGATGCGGGCTTTCACTGAGACCCCTAAATTCGCAGCCCCAAATAAACACACGGATTTGATAACTTAAAAAAATTAGCGGGTAGTCCACGGTTTAAGTCATTGGGTGAAACACCAATGACTTGTTTCCACACTTGGCATTGCAGGTGAGAGGGAGTTGGCTCTGACTCAGTGGGCATGAGGAGTCTCATCTCATGCATGACAAGAAACATTCCATATAAGATTGCATTATTTATATGGAATATGGTTTGATGTTTTATGTATGCCATTGCATGTGCATTTTAGGCGGGAAGTAGCCCTTGTAGGAGAATTTTTCTACTAGGCATTGCTCATCCCGTTGTGGGACTCCCCCCTTTCAGGTACAGGGGTTGTACAAGGAGACGGCGCTCCGACGAGGCCGTGTTTATTAAGAAGGTCGACATGTGGCCTTGATGTATGTAACAAGAATTGTAATTAAACTCTTTTGGACTATTGTATAAATAGTCGGGTATGTAATTAGGGTAAGAGGGCCATGGTCGACTCTACATGGATCATTAATCAAGTTAATTTTCATATTTTTATTTAAATATGAATGAACGGGTCCCAGAAGGGACGACGAGGTGGTGTCAAAACTATATTAGAACAAGCAAGTTTTAATATTATATGTATGTGCTAAGAGTGTTGGAAATAAACTCTTATGGATTACTCGTTATATTGTTGTAAGGTCGGGTGTAGCTTCCCGAACAAAGGAGACTCGCCCGATTTTTTATGTGGAAATATGGATCCCGGAGCAATGGACACAACCATGTGGTATCGGGCAACCCGAAATCCATGAATTCCATGTTGATTCCGGGTTATCAACGGGACCCCCGGGATCTCGGTGTCACCGTCAGACAAAGCCTGAAAGAACAATTACCTAGTGGAGCTCTGGGAGTAGCATCCATAGTATGATGTCCATACCGGCCACAAAGATGGTATCGAGCCAAAGTATATGATTACATGTATGCGGTCAAGTAAGGCCTAGGATATCTATTTGTAGTGTAGTGCCTGGTTAGGATTCCCTAGCGCTTGAATTCTGATACCAGCTTCACAGCTTGGTATCAGAGCCTAGGTACACAAGTACCTAGGGCTTGAGGAACATGGGTTTAGGCCACGACTATTATGGTGAAATTGATGCCAGCGTCATAGCTTGATATCGGAGTTTAGGTACACTAATACCTAGGAATTCATGGGACGGGTTTAGACCACTGCATGCATGGTGTGTTTCATGTTGTGTTCCATGTTTGTGATTGTGTGATTGTGTGTTACACATTGCGTGGAAAACATATACTCGGTATGATGTATATGTGAAATGATTATGGAAAATTATATACATGACATAAATGTATATAGGAAAAAAAGTGGAATGCTAAGGTTAGAACTATAACCTTAGGTTCAGAAAACAAAATGACTAAGAAAGTTTTGAATTTTAATAAATAAATAAATGGGTGATCGCAATAGCCTAACTTAGGTGATGAACGGTCGGGCTCATGGATGTCAAGGTATTAGTACTTTTCAAGGGCATTAGTTAGACTGAAATGAAATTGAATAAAGTTTGTTGCCATTTGACATGTGTAGATGGCAAGTCGAGGACAAGGACGTAGAGGTCATTCGACGAGGCGGTTAGGCACCACTGCTTTGACCAACACCTTGTTGAGGTTGTTGGGGGCTATAGCCATCGCTATTGCACAAAAGTTAGTGTAGCCGGTAGTAAGGGAGGTCCGAGTAACCACTGTGAGGTTTAAGTCACATCATCCTCCGACTATTGTGGGGAGCGGATCACGGTATGCACCATTGTTCCAAAGATATTGAGAAGGTATCGGAGGCTATGGATATTACCTCCGATGTGGCCAAGATCAGCTAGCCGCTCCATCCAGAGGTAAGTCCCAAGGTAAGGGACTAGGTTAAGACCTTTAGTGGATTTGCAGGCAAATGACTTGGGCAGAGTTCCATGGGCTCTTTATGAGCAAGTATTTTCCGGCCACTACTAGACATGCAAAGGCCCAATAGTTCCTAGAGCTGAAGCAGGGAACAATGACAGTGATGGAGTACATGGTCAGATTCACCGAGTTGGCACGTTTTGGTGATGACTATGTGGCCATAGACATGGACTAAAGTTGTCCATTCGGCAAGATTAGGGCCTCACTATTAGAAGACATGGACTCTATGGTCTGTGGATGATTTTCGCCATAGAGAGAGACGGAGACGATCGGGGCATTCGGGATGCAAGTGGCGGTAGGAAGAGGAAGGAGGATCAGCCTTCTTCGAGTTTGGGAAAGAGACAAAGGACTTCTGTCCCACGAGTGTCCTAGGTACAGGGCTAGCCAGGGCCGATGACATGCTTCTATTTCCATAAGCTTGGACATATGAAGCGGGACTGCCCACGGAGACATGGATCCCAGGGTTTTAGGCCGACGCAGTTCTAGTAATTAGTGGGACAGGGGCAAACTCAGTTTGTTCCTTCTCACTCTAGTATGGGTCAAAGGAACCAGTTTCAATCGCAGGGTTCTACGCAAGCACCTTTAACGGTACAAATAGGCCAGAGAGGCCAGGGTATGGGTCGAGGTCGAGGCCAAGACTTCCAGGCCGGTACTTTAGGGACCTAGGGGCGTTTCTACGCTGTGGTACCGTAGACTGAGCTTGCAAATCAGTCTGATATGTGGGGTACGTTTCCGCTCTCATAAGAGTGTTGTTTAAATTCGGATGCATCATATTCATGTTTATTGTTGCATAATGTGAGAAAGTTTAGGCTTAGAGGTTGAAACCTTAGAAAATCCATTGTATGTGAATTCTCCCTAGGAACTAGGGTTATGCCTCGATCGATATGTCGGGATTGTGAACTGTAGATCTGCAGGATTCTACCATCGTGACTCGAGGGTCATGGACATATCGAGCTCGAGGTCATCCTGTGACGGATCAACGACGCACCCACGCAGCTCGCCATACCGGGACGTGGATCGTAGTGGGTTACCGCCTACACACAGGATGTTATTGTGTTACGTTTCGAGGGAGAATCATGACGCTTGCCCCGCACTCCGTGCACGACTCCGCAGGAGAGGGATGGGCTGATGGGTCAAGCAATGCTTCCACTCGGAGGACGAGCGAGATAGGTGAATCAATCTACTTCGTAGTTCGCAGTACGAGGATGTTTTTTGCATGAGCTACCAGGATTACCTTCGCGCAGGGATATGGACTTTATCATTGAGTTACACCCTGGTACGTCGCCCATTTATATGACTCCTCATAGGATGGCACCGGTTGAGTTGCAGGAACTTAAGGTCCAACTACAGGAATTGTTAGATAAGGGCTTTATTAGATCGAGCACTTCACCATGGGACGCTTCGGTTCTATTTGCGAAGAAGAAAGATAAGACCTTCGACTGTGCATTGATTACTGACAGTTGAATAGGGTTACAATCAAGAATCGGTATCCCTTACTGAGGATTGATGACTTGTTTGATCAGCTGAAAGGGGCACGAGTCTACTCTGAGATAGACCTTCACACAGGTTATCATCAGTTGATAGTTAGGGAGACCGATATCCCTAAGATAGCGTTTAGGATGCGGTATGGGCATTTCAAGTTCATAGTGATGCCTTTCAGGTTGACAAATACGCCAACGCCATTCATTGATCTCATGCATAGGGTATTTCAAATCTCTTATTTAGACTACTTGTTGTGGCTTTGTCGATTTTACATCTCGATCTACTCCCATTCCGAGGAGGAGCATGTGAGGATCATTTGAGAATTGTTCTCCGTGCACTCAAGGACCATCGGGCTAGAAGTGCCAAGTTCAAGAAATGCAAGTTTTGACTCCATCGAGGTGATTTCTAGGACACATGGTGTCGCCTTCTCGTCTCGTTAGTGGACCCCGAGAAGGTCGAGGCCGTGATGAGTTGGGAGAGACCGAAGTCACTCTTCAAGATACGTAGTTTCTTGAGATTAGTTGAGTACTATAGAAGATTCATTGAGGATTTCTCCCGATTGGCAGCACCTATGACGAGATTGACCTGGAAGGAGGTCAAGTTTGATTGGGATGACCGATGCGAGAAGGCATTCCAGGAGTTGAGAAGGAGGCTCACTATAGCTCTATTTTGATAGTCCCGAATCAGGACAAAGTACAAAATTTATTATGACGCCGAGGGTCGTGACTAGGATGTGTTTTACGCAAACCGAGGGTAGGTAGCTTATGGTTCTCGCTTAGAAAGTTGAACAATCATGATGCACTGACCCACACACGACATGGAGTTGGTGGCCATAGTTCCTCGCCTCTTGAAGATTTAGGGGCGCCACTACTTATAAGGCTAAGCATCGTAGTTGTACCGTGGCTACTCCAACCATTGTGAGGTAGCCGAGGAAGGGAGCATCGCCACGATGGACTTCAGACCCATTTACCGCACACTACTGAGACATGATGTATGGGTGATAGTAGACCACCATGGAAGTAAGCACATTTTCTAGCCACGAGGATGACCTTCACATCGATGAATTACGCCGTTGTACATCGAGAGATCGTCCTATTACATGGAGTGCCAAGATCCATGGCCTGCAGAGAGACCCGAGGTTTATGGCGCACTTCTTGGGAAGAGTTTCCAAAGGCTATGGGGACACGATCGCTATGAGTACATCACGTACGATGGTCAATCGTAGAGGACCATACAGGTGTTAGAGGACATGCTGCGAGCATGCGTCTTGGATCATAAGGGTAGCTGGGAAGAGCACTTGCCCTTAGTGGAATTCGCCTACAACAACAGTTATCAGGCGAGTATACAGATGGCACCCTACGAGGCTTTGTATGGGAGGCCATGCCGATCACCGATTTGCTGGACCGAGGTAGGAGAGAGCTCCATTACTAGTCCAGACATGATTAAAGGCACCTCCGAGAAGGTGAGTTTGATACGACAAAGTCTTCTCATGGCATAGAGCCGACAGAAGAGCTATGCAGACATGCGACGTTGACCCTTAGAGTTTGAGGGTGGTGATCACGTCTTCTTGAAGGTGATGCCTAAGAAAGGAGTTGTCAAATTCGGCAAGCGTGGGAAGCTATCGCCGAGGTTTATTGAGCCCTTCGAGATACTCGAGAGGGTGGGCACTGTAGCGTACCGATTAGCTTTACCGCTCAGCATGTCAGGTTTTCATGAGGTAATCCACGTTCCATGTCTCTGAGGCACACCCGATCCAAATCTCATGTAGTGGATCAAAAGATTGAGGTTGATATAGATGAGACCTTCAAAGAGAAACCGGTGCGCATCATGGATAGCCGAGATCAGGTTTTACGACCCAGCCTCATCGGTCAATCTCCTTTTTAAACGGCGACACCAGCTCCTTGAATCCCCTTTCTTCCATAAAACTCTTCTTGCTAAGTATTTCTAGAACGTTTATGCTCCCTTGTTGGACTAGAAAGCCCTAGCTTCTCTTTCTTCCACCACCACTTATTAAAACCCAAGAAAATTAAATTTTTCCTCGAAAAGGGTAAACCGCACTCGGGCATTGAAAATCGAAAAATTTCTAGATTTTAGATGACTAAACAGCATTGCTAAATTCATTTCAAAATCTGCGGAGCCGTAAAAGTTTCACAAATTCAAACAAGCGGAATATTTTACGATTTTTTGGGTGATAAGCCATCAATGACTTCAGGGACGAGA
Source organism: Tetrastigma voinierianum (assembly GCA_016808115.1). Classification (NCBI taxonomy): domain Eukaryota; kingdom Viridiplantae; phylum Streptophyta; class Magnoliopsida; order Vitales; family Vitaceae; genus Tetrastigma; species Tetrastigma voinierianum. The sequence goes on along the minus strand of JAEQBH010000480.1, from coordinate 492,198 downwards.
TTTTTACAAAAATCTCGGAAGTCAGGAAATGGCTTGGGCTAAGTTCATTTAAAATAAAGTGAATTGAAAAGAAATAATTTTTTTCGGAGTAGAAACGGACCTGACTAAAGCAATATGAACCATGTATCCAAAATAATAATAATAATAAAAGATAAAACCAAAGTAAAAAATGAGGGAGGATTTGGTTCGAATAGAGGGAGAGAGCGTCAGGAGAGATTTTATTTTTTTATTTTTCTTCTCTTCGCTTCTTTCTCAAATTTACGAAAATCGGATCATAGGTTTTCGTCAGGGCTGAAGGCAAAGTTAATCCACGCAACGAGGGCTACACGTGGACACCAAAATCTTGGAGTTTCGTCAAACTCCATGAGGTAGGGAGTTTTCCTACTTGTATTATTTCTAACCTAAAAGGCCTTAAATTTCAGTCCTCAATTTTTTGGACTTAGTGTAGGAATTTTTAGGAATTTTTGGGACTATTTTCACACCCAAGTTGAATTTCAGATTGTTTTTTATAGTCCCTGTCACTTTTCAAGACTGCTTTTATACCAGTTAAAATTTTTGCTAACTGCTTTTCGCGCTGATTGAGTTCAGATTGGTTTGATCCGAGACTAATGTCTGTGGGTTTTGTGGTGTGTCTTGCTATCCCAATAATTCGGTGAGGAACTGTGAAGGGACCAAGAGGTGCCCTTTTTTATGTGGGTCTGAGATTCGAGCCATTTTACGTGTTATTGTTGTAAAAGATTAAATAACATGCTGTTGTGTGTAAAAATCATGTTAATATATGTTATTTGATGTATTAACGTGGATTGCAAGGATGTAAATTATATGTACAAATTATAATTGTCCATGGTGTATTAATGTTGGATGTAACTTATATGTACAAATTATAATTGTCCATGGTGTATTAATGTTTCATGTAGCACTCATATATACATGTAACATGAAGGAAAATGCATTGGCATCATGCATTTCATATGCACGGTCACATCGTGTTGAGTCGAGTGTGTGTGCATGGTATTGTTATTCACCATTTTTGGTGAATGTGTGGTGAGTTCGGGAATGGGACAACGTCCAAATTGAGACTCACGATTGGGTAAAACAATAATAATAACAAATCAATGGCAGGTTTGGGTGAAGCAAGATAGGAAAATCCAATTTCCCCCCAGGGTGAAAGACCCAAATTTTATTCATGGTTAGACATGATTCCCGGCGATGAAAGTTCGCAAAAGTGTCGGAAGGCAATGCGAAGCCTGTGGTGAGACCCCGCAAAATTCGCAGCCCAAATAAACACACGGGATTTGATAACTTAAAAATTGGAGGGTAGTCCAATGGTTTAAGTCATTGGGTGAAACACCAATGACTGGTTTTCCACACTTGGCGCTAGAAGGCGAGGAGCCTGGCTCAGATCAGTTATGGGCATGAGGAGTCTCATCTCATGCATGACACATAACATTCCATATAGGATTGCATTATTTATATGGAATATGGTTTGATGTTTTATGTATGCCATTGCATGTGCATTTTTAGGGCGGAGGTCTCAGAGGGAGAATTTTTTCATCGGGCATTGCCTATCCCGCCGCTGGGATCCCCTTCAGTACAGGGGTGTATAGGAGACTCGCGCTCCGACGAGGCCGTGTTTCATAGCTAGAAGGCCTACATGTGGCCTTGATGTATGTAAGAATTGTAATTAAATTCTTTTTGGACTAGTGTATAAAATAGCTCCGTATGTAATTATGGTAAGAGGACCATGATCGGATCTTATGGACTGTTAAGAATCGTTAGTTTTCATATTTTTATTTAAATATGAATGAATGGGTCCTGGTAAAGGGACGTATTGAGGTGGTGCCAGGTAAACTATATTTGAACAAGTAAGTTTTAATATATGTTTTGTATAAGAGTGTTGAAATAAACTCTTGTGGATTACTATTATACAGGTTGTATGTTGGGTAGAGCTTCTCGAATAAAGGAGACTCTGCCCAATTTTTTGTGGAAATATGGATCCCGATAAATGGGACACAACCATGTGATATCGAGTAACCCGAAATCCACAAGAATTCCACAGGTTGACGGGTTGTCAACGGGACCCTCGGATTTGGGGTGTCACATATATGTCCTCAGGAACCACTTCTATAGTTGTCTCCTAGCTCCCTTCTTTTGCCCTTTCTCTCAAAACTTCCTCTACTACATTCTCTATCACCTCGTATAGGGTTGGAGAGTTAGGATTTGACATTGTTTTGATTTTTGTGAGGTTCTTAGAAAGCTAGGGGTCAAAAGGATGGGGGATTAGGTTTAAGAATGAAATTTTTTTGAAGTGTCCCTTTTATAGGGTGACTGCCCTAACTATAATGTCACGACATTTGAGTCTTGATGTCGCAACACTGACTCGATGTCGCGATCGATAATGTAGAACGATGTCGCGATATCACCTCGATTTTCTAATTGGCTTTTCTGGATGTCATGACATTGAAAATGTAATGTCACGACATTCTAATTGATATTGCGACAATGTCGCGACATTACTTCGTCACTTTCGTGTCGCTTCGTGATTCTAATATGTTGATGTGTCGCGACATTAGAACAATGCTGCTCTTCTATAAATGCCATGTTGTGACATTGACATGTTAACGTTCTCGACATTGACTTAATGTGCTCTTGTATATTTGTGATGTCGATATCAGGGGAAAATTTGAACCGTGTCAAGACATTACTGCCGATGTCGCATCGAGGAGTTTAGCCTTGGGCGTAAAATTTGTACTTATTTTCCATTTCCTTTCTCGTGTTCCACCATGCTTCGTGGAATATAAGTCTAGAGATGTTGAAGAACCTAAATTCAAACATGAACATTAACACTCTAATTTTCAATTCAATCAATTAAGCATCGATTCACTGGCTGGTTTATGCTTTTGTTCAACCGAATCGAGCCGAGGCGGGTCGTCGCCGGGACCGAGATCGCCAAGCCAATAACCAAGATGCCGATCTCGGGCCGGGTTAGGATTACCGCAATGCTGATCTCCCCGGCTCGATGCGGCACGCTCCTCGCAAGAAGAATCAAGGAGGAAGGGCTTCTGCGAGGGCTTCGCCTCGGCCGCCTCCGATGCCTAAGCTTCGATTTCTTCAGAGCGAAGAGAATGTGAGGTTGCTTAGCACGCGTACCTTTCAAAGGGTGGAGCGGCCTTGTATTTGTAAAGGGATATTGATCCGGGGCTGACGGTGATCAGGTCTTCCTATCGAGGGTATGTTTCCTCACATACACTTTAGATTTAGCAAAGGGAGTTCATTTGGTATAATCCTCCTCTTTTATCGAGAATGTCCAACTGATGATCTTTTTATTGCTTTTCTTCCCTTTATAATAGGAATTGATCGACGAAAGAAGATATCTTTTACAATATTCTATCTTCTGTTATTGGAAGGATATGGGTTGACTGGCCGTGTTATGGGCTTCCCTATTTTTCCAAATCCATGTTTTGGGCCTAATGAGCCGGGCCTCGTTTCATCGCTGCGGAAGGATACGGGCGGGGCAAGGACCCCATCGTTTATCGCCTGGGCTGAGCCGGGATACTTCGTCCACTCTCAATCCCCATCGCTTGCCCCCACCTTTGTGTATGGACTGCAAGGGTCGCGGATTAATCCCCGCGACGTTGTTATTTCCGCGGTTCGGCCGATGTGGATTGATTAACCCCGCTCTCGGGCCGGGCCATACGTGGTGAGTTAATGATGGCTCTTCGAAGCTCGCGCTTGTTTTTCATTTTTCACCCCTTTATTTTCCCTTGCATCTGGTCGACCTTCCCGCTTTGAATTCCTCCGGCTCCATAACTTCCCCACTTTTGTCTTTATATTTTTGGTGTTCTTGCATTCTCGTCTGGATTTTCCTCTGGCCCCGCTTGTCGGGTCCGGCGTGCTAGGGATGCTCCGCTAGTCCGATCCTCGCCGGACCTCAAATGCTTTTTGAGGCTCCTTCCTTTTCGGGTAAGGGTAAAAAGAAAATAACCGACTATATCCGAAGGGCCTGACACCTCAGTTTGCCAGTCGCACGCCGTGAACGTGGGACCTGGGCAGCGTTGGTCCTTCGTACGAGCTTATTTCTCGCTTTAACTATATCAATTCCCCTAGTGTCCAAATATGGTCCTCGATGTTTTGACTTTTATGCCCTCCGTGCCTCGGTATGGTCTCGCTTGAAGTCGCTTTTGATAATGGCCTCGCTCTCGCATCCCTTCATAAAAGTATCGCGAACACTTCAACATCTCGCCTTCCCAAATGTCTCTTTAATGGTTGGGGTATTTTTATTAACCTTTAGGGATGAGGTTTGGCGTCCACACAGCGTGGCTGCTCCTTCATCTTTTTAATCAGACCTTTGCCCGAGTTTTATTTATTTCTCCACCGCTCTGGTGCCTGAGTGATCTCGGACCTTCCTTCTTCCACATAGGTCCTGGAATGGGACGATACTTCTTCGTCGGTGGCTCCATGGGAGTACAATTCTCGTAGGGGCGACACCTGGGTGTGCCCGGGCGATGGAGCGCCACGATAACCGTGGTATTTGCATTACTTTTGGTTTGATTTGTCTAAAGACGATCGAATACTTCTGACCTTTGGCTTTTCTCATGTTTCCCAAGTGCTCGTCTTGACCTTAGCGACGAAGATAACGCTGTAGCTCTAGCATTAACGGAATGCTTTCTGCTTTCGTTCCTCATAAAGGGTGATAAAGTGTTCGGACATTCTAGTTCATCCCCAGCAGTGCTCTGCCTTACGTCCCAGCTGCGTTGAAGTCTCATATCCTTTATGCACAGGAGTTTCTTCCTTTGGGCCTACTGCTGCTGCTCCCACCAGGGGAGAGATTTTAGTTCATTTGGGCGACATCTCGGGAAGCCACCGGGTGCAAAAAGGAAAAACTAGGCTCCTCGAGAAGGACCGGCCGGTTTGACCAGGTTCGAAAGTGGGGTGTCTCCTCTTTCTCTGTTCGAGGGCAGACGGGCGTGGCCGCCCTTGGCAGGGGTTGGGGTCGGGGCGCGTCCTTCTTACTCTGCCCGGGGCGGACGGGGCGTCGTCGCTGGTTGGGAGGCTCGGGGATTGGGGCGTCTCCTCCTTCTCTGCCCAAGAGCCTAAGCGGGTGTTGCCACCCACGGTTTTGACCTTCTTTGTCTCCCCCAAACTTATTGTAAAGAAGCGAAAGGAGTCTTTCAAGGATGCGATCGTCGATCCATGTGGCGGCTCACGCATACTTGAGTGCTCGAATCGCGCTTACGGCTTGATGTCGAGTCACCTTCTCGGGGGGGATGTGGATTCGTCGAAAGAAATCGAAACAAAGAGTTGGTGCAGTCAAGGATTCTTTGCTTTCTAACCCCGAGTTCGCGGCAGGTGCCATTTCGTCCATCCTCCTGGAGTCCGACGTTGGGAGGTCGAAAGGGTTCTTAGGTTGATGACTACGGCTTTATCTTTGAGGGGTTGCCTGCGCAAGTCTATAGTCGTGCTTACTTCCATGTTGGTTCTGTGCCGAGCACTGATTTCATGTTCGATATGCAGGCCGTCACTCATTTGAAGGGCCCACTGGCCGATAAAATGGATTAAATGAAAGACATGTGAAGATGGTTATAAAGTGAAGGTGGCTTCCCTCACTTACAATGGGCGGTGAGATCGCGCAACATATGACTGAAGAAATAGAGTGGCTTAAGTCTGACTTGAAGCACACTTCATCGGCGCGTGCTCGGGCTGAGAATAGAGAGACCGGGGTAAAGGCGACTTGACAACGACTGGGACGAGGCTTAAAGGCTCGGGGTGAAGCCCGGGTTCTTATGAGAAGCAGTTTGGTCGAGAGACTCAGGAGGGGCTTAAGTGCGTCCGGGGTGAGGCTTCAGGCGGTTTAGGGAAGGAACTCCTCACCTCCCGAGGTGAGCAGCGGGATCTTCGGGGCGGGCTGCGGCGCGGTCAGCTGGTGATTTGGATAACCCAGGAAAAACATTTCGGGGTGTCAGTGAGTGAGTTTACGAGGGAATAAGGTGTTGTTGAGGCGCTCGTCATAGTCACTCAGGGAAGGCACATCAAACTTATCAAGGCGGGTACGGCGAGTGTCGTGGGCTGCGTGCGGATCTTCATCAGCATGTCAGTATGGTTGCTCAAAGGGATGAGGTTATCCGACAATTGCGAGACCAAGCTAGTGCTCAGTGGGCTTCTGGGTGGCTCGCTTTTCAACGGAAGGCCATCCACTCGTACTCAAATCTGGATTTCAATTTTGACCTCCCATAAGTGATGAAGGCGGGGAGGTCTTGATTCTGAACCAGCATTCCCAAGAGCACAGTTCTCCTATTGAGGCCTTCTCATTCTTCATGTCCCCAATGCACGAATCGGGATTCATTTGCTTTCGATGTACGACTTCCTTTTCTTTTTTTTCTTTTTTTTTCTTTTTTTTTTTGTTGTTGGGCTGGGCTGATACAATGTAGCCCTCCTTTGATAAACATTCATTTTGAAATTAGTGTTTCTATTTGAGATATCTTTATTCTTTTCTTGAAGCTACATGTATAACTTTGAATTGAGGGTCACATAATTTAAGGTATGTCGTTGAAATTTAAATTGTTATGTACTATCTTGTTTGAGGCCCGGCACAAGTTCCCCCCCAAGCGTGCGATTAGAGTAGGTTGAGCTCATCGGGTTGGGCCTATGGCTTTCAAATCATCTGTCTTCTTGGTGTTTGACCTGGTTTTAACGTGCGACCTGTTTGTGGTGAGGTCGTGATGGTTGGAATTTGAGTAGAGCTCGTTATTGGAAGCACATTGGTGAAGGCTCGTCGAATGCATGGTAGAAGCTACGCCCATGTTGGCCCGATGGGAAGAGCTCGTCAGTAATAGTAGCGGGAGCCGTCCATCGAAGAGGTGAAGGGCTCGTCGAGAATGAACGGTGGGAACTCATCCATGTCGAGAAGGCTTCATCAATATGGTGTAGGATGGAGCCCGTGCAATACGATATGCGGTGAGGCTCGTCAGAATCAAGCCAGTAGGAGCCTATACATGTTGGTGATGGGAAGAGGCTGTCAGTGAAAATAGTAGCGGGAGCTCGTCCATCGAGAGGCGGTGAAAGGGCTGCGTCCAGGAGTAGCTGTGGGAACTACGTCCGCACCTCCCCCGAGGAAGAGCTTCGTCAATATGAATTAGGATGGAGCCGTGCATCCGACATGCGGTGAAGGGCTCGTCAATGTGAATCGTGGGAAGGAGCCATTCTGTTTTGAGGAGTCACCGGTGAAGGGGCTCGTCAAAGTGAATAGTAGGAAGGAGCCGTGTTTGGAAGTGCGGTGAAGGGCTCGTCAAAGTAATAGTAGGGCTCGTCAAAAATGCTTGGTTGAGGGGAGAGCTCGTCCAGCCAAGATTTGTGGGAAGGAGCATACGTCGTGTGGTGAAGGGCTCGTTAAATCAAAATGGCCAAGGGGCTCGTCTATCGGGTTGGGGGGAGAGCTCGGTGTAGGAAGGGAGCCGCGTCATGATGTGCGGTGAGGGGCTCGTCAATGTGTGAATAGTAGGAAGGAGCCCGTGTTTGGGAAGTGCGGTGAAGGGCTCGTCAAGTGTGATTAGTAGGGAAGGACCTTTGTTTTTGAGGAAGTGGTGAAGGGGCTCGTCAAGCGAATAGTGACTCAGTAGAAATTCTTAGTTCGAGGGAGAGCTTGTGAAATACAGTTTGTAGGAAGGAGCCGTGCATCCGATGTGCGGTGAAGGGCTCGTCAATGTGAATGAGTAGGAAGGCCCGTCTTGTTTGAAGTGCGATGAAGGAATTTCGTCGAATAGTAGGGCTCGTTCGTCACGAGTTGAGGGGAGAGCTTCGTCGATAGGATTCGTAGGAAGGAGCAGATGCATCGATGTGCGATGAAGGGCTCGTCAATAAAAATTGTAGGAAGGAGCCCGTGCGTTTGAAGTCACGGTGAAGGGCTCGTCAAAAGCGAATAGTAAAGACTCGTCCGTCTGCGAGTTGAGGAGAGCTCGTGTTAGAGTGTATGAAGAACTGTACGCCAGATGTGCGAGTGAAAGGCTGATCAATGTGAATGGTAGGGCTCGTCGGTGTTTTGTTTGGAAGGGCTCGTCAGGTAAAGCTATTGGGAAGAGCTCATCAGGTAGACTGTTGCGAGAGCTCATCCATGTAAATAATAGGGGCTCGTCAGGTAGAGCTGTTTGGAAGGGCTCGTCAGGTAGAGCTATTGGGAAGAGCTCGTCAGGTAGACTATTGCGAGAGCTCGTCCATGTAAATAATAGGGGCTCGTGGGGTGTTTATTTTAAGGAAGGCTCAGTCATGTAGAGCTATTGGGAAGAGCTCGTCGAATTGAAATTTGACTACGGGAGGCTCGTCCATGTAAATAATAAAGGGCTCGTCGGTAGAAATTTGTTTGGAAGGGCTCGTCGGGTAAAATTTATTGGGAAGGAAACTCGTAAGGTAGATTGTTGAGAGCTCGTCCATGTAAATAATAGGGAGCTCTTCGGTAGAAGCCCGTTTGGAAGGAGCTCGTCAAAGTGACGGCCCGGGCTTAGTGCCCGAGGCCGCTAATTGGCGTTCAAGCGATCAGCGATCTGCTGGTGGTCTCACTCTTGGCGATGCTTTGAAGCGGTGAGGAACGTCGAAATGTGCTTGGGCTCCTAGCGCTAGGGCCTTGGTGGGCGTTCAAGCCCAGAATGGCGATGCTGTTGATCGACTCTTGTGACGCGTGACGATTAAAGTGGGAGCTTCGTCAAAGTGAGCCGGGCTCTGTGGCGGGGCCTTGGTGGCGATTCAAGCCGAATGGCGATGTAGCTGGTACAGTGCGACTTTTGAGGGCGGCGTGGCGCGTGCGAGTAGAAGACTCGTGAAGTGAGCAGCGGGCTCCCCAGCGGCTGGGGCCTTAGTGGCGTTCAGCGAATCGGCGATGTAGCTGGTAGTCGACCTCTTGAGGCGTGCTTTGTCTTGATGGGGCGGCTGTCAAAGTGAGCAAATTTGGGCTCTGGAGGTACAGGGCCTTGGTGGCGTTCGGGCCGAGATAGCGTGTAGCTGGCAGTGTCGGCTCTTGAGCGGCGTAGCTGTCTGATAGAGCTCAAATCAGAAGTGAGCAAGCTGGGCTCCCAGCGGCCCCCAGGCTGGTGAGGCGATTCAGGGCGAATGGCAATGTAGCTGTTGGTGACTCTTGAGCGGCGTGGCTGTGCGAGCTAAGAGGCTCGTCAAAGTGAACATTTGATAAGTATTGGGGCCTTGGTGGCGTTCGGTAGATGGCAATGTGGCGAGCTGGTGACTCTTGAGCGGCGTGACGTGCGAGTAGAGGAGCTCATCCAGAAAGTGAGGCCTTCAGGCTCTGAGGTGATCTGGGGCCTTGAGTGGTCGGTGAATGGCGTGTAGCTGAGCGTCCGACTCTTCGAGGCGTGGCTGTGCGGAGATGGGGAGCTGTCAAAGAGTGAACATTGGGCTCGTATTTGGGGCCTTGGTGGCGTTCAAAGCTGGAAATGAGCGATGCCAACTGGCCCGGTCGACTCCACAGACGTGGCTGTGCGAGTGAGAGGGCTCGTCAAGTGAGCAAGCGAGCTCTGGCGTAGTGATGATGCCTCGTATGTTTTGGGTGTGTGTGAAGAGCTTTGGTGAACTAAAGCGCCTCGCGTGTCCTTGAAGGGCGAGGCTTGAGTCAGTATCTTTGATTCTGAAGGAATTCGTAACGATTACGTGAGTTTTCCAATGCTTGACCTCTTTATAAATGGTGGTTACATTGCCATATGTTCTCGGCTTTTAGGTGCTTTTCTCGGTGAGTGGATGGAGTTAGCATGGGATGGATGCTCGATGTTCATTGTCTTGGTTGGGGCTCTCTGGCCGCCTTTGGACCCCAGCTTCTGGGTCTCGAGTGTGGGGTGTCCAGTTTTCCCTGAGTCTCCCTTTTGTAGGAGTTATGTTTAATTCCCTAGCTTTTAGAAATTTAGGGATGCGTTCGAGAGAGGGGCGGTGCATCTTACATGCCGCACTCTCTGTTTCTCTTTTCTTCTACCTCTCCTCTCTTGCTTTTCTTTTCTCTCTTCTTTCTTCTTAGCATTTCATGCCTTCTTTACTTTCTTCGTCTTCTCCTCTATCCCAAATCTTTTTCCCTCTTTTCTTTTTACTCCTATCACACTCCTTTTTTTTTAGGGAATTACTGTGCGGGTGCATATCGAAGATGCAATCGAGGATATCCATGATTATGCAAGTCACGATTCATTTGAAATAAAGAGAGACTTTTTATGTTCATGAACTTTCCCATTGCGCGTATTTTACGTATATATCGAAATGTTTGAGATATCATTAACTTGATGTCGTCATTCGTCACATGAGAGCAGATAAGGCTTTATTGATATATAACAGCGAATTAACTTCTTGTAAGCGCTTAGATGCTCCGCATTCCATGTGTGTTATGCATTTTCCCTCCTCTGTTTGGAGCTCATAATTGCACAGTCTTACAACTCGTGTTATTATATAGAGGACCTTCGGTTGGGGCCTAACTTTCCATGGTGGGATTCTTTCTTGCGGGTGGGGCTTCTTTGGGACCGATCCACAGCGGGTAGCCACGACTTGACTTTTCACAGGTTGTAATACGGCTGTCTTCCTTTGATACTCCTCGGAGTCTTATTTGTTGAACCTTCGGGTTCGTGTTTTTCGTTTAGGAGTTCCAAGAAGTTGAGCCAACGGGCACAAATGTTAACACTCCTCTGATGCTAGCTCGACTCTAGGAGATTTTATTCCGACCCTGACGAATTTCTTTGTATGCGAAGGATGAACCGTGGATCTCTAGGAGTTGGCGACACCTGTGTCGATCTGTATGCCATAATACTCGAGAGTATTCTAGCCTTCTAAGGTCTTCGACTTGGTCTTAAACATCTTTAAGATTCGATGTTGACAACATCTGGTTTCAGTTGGGTGTCTTTGGTGAGGTATGCATTTTTATCCAGGCTGGCACAAAAATCCCTGAATTTGGTGTTGTCAAATTGTTTTCCATTATCTGATACCAGGGCTCTTGGGATGCCAAACCTGCATATAATGGCATGCCATACGAAATTGCTTATTTTTTGCTCCGTAATTATGGCTAAAGGCTCGGCTTTTGCCCATTTGGTGAAATAGTCCACTGCGACAATTATGAATTTGCATTGGCCCTTGCCGACGGGTAGGGGTCCCAATATGTCCAAACCCCACTGCTGAAAGGGCCAGGGGCTGGTGATTGATGTTAAAGGCTCTGACGGGAGGCGCGATACTTTGGCATGCTCCTGGCAGATTCTGCATTTCTTGACTAGGCCGGTCGCATCTTTAAGTATTGTAGGCGGTAGCATCGTAATCTCAAAACTGCACCTTGCGTTCGGGCTCGATAGTTCCACCTCCTCTATATTGTACTTCCATGCTTTATACTCTGTGTCTTCCCCATGATGCATTTGGAAAGGTGTGAAAAATCCCAGTTATGCAAAACCCTTGTGGTTAAATGGCTTTGGAAGACCTCATCTTATCTTAGCCGCTTCTTTTGGGTGGAATGCGAGCAGGGTTAAGTCTGTGCATAATCCAAATGGGATCATCAGCTAAACCTGGATCCTCTGGGGCGACCACTATAAGGATCGATAGAGGTTCTTAAGTATTGATGAGGCGTTTGGCATACATATCTTCTGAAGTCTTTGTAGTAATTTTGCCCAAATGTGACTCGAGAATTCTACCTGCAGGGACGTGCTTGACACGAACCAACACAAATTTCTTTAGCAAAATCACGGACTTTGGAGATATAGAACCATCGTTTCCCTTTACTGACCTCATCATATCTTGATGCAATCGACCACTAATTTGCAAGATCCTTGTAATAACTAGTTGAGTGATTTCATGTGAATAAATGAGATTGAGGCAGCTATGACGACCTGTGCCAGGCTTCGTTGATGAAGTCTGATGGCTTGAGAAGTGCATGTACGCCAATGTATCCCTTGGTGGTCAATATTAGGCTGCTCACTTCCACAAATGCTGTTGGGCTCCATCTACAGGGAGGTTTCCACCATGGAGGTCGATGCCACGAGCAGGTGGGTTCGTAGTTCTGTCGGATGGAATTCCATGTGAAGTCGGCTAGGACCTGTCAGTTTATAGTAGTTTGGCTTTGTACCTGATGTTGAACTAAGCGCTCTATGGCCCATGTGATAACCAGGAACTTGGTTTTTGTGCAATACTGCTTCATTGGATATTACAGTGCAGGACTGTGGTGCAATTACAAATAGAATTCGAGTTTAGCTACGGTCACCGGTGCTAATATCAATTTTCCATTCTCGGGTACCTCCTCCGCCCCTCATGAGTGTTGGCTACTTGATATTACCTTTGGGTGCTGGACTCGCTCTTTAACTTTCTAACAGTGCACTGGTTTAGAGAAGTTTAATCGGCTAAGTACCATGAAGTGGGTAAGTTCCGCCAATAGGGACTTACTAGAATGGGAGGAGAACTAGGAGTGCGTTTTTAGCAGCGTGAATGCCTCCTCATTTGATCCCATTGAAAGCTTTCTTCAGAACTTGGAAGAAAAGATGGCATTTATCACTATTTCCGGAATACGAAGCTTGACTTAAAGGTACGCAAATCCTTCCTATCATTATTTGGACTTCCTTTATTTCTGAAGGCGATGGCATGTTGATCAATGCTTTTATTTTGTAAAGCCTTCAATTCCCCAATGGTTAATATGAAACCCGAAACTTCAGGTACGACTTGAAGGCATTGGCTGGAGTTCGGCTTATGGTATATTCTCTGGGATGCAGGCATACACCTCGAGAGGTGGGCGACGTAAGTCGGATTTGATGGACTTTGAGCATGTCAAATCTCTTCACACCTCAGGTGTTGTTTCCTCTTTGTTTTGGAACATCAGGTTCACTAATCGGTAGGTCGCCCTGCATTTTGAGACCCAAGCGGCATTGCAGAATGTGATGGGTTCCTTGTGCTGTGATGAACGAAGTCTTTTCCTGGTCATCAGGGTCCATCTTTGATCGGTTGTGATCGGAAAATGCATCCGCCATGAGAATTCATTGGCCATGCATTAGCGTCCACGATGGAGTGGAATTACCAAGTGAGGAAGCTCATCCTTGAACGCTTTGTTATGTCGGTGGGAAATCGATCACGGTATGTTTTCCATTGGCTTTCTTAGCTATTCGCGTTAACTAGCCCTCAGGTGTTCTACCTCTCTTATTGCTCCTGCCGGAGAGCTTATGAACCCTCTCATTGATGGCCTTTTGCGCTTTCTGGTGAAACCGTGTTTTGTGACGGTTAAAGGAGGGGTTGGTGTTATTGGTGTTAAATCTGTAGTGATTATTGTGAAATTTAATTCCTTCCATGTATGTTTGCTTCATGCAAAAAACATCTCTATTACGTCTTAGAAACTGGTGAGGGAGGCTTTTGAGGTCTTCCAGCTAATTTGAATCGATGTAGCGAGATGTTAGGGTCGTCATCCGGCGATATTGGTTCCAATTCCTCGAGGGTTCGGTAGGAACGATACCTCGTCACGCATGTCGGCTTCGTCTATACTACGTCATTGCTCTTTGTTTCATGGAGGCTGTGTAGCATTCCCTGGCCACCCGCTGATCTCCTCGGACCGTCCCGACTCCATTCACTGTTGGGAATTTGATCATCATGTGGTATGCCGAGGGGATGGCTTTTATTGCGTTGAGGGAGGGTCTTCCTAAAGCAAAGAGGATATAGCCGACGGGCGCTCCACTATAAGGAACTCCGTCACCGTCGCCGGGCTTCAGCGTGGGGTTCTCCTGTGGTCAGCACCCGCTTGACCGAGCCCAACGGTAACACCTTCTTTCCTGAAAATCCCCGCAGATGTGTGCTGACGAGGTCTAGCTTGTCTCTTCTAATACCCATTTTATTGAAGGCTGACGCGAAGATGATGTCAACCGAACTCCCATTATCAATTAAAACTCGATGAACCGTTGTATTGGCCACAATTGCGCGAACTACCAAAGCATCGTCATGGGGTAAGTTGCCCCTTCTAGATCTCGAGTCGGAGAACTTGATGGTAGCGGTCGATCCGTGGTACTTCAGATACTCCGCTTGTATTTCCCCCATGGTCGCCATTCATGCCACGCAGGCCTTCGTGCTCAACTAGATTCTCCTCCCCTCCAAACAAATCCTCCCGAGATCAAGGCGCTTTGACTTCTCCTGGCTGCTGGTGCTGAACAGTTGCCTGCCGAGGTGGCGGTTGCTGAGCCGGGGCCGGGTTATGAAGCTCCCGGGTCTGACTTTTGGGGTTTGATTCGAAGCCGTTCCCTGGACATACGAAACGCCTGAGATATCCAGGCGGATCAAATAGCTCCTATTTCTCTTCTTAGTTGTATACGCTGTCCTGTGGCGATGCCCATAGTCTCGTGGAACTCGCACACGGGGTGTTATCCCTCGCCGCGGATCCTCGACTTCATCCGAGTCGGCCATCTCGTGAATTCACTGCTTTCGCACCTCATGCGTGACTCAGAGACCAGGTCATGTAGTGGAGTGAAGCTGGGCCAGGATCGGGTAAATGTCGCCGTCCTCGGTTTGCGGTGGGCCAAAATGGCCTCTCGACTCTCCTTTAGGATCGCCTTCTCGTATCTGGGATTTCCTCCGGGTCGCCTTGTTCTTGGGGCTCCGAATCTCGCCGGCCCGTCTGTCCCTTTCTCGAAGCGGGCGAGGAGCTTCTCCTGAGCATGAGGCCTCCCCATCGCTTATGTGTACTTTTCTCTGCTTGGCGAGATTCCTGCCATGCTAGCTTGAGGGTTCTTCGAGATAGAGAACATTAAGTCCTTTGATATTACGCCCAACCCCACGATGAAAGCTGTGACAGCGAATTTTTCGTCGGGTACGCCTATCTTCAGGGACTCGGCGTTGAATCTTTGTACATATGATTTCAAACTTTCCTGCGATCCTTGTTTAATGGTCAATAGACATAGCTATTTTCCTCAGACGTATCTGTAGTCTCGATGAAGTGGGAGATGAACTAAACAGCTAGTCTCCCCGAATGATTTAGATAGATGAAGGGGAAATTTACTTCGAACTCAGCTAAAAGCCGGCCCTCGAGCTTATATGAAAAGCTTCCCATCGCACGTGGTCCCGACATACCCATGCAAATCTTCATCTGATTTTTGTAAGTATTGAGGTGATCGACGGATCTGATTCCATCTAATGTTTCTACCGAGGCATCAATTTCGTTGGAAGGGAAGACTCCTCGGGCCTCAGTGGATTCCGCTGGTCAGACCAAGGTATCTCATAGTATCCGGCTCGTCCCTTCCACCACTTCCTTCACGCCGGATGAGCTCTTGTTGAAGGTTTTGAACCTCTCGCTCCCACGACCGTTCCTCGGCCGAGTTGAGGGTGATTTGGGCTCTCGCTCACGAACCGGCTCCGGCATAGCGCCCGCTTCCTCCTCGTCAGGGCTTCACCCGCGGGTCCATGCCCTCGCCCGACCGACTCGCCGTCTGATGCCTTGGGGAATGTCGCCGACCAAGCTGTTCTTCGCGGGGATGGGAGGTTATGGCCTTCCCCCCGGGTTTGCCGTGGTCTCCCGTTGATGTTGTATCCGCCAGTGTTCTCCACCCTTCTACCGTATCGCCGGGCTGATGAGGCGAAGCGCTCCACTGGGCTTCAGACACCAGATCGCTTTCCACCGTCCCCGTGGGTCTGCTCATCGCCTGTGGGTCCAGCATCCCTCGTGAATAGTGTTACTCATGCTTGTGTTCCTGCTGATGTTCATCAAGAATCGAGGAATCGCTTATGTTTATGAAGGAATTGTCGTTCTACGTATCTACGCCTAACCGATGATGCTTTTGTTCAATCGAACCTGGCCGAGCTGCAAGGGGGTCGCCGGGTTGGGACCGAGACTGCTGTTGGGCTGAACCGGAAGATGCCGGGTCGTTTGGGCTGGGTTAGGATTACTGCAATGCTGATCTCCCGGGCTCGATGCGTGAATGCCTCGCAAGAAGAATCGGCTGAGTGAAGCGTACGCGAAATCTCGCCCGGCGCCTGCCGTGATTTCTCTCGAGAAGCAAGCATATGGTGAAACGGTGAGGTTGCTTAGTATTGGCGCATCTTTCGCGGGTGGAGCGCCTTGTATTTGTAGTGGATATTGATCCGGGGCTTTGACGGTGACTCGGGGTCTTTCCCATTGAGGGTATGTTTCCTCACATAGTCAGCCTTAGATTTAGCAATGGATTAATCAAGGGAGTTCATTTGGTATAATCCTCCTTCTTTATTGGAGAATGTCCAACTGATGATCTTTTATTGCTTTTTCTTCCCTTTATAATAGGACTCGATTGGACGAGTAGGATATCTTTTAAGGAATATTCTATCTTCTCGTTATCGAAGCGGATACGTCACCTGGCCGTGAATAGCTTCCCTATTTCAAATTCACGCCTTGGGCCTAATGAGCCGGCCTCCTCGCTTGGGCCGCGGAAGGACATGGGCGGGGCAAGGACCCCATTGCTCTGTCAGGCCGGCGAGTGGGATACTTGGTCCAATTCTCAATCCCCATCAATTGTATTGCATAAATTTCCACACAGCTATTCAACAAAGGCTAATCAAGCTACTATGCGATTTTCTAACTCAGATAAATCAAACTCCTCCAAACATAGTTATGCATCATTTCTAAATAATAAGAGTGAGAAGTAGACTCCCTTTGTATCGTAAACTCTCGCATAATCTCACTACTGAGATGCTTTAAAATCGACCTTGCCGAATCGACCAAACGCATATACAAATTTAGTCAAGCATTAAATTACCAAAGGATCATTATCTAATCCCCGGAAACCCGCACCATAAAACTTGTTGAGACCAAAATCTTCCTCGAGTAAATCATTTTCAATTTTAGTTTTGGCCTGATAGATTCTGGGTGCATGTGTCGACAAGTAATAAAATGGATATAAGTCCAGATATCGATCCCACAGAGATCTCAAGAATTCTAAATCAACTACCCTAACTACTCAAGATCCATACTATTTAGATTGTAAAATGATAATGGTGGATCCGCTTACAAGAAGCCGGAAAATATACAAATATGGAGGCAGGTGCAAAAATCAAATAAACTGAAATATAGAGAATAAAGAATAATGAATGGTTAAGAAAATAGATGGACACTTAATAGTTATCTTTTAGAGAGAACATCAAGACAATGCTATTGTGAAGTATCAATTCCTGTAGTAAACATTGATAAATTTGCTTGTGTATTTCAGGTTTTAAAATCATTCAAGTCGTTTAGCAAGAAAGTTTCAGATCTCCAACCTACATTTCATTATCTAATTTTCCCGATTCTCTCAAGACAGAAATGCCAAATAATACTTTTAAAAGTGGATTTCCTTAATCAGGGTATTTTTCTTTCGCAATACTTCATACCCATTTTATGGACTGTAAACCTTAGTCTTGCCATCGTCAAGTAAGGACATTTCTTCTCGTACTCGTGAATAGGATCACCCTCTCCTTGGATTAGATCTCGCCTAACACTGATCGGGCCTCACTATTCGACCGAGGTGAACTCTCCTTGTTTAAATTGATAACTCATTCAACTCATTCTTGATTTCAAGTGAGAAGAGATTTATCGAAGTAAACTTAAAGCTCATTAGATCTCAAATAGCGTAAGAATATGTATCAAGAAATTGTTCATAACTCTCAGAATGCCTTCTCTGCGGTCACTCGAGGCCTCCTTTGGAAAATCGTAGCAATGATGATGTAATCTTATAACGGGTATAAGAAACTGATATTCAGATCAAAAAACAGTAAACCCATAACCATAAATTCCATAAATCAAATACAAGTCATCAGAATCTACTACAAAGATAAAGTATGACAATAGCATTAACTTAAATCAAAGTCGCTCAATTACCGACTACAATGCAAGATTCTCCGAATTATAAGAACGACCAATTTGAAATCGGGAAAGTCGACCTTAAATTTGTCAACTGTGTTTATTCTTGTAGTAATTTGAAAAGAATTGACCAAGATTCACCGCTTCAAAACGATAACATCCAGATCCAGAAATGAAAACGAAAACTAGAACAATAAATCTAATATAATCTCTAACTATCAACATTGAAGAAAAGAAAAGAAAAGAAAAGAAAAAAAAAAGAAACTAAAAGGAAAATAAAGAAATGAGCTTCGCATCTGTGTAATCTGTCAGGTCACCGCTAAGTCGCTTTTCATCCTGTGGTATTGTGCTTTTATAGGTTTCTCAAGGGCCAGCCCTAATTCCAATGCGCCTTTGTGATTCCAAAGTTAGTTATTCCGCACAGCCGTTCATGTCACATGATGTCATCTTTGTCAACATCATCCATGTCAAGAAGACATTCTTCGCCGCGACATCAACTTTAAGTCTCAACAAATTCTTCAACCTGATAAGTCGCCCGATGTCGCCGTATTATCATCCCTTGTCGCTGATGATCACTTTATGCCTTTGCAGGTTTCAATTGGTCTCTCCTGGATGTCGCGACATCGAAGAGTCTTGTCGCGCACATCAGCTCAAGTCTTCTCGCGAGCCTTCTCAACCGATCGTTCGGCGATGTCGCTGACCTCACCCTTGTCGCGACATCAGCCATGTCTTCGAGGTTTCACCGGTTATGCTTTGTCAGCGCGATTTCGTACCCTTCCTGTCGTGACACAACAAATTTTCCGCTTAACTCCGCCTCATCCTTCCAAACCTCGTCATAGCTTCAAGGCGATTCCTCTTGTCGCGAATTTAACAAATTTTCCTGCTTCTTTGATGTGCTTTTTACAAGCTTGATTCCATTCGCTGGATGTCGCGACCTCTCTTCACTCATCAAGTCGCGACATCTTACCGTCGCCGGCGACTGTTTTGCATCATTGTCGATGTCACAACAGCATCCAGATGTCGCGACATGAAGTCTTCTTCTTCTTCATTTCTGATTGCCACTGATGAATCCTCACCGCCTTGTTCTCTTCTTCAAGTAAGCTTCGCTCTCCACTGAGTTTCATCGCTACAACCCGATATACTCTGATTGCTGCCAAAGCTTCACGACATCGTTCCTTCATCTTGAACATGCCTCTTTTCATGCAACTTGCTTCAGCCAATTATCTCATTAACGTCATCCACCTTCTAAGCTTCTTTTCCGCAGTAAATTCTTCTTCGAATTCCCCCGCTGATTTAGCGCTTGCTAGTTATTCCATAATTCGCATATAAATTAGTCTCCTTGCTAGATAAAATAGATCAGAAAAAATGGACTAAAAATGGATGACTTTCAAGCTCATCAACCCTTCATATATCTGCAGCTTTTCCAACCCGGGGCATTCAAGATTTGTAAATACTATTAAATTCGAAAAAAACTAAACTACTTAACCATATTCAATGACACAAAATTTCAAACAAAACTAGTTAACAATGAAAATTAAAAAGGTCTCGTCTGGTTAGCCTCCCAAGTAGCTGCTCATGTTTTATGTCTTTAGCTAGACATTTGCTATAGTGTGTTCTCATTTCAGCAATTCTATCCATCTCTTCAAATCTAGGACTCTTCCTCCTAGGTAGTGTTTCAGCCTCTGACCATTCACTTTAAACTCATCTCCATACTGGTTTTCGCAGCATCGTCCAAAGTAAGTAATCGCAACTACTCGTGATATGGACCTCCCAATTTTTGACTTAAGTTTTCTTGGAAAAAGTTTTAGCCTAGAATTTTGCAGTAAGACTAGCTCTCCTACTCTATATTTTTTCCTCAAGGAATTTCAATGGTCCCACTTTAGCTCCCATCTCAGATTCTGCATTGCATAGGCTTAGTTTCTTAGTTATTCAGCTCAATTCAATGTGAGCAATCTCTTCTCCTTGATCGCGAAATCATAGTTCATTTCCTTGATGTCCTACACAGTTTTACAGGCTTAAGCTCAAGAGGGAGATGGCAAGGTTTCCTAACAATATCCCAGGGCGGACATCCATCAGGGGTTTTATAGGAAGTCCTCTAAGCCCAAAGTGAATCTTCACAAGTTTAACTCGACCAATCTTTTCGCTGGTGCTTACTATCTTTCCAATATGCCTCATTCCATTTGATATTTCTACTTGTCCATTTCCGATTGAGTGATGCCACGCTTTAACTGGCGGTCATGTTTCATTCCATATCTCTGCCATGAGTTTTGCAAACAGCCTTGCTTGCAGTAAAATTATTTCCTCACCACCGATGATTGTCCTTAGGGCTCCAAATATATTAAGATATTTCTTTGAAAAACCACAGTGAAGAGCAGATCATTATCTTGGCAAGCTTTAGCTTCTACTATTTAGATACATAGTCCACAACTGTAGAGAATGCATGATTTCCAATGAGGGTGGAAAGGTCCCATAAAATATATCCCCCATACATAAAAATCAAGAACACTAAGAGATCCCTTACTGTGGCATTCTATTTCTTTGCTTATGTTGCCATTCTCCGACATCTATCATAATGTTTACTCCATTCATAACAGTCTTCGAATAGAGTAGCCAATAAAAAACTTATCGAGAATTTTCTAAGCTGTTATTTCTCTCGCAAAGTCTCTCCATTCGTGATGCATGACATTTATCAATAATTCCACTCGCTTCATCGCACACATCTTCGGGAGGACTTGATCCGTCTCTTCAAACAATAGTGGGTCATCCCATATATATATTTCCTGTATCGCGTCCCCGCTTGGTAGTTGAAATCTTGGCGGTTTGATTCCACAGGTTAAAATAGTTAATGTAAATATCATACTTGCGGTCACTGTCCGACAACCAAAAAGCCGCTCATCGTGAAAATTTTTCTCTTATTTCTATCCCTATTTCCTCTCTAGTAGGTCTCTTCAATTTTTACAAGTGATCAGCTATAACATCGGCTACCCCCTTCTTGTCCTTTGATGCCTGGTGATCAAATTTCGCAGCCAGTGAAAATTCCACCCGATCAATCTTAGCTGCTAGCATCTTTCTTTGCTATTAGATATTTAATCAGCAAGGATCAAGGTGTATGATGACACGACCCCAATATATATATGGCCTAATTTTTCATTGCCAAACACCATTGCCAACATCTCCTTCCGTGGTCGAGCAATTTCTCAGGCCTCATTTAAGGTTTCAGGTGCGTAGGAGGGCTGCTCTCAGTACCCTTTGTTATTTGGTCCCAAACCCGCCCCATTTGCATTGTCATCTGCATCACACAGATTTCAAAATCTGTTCTAGTCTGGTGTTGCTGCGATGAGCTTCATAATCTGTAATACAGATTTTATTTTCAATGTAAGATGCCAAGAGGTATCAATTTAATTTTGCATTTTCTCTAGTAGTCTGATAATGTTTTTGGAAAAATTCTCAAGTCTGCACCTTCTGCTATAATCACACATGTCCCAAAACTTTATATTCCCTTTACTATTGTGAGGGCAGATAAGAGAGTTTCACATTTAAACCTTAGGTCGGTCAACTTCAGCCTAGTCAAGTAGAAATTCTCAGGTTCCTCACTACACTCTTCGTTACCATGAAATGATATTTTCCCAATTCAGAGCCAATTTTTGTCTTGCCACCCTTATAGTACAATCTCTAGATTTGGCGCGCAATGCCTCAAAACCTATCCGCTACATCCCAGAAGTCATCCAGACAAAAATTTCACACTTCCACTAAATCTGAAGAATATGGGACATCATACACTGAAGGTAGTGTGGAATTATATAATCCAAATGGAATCCTTCTAAAAGCAAATGTGCCATAAGGACATATAAAAGAAGTATTCTCCTAGTCCTCAAGGGCTATGGAAATTTTATTATAACTAACACCACCAAGAAAAACATAAGTAAGGGCAGTCAGCCAATCCGTCCAAAGATCCGATCAATAAAGGGTAAAGATATGATTACTTAAATGATGCTCAATTTTCATAATTCACACACCCTCCATCCTATAACACTTTTATTTAATCGCCTCATTCTCGATTTATGAATGAACTGTTCCTCCTTTGGGACCATGGTCCTGCCTACCTTAAGGGGCGAGTTAGATTATTGTGATAAATCGTGACAGAAATATTTTAATGCCTCATTTGCAATTTGACTACCCTCACTGTATTACAATCAAACCACCAT
This sequence comes from Tetrastigma voinierianum, assembly GCA_016808115.1. Classification (NCBI taxonomy): domain Eukaryota; kingdom Viridiplantae; phylum Streptophyta; class Magnoliopsida; order Vitales; family Vitaceae; genus Tetrastigma; species Tetrastigma voinierianum. Next base: position 470,214 of record JAEQBH010000480.1, on the reverse strand, counting down.
CCAACAATAGTGAGCTTATAAAAAGGTGTCGATATTGACTAAAGAAGGAAGCAGAAAAGTTGCAACCCCAGCGGTGCCTAGGTACAGAATGATCAACGGTAAAGAAGAGAGCGGCAAAGCATCGATGTTGTCTCTGAATAGATGCGGTTTAGCCACCCTTCAACTAAAGGAAGCCTACTACTAACAAAGAAATGGGTGGAGGAAGCTCATGTAGGCAATGCATAACTATAGAAAATAATAAAAGAAATTCATGCAGATAAGGGCTATTTAAGAGCGACAAATCACCGAAAATACAATCAGAACGAGATGAATACTGGTTTAAAAAGAAGAATAATCAGCTTCACGGCAAGGATCACGAAAGATCTGGGTCAGATGAAAATGAATAGAGAGAGTAGAGATCCAAAAGGTGAGAGATTGAGTCAGAAGTAGTACATTGCAAATTTTACCATATGCTACAAAAGAAGTGATAAGAGCTTGACATTATCAATGGAAAGAAAAGATTTATGAATCGGCGAATGTTTGGTTTCCAGGGATAGAACATGGCTGAATAGTTTACACCCCCTAGTGAAAGCCCTCACGAGGTGCGATTATCAAGAATGGCTAAATTTTAGCATCCTGGTATTTCCAACAAGGTACAAGTAATGAACCGACAAAGCTCAACACCAGAATTGGACAATGAAAAGCTGTGTCGTGCTTCACATAGAAGTGCCACGCTCACATATCAAAATCCCTGATTATGTGTCATGATACCATTATATCCTTGAGACTTGGTGCCGACTTTTTATGTAATGACCTTTCTTTAGTCAATCCGAAGCAACTCAACCAATACCTTAGCCTCTCCGCGCAATTTTTAAATATTCCAATTGAAACCAAAAGAATCATAATGATAACAAGAAAACCCTAGTAAACCTTCAAAATCCTCGTGATCCCATGGAAAAGAAAAACACGAAATCTTTATTATGTAATTGTTTATCTGAAATGATTATACTTGCTCCATTGATTTTAATAAAGTCACTTTGATATATAACGTGTTCCCGTATTGAAATTAATGGGAATGCTGCTGCCTCTAATATCAATATGGTGATTTTGATCGTCGCCGACTGGATGATTGTTGTTGTTGAGTTATTGGAAGTATGATGATTTAGATTGAAATGAATTATTGAATCAAAAATGAACTTCTGAATTTTTTACTTATAAGCAACGGTAACCTCTAGTGGAACCAATAAACAAGAAAAATTATACATGAAATTGGGCAAGATAAGTTAACAAAGTTTGAAAATTGCGGATTGATTCACTTAAAATCCCGTGAGGGTATCTCAATAAAACTTCGCAAATTTGCACCTGGCCTTCACTCCCTACTGTTGTAGCACTACTTACTGCAAAGAAGAAAGTGGCTCCAGACCCGATCACATGGATGGGTTTTCCCCAGAGAACGACTAATACTAGGTCTTACACCAGACATGGTTTAGATTTTGGGAGCTTCCAGAAAAACCGTGAGTTCTAATGGCTTGAAACCTGAAATCAAAATAGGTTCAAAAACAAAAGCAGATTCTCCTCTAAGTACTCATGACAGACTAGGCTTCGGGCCCCCTTCGAAAAATGAGGGCTCTCTCTCAGCTCATTTCCTCAGATTGGGGAGGTGATTGACCTATAGTCATCTCTCGAACCTAAGTTATTTATTTAGCTATGTACCACCACCAACATTGAATGGTCCTTGAAATGGTATTCACCGAAAGAATAATGGTCGCGACAAGAAAAACTTTGTCTCCCTAATCCACCCCCAATGACTCGAAAGGACAACTAATGAATCTCAATGATCAAATACAATCCAACAACCCCAAAAGATTATCAAATATGATCATTCAAGGAGCATCAAGGTGATCTAAACCTAGAGTTCAAAAAGGAAACACATAAATGTCGGGCATCATTCGTGAAAATCATGGAAACCCCAAACTCACTGCTTCCTTGTAGATCCCCTTTCGTTCGTGGATCTCCCTCTTCAAGGAGAAAGAGGTTATAGCCACTCATCCTCTGAGTTGTCATCCTCAGAGGCTGTTTGGCTAGTGAGAAAGTAGAAAGAAAATAAGAGAAAATGAGAAAATGCGGGAATTGCTAAAAGCTTCCCTCCAAAACATCTTATTGAATACATGTGCATTCTCATGTAGTTTTGCTTTGGCTTTTATAGCCAAACCTTGATCTCAAATTACCAAAATATCGAAAAGGTAAAACACTATTGCCAAAGTGGACAAATTAGGGAAGCCAAACTGGAAGACAAAAATAAAGTCAAAAAGAAGAAATTCTGTGCTGTGCTTAAAATTGCAACCCCCCTCGTGGAAATTTCAGAGCCCCATGAAATTCAACGTGCTACAAAAATTGCAGCCCCGCGAATCTCGTAGGGGTTGGGCGTAAAATTCGCAACTGTTGCGAAATTGCCAAGGTGCAACCTTTCTGATGCACAACTTCTCTTCTTCCAGTTTCTGATCAGTAGCTCTGAGTCCAACTTGAATTCTTCGTGATTGAACGACTCCAATAATCTTTGACATATCTGAATAGCTTTCTGAGAAAATCCACAAATGTTGTATTAAATGTGTGTGAATAGTAGTATAGATGAGTCCTTGACATGTCAACCGGGGTTAATTGGATTGATTATTATGCAAAAAGTGCTCAAAACCCGCAATAGGAGAGTACAAAATAGCACTTTTTGGGTAATAATCACTCCCTTAACCGACATTAGCGTCCCCTTGACAATGGAAAGAAAAGAATGCATATGGAAAACATCACGAGATATATCCACTTATAATGAGTGCAAGGTGTGTGCAAAAAAGTTTCAAAATGAAGTGGTAATGCCTAACCTTCAACAAGAGTTACCAAAACTCAACCTAATAACTATCTTAGGAAGAGTGTGCGCGATGCAAAATCAAGTATCAAAACAATGTCAACTCCTAGGGAACCAACCTAACACATTCCACAGAAACCTAAGTGTTTGATTTGATTAGGCTTCAAAAATAAATTGTCAAACTATTCTCTCCCCCCAACCTAGCTCTTATCCAAACCTAGCAGCCTAACCAGCCAAAATAGATCAAAACCCGACTTTATTCTATACCTTTCTCTTTTTTTTCTTTATTTATTTATTTATTTTTGTGTAGGGGTGCGATGTCAGGGTATCTAATTCGCTAACCACATAACTGGGTCCATCTGATGACTCCTCAACCACCTTATGCTTGAAAAGTATAGTCATAAGGATGCTGCAATTTCACTAATTCTTCAAGTTTCACCCCGGACTCTTAATAAGTTCAAAACTCCAGCACCTATAATTTGCTAAACTCAACCTATTCACCCATGTAACGAGCACAAAGTCGGTGACTCCCAACTAGTTGGTTTAGGGCACTGATTAGTGCCCAAAAAGTGCTATTTTGAACCCTATTTATTATAGGTTTTGAGTGCTTTTTGTGTACTAATCATGCTAATTAACCCGATTTTCACATTGCTGTCCCTACTACTTTATTGACCAGATTTTTGTGGCAAATTTTGCGCTTTTGCGAAGCTAATTATGCCAAAATTGTCGAGTCGATCCAAGCACCGAAGAATTCAAGTCAAACTCAACATTGCAGATTCAAAGGATCATATGGAAAGAGCAAAATGTGAAGAAAAACACCGCCACTGCAGGCCCTCGCGAGCACTGCTCCCGCCTCCAAGATCAAGCTTCTCCCTGGCCGCTCGCTCTCGCTTTTCACGCTATACCTGCTTTTGCTTTTGCTTTTGGTTTTTTTCCATTTTACCCCTGTAATAACCTTCCGAGTTGGGTTTTTTTTGTAACTTCCCTTACACTGAGCATCTATATAAGTCTCAGCTTCAGGCCAAATCAATGCACTTGAATTTTCGGATATACAAGAAGCGGGAGTGAAGCCCCACAGCCTTCCTTTCCCTTTTCTTTCCTTTTCTTTTCCAGATTTTTTCTCGGGTTGTTAAACACTTGAGGATGACAACTCAGAGGATGTTCTGGCCAGACCCCTTCCCTCCTTGAAGAGGACGGTCGCTGGCTAGGGTGTGGAGGCACTCACGGCCCCTGGTTCAACGCACGATGCTAAGTAGCTGCTCAGGTTCTGCACTTAGCTAAAATCCTATAATATCCCTAATGTATTTGCAGCTTTTAGTTCTAGCTGATACTCACCCAGATCCATTGAGATCAATGAATGATTCTGCATATCGGAGGTAGGTTTTAGAGGATGGTCACCGCAGGATGTTTGCCCATTTAATGCTGCCTAAAAGTAAAAATCATATGGTTAGTTTCAAGCTAAATGAAGATCCTGGCTCTGGGAAATGACTGATATGTCATCCCTCCCTAACTCGAGGAAAATACCCGGGACATGTGGTTACCTTAAAAACCCTAAACCAAGGTCAACACTCAAGGGGTTCTATTTTACGCTTTTTTTTTTTCTCTTTGTTGCTTTCGCCGTTGAACACCCAAACCCCCTGCTTTTACTAAACCTTAAAAATCCAAATTTAATTCACCAATTTTTGCCTTCACCTGTTAGTCACTCACGAAGAAACCCATCTCCGGTGTTCTAATTCCTAGATCGCTTTATGATCGCAAAGAGCTCTGATCACTTTGGCAAAGAGGAGAAATCCGTAGGGATATAAATTTGCTGATTCGGGATCACCCCAAATGCTGCAGGCCGACCAGGCACTGTGCTTTGAAGATTCTTACAAGTATACCCCTTAGACTGTGCTCGGGTTTCAAGGCAAAGTGTCACAATTTCTTTCTTTTCTCTTCTTTTTATTTTTCTTTTCTTTCTTTGCTTGAAAGACTCATTGGTCTTTTATTCTGGGGTCCCAACTGTTGGTGGACCAAAAGACATATACAAATTTATGACACCATTACCAAAGGACTATTGTCTAATCCCAAATAATGCATGCCACTGCAAACTTGCTTGTTATATTCTTTGGTAATTATACCACAAAAATCCTGCTTCCTTTAAGATTAGATGCAAATTTTTCTGCTTTGATCCAAGATCCGCAGTGCACGTGCTCGAACAAGTAATAAAATGGATTTGAAGTCCGATATCTAATCCTGGTCGTGAGATCTCGTAAGAATTATCAATCAACTACTCCTGATTAATCAAATTTCACACTATTTCGACTTTAAACGGCGATTGAAATCAACTTTAAAGCCTTAAAATAATTAAAACGAAAAGAATTGAATTACCAAACAAATGAATTGAATACCGAAATAACAAACATACCTAGACCACGCTTATCTTTAAAGGGAACATTGAAAATACACCTATCGTGGAAACATCAATTCCTCGCATATCAAGACTATACGCTGCTTAATGAACCATATTTTAAACTAGTCCGCGAAATATGATAGTGCAAATTTCTGATCTCTCCAAACCCCACCTGCTCATTATCCACCTTTCACTGCTTTCGAAGACATACGTTAGATAACTACTTTTAATCTGGGTTGCCTTGTTCTGGGTATTTTTCTTTCTCAATACTTCATACCCACAACATGGACTGCAAACCTTAGCTCCTAAGATTAAGTCATTGCATGGGTTTACACTATACTGGTTTCTCTTCCTCAAAAACAGGAATAGTTTGCCTTTCCTTGATTAGATCTTGCTAATACAGATTGAATTTCATTATTCAATTTGATCAAAATCTCCGTAAGCTAAATTGATAGTAAAAAGTCTAACCCATTCCTCTTCTAAGTGAGAAGAGGATTTATCAGTTTAACTTCTACAGAGCACACTATATCAACAATATCAAGTCAACATACCTTCTCGTAAATTGTTCATTACTTCTCGTGAATGCCTTCGTGTCACCGTAGGGCCTCCCGGAAATCGTGAGCTCGAGATAATCCCGCTATCGGTACGAGACACCGATATTGGATCAATAATAAACAAGACTGCGTTGTAAGTAGATTTACAAACTGAAGTTCGTAGCATTAATGAATAAAATTTCAGAAAGATAATTTCACTAATAGCATCAATTCAATGGAAGTCAGCTTTAAATCATCGATTACGCTATACAATAGCTTAACGGGATCAAGAAAGCAATCAGAATAGGCAATCGGCAGTTCGAATTCCAAATTTGTCTCGAAATTCAAACAAATCCAGATACACTAGCTGAAAAGTCAACTGTATCTGTTAAAATTCCTTAATGCCTAACGCTCGATCCAAATTTTAAAACAAAAGAATCAAAACTAATCTAAAAAATAAAAACAAAAACAAAGAGCAATTAAAATGATAAAGAGCCTTCTCAAAGAACCCGTATCTCTCTTCGCTCGCTAAAAGTCGCTCAAGAGCACGCGGGCGCATTTATAGGGTTATGAAGTTGGGCCCTGAATTTCTTGATGTAACCCTTTTGACTTCCGCTGATCCGCTCGCTATTGTTGATGTCGCGACATCGATTCTCTTTGTCGCGACCTCGTTGTTCTAATGGCGTCGCCAGAGGCTTTGTCTTCGTCGTGACGGGCCTCATTATCTCGAGTTGTTTGCCGCTGATGTACCTAAATGATGTCGCTGACCTTCGTTATTCACACTGATGCCGTAATTACTTAATAATGTCATAATTCGCTTTTCTTTAGCTTTTGGTGCGTCGACCGCTTCGCCAGTCGCCGACCTTTAACTCTCAGATTTGATGTCGCGACCATCGTATGATGTCGCCGACCTTCTGGGCCTGCGGTACGATGTCGTGATTCCTCTCGATCGCTGTCGAATTCCTTCACCCTTTGTAATCGGATTAGTCGATAACGGCCATGGTCGCGACCTTTGGTGGTAGTTCACCATGTCGACCTCCGACCATTGTCTCACCTTCTTTCCTGTTTCTATTGTTGCGATCAAGCGAATGATGTCACAATTCCTTTCAATTGAACCCGATGCTCACGACACTGATGCGACATCGCGCCACCCTCCTCGATCGATGTCGCGACAACTTCTGATGCAGTGTTAATGTTCACTTCCACCGATGTCACCACAACTTCTAATGCAAGTTGTCATGTCGCTAATTTACTAATGTCGCCACATCGCTTGTTCAATCAATCGTACATCTTATGTCGCTAATTTCTATTTGGTATCACGACAATCTTGGTCCTCCACTCCAGACCGGGTTTAATTCTATCGAGACTCCTCGGCATGTCACGCCCATGTCTTTTCTCTTCATCAATCATAGTTGCTCCCCGACTTGGAGTTTCGTCGCGCCCACTGCTTGCCTTCAATTACCTCTTCTCAAGGTAACCGAGTTTCATTGCCGCGACCTTGATATGAATTTTTCATCGGGCCGCTGCCGCTTTACGACATCGGGTCCTTAACCTTGTGTGCCTCCTGTCGCATAGCTTCTTCAGCCGCTATATCGGCAATGCTCAAACACCTTCCGGCCTCCTTCTACCCGCAAAAATTCCTCTTCTCTTGAATCCTCGGGCCGCATAAAGTGTTGAGCTTTCCATATTTACATAATCCCATTTTTTAGATAAAAATCTAATCAGAAAAATGGACTGAAAATGGATGACTTTTAAGTCTACCTAAACTCCCTAAACGAACCTTGTTAACCTCACAGGCCAAGAGAAAGATTTGTTTCTTCCTAAACGAAAAGCGACATTTTTCTCGTATTGTTCCTCATAGCTCCAACCAATTTAATTGAAATACAAGAATTGCATTCTTCTATATATCTAGCTATAAGTCCAACTGAAGGTTAGTTTCTACCAATCAGTGTACAAAAACTAAATTTAAGGAATTTTAATTTATAAATAGTTTAGTCATCAATTGATCCCCGCTCAGTAGGATTGGTTTTCTCCCTACTTAGTGAGTCGGCTTAATCCTCTCCGAGCTCCTTCTCACGCTGATCCTTTTCTGAATTTTTTTTCAAATTCCATATGCTCATGGTTCATATCGATTCCACTTAATGTAGGTGTAATTCCAACCTTCAAGATAAATCGTCTTTCAGCTTGTAATGTTGGTGCTTGGGTCATGGGTAGGATGGATGGAACTCTTTGTGTTTAAGATTACCCAACTCTTCCTTCTTTCACTTAACTGCCTTCCTTTTCCTTGCAACTTCTTTATTTGATTCCCCAAACTTCATCCCCGGGGAATCTTCTCGATTTCTTCCTCGCTTAAAATTCTTGTTCCAATTTCACATTTGTACTTCTCATTGTTGGAACTTCTTCTCGTTGAACCATTCAGAAATAGTGCAATGTTCTGTCTTAGCTCTAACACTCTTAGCGAACTTTAGGTGAGTCTCCATACCAACAGCATTGGGGTACTAGTGTTGAAACACCTTGAACTTAATTTCATCAAGGGAATTAGGCCACAAGACAAAACTTCTTCCTTTAAGCTTTCTTTTCTATTGTATCCTTCTGCTTTAGATTTTTTTTCTTTCTTCACCCTTTTCTGTATTTCTCCTTTAGTTCCCCAAAATATACTCCCCCAAACTTTATCTCTTCCTCCCTCCTTGAGTTCTTGGGTAATCAGAGGTTCTTACTGAGGATTAGTTATAAAGGACATTTTTAGATTTTCACTGTTTGTTTGCAAGATAGGGAATGTTTTGGCTCAAATTTAGGAACTAAGGTGTATGCAGAAGAATATAAATAATGGTGGCTAGACTGGCTCAAGTTGCCAAGGATGACCTGCATCATTTCTTGTTGGTTTTATCACCTAGGATTTCGCCTTGATCAATAATCTAACAAGTTTCTGACTGGTTTATTAATCGTGGAATAGCCTTAAGGATGTTCTTGACTCATTTCGGGCTTGACGAGGGGTTGCACCCCGACTTGCTGTCACCAAGTTCTTTTTCGCTTTCTTACTATTTATACTAAACTCCAAAATATGTTTCAAGCCCCTTCAATTATATGTAACTTCCCTTTAACTCGACTTATCACTAAATTCAAGTAAATTATGCAATTTGTGTTTCAATTCAATTATGCATATTTAGCCCTTATTTTTTCACTCAGGGTTTCATTCTATCATCTAATCAATTACCTCAACTAGCTCATATTATGATATGTTAGCATTTTCATTCCTGAGTTAAATTCTACTGGTATTCCTCTAGCAATTAAAGTAAAAGTAAACACACAATTTGACTTCAAACACATCAAACAAATTTCTGATTTTATTCATGAGAATGTGCAAATGTTAAGAGAAAAACAGATATAGAATGAGGAGAAATGACAAACTCAACAGAAGGTCTAATTTTTCTTTTCCTCGAGGAGGAACAAAGATGTTTGGGGATCCAGACTGTAAGGCAGCGCAGAGCAAGCACTTTGGGAACTTCATTTATGTCCTCTTCTTATTCTTCTTGGCCGCCTTTCTTTTCCCTTCCCTTCTCTCGCTTTTTTCTCGAGTAATCGGTCAGACTTCTCGCCGTCTGACGCACTGCTCTCCATCAGAGTCTTAGATGATCTTCCCCTTCAGTTTGGGTATACTCCCATGATTTCGTTCAGATTTGGGATGATGTTCGGTTGTCTGCCATTTAGAGAAATCGGAAGGTTTTTTTTTTTAGGAAGTAATTCGGATTTAGGGTTTGCAAGAATCGAAAACCAGGGAAGATGCGAAGATGAAAAGTTGAATTTTCTTCACGGAAGGAGATGATAATGAAGAGAGTTTCTCAATAGTTGCAATTCGATTATTATTGTGGGCTATTTATTGATTTCAGCCATTTACGCTTTGGTCATTCTAAATTCATGTCAGTATCAGGTGTCATTACTAAATTTGTGGCATAATTAAAAGTCGCTCACCGGGTAAATCCTTCTTTATGTCACGACATAATATTGTTTATCGCATAAGTTAATCTGCGGAGGACAAGTCATCATAGTGTCGCACATCGGCCGCGACATCGTATCCATAAGATTATCATAAGTCAAGCCACAATCTCACCACTCTCAGGCGGAATTACTTCTTGTCACGACCCACCGTTTCGTCACGACTTCCATTTATGTCGCGACATAACCTTTGGTTGCAACCACTGCCCTTTTCTTCCTCCAGTACTGACCGAGTCATGACATCAACTTCTATTACGATTTCTCAGCTTCTCGTCACGATAAGTTTTTATTTGCGACCTTAGTTCAGAATTGCCTTAAACTAATGGTAATTGCACAGTTTTTCACTCTTTGATTAATTAGTGTATCATCAAATAAACCATTTCAATAATGCAAAGCCAATTCCAAAAGATGTATACTATCTCAATTTTCACTGCACTTCAGTAGGGAAAAGAATGCTCCCTTTTTCAAATAGCTCTTCGTGAATTGGCCGAGTCAGTTCCAAGTCACATTTCCTCGCCAGCCCCTTTGATTCTACATCTCGGTTCGATCTCATTATCCCGCAAAACTTTACCTAATCTTAAATCAAAAATTAGTAAAATCACAATGATCTATTAGAAATTTAAACACACAAATTGTAAATTATAACAAACTAAAAAAAAAATTGATTAAAATCAAACTAATGTGGATTGCCTTCCACAAAGCTGCTCCATTTTTAGTTTCTAGCTGGACTTTCTGCTTTGATTCTTTCTCTCTCTTAATGAACCGCCTGAGATCTTTCCTTCCTTTCCTCCCCGCTTGATAATGCTTCGCCTGTCCATTGACTTAAATTCCTCCCTAAAGATCGCCTTATCGTTACCGCTCCAAATGTAAGGGCCTCACACTACCGTATGGTCCGCTCTCCATTTGATTTTTAACTTCCCCGAAAATAACTTCAACTGGAGTTAAAAGAAGAACCTGCTCTCATGCTCAACTCTTCTTTCTCATAATCCTCCGATCAAGGTCCATTTTTTTGTTCATTCAGATATTCTAAAGATTGCCAGCTTCATTTCTCGCTTCCAAGCCATTCAGCTTGGAGCAAGCCTCTTCCTTGCAGTTTGAAAATCAAAGTTCAGCTCAGATATCTACATAGCTTTGTATTCAGCCTAGAGGTAGGATGACATGGTTTCGCAAAGACAACTCCTCAGATTTTTTGCACATTCCAACGGGAGTTTTCAATGTGCCTTGTAAGCCCAAAGGGCATCACCAAAGCCAGCCACCTGGTCCTCCCCGCTTGAACTTACGCTTTTTCCCAGATTCTTTAATCTCCCGTTGAAATCTCGCCCCGTCCATCGTCCGGGATGATAAGCTGTGACTCTTATATGCTTGATCCTAGCTACCTCGCTTACGAAGTTTTGCAAATATTTTGTTTGGTAAATGGCTTCCCCATCACTAATGATAGTTCGGGTGTTCCAACCGCCTTCAAAATATTCTTTGTAAAACTCATATCCGTATTAGCATCATTCCTTGATTGCCACTATTTCCACCCATTTGGAAACATAATCCACCGCGCCAGTGATATACTGTAAGCCTAAATGATGGTGGGAATGGTCCCATAAAATCTATTCCCCATACATCAAAAATTGCACCACCATTATGCCTTTAGGGCATTTCATTTATGCCGCTGATATTTCCAATCTTTGGCATCTATCACATAATTTGACCAATTTAAAGACAATCTCTCGAAGATAAGGCCAATAAAATCCAGATTAAAAGTATCTTCAGGAGCTGTTCTTTCTCCGTAGCAAAACAAGCCTCTATATGGATTTACTTTGGCATTCATTCAAGATTTTACATTGTCTACTCTCCGCACACATCTTCTCGACATAATCATGTCAGCACCTCTTTTTAAATAGAAGTGGTCATCCCGTGATGTGCACTACCGTCGCTCCCGAAGCTCGCTGGTAGCTGGAATTCCCGAGGAACTACTCCACAACCTAGGTAATTCACAATATCAGAATACCATGGAATTTGGAATGACACCTTAAACAGCTTAGTCTATCCGGGAAGTTCTCCGCACTCGCCTCCTTTTCAAGCTTATCTTTACTGGGATGCGATCACCATCAGATTACTACACCCTTATCTTTAATTTCCGGGACAAATCCTTGCGAGCAAAGACCCGCCTTATCGGGCCTTGGTTTCTTCCTTTTTGACATCGATATTTGATGGCCGCATGGTCTCAGGTGTGAACTATAACATGGGATCCCAAATGTATAAATTCTGAATTTCTCACAAGCAAACACTATGGCAAGATCTCCTTTCGCCAGGAATAGTTTTCTTGTGCTTCATTGAAGGTTCTGCTAGCATAGTATATGGCTCTGAATATTTTATCTTTCCTTTGCCCCAATACAGCCCCCATTGCGAAATCACTGCATCACACATTAATTCGAACTCCCATCCTGACTCCTCGCAATACGATAGGTGCTTCGAACCAATCTGATCTTGACTTTCAAAGGCAGCCTTTGGCAGAATCACTAAATAAACTTTGTGTCCTTCTCTACACCACAGATAGTGGTCCGGTTATTTTTGAGAAGTTCCTCGGTTTTTAACTCTATAAACTGCAAGATGCTCTACAAGAAACTCCTGGTCCCCATCGTTGTGAAGGGTTTTGATAATGAAAATCTTGGATCGGGTCCACTTCTGTTCAGTGGCACTCCACCAAGAATACATCTTCCTGCCATCATGAAACGACATTTTTCTCCCAATTGGGCAAGCAATGCTTGTCCCAAGATTCGGAAGCACGTTTCCGTCGTCACATTATGTTCAAATCTGAACTATAAGCAATCGTGAAGTCATCCATGCAAAAATCTCTATGACTTCTTTAATCAGTCTTGATAATACGACACTAGCTACACGCCGAAAGAGAGAGCGACTAGCCGCCCCCAATGGCAACTTCCTGGCAAAGGTACATTAAAGCATGTGAATGTGGTATTTTCTTTTGGTCCTCAGTGCAATTGCATCCGGTTGTAGCTCGAATAACTGGCCCAAGAAACAAAAATGAGGGTGTCTCGCTAACTCGTCCAACATCCGATCAACGAAGGGCAAAGGGAAATGATCTTTCCTCGTCATAGGTTCCGCCTTCCCGTAATCACTACTCTCCATCCCCTCACGTTTTGCTGGAATTAATTCATTTCTTTCATTGTGATTACAAGAACTTGCACCCTTCTTCGGGAACCATATGGACTGGGCTAACCCAAGGACTGTCTAAAATTGCATAGATAAAACCAGCATTTAACCATTCGAAGCACCTCCTTCCGACTACTTTTCATTATTGATTCGCCTTTGATTCAACAGCTTGGCTTTGCATTTTCTTCAAGCAAGATTTTGCATGCATATTGATGGATCTGATATCTTAACTCTTCAATGTACTCAAGCTATAGACTCCTTATGATTCCTTAAAATTTCCAACAATCTCTGTTCCTCAGCATCACTGAGTCTAGCAGAAATTATTACTGGTTTACTCTTTGGCAGCTCCAGGTAAGCATATTTTAAATGACTTGGCAACTCCTTTAAAACTAGCCCTTCTTCACTGGTTTCTTGATGAAATTCCTTTTCTTCATTTTGCCTCCTTTTTTCATCCCATTTTCATAAAGACTCATCACTTTTCAGTAGAATGTAAACTCCATGTGAAGAAAATCGAATCAAACCTTCAAGATACTGAAATTCATCTCTTTTTCATTGATTGAAAGTTGAGCACATAATCATAGTAAAAATCAGAGTTGTTGATATATACATCTTCTATTGACTTGATATCTTCCCTTCTATGTCTAAATTCCTCAAACTCGACAAATTGAAGTCAGGCTCTGCCTCTTCTAACTCCTGAGAGTGAGAATTCCTTCGCATATCGAGCTAGAGAGTCAAGCCTGGGGCTAAAAGGAATGGCCTTCCCACAGCCAGAGGGACTTCAGAATCTTCCCTCCATATCCAAAAGATGATGAAGTCAACAAGAAAAATAAATTTTCCCACCTTTACCAGCACATCTTCTATGATTCCTTCAAGCTTTGCTGGGTTATATCTCGCCATTTGGAGGGTACAAAGAGTGGGAGTAAGCTCGCCTAAACTTAACTTTGGCAACAGAATAGGGCATTAAATTGATATCGGCATTCCGAGTCACGTAGAGCTTCAAACTCAAACTTCCAATGGTGCAGGAATGGTGAAGCTCCCGGATCCTTCATCTTTCTCGTAAGTCTCTCTTGATCACAAAGACGCAAGTTGCGCCAAGTTCACAATTCCTTCTTCGCCAATCTTTCCTTTGCTCGCATGTCTCAAAATTTTTGCAAAGGCATCTCGAGTCACCACTTCGTGAAAGACATACTGATCTCCACTTCAAAGGGGTTTTCAAAACCTTGCAAACTGCTCCTTTATTCTTTGATTTCGCAGCCTCTCTGTGGAAATGTGGGATCGTTGTGCAGATTGTCTAGGTTTTCTTCTTGCTTCCTCTTCTCCTGACAGCTGTTCCTTCTTTCTTTCTTTCTCCAAGCTCAAAAGATTGCCCGGCCTCTCCTCTCCTTATCGTTTCATCTTTTCTCGTCTTTTCCACCAAGTCTTTTCCACTTCTGAGCTGCACAGCCATACAGTCTTTTCGGATTCTTCTTCGTGTCACTGGGAAAGGCATCTTTCATCCGGTTTTAGGTTTGGCGCCATTGTCTATTTTGTGGTTCTGTGTTCTTGGTGGAGTACTAGTGGTCTTCTCAAAATTAGAATTGGTATTTGAGTTTCCAATTTAAACTTTTGTTCATGATATTTAATGTTCTTCTTGTTGTCCCCCATGAATTAAGATTTGATTCTCAAATGGTTGAGTCCTCCTCCTCGACTCGGGTACTCGTTCTATTTTCACCTCCTTGCCGGGCCAAGTAGAACCTGGGTGGTTGCCGAGCATCCTTGTCGAGGATTCTGCCCATGCCTTGCCTTGTGAGGCCCCTCCACCATATGAAAATTTTCATGGTTCCTCAAAGGTCGGATATAGAAAATGCGTGTTAGATTTGGTTTGAAGTGATAACTTCGCTTCCCAAGTACTGATTCAAGCACAAGAGGCTATAGAATTTAACAAAATTTGTATCCTAGGTGTCCTACTGTCGTAGAGATGAGCATACCGCAGTGTATAACGGCCCAGGGTCGAACACGTGGATGGGTTTTCTTCATTAAATGAGAAGTGCGCTGAGTTGAAAAAATGGTATTTCTTTGGACTTAAGGTTTTGTCTAAAACAAGCAGAAATGATGGTTGTAAATCGCAAATAAATTAAAGGAAAATTTGTGAGTTAAGACCTTGAAGTCTCTGGGGTCACCGGATTAATTTTAAGGCACTTACATGCCTCGGGCTGTTTCTCGTTGGGATAATGACCATAGTTTTCCCAAACCTGACCTTGATTTAGCACTAAACCTAAACCCTAAATTACTCCCCATGAGATATGGCATTCATTGAGCATTCAAGTCTCCTTACAGTTGGTGCATAGCGCCTCAAAGAGGCAACCTACGATGGCCAATAGGGAGGATAACTAGGTGGATGACAAGGATCTAAGATTGGCATCCATCGTAACTACAAAGCTTGTCAAATACACATTGGCGAGGCCGATCTAGGAGGTTTCAACCTGTGGTGAGATACAGGAGCTTAAATGCTCATAAATGCAAGCAGATACCGAGAGGGCATGAAAACTTACTCCAAACCTCCACCTGACCCTACCCTTCATGAAAGGGCTTAGCTAAGCATCCTTGAGTTGTCATCCTCTAGGGGTGTGTTTGGCAGCCGAGAAAATGAGAGAAAGAGGAGAGAGAAGAGAGCAAAATGAGACCTAAAATGAAAGATGCGGGAAACTTTATAAAGTGAAAAGTTGCTTAGAGTTACAAAGAGGTGGGGGTTTATATAGTCCAACCCAAAGTATGAAAATACAAGAATACCTAAAATATGAAATTACATAAGGGTCAAAATGGTAATACATAAAAACGTGGTCGTTTGGGATCAAGTATACCAAAAACACAGGGGCTGAGATTTCGCTAGCCTAGCGAAATTCTACAGAGATAGCGAAATGGGAAATTTCGCTTAGCAACAAAGTGGAATTTAGTTAATTTAAATTTCGCTTAGCCTAGCTTAAATTTTTAGAGATAGCGAAATTGGAAATTCTCAGTTAGGCACAAGAATTTCGCTAGCCAAATAAATTTCAGTAAATTTCAGCTTAAAATCCCTTAATTTCGCTAGATTGTGAAATTTTCGCTATGATTGTGAATATTCGCAATCTCAACAAATTCTCGCAATCATAGCGAAAAATCCCGGGATTGCCTCGTCCTGCTTTTGCTCACTGCATCCCTTCGCACTTCCTATTCATCACTTTGCCTTCAATTCTTCACTGAATCTTGATATTTACTCCATTTCTAGCTTCTGAAATCATCGAGGACTTTATCTAACACCAATAAGAAGCTAAGCTTGCTGATTGAAGTTCTCAAAACCTACAAAACTATCCAAAACAATCTCGAAATGGAATTAGTGAAACTAAGTGAACCCGCACATCACCAATAATCGATATGATTAAGGCGCAAAGCACTCAAAACCCATCTTAGCAGGTTCTAAAAGGCATTATTCGGGTACTAATCACACTTCAACCGACACGTTGCTAGTCCCTTAGCAATGTTAAAACAAAAATGGGATGCATGCTGTGCTTTTACAAAAGTGTATTTAATGTGCAAAATTTCGATTAGTTTTTACCTTTAGCATGAATAATTTACACTCAGATGAAAAACCGGTCATGAGAGAACAAAACCATAAGAATAAGTTTTTAGGCAATGCCAATTCTCGTGAAATCAACCTGAATTTCCACCAAAATCTAATTGTTCCTAAGGTAAATCCGCTTGAGCCAATAAATTGCAAAAGCTATTCCTCCCCCAACCTAGCTACACGCATGGCCTTAAACTAACAACCTAAATAGGCTAGCTACGCCTTATTTCTTCCTTGATTGCTATGTGGTGTACGTTAAAAATCGACTTCACCAAAGTTCCATGTGGTAACGGGGTCCACCGATGACTCCCAACCAATTAAGGTTTAAGGCATCAAGCCAAAAGGATCACTTGACCACAAACTCTGCAGTCACCCTTACCCACGACTTCGAGAATTAAGCACCTACAACACGCTAAACTTCACCCATCCACCCGTGTAGCGAACACAAAGTCTGATGATCTCAACCACCAGGTTTAGCATCATTTTAAATGTTTTCTCGCCATATACCCCTCGGACCGTGCTCAGGTTTCAAGGCAAAGCGTCATAACTTTTATTTTTCTTTTTCTTCTTTTCTTTTTCTTTTCGAAGACTTACTGTCTTCATATACGGTAAACAAAAACCTATTATGGGTCAGCCAACAAATTTAAGGCTTCCATGGTAAAGCGTAAAGAGGTGCATAGCTTCACGTTATTGGTATAATTCGCAGGCAAAGGTGTGAATTAGCTAAAGGGGGAATATTCAAGGTTCGAATAAGCCGGAACTTCCATCCACCAAAACCGAATCATGCATGGAATTGTTCTATCATTAATGTAACATACTGGGCGTCAATTTTTCAACTAAAGACAAGAGTAGAAATACTAAAATATAGGTAATGAGAATGATTTGCA
Source organism: Tetrastigma voinierianum (assembly GCA_016808115.1). Taxonomy (NCBI): domain Eukaryota; kingdom Viridiplantae; phylum Streptophyta; class Magnoliopsida; order Vitales; family Vitaceae; genus Tetrastigma; species Tetrastigma voinierianum. The sequence continues at coordinate 452,831 of JAEQBH010000480.1, read as the reverse complement.
AAAGTGTAGAAACATGTAGTCGCATGGTATATTTCTATGTCAAGATATTTCACAAAAGTATCAGCTTTTCAAAAGAAATCACAGGTACTCCACGTAAGAGCGAAACGAACGGTTTGAACTGTGTGGAGGGAACAGACATAAACAGCTTCACCTCAGATCAGATCAAGAATGTGAGGAAAATGAGATTCTCCCATGCACTGCAACTCCTGCAACATTTCAGAACCAAAAATTGTGATAAGATAAGCTTGTAAATGCAAAAATATTTGAAAAGAAAATAGGTAACAGTAGTGGCATCAGTAAAAACCCAAATTAGGACTTAAAATAATATAAAGTAAAATGCACAAAAAAATTGAGTGGTCTCCGTGTTCCCCGCGTAGAACCACCCCAGTTGTGCAGCCACTGGGACTCAAGGAGTCCCAGGAGGAGAAGCTCCTCCACGCATGCAAAGCAGGTGCCGTAGGTGCCTTCATGATCGCTCCATCGTTCGGGGCAATCCGGTCTCCGTGGCGCAGGTCGACCGTCATAGAGGAATGGTGGATTCTACATTAACTCGCTTCATTGTTCTCCCATCAATTCTTCCGCTGTTTGTTAATATCATGCCTTCACCCTGTACCACTCAGCAAACTTCATCGACAATTTCATCCTCACCGGGTTTTTTGCCATAGTTCAAGTGGAAATGTTGAGCTCCATGTCAAGGTTTCCAAATGTGAGCTCTACTTGAATCCCATTTCGGCAATTGATAATGGCATTTGATGTGGCTAGAAATGGCCTTCCCAATATAATGGGCACTTGATTAGTGCCCTCTGCCACCGGTTCTGTGTCGAGAACCACGAAATCCACCGGATAGTGAACTATCTGATTTACTCAACACATCCTCCACTATCCCTTGTATTTTCACCCGAACGATCACAACAGGTGATGTCAGGTTGGTTTCAGCTCTCCCAAACCCACCGGCTCTATACACCGAGTACATGGCAAGAGGGTTGACACCGCACCCAAGTCTAACAAGGCTTTGTCAATGCAGTTCCTCCAATGTTAACCGAGATAGTCAGTCCCCGGATCCTCAGATTTCACCATTGTCTTCCATCGATGATGGAGCTAACTTGTTCAGTTAAGAATGCTTTTTTTTCAATGCCCAACCCTTTTTGATTGTACAGAGATCTTTCAAAAACTTTGCATAGGCAGGGACTTGTTTGATGATGTCCAAAAGGGGTATGTTGACCTTCACCGTCTTAGGACTTCTAGGATGCCCGCCTCATTCGGGATGCCTTTCTTCGCCCTTAGTACCGGGAAACCCGAGGTGGCGTGCAAGGCTTCATTGAGTCCTCCTTCAAGAAAATGTTCGCCCAATTCTTCCCTTCTGGTTTCCCAACAAGCTCTAGGCATTAGCTGATCAACCCTTTTCCACTTCTTACAGCAATGACGCCTTGACTTCATCCATTTTCGGGGAGGTTCAATCGATCAGCCTGGGCCTACGGACTCCTCGATTCGCAAAGGGCCGAGAAGGGAACCTCCTACCTCTTGCCGCTGATTTTCATTCTGTTATGGATGCCTGCAAGCTATCAATTCTTCTAAGCAAGGTTACTTTCCATCTATCTATTTTCTTGTTCAAGGAGCTCAACATTTTCAATTTTTTGTTCAATCGATCATTGATGCCTTTGCTCCTCCACAAAATTTCCCATCACTTTCATTTATATTCAAATGGCTTGTCTAATAGAGAGGGGGTGGGTGCTTGTTGATGCTGTACAGGAGGTTGAGGTTTCCAGGAAGGGTTAGGATGACTCCTCCAATTGGGGTTGTGGCGTTGCCATATGAGCATTTTTTTTGCAGCTTGTTTTCGTCTACCACATTTGCATCCTCGATCAGGGGTTTCGACATGGTTCTCCTGGTGGTCATCGACCGGAGTTGAAACAGCTTTTTGACCTGGTAAGTGGCTTTCAAATACGCCGCACTTCATGGACCCTTTTTCTTTATAATTCTCCACCTCTTTCTAGCCAAGGTAGATACCCAGCTTTCACCCATATCTTCTGAGAGGGCATACATGCCTCCACTTTGGTTCACTAGTGGCTTGAATCTATTTGATTCCCTTGGGTTTGGCTCATCCCAACCCTTGGAGGTCTCAACCATATAATTGAGGAAGTCCATTGCCTCATCAGGATTTTTACTCAAGAAATCTCCTCCACACATAGTTTCCAATAATTGTTTCATGGAAGGGGACATTCCATCATAAAAATGGTTCACCAGCATCCATGTATCAACCATAAGGTGGGCACGACCGATAGTCTCCCATAAATCTCTCCCAAGATCGGTAGAACCTCTCACCATCATGAGCTGCAAATGTGTAAATTTGCCTCTTCAAGTTGTTTGTCTTGTGAGCAATTCACACCCTTTTTTAGAAATTCGCCTGCGCCTTCCTCAATTCCTTATGGTTCTGCCCACGTGCATTTAGCCAAATTTTTCTCATCTCTTGTGGTCAAGTGGGAAAGGCTTTCAACTCGAGGAGCTCCATGTCCACGCACCTCTTTGAAGGTGGTGCATACTCAAACTCTTATGTGATTGTAAGGGTTTTCATTCTACATGCCATGGAATGTGGGAAGTAGGGGCACCAAATAGGGTCTCACAGCCACCTCCTCAGCAAGGGGAATTATGCATGAGGGTGCACTCACCCTGGGTGGGTGTAAGTGATCCCTCATGGATCGATATGCATTGGGCTCCCTAGGCACTCCGGGCCGGCTTTGTTGTTCCTCCCGGTGGGAGGATCCATTTGAGCACTGGTGGAGGATCAATTTCGAAGCCCCCGTTCCCGTACAGCAAGCCACCCTCCAAGCCTACCCAGAAGGTTCCTATCCCACCGCATAAATCAAGCCCCGCAGACACTTCACAATCAATGTGAAAACAACCAAAACAAAACTAACAAAAGGGTTAAGGTTAGCTAAAAATTAAAGCAAAGAAACCGAATGTACCGAAAAATTTAAATCCCCGCAAGGAACTAGCGGAAGAAAAAAAATGATAAAATCAAAAGGGAATGAGATTTTACCAAAATCTTATGATATGAATCACAAGTTCAACAACTTTATCTCATTTTAGGGCACCATCCCCGACAATCACGCCATTTGATTCGTACACACAAGAGGGCTATAGGAATCAACAAAATTTGTATCTGGTGTCCTAATACCGTAGCGAGGATACTCGCAAGATAGCGGTTCAGGGTCGAACACGGGATGGGTTTTCATTAAATGAGAAGTGCATGAGTTTAAATGGTATTTTCTTTGGATTTTAAGGTTTTGTCTAAAAACAAAGAGTTGGATGGTTGTAAACCGGAAATAAATTAAAGGAAAATTTAGAAAGAAGACTCCTTAAGTCTTGGGTCACTGATTGGATTTTTTAAGGTGTATTCATGCCCTCTATTTGTTTCTCTGGGGATAATGACCTATAGTCTTTTCCCAAACCGACCTTGGATTTACACTAAAACCTAAACCCTAAATTACTCCTCATGAGATATGTGGCATTCATTGAGCATCTAAGTCTACACAGTATGGCCCCTTTTCAAAGAGGCAACCTACGACAAACTAATAGGAGACAAACTAAGTGGATGATTGGATCTAAGATTGCCATCCACTCAGAATCTCACAAAGCTTATTAAATACACATTGATGGTGGGCCGACCTAGAGGTTTCAACTCAGGTGTGATACAGTGAGCTTAAATGCTCATAAATGCAAGGTGATAAATGAGAGGGCATGAAAACTTACCTCCAAACCTCCACCGTTGACCCCACCCTTCACAGTGGGGCTTAGTTACATCCTCGGAGTCACATCCTCAAGGGGGTGTGTGTTCGGGCAAATGAGAAAATGAGAGAAAGATAGAGAGAAGAGAAAGTAAATAGACCTAAATGAAAGTCTGGAAAACTTTATAAAGTGAAAAGTTGCTTAGGGTTACAAAGAGGTGGGGGTTTATATAGTCCAACCCAAAGTATGAAAATACAAAAATACCTAAAATATGAAATTACATAAGGGTCAAATGAACATCAAACGTGGTCGCTTCGGGGATCAAGTATACCAAAAACACAAATGGTGATTTCGCTATGTGCAGTCTCACTAGCACATTTAAAAATTTACTATGCTAGCTTAAATGCTACCTACGAAATTCTCACAGAGATAGCTTAAAATGCGGAAATTTCACTAGCAATGCTGAATTTCGCTGTTACACCTCTAGCCTAGCGAAATTCAGGAGATACTGGGGTTGAGGGCCTCGCTAGGCACAAGAAATTCATTAGTTAGCTTAAATTTCGCTTAGCCTAGCGAAAATTCTAATTTGCTTAGGATTTCATAAATTTTCGCTTATGATTTATAAATTTTCGCAATCATAGCGAAAACTCGGATTGCTCCTCAGCCTGCTTTAGTTACTCCATCATCTCTCGCATTTCCTATTCATCACTTCGTCTTCAATTCTTTCAATTGACCTTGATATTTCATCGCTCTACGAGAAATCATCGAGATTCTTTATCCAACACCACAGCTGCTTGTCGATTGAAGTTCTCAAAACCCGCAAAACTATCCAAAACAATTCAAATTGAATTAGTGAAACTAAGTGGACCTGCACACATCAATTGGCTTAATTGATATGATTAGTGCGCAAAAAGCACTCAAAACCTATCTTGAATAGGGCTCAAAATAGCATTTTTTTGGGTACTAATCAGTACTTAACCTCCTCAGCATCATAAAACAGTTCTTCAATGGGTACATCAGCAATTCCTCTCAATAGTTCCCTCTCGACTGCTCCTATTTCATGAGCAGTGTGCATCTTCCTCGTCATTCCATTCTATGCATGATAGATCTAACTTTTGCCTCCATGGTCGTCATCTTGCTCAGCTCCATGACCCTCTTCCTCTGCCACTACTCTTGAAAACTCTGATGGAGCTTTCATATCGCATTTCGCCGTGTCCTCAATCGTATCTTCACAAGACTCTTACGTTTGAATGCTCCACGATGAAGCATCAATACCTCCCTAAGATGTATCATTCCAAGGCATGATACACGATGTCCATCTGGGTCTTCAAGTCTATTCCATGCATCGGGCATCTTTCAGCAACCTTTTGAATCTCTCCCATGCTACATAAAGGCTCTCATCTTCCCCCTTGAACACAATTATCTCCCTCCTTCTCTCTGAGGTGAGTGATGGGGGGAAGAATCTACCCAAGTAGGCTTCTACAAGCTCCTCCCAAGTATCAACAGAACCATATGGTAGAGATTCATACCATGTGGCTGCTGTATCTCTTAGAGAAAATAGGAATAAATGCAATTTTATGACCTCTGGTCTCACCCCATTCAACTTCACTCAGGTTTGCCATCCCAGAAACCTTCCTGTGTGCTCATTCAGTCTTCGTGGAATGACCAAGTAAACTGTTGTTGCTGAACCATTGTAATCAGTGTTGGCTTCAATTCAAAGTTATTTGCATCAACCGTAGGTCAGTTCATTGTGGTATATTCATCCCGAATAGGTTCCAAAAGTCCTCCATTGTATCGCTGATCGAGGCTTCCGGCTGCTGTTCTTTGTCCTTCGCCTGATCTTTCCTTCATCCGCCATAGCTGAGTTTTCTCACTCTTCGTTTTTTCTCTGCTTTCCGAAAGTGTTCTCTAATTCATATCTACCGAATCAGATCGTTGTTCTCATTTCTTATGCATTAAAGTTTTTCCTAAAATCAAAACATACTCACATTAATAGGATTAGTCAAGCCAACAAATATTTTCAATATAGCTTGTTAAATGTTAGTGGCTAAAAATAACCACTGCTTGAAAAACTATTTTTGTTCTTTTTCTTTTAAATGTCCAAATTAGTATCTTCTTCTTTTCGTCTCGAATATTGATCTACTAAATTCTTTCTCGATCCTCAAGAATCCGCGCCATAAAACTTGTTGGTGGACCAAAAGACATATACAATGAGTGATTAATTATTACCAAAGGACTATTGTCTAATCCTCGCAACACGCTATGAAACTTGTTTGTTATATTTTTGCAATTATACTCATTAAAATCGGTTTTCCTTAAGATTAGATAAATTTCTTTCTCGCTTTTGATCCAAGATCCTGCAAGTGTGCATAGTCGAACAAGTAATAAATGGATTTAAGTCCCGAGCATCGATCCTAATGTAGATTCAAGAATTATCAATCAACTACCCTGACTAATCAAATTTCACACTATTTGGACTTTAAAACAGTGATTGAAATCAAGTTTTAAAGCCTTAAAATAATGAAAACTAAAAGAATTGAATTAATAACAAATGAATTGAATACTGAAATAATAAAATTACAAATTTAGACTGAACAATTATCTTTTAAAGGGAGCATTGAAAATACAACTATTGTGAAACATCAATTCCGCAGACAAAATTTTACGCTGCTTAATGAACCATACATATTTAAAACTAGTCCAAGGAATATGATAAGGCAATCGATCTCTCCAAACCCCACCGTTCATTATCTAATCTTCAATGCTTCTCTCACACGAGTGTTAGATAACTATTTTACCATGGGTTGCCTAGTTCGGTATTTTCTCAATACTTCATACCCACAACATCGACTGCAAACCTTAGCTCCTAAGATTAAGTCATTGCATGGGTTTACACTATACTGGTTTCTCTTCCTCAAAATTAGAATAGCTCATTCTTTCCTTGATTAGATCTTTGCTAATACGGGATTGAATTCATTATTTGAATCGAGGCGAATGCTCTGCAAGCTTAAATTGATAAAGCCCAACCCATTCCTCGTCTCCGCGAGAAGAGATTTATCGCTTTAATTTCATGATAAAGCACACTAGATCAATAATATCGTTAACATACCTTCAGAAATTGTTCATTACCTCAGAATGCCTTCTCTGTGTCACTGCAGGGCCTCCCGGAAATCGTATTGAGACAATCCCGCACGGTAAGGAGACACCCGAGTATTGGGACTACAATAAAATACACATACCAAAGAAGTAGATTTACAACCGGTTCAAAGATTAATGAATAAAATTCACAGAAAGATAATTTATGACAATAGCGCCAATTCAATGGAAGCCGGGTTTCTAAATCACCGGATTACACCATACAATAGCTACCATCAAGAGCTAAATCAGAATAGCAACCTGCAGTTCGAATTCCAAAATTTGTCTAAAATTCAAACAATCAGACAAGAATGAAAATAATTTCGCATCACTAAAATTTTAACAAATGAACGTTCGTATCCAAATTTGAATAAAGAAACAAACTAATCTAAAAATAAAACAAAACAAAGAAAATTAAAATACTGTGAGCCTTTCTCAAGAACCTAGATCTCTCTTCGTCGCCTCAAAAAGCCGTTCCTTCGCAGCGTACCGTATTTATGTGGTTCCCAAAGTTGGGCCCTAATTTCATGCACCTCTTTTGGACTCAATTAACCCCGGGCCTAGTTGGCTGTTGATGTCGCGACATCGATTCTTTGTCTTGACCTTGTTGTTCCCGCCATGTCGCAGGCTTTGCTTAGTCATGACATGTCCTCATTATCTCGAGTCGCTTGGTCGCGACAGCTTGAAATGATGTCGCGACCTTCGCTATTCACAATTGATGTCGCACCACTTAATGATGTCGCGACCGCTTAGCTTCTCGTGTCGCGACCGCTCTTGTTGTCGCGGACTCCTAACTCTCTTTGTATTTGATGTCGCGATCATCGTATGATGTCGCCACTTTCTGGGGCCTGCGGCAATGGATGTCGCGGGACTCGACGTTGTCACGACCCTTCACCATTTGTAACTGATGTCGCGATTGTTCGCTGATGTCGCCGACCTTAGTGCGAACACCATGTCAGATCTTCGATTCGGCGTCGCGACAACTTCTCGGCGTAGTGTCGATGTCGCTGACCTTCCGACCGATGTCGCCGAAGACGTTGTTCGCCAACAATTGTACATCTGGTACGTGGATTTCTATTCGTGTCACGACAAGCCTTTGGGTTTTAATTATGTCGCGACCTCGAAGTGATGTCGCGACCTCATGTCTTTTTCTTCATCAATTCATAGTTGCACGACTTGGAAGTTTACATGCGCCCATTTCGTTTTGCCTTCAATTACTCTTGTTGCAAGCGAGTTTTCTCGTCGCGACCTTGATATGGTTTCATTGTTGTCAAGGCTTTCTGACATCGGAGTCCTTTAATCCTTGTGTGCCTCTCTGGCACATAGCTTCTTCAGCCCGATTATATCGATAATGCTTTCGGCCACCTTGCTCCTTCTATCTGCAAAAATTCCTCTTTCTCTTGAATTCCCTGCATTGCACAGCAAGTTGGTGAGTTTTTCCATATTTCTGCACATAAATCAGTCTTTTAGATAAAAATCAATCAGAAAAATGGACTGATAATGGATGACTTTTTCGCTTCATCCTGACTATTAAAGGTGGTGAAAATCTTAGAGCTAGACTTTGCGGGGCTTAGAAAGCGATACGTTTTCAACTTATAAATGAAACCTAATGTGCACTGTGTGTGGTTAGTTCAAAGTGGAAGAAAAAGTGTTGAAAACAATAAGAATCCAAACTGGTTATCAATTCAACTAAGCATGCCTGCATTCTAACATCAAGTAGACAAAATTTCAATTTCTCATACTATAAGTTGGGCATTACAAAGAGGTTACTGATTTAGGCGCAGGCGCGTAGGCTTTATAATATGTGTTGAAATTAAAGGCATTTTTGTATATTTAGAGATAAAATAAAAGTAACTACCAGCAAGTCGTTGAATTACACAAAAGGACTTGCTCAAAACAAAAGCAAAAACATAATATAAAAGCCACTTCCTTATTTATCTCTCCCCCCAACCAAATATCACAATGTCCTCAATGGGGTCGGGATAGGAAGGTTAAAGAAGGAAGTGCTACCTCCTTAAGTATGGGCAGCGGATGGGATGTCATCCTCGACTTGGGCAAGCTAAGTAGATGCTGATGAGGCTGAAGGAGAAGGTGGAATTGGGGAGGTGATCACTATACTGGCACAAGGAGGTCTAATGAAGGCTGCGGGAGGTTGTATGGCGGAGTGCTACTGCATTCGGAGGAGGACTGAAGAGGCCTAGGCGGTGTTGGGAGGCTGTGAGGAATGTGAGGGGCAAAGCCCGAAGGGTGGCTCACCGATTTGTACTCGAAAGTGCTATTTTAAACCATGTTTATTACGGGTTTTGAGCACTTTTTATGTACTAATCGGTAGTAATTAACCGATTTGCACATTAAGGTCACTGTTATTCTACTGATTGCATTTTGTGGCAAATTTTGCAGTTTTTGTAACCTATTTATGCCAAAATTGTTGAGTCGATCCAAGCACGAAGAATTCGAGTCAAACTCAGCATTACATATCAGAGACTAGAAGGAAAGAAGAGCAGAAAATACAAGGATATTGGAGCACCTGCGAAATTAGCTTCCTGTATTCATGTTCTGTACTATTCACGGCTTTTGCCATGACTTATCATGCCACAATTCCTGCTTTGCCGTTTGTTTTGCTTTTGTCACGGGTTTGGCTTTCTTCGAAAATTGCCCTCATTGTAATAGTAATTGCTTTTGGTTTTTTTGGTATTTTGTATGAGGTGTTGGCTATAAAAATCCTAAGCGACGGCGTAGAAGACATAATTAATAAAGTGGGAGAAGCTTTAAGCTTTCCTGCCCATCTTCTTCTCCATTTTTACGTCATTTTCTTTTCCGATTTCTTGGCATTAAACACCTCGAGGATGACAACTCGGAGGATGTTCGGCTAAAACCCGATACCTCGTTGCGAAGGCTACTGGGTGCGAGATGCGGAGGCTACTAGAGTCCCTTGTTTTCACGCAAGTCCTTCTTAGTCGATGTTCTCCTTTTAGCTGATGTAGATCCACCGATTCATGTTGAATGAGTCGATACTTGATAATCTTTTTAGTGCTCACTTGATGCTTGTACTAGATCTTGTGATGTTCATTAGTTATCATTTATTACCCATTGTAATGTAGTGAGAGACTCGTTTTAAGCGGCGAGAACATAAATGGCCGAGTGAATGCCATTTTCAAAAGGATAATTATTTTTTGGGTTAGGCTTTATAGCTAAAGAAGATCGGTTCGGGAGATGACTATAGGTCATCCTCCTAGAATAACCCTAGAGGACCTCGGTGACACAGTAGAACTTCGCATCCGATGGCACGGCTTGATTGAGTTACATTTTACATTTTTTCTTATTTTAGTTTCGACTGTGAACAACCAACCTCCTATTTTTACAAAGGCACGAAAATCCAAATTTAATTCACCAAATTAAAGCCTCCTTTGTTAGTCATTTATGCAAAGAAAACCCATCCACGAGTTCGACCCTAGAGCCCTTTATCTTTGCGGTAGTTTTCTACAGCCGATAGGAGGAATTTAGGTTATAAATATTGTTGTTATTTCGGGATCACCTGCGCTGACCTGCGAATCCAAATGGCGCATTCGGGGATGGTGCCTAAGGGCATTTGACGGCTTGATGGAACACTTGTGATCCTCATCACAAGCACTGGTGAATTTTATTTTATTTTTATGTTTACCAGTTTCCTGGCAGTTTGCCAATTTTGCTTCTCTGTTTATTTTTTTAGTTCGCATTACCCCTTTTGGGTAAAATTGTTTGTCTTCTTTTCCTTGTTTTGTGTTTTCTCTATTCGTGGTGCAGGAGTACATTTTCCGATTGGATAAATTACGAAGCGGGCTACTCATTGTGTGCATACATGTCAATGAGGGACTATAGGAACCTTCCATGGCAGAATCAACAACCCTTGGGGAGAAATCCAAACCCATATAGATCCATGAGGGACTATAGAGACCAAGGGATGAGTGCACCCTTCTACAGTGTTTCCCCAACTTATGCACCTCCTGCTTCTCCATATTATGCCTCAACTCCTCAGTCTCAACCACCACAGTCAATATCTCCAATTGAGCAAGCCATCCTAAACCTCACCAAGCTGGTGGGTGACGTTGTGGAAGAACAGAAGAAATTCAATGCTCAATTGAGTAAAAAAATTCACACTGTGGAGAAGTCTTTGAACCAAAAAATTGATGGACTTCAAAGTGAAATGGAACATAAATTTGACAACCTGCAGTACTCCATTTCAAGGCTTGCCAATCAACATGTTCATCAAGAGCAAGAGAGTCAAGAGGAAGAATGCCTAAGTGACCTTAATGGTAGAGACGATTCAATCGACAAATGACTATTATTGGAATCTTCAGACATTGGTGCTGTTGTCTACCCATGGGAGAAGAAGGCGATCCTCCACATTCTTGTGAGGAAACCAGTGGAAAAACAGAACAATTTACCCACGCCCCCTCTTGACTCGATCCTACATTACTACCTTCACGGTTGCAAATTCACCTAAAACTCCACTACCAAAGCTAAGGCTGTGCTTGCACTACCTGTAAAAACTTCAAGAGATTAGTGGCCACTATGCAGAATTTTGCAGCTACATCCAAAAACAATGGCGAAATTTTGCTCACATCGCATGGCACGGTGGATGGTTCGGTCTTCGGTTCGGATTTTGGAGCACACGAACCTCGAGCATTTCTAAGCTCAACTGATTCCAATGACCTCGAAGGCTTAAGGAATTGGTTGGGGGGCTCGATCTCCCCGGCTTTTTGTTTTCATTTTATTGTCTTATTTTATTTTATTTTAGTTTATTTTGATTTCTTTCATTTTCTTTTAGATTTTCCTCTAATTTTTTTAAGTTAATCTTTGTTCTAGCTTGTTTTTCACTTTTCTGCAATTTTTCTTAATTTTTCTTGTATTAATTTTTATAGTTTGTGTGAAAATTTTGAAGCAGGAATGAAGATCGCAGGAAAAAGAGAGGAATTTTCGCTATGTAGTGAAAATTCACTACATAGCGAAAATTCTCTATGTAGCAGCGCGAAACAGTCAGTAAAAAATAAAAAATAAATAAATAAAAATAAAATAAATAAATAAATAAATAAATAAATAAAATAAAGTTAATTTATATTTTTATTTATATTTTTATAAAAAAATATTGTCTCTAAAAAAATTGTTTTTTTTAATTAATTATTTTACTTTATTTATAAAAAAAATAAAAAATAAAAAATAATTCGCTAAATGCTTGAAAATTTTCGCTCTCTCCCTATTTTGCCTCGCGTTTTGTTTTAAGCATAACTTTTTTCATCGAACTCCGTTTTAAGGGTTTTTGGTACCATTAGAAAGCTTAGAGAGTGTAGAATCCAAATATAATCAGAAATAACACTTTTGAAATTATTATGAAGGTGTAATTTTCAAAATGCTCCAACTGGTCACTTTTTTTCTCTCTTTTCTTCTCCTAACTTGTTTATTTGAAGCCCACATGGATTAAATAAGGTGTCGATGGAAAAATTGCGAAGTCTCCTATCCAACAACGATCACATCTCATCAAAGGAGTAACACTTCCTTCCTAACTCCCAGTCGAGGCCGTTCTTGAAAGCCATTAGGACATTTGGTTAGGGGAGAGTTATGAAGTAGCTTTTGCATTTATGTTTTAATTTTATTTGAACAACTGTTTTATAGTGTTCAGTGGCTTGCTAGTTTTCCTTTTCGTAAAGCTGTTATACTATACAACTTTTTTTTTTTCAAAAACCGCACCCATTTTTTTTTAGTTTTGCCTAGCCTATAGTTTGAAAAATTGAAACTTTGTCCAATTCTATTGATGTTAGATTGGTTCCATGCCTAGTGGGGATAAATTAGTTGAATTCTTGCTTTCGACCTTTTCCACCTTAGCTAGCCACAATGCACATCGAGGTTTCTTCAATAACCCAGAAAAACTGCCTAGCCTCTTAAGCCTTGCAATAACCTACCCTAGTTTCATTGACCACCTTTAATAGGTTAAGGACCCCCATGAATAGAAGGCCAATGTGTCTTCCAAAATAAAAAGAAAAAGAAAAGAAAAAGAATAAATATTGCAACGCTTTGCCTTGAAACCCGAGCACGGTCCGAGGGGTATATGGCGAAAGCCTTTAAAGCCTAGTGCCCTAAGCCAATAGTTTAGAGCCACCGACTTAATTGCTTTCAGCTACATGGGTGGATATAGGTGGAGTTTAGCAAGTTGTAGGTGCTGGAGTTTCAAAATCATTGGTCCAGGGGTGGAAACCATAAAGTTAGTGGTAAAGATCCTCATAGACTTGGTGCCTAAATATTAATTGGTTGGGAGTCATCGAGTTGATCCCATTACATATGGACTTTGGTGGTCGATTCCTCATTTGCACCCCTACAACACAAAGAAAAAAATTTGTGGAATAAGAGTGGGTCTTGATCTATTTGGGGTTGGTTATGCTAGGTTGTGGTGTTTAGCTAGGTTGAGGGGTAGGTTTGGCGGTTTGTGTTGAGAGCTGATCAAGCGAACACTTGAATTTTGGTGGAAGTTTTGGTTTGATTCATCGAGATGGAGGCTCTTTTGATACTCAATTTTGTATGGCATTCATTCTCTCAAGATATTTATTAGACAAGGGTTTGATGATTCTTACTTAGGGTTAGGCATTACTCATCCACAACCTTTGTGAAATATATTTTTTTTGTGAACATAATTTTGATTTTGTTTAGTATGCTCTTTATTTCTTTCTTTCTTTCATTACTAAGGGACTAGCAATGTGTAGGTTGGGGGTGTGATTAGTACTCAAAAAGTGTTATTTTGAACCTTGTTTATTACAGATTTTGAGCACTTTTTATGTACTAATCAGCGTAGTGCTTAGGTTATACATTAACGTCCACGGTATTCCTCTTGTTCGCATTTTATGGCGAATTTTGCAGTTTTTGTAAGCTATTTATGCCAAATTTGTTGAGTCGATCCAAGCACAAAGAATTATAGTCAAACTCAGCATTGCATATCGAGACCCGAGGAAAGGAAGAAGCGAAGAAATACAAAGGACATTGGAGCACGCGAGTGGCTTCTGGCGCCTTGTCATGTTTATGACACTATTCCTGACTTTGCCCTTTGCTCATCGCACTTTGAATTTCCCTGTTGCCCGTTTGTTTTTTCTTTTTGTCACTCATTTGGCTTTCTTCCGAAATTACCCTCATTGTAACAATAATTGCTTTTGGTTTTTTTGGTATTTTTGTATGAGGGTTAGTATAAAAATCCCCCGACCTTGAGCGTATGAAAAGACACTTAATTAATAAAGTGGCCGGGAGGCTTTCGGCTTTCCTGGCTTACGCTCTTCTCTTCTCCTTTTCTCTCATTTTTTCTTTTTCCATTTTACGGGCATCAAGCACCCTCCGAGGATAACGCTTCGAGAGGATGTTCGTACAAAACCCGTTCCTCCTTGAAGTAGAGAAGATTTGTTGGGTGCGGGATTTGGAAGTGCGGAGGTCCCTTGTTTTTCACTCTGGATAGTTCTTGTCGTCGGTGTTCTCCGTACCCAGCGATGTAAGATCCTTCGATTCATGTTGAGATAATTCGTACTTGGTAATCTTTTAGTGCTCACTTGATGCTTATTACTAGATCTTGTGATGTTCATTAGTTATCATTTATTACCCATTGTAATGTGAGTCAAGGAGACTCGTTTGAACTGACTGAGAACATAAATGGCTAGTGAATGCCATTTTCAAAAAAATAATTATTTTGGGTTAGGTTTTTGTTGACTTCAGACCAAAACACCTTTTACAGGTTTATAACTCCATTACCCAAGGACTATTAACTAATCCCTGGCAACGGCGCCATAAAACTTGTTGAGTCTTCTACTATGTAAACCAAAAATCTCCTCGAGTAAATCATTTTCAATTTTGGTTTTGGCACGATACGCAAGATGCCGCGAGGTCGACAAGTAATAAAATGGATATAAGTCCAGATGCTCGATCACGAGATCTCAAGAATTCTAAAATCAACTACCTAACTACTCAAGATCCATACTATTTAGACTATAAAATGATAATGGTGATCACCTTAAGAAGCGGAAAATATACAAATATATAAGAAGAAGAAAGAAAATCAAATAAAGCGAAATATAGAGAATAAAGAATAATGAATGGTTAAGAAAATGGTGGACACTTAATAGTTATCTTTAGAGGCATCAAGAAAATGCTATTGTGAGTATCAACTCCTATAGTAAACATTGATAAATTTGCTTGTGTATTTCGGGTTTTAAAATATATGCAATGTGTTTAGCTGATGCAATTTGGATCTCTCGAACTCCACATTTCATTATCTAATTTTCCTGATTCTCGAATAAGAAATTAAATAACTACTTAAAGGGATTTCCTTAATGCAGATTATTTTCTTTTGCAATACTTCATACCCATTTATGAATTTGTAAACCTTAGCTCCCAAGTTATGGTCGAGCAAGGATATCTGACTTCAGGGTTATCTTCTTCAAAAATTAGAATAGATCGCCCCTCATGTGAGTTAGATCTTAGCTAACACGGGATTAGCCTCACGCAATAGCCAGATTGAGGTGAATTCCTACTTGTTTAAATTGATAACTCAGTAAACTCTTTCTTTGATTTCAAGTGAGAAGAGATTTATCGAAGTAAACTTGCAAAGCTCATTAGATCTCAAATAGCGAGTTAATATACCTTAAAGAAATTGTTCGCTAACTCTCGAGAATACCTTCTGTGTCCTCAGAGGGCCTCCTTGAAATCAGAGCAATGAGACAAATCTTATAACGGGTATAAGAAACTGATATTCAGATCAAAAACAGTAAACCCATAACCAGAAGTAAATTCATAAACTGAAATTCAAAAGCTGCTGTAAACTACTACAGGGAAGATAAAGTCTGACAATAGCATTAACTTAGCAATTTGGGTTCATATTCTTTGAATTACACACTACAACATTCCTGCGATCCTTAAGAGCATTTGCCAAATTTGAAGCTGGGAAAATTAGATTCCAAAATTTATCTGAACTGAAACATTCTAGGTAGTAATTTGAAAGAATTGAATTCGACATTCAATACACTCAAAGCGATAACATCGGATCGGAAAAATTAAACAAAATAAAGAAATTGAAAATAATCAATCTGACGAAGCAGAAAAGAAAAAATAAAATAAAAAAATAAAATAAAGAAAAGAAAATAAAAATTACGACCTTCGGCTACCGGATCTTTTCGTTACGCCGCTGTGACACACTTTTCTCTTACGGTATTTGCGTATTTATAGGGTTTCTCAGTTGGGCCCTAATCCCAATGCCTTCTTTTGTGGATTTCCAAGTGGACTGGCCCAAGTTACTGTTCAAGTCGCGACCTCAATTCCCGCATCACGACATCATCAGTAGCCGACATCGATCTCCGCGTCGCGTGACATCAACTTAAGTCTTTATAGCTTTCAACTGGTGTTTTCGGATGTCGCGACATCACTCTATGCCTTTGCAGGTTTCAACTGGTCGCTCATGATGTCGCGACATCAGTATCTTAATACCCAACATCAACTTATGGCTGCGGAGTTTCAACGATAGTTCACGATGTCGCGACACCAATCTTTTGTCGCGACATCGATCAAGCTACTGACTTTCAAGCGAGCACGTACGATGTAGCGACCTCCAGTCCTCTGTCCTTGACAACTGACTTGAGTACATCAGTTTCATTTTTCAAACACATCACGGTTTAAGGCGCTTCTCTTGTCGCGACCTCTATCAAATTTCTTCCAGTTTCACGATGTCGCGACAAGCAGTCTATTCGGTGGATGTAGCGACCTCTTCTCTTCACTATCTTTGTTGTCGCGGCGACTAACATCGTTATGGCATACGTATCATTGTGATGTCACGGCTGACATCGGATAATCGCGACATGGAAGTCTTCTTCTTCTTCATTTCTGGTTGCTTCACCTGGAGTTTCTTTAACTCTCAGCGCCTTGTTCTTCAAGTAAGCTTGGAACCATTTGGAGTTTTTCTTCTTTACCCAGCACAGATATATGCATTTTGATTCTTTGCCAAAGCTTCACGACATCAGGTTCTTTCATACGGCTGCGCTTTTTCTGCTGCTGACTTGCTTGATGATTATCTCTTAACGCTCATCCACCGCCACTTCTTTTCTACAAAAATTCTTCATTTCTTGAATTCCACCTTATTTAATAGTTTAGTTAGTTATTCTAATTACGCACATAAATCAGTCTTGTTTAGATAAATAGATAAGAAAAATGGACTAAAAATGGGCTGACTTTCAAGCTCATCAAACTCCCCAAACTTAAAATTTTTGGCATACCAAGCAAGAAAAAAGAAAGAATTGTTTGTCCTCAAACAAAAAGGACATTTTTCTGATTTGTTCCACAGTCTTTATCATTCAACCCTTCTAATCTAGAATTAAAAGATATCACTGTTATTTCAAGTTTCAGTTTTCTGATAAAAGAATAGAGCATGGTATACTTTTATTACAAAATTTCTTGATAAACTGATGTATGTAAACAGTTTATTTGTTAAGTC
Source organism: Tetrastigma voinierianum (assembly GCA_016808115.1). Taxonomy (NCBI): domain Eukaryota; kingdom Viridiplantae; phylum Streptophyta; class Magnoliopsida; order Vitales; family Vitaceae; genus Tetrastigma; species Tetrastigma voinierianum. The sequence continues at coordinate 435,484 of JAEQBH010000480.1, read as the reverse complement.
TTGTTTTGTGTGTGTGTGCAGGTCAGCAATCCTACTCCACTTTGAATTGGATTTAGTTAATTTTAAGGGTTTCTCTTAAAGCGTTATTAAAGTCCCGTATGCTTGTTTTCTGCTGATCTCCACTAATATAGGTAAATTCGACCTTGAAATCAATCGGGTCTTTTAGGCTTGTAATGTGAGGCTTGGGTCATGGGTAGGATGGATGGAATTTTGGGTTAATTCCCAAACTCTTTCCCTCTTTTTAGCCTATTGCCCTTCTATTCCTTGTAACTTCTATAGTTGATCTCCTCAGTTTCATGCAATCTTTGGGGTATCTTCTTGATTTCTTTTCTTTAAAATTGTTTTTGTTCCAATTTCTCAGTGTATTTCTCATAGTTGGAACTCTTTCTCACTATACTTTTGGGAAAAGTCTAATGTTTGTCTTTTTAGGCCTCTAACACTCTTAACGAACTTTGCTGGGTTAGTAGCTCCCATGCAGTTAATTATTAGGGGTACTAGGTGTTGAAGCACCTTAGAACTTAATTATTCAGAGAGTTAGGCTAGACAAAACTTCTTCCCTTCGCTTTCTTTTTCTTTGTATCCTCTGATTTTGATCTCTTTCTTCACCTTTTACATTATTTATTCTTTGTTTACCAAAAATAGCTCCACAGCTTTGTCTCTTCCTCTCTCACGAGTGTTTGGGTAATCAAGGTTCTTTCTTGGAAGATTGTTTATACGGGATGGCTTGGGTTTCTGATTTGCTTGTTTTTTGGAAGGTGGGGCTGTTTGAAACTCAAATTAAGGAATAAGGTGTATCAAACTTATAAATACATGGTGGTAGCGAGAATGGTTCATTTGTTCAAGGATGGCTGCATCATTTCTTGTCAGTTGTCTTACCTAAGATTTCGCCTCAATCAATACTCAAACAAGTTCTAGGACCATGGATTCTAATTCCTGAGTTTCCCAGAAAATGTTCTATTTTTGAGTCAAAGTTTCATAGGTGTTATTGACCGAGGTGTATTATTTTCTTCAAGACTTGTGTTTATTCACTGTTTATTTACATTAGTTTAACCAAGTATTTTGTTACATCAGTAATAACCAATTTCTCGATTTTTTCTACCCAATCTGAATCTGAACAAAACAATATATACTCCTAATTCCAGTCTCTTTATTCATGTCTCTATTCTTTTCAAACAAATTAAACAGAACAGAAGTATTACTCTGATTCCCAACAGAAAATAAACTTGCACAGAAACAAAATTCAAACATCAGGATCAACCAATTTGTAAATCAACAGAAATTTTATTCTCATATAAAAAAGATTTCGATATCGTACAAGCTGTCTCATTTACAATCATTTTTGTGACTAAGTTCAAGAAAAACTCTCTACTTCACCTTTCGCCGTCTATATCGCTGCGAGTTTCACTGACCCCGCTCAAATTGGCTCTACGGACCTTGATCTCCAAGAATGATTCGGCAGTTAACAAGCCCGTTCAACAAATTGGGGAGGGTTGCTTCCACCTTTTTCTTTGGAGCTTCTTATAGATGGGTTCTAATTAACCCTTCTTCCTATTCAATTCCAATCAACCACTCTCTGGATGCCACCACGTTTTATGGAATAAAGAATGGAATTGGTTTGTTTTCCGACTCCATTCATTCCATAAAAACAGCGTTTGCAATCCTTGGACTCCCTTTTTTCTTTTTTTTTCCTTGTTTCTCTTCCTTTGTTCCCCCATCCTTTTATAGTGAGTTGCATCTCTTGGGAAGAACAAGGTCATTTCTTATTTCCTTCAATTTTCTATGGGAAGATTAAATGAGATTCTTCAATTTATGCTCTTCTTATATTTCCAACTGGGATTTGTGGCTTTTCATTGAGAATTTTGATCGTTTTTCTTGAATGTCTTAACTTTCCTACGATTATGCTCCTTGGCGAGAATATTCCACAATTTGGTTAGATCGAGGGCTTAAGTTTACATTTGCATTTATGACCATTTATTCTCGCAAAATTGTAAAATTTGGGTGAATTGTAGTTTCATAGTTTTTAAGCGAGACTAGACACTTTGAGTTCAATGTCGGGACAAGCATCTTTTTAAGTGATTATATTAACCTATTGGATATAATCGGACATTGTTTTATTTTGGAAGTCATGACTTGATTTTATGTTGTGACACGAAAATTTGAGTCTGATAGGGAATATTCTTCTTCTTATATTTACATTATGTGAAAATTTCATCATTTTGACTTTCTTTTCCACTTCTTATTCTTCATACTCCGGCATTCTTGGATTTAACCCTTTTGAATCGGTGTTAGGTCCACGAAACAAAATTAATCGATTCAAACAATATCTAAATTGTTGATTTCACTCAAGCGACTACAATTCGATTTATTTTTATCATGCAAGATTTGTAATTTCTATTATATGTCTCATATTCAATAGTTATTGACATGATAAAAAAAAACTCCCCAAACTTGCAATCATTTATATCAAAATATAAAATTCTAACAAATATTTCAAATCAAATGCAAGTAAAATAAGTCGAGAAAAGAATAAAACTCCCATTTTTTGATTTAATCCATGTGTGTTATATCACATTGTCTGAAATGTGATTTGAGGTTCTTCTTTGTATATTCTTCTTTCTTTCCTGTGCTCCATTTTTAAATTCTAGCTAGACTCTTTTATTCACCAAATGTATCAATGCATCGACTTGGCTACTATAGGCGCTTGGCTTATTCGGCTCATTCATTCCACTCTCTTTATTTCTGCTATTTCTCCCCTAAAGATTCGGGTGGTCTAATGTTGTGATGACCAAGATCCTTCCAAGCGGTATACATATTCTCATATTCCCATTATTTAGATTAGTAATTTCCCTTCTTTGTTCGAAGGAAGGGATGGGGAAAGAATCTGTTCAGAATAGCTTCCATCTGACTCTTCCCATGTGTTATGATTCATATGTTAGAGTTCAAACCATGTTAGAAGCCATATCTTGTAAAGAGTATGGGAACAACTACCGGTGAATAACTTATGTTATCACAAATTGATTTAGTGAATTGGCTATTCTCAGAAATCGTCCCAAGTGTTCATTGAGATTTTCGGTGGAATGACCGGTGAATTGGTTTTGTTGGTTATGATGAGTGGCTTGAGCTCGAAGTCGTTCGCATCTATTCTTTGGTGGTCTCCTTTGCTAAATATTTATCTTGGATGAATGATTTCATAAGTCTCCGCAGTATCTGCTCTTGGTACTTCTGTATTTGCAAATCTTGATTGAACTGCGTTCAATCCTTCATGCGTCATGGTACTTTGGTTTAAAAACTGCTGTCTTTCTCAGCTCTTAGTGTTCTCTCAGTCGATTACTCTTCGGAATCGGGATCAGATCCCTTTTCTTATGCGTTAAAATTAACCACGAAATCAGTACACTCGAGATCAATAAGTTAACATTGACAAATATTTTCAATATGGTTTGTTAAAGGTTAGTGGTTAAAAACCAACCCCCTTGCTTATTATTTTGTTCTTTTCTTGAAAATGTCCAAATTAGCATTTCCTTCTTTCGTGAATATTGATTTACTAAATTCTTTGAGTCGGCAGCGGCGCCGCCACTTGTTGACTTCAGACCAAAACACCTTTTACAGGTTTATAACTCCATTACCCAAGGACTATTAACTAATCCCCGGCAACGGCGCCATAAAACTTGTTGAGTCTTCTACTATGTAAACCAAAAATCTCTTCGAGTAAATCATTTTCAATTTTGGTTTTGGCCTGATATTCTATGAGTGGTCGGCAAACCAATAAAATGGATATAAGTCAGGTCATCGATCCCACAGAGATCTCAAAATTTAAATCAACTACCACAACTTCTCAGATCCATACTATTTAGGCGTAAAATGATAATGGTGATCTGCTTAGAAATTGAAAATATACAAATATAAGGAAGAAAGAAAAATCAAATAAGCCGAAATATAGAATAAAGAATAATGAATGGTTAAGAAAATAGATGGACCTTTGAATAGTTATCTTTTAGAGAGAACATCAAGACAATGCTATTGTGAAGTATCGATTCACCTTAGTAAACATTGATAAATTTGTATGTATTTCGGGTTTAAAATGTCCAATGTGTTTTAGCGATGGATGGATCTCTCTGAGCTCCACATTTCATTATCTAATTTTCACGGTCTCTCGAAGACAAGAATTAAATAACTACTTTTTAAAAGGGTTTCCTTAATATGGGTATTTTCTTTGCAATACTTCATACCCATTTATGAATGTAAACCTTAGCTCCCCAAGTTATCGGTGAAGCAAGGATATACAACTTCAAAGGATGCTCTTCCTCAAAAAATTAGAAGATCACCCTCTCCTTGATTAGATCTCAGCTAACACGAGTTGGCCTCACTATTCGGTGAGGTGAACTCCACCTTTGTTTAAATTGATAACTCATTCCAACTCTTTCTTGATTTCCAAAGAGTAGGGAAAAGAGATTGCTCCGAAGTAAACTTGCAAAGCTCATTAGATCTCAAATAGCAGGTTAATATACCTTAAAGAAATTGTTCATAACTCTCAGGAATGCCTTCTCTGTGTCACTCAGAGGGCCTCCTTGAAATAAGAGCAATGAGGCAGATGCCTGCGGGTATAAGAGCGATATTCAGATCAAAAACAATAAACCCATAACAGTAAATTCATGGCCCGAAATTCAAAGGCTGCTTTGTAAACTACTCTGGGGAAGATGAAGTCGACAATAGCATTAACCAACGAATTGGGTTCCTCAATTCTTGAATTACACACTCTGACATTCCTTTGATCATAGAGCAGGCGCAATTTAGGCGGAAAGTCGAATTCAGGAAATTTATCCCGAACTTCAAACATTCCCGGGTAGTAATTTGAAAGAATTGAATTCGACATTAAACTACGCTCAAAGCGATACAACATCCAGATCCGAGGAAAAATTAAACAAAATAAAGGGGTGAAAATAATCTAATCTCTGACAGCGGAAGCGAAAGAAAAAATAAAATAAAAGAAAATAAAGAAAATAAAATAAAAAAATTGAAGCTAACCATTTACCGGATCTTCGTTAGCCGCTGCGACCTACTTTCTCTTAAGGTGGCTGGCGTGTTTATAGGGTTTCTCAGTTGGGCCCTACTCCCAATGCCTTCTTTTTTGGATTTCCAAGTGGGTAGTGAGGATTCTTGCATTAGTCGCGACCTCGATTCCCTTGTCCCGCGACATCAACAATCTTTTCTGACTTTTAATGGAATTGTTTTTCGGATGTCGCGACATCAATTTCTTGTCGCGACATCACTTTATGCCTTTGATGGTTTCAACTGGTCGCTCATGATGTCGCGACATCAATCTCTTGTCGCGACATGACATAATGCGGAGTTTCATGATGGTTTACGATGCCGGCGACGCGATCTTTGGCCAGCGACATCGGCTCGGCTGCGCGACTTTCAGCGGCAGTGCGATAGCCGGCGACGCCGGTCCTTTGTATGACTCGCGGCTTGAGTACATCGGTTTCATTTTTTCAAACCTGTCCACGATTTTAAAGAAGTATGCTTCTCTTGTCGCGACCTCTATCAAATTTCTTCGAGTTTCACGATGTCGCGGCGAAAGCTTGATCTATTCGATGGATGTCGCGGCCTCTTCTCTTCACTCTTTGTTGTCGCTGACGACTACGTCGTCATGGCGCTCTGTATCATTATCGATGTCTGCGGCATCGGATGTCGCGACATGAAGTCTTCTTCTTCTTCGTTTTCTGGATTTGCTTCACACGGAGTTTCTTTGCTCTTGGCACGCGTTCTTCATGCGCTCGTTTCAGCGGAGTTTGCTAGCGCAACTGGATATCACGATTTGATTCTTTGCAAAGCTTCCGACATCAGGTTCCTTCATCTTTAATCGCCTTTATAGCTGCCAACTTGCTTGACCAATTATCTCATTAACCTTTCGTCCACATACGCCTTTTACCTTGAAATTCTTGCTTTTCTTGAATTCTACGCCCATTTAACGGTTTGGTTAGTTGACCCATAATTACACACACTCATCAGTCTTGTTTAAGATAAAAATATAGATCGGAAAAATGGACTAAAATGGATGACTTTCAAGCTCATCGGTTATAGCTAAGAAGATCCGGTTCGGAGATGAGCTATGAGTGCAAACCCTCCCAGCCTTGAGAAATAACCTCGAGGACCTCTCAGTGACCTGTAGAACTCGCATTCAGTAGCCTAATAGTTCAAGGAGTTATATTTTACATTTTTTTCTTATTTTAGTTTCAGCCTGTGAAAAACCATCACTCCCTGTTTTTACAAAACCTGAAAATCCAAATTAAATTCACCAAATTGAACCTCGACATTGGTCATTTGTCTGAAAACCCATCAACGAGTTAACCTAAGATCCACTATCTTTGCGGTAGCTTTCTGGCTTGATGGAGAATTAGGTTATAAATATTGTTGATTCGGATCACCCTCTTGTGGCACGAATCGGGCTGCGAATTTGAATGAGGATGGCATTGTTACGACTGACTACGAACACCGGTGCATGCCATCCTCTGTTTGAGGGCAGCATAGGTGAGTGAAAGAGGCTGGAAGTAGCTGCAAGCGGCGTCTTGCTGTCATAATAACCATAAGGAAGTCACGGAGAAATAGGGATAGTCCTGCTGGGTGATCTTTGAGAAGTAGGTCAAATGGCCCAGTTTGTAGAAATTTGGAGGAGCGAAGGAAGCCGGATGATCTGAGTAGTGGGTTAATGTGGGCGATTGGGGTGTGGATCTTTGGAATATGAGGCTCCTCATTTAGAACAATAGGGGGTGGTGGATCCTTTGCTGGATCTCTGAGTGGGATGAAGGAGCACCTGGTACATATCACCACTTCTCAACAGTGAAAACAACTTTACAAACTCGAGGACGCTTTAATTGGGGTTCGGTCGAAAAACCAAGATGTTCTAACACCTGATAGAGCAGCTGTGGAAACAGGAGGGGGATGGTCTTAACCCTGCTAAGGTTCTTGTGGTGTATCTTTTCCTCAAAGTGTAAAAGGGCATCCATGATGATCTCTGTAGGATTGAACCAGAAACCCTTGGAAATACGATAAAGAGCCTCCAATATGGTTCCCCTTCTCTGCATTAACTGTTGGAGCGAAAATAAGTTGGATCCACCAGTGCGCATGGTCGATAAAGGGCATCCACGGTTGGAAACTCACAGATGCGAATATAATGGGCTTAGCGATGTGTCTTTGGAAAGGATGCGGACCATCTCCCTGGGTGAGGGATGGGGCCACTGCTTGTACTCTGCTGAATTATCTAGGACAACTGGAAGATTGAATATGGTAGCTATGTCAGTGGCCCGAAGTATTCCTTCACAGTATCTATAGAAAAATGCAGGCTTGTCGGATTGTGCTCTCACTTGGAAGTCATGGTATGGTAAAATTCGACGACCATGCACGGATAGAAGAACCGGCGCAGAGTCGTGAGGGGCTCCAAGGAGTACCATTGCACAAGCCTCATGGAGTCTCGAAGCTTAAGGATGGGTAGAGAAAGCCGGAATATCATAAAAATTCTCATTATGCAGATCCTTTCCACTACAGTCTGAATTACCTGCTATTAGGCCATAGTGGTAGAAGGGCCTTTTGATGATGGAGCGGGGAGAGTGATATTACGGGCTGCTAGCAGCTGGGGCATGGATAGGTGGAGACTGAGGATGATCCCGGGTCGTGAGCTAGAAGCTTCACTTAGACCAGAGGTCCGAGCCCTCTTAAGAGACGGGGCCTGCGGGTTAGCCGTGGATGTGGAGGGGTATGAGGAATGGTCTCCGTCCTCGTCTCATACGGTCTTAAGGGAAGGAATAACGAGACGGCCCGGTGGGGCGCTGAGATTGGGTGGCGCGGGGCGGCCGGCGAGGCAACGATAAGCGATGTCGGCGGCGGGCGGGACCTCTTGGCGAGGTGTAAAGGTGAGGCTGTGGCCACCACAGGGTTCGGCCATTTGGGAGGGGATTCGGGAAGAAGAACAAGAATGAGTGGATGGAATGAACAAAAAGTTGATATATATAGGGGAATGGGGAAGGTTAAGAGCCTATGGAAAGATGTGGTATTTAGTAACCATGAATGAGTGCAAACTTTCGAGGTCTCGTTAATGGGGAAGAAAAGAATAGGGTTTACTAGAACCGAAAGGTTGGGCAAATGAAGAGGCCCAGGCATTAGGAGGTAGGGCGGCAAAATTTTTGCAACCCCGCGAAAATTCGACCAGAAAATGGAGAAACCCCGACCTTATGAAACTACGCTTCACGGAGATGAGCGATTAATGAAAAGAACACCCAACAATAATGATTAAAAAACACAGAAAAGTGAAAACTGAAACTAAAACTATGTCTAACCCAGAGAAAAGATAAGGGAATATATGAATAAATAAAAAATTCGAATTGAAATAAGAAAAATCACAACAAAAGGAAGTGGCATTGTTAGTCTCTGAAGAGACTAAGCCCATTCAAATCAATTTCTTAAACTTTTTGGGGTTCAAGGAGGGAAAGTTCCTCCTTGTCTGGTGTGAAGGGGATTGCATATGGCTTGAGCCTTTGGCCATTCACAAAAAGCACTCAAAACCTATCTTAAATAGGGCTCAAAATAGCACTTTTTGGGCACTAATCACACTAGCAGGCACATTACTAGTCTCATGTGCAAAATACGCAACAAGCGGAGATAAAATATGTGAGGTCAAAAGGTTTATTAACGATGCATAGCGCAATGTGAATCACGAAAACCTGAACTATGCGAGTTAAGCTAAATTTAGGTAGGTGTTGAATCGGCAAAATTTATAACCTAGGATTCCTACTACGTAGCAAAGCTACTGCAATATAGTGGCTCTAGGGTCGAACACAGGGATGGGTTTTCTTCGTGAGAGAGGGGTTACAGTGCATTGAAAATGGTGTTTTCTCCTTGGATTAAAAGGGTGTGTGGAAAACAGTGTGTGTGAATGGTTGCAAACTGAAATAACTGAAGTAAAAAGTTAAAGAGTAATCCTTGATCTTGGAGCCCTTGGACTTAGTGTTCTAAGTTAACCAGCATGTACTTTCGGGTCTATCTCCTGCATTTGGGAGCATGACATATAGTCATTTCGAACCGGATCTTTTAGCTTTAAAGCCTAAACCTAGAGCTTTCCTTTTGAAAGATAACACATTTCATTAGGCAAAATGTCACACAACGGTTAAAACACATCTCAAAACCCTACTCCCACTATAACTAGCGAGGAGACAACTAGCCCCGAGCCTCAATGGATCTAGTGAAATTATCCATTGAACCCAAAAAGCTTGCCAAATACACATTAAAGAGAGTATGCTTAAGAGATTTTAACCTCAGTGAAAAACAGGGACACAAATACCCTAAAAGGCAAATATGTAGAACATGAGAACATGCAGTTAAACCTAAAAACAATGCTCAGTGGTCTTCCCCTTCAAGGATCAGGGGAGATTAGCCAAGCATCCCTTGATTTGTCATCATCAAGGGGTGTTTGACTACGAAAATCTGAGAAAGTAAGGGGAAGAAGAAAATCACTAGCAATGGGGAAGGAGGAGGCTTCGTGCTTGGCTGATTGATTGAATGAAAAGGATCCCCTCTGATTACGGCATGGTTGAGAACATAGGCTTCGATGAGGAAATTACAAAGTGTATTAAAGAATCAAAATTACATAAGGGTAAACTTGTATAAAACCACGACAAGTGGATCAAAAGCGGATAAGCGGTGAGGTATGAGCAGTGTTCGCAGGTTGCGAAAATTGGCAACCTGCGAAATTTCGCAGGTTGCGAAATTTGCAGGTTGCGAAATTTTGCAACCCCCAAGATTTCCACAATTTGCTCCTTCAGTCTTCATAAATTCGCTCCGAATTTCCACTGATTTGGTCATGAGTTTTCGAATTCAGCTCAAGTTCATTGTGCTCGAGTCAAATTGAGGAATCATGGGCTTTGACACGCAAAACTACTAAAGTAACTCTAGTGATCAATAGCAAAGCCGGGACTCGAATATGGCAATTGAGTTATTGAAGTCGATTAGTACATAAAAAGCGCATAAAACCTACTATAAACAAGGCTCAATACTGCACTATTTGGGTACTAATCAAATACCCATCTCGAAAGAATGAAAACTATATCGCGCTAACTGACCAACAAGCTTTCTCCCCAAGGCATGAACCAGGCTCTTCTACAAAAAGCTACGGGTTTGTTTGATCAGGTCTCAATCATAAACTACAGCGTACATTCTCTCCCAATGAGGCTAGAGCCATAACCTTGTGTGCTAACAACCTATATAGATCCGGGGACTGCTTATATTACACAATTCTTTTGCGTTGTAGGGTGCAGTATTTGAGGGTTCGACTTCACCAAAGTCCGTGCTTGAGGATTAGCACGGCGACTCCCGACCCGGTGAAGGTTTAGGGCATCAAGCCATGAGGATCTTCGATCACAAACTCTATAGGTTTCACCTCGGCCTCCGAATGATTTCGAGCCTCCGGCGCCTCTGACTCATTAAACTCCACTGTCCACTGTGTAAGCGAACACTAAGCCGGTGACTCCCAACCGATGAAGGTTTAGGGCTTTGGGCTTTAAAAGGCACCATATCTGCCCCTCGGTTCGTGCTCGGGTTTCAAGGCAAAGCAAAGCGATTCTATTCTTTTCTATTCTTTTCACTTTTTTTTTTTTTTTTTGGAAGACACATTGGCCTTCTATGCATGGGGGGTCTATAATCTATTAAAGGGAGTAAACAACACGGGTTGGATTTGGCGTGGGGGAGGGGTTTCTGGCTCATTTCATAGCCTATCATGGAGACCCCTACTTGTGCCTAGTGTGTGTGGATAGCTAAAGATTGGGAAGGGGCTAGTTAAATCTGACCAAGTTGACTGATCATCCGTAACTCGGCATAGGACCCTCCTAACGTTGACACCATTAAGAGAGGCTTAAGTTCAACACACTGCAAGGCTAAACATTATGCATATACAAAAGTTAAGTAAAATAAAAATAAAAATAATAATAAAAAAAAAGGGTGTCAAAGTAGAAAATGCAAATACTGCTATAAAGCTTTTTATATAACCAAAAGGGCTAGTACAAGCTTATCATAGCTAAACACTATACATAGTTGAATCAGAATAAACAGCATTTTACTATTGGCTATCTGAGGATATCTACGATCTATACGCCGGTCAAGTGGCGATTATCAAAACCCGAACGCAGAACAGGGCCGAAATAAATGGGTCAAATGCATTCAGGCGTGCTCCGCTACCGGCCAAAGTGGTGCTCGGGTTCAGTGATGGGATCGATGCCTCACTGGGTGGGACGAACGCAGTGGATAAATGCCGTGACGCGTCAAGCATTTCGTGACAAATGATAAATCGCTGATGTGTGCCGATATGACTAAATCTTTATCGCGATGGGATATGGGTGATCTGATATGAAGAAATATGGCTTGATTCAGCGCGAGAGTGACCTCGGCTTGGGCCATCCGCTCGGTCAATGCTGTGACCGCATCCAAAACAGCCAAGATATCCCTGGAAGTAACAGGGATGTGCTCTGGTGGCTCCTACGATGTGAAGGATGGGCCAGCAGTCTCAGGAGGAGCTGGGGCAGTAGGAGGTGGAACTGAAGGGGATGAATCCGGGCCAGAGTCCTCCTCCACCTCCAAAGAGTTAAGTAAAATAAAATAAAAATAATAAAAAAAAGTTAGCCAGTAGAAATGCAAATCTTTTGCTATAAAGCTTTTTATATAACCAAAAGGGCTAGTACAAGCTTATCATAGCTAAACACTATACATAGTTGAATCAGAATAAACAACAGCCTACTATTGGCTGTCTGATCTCTAAAGCAGGTCCTATACAAACAGTAGGCGGAGTTGATAAAACTAAAACAACAAGTATAAAGCAAAACAAATGGAAGATAAATGCCATTTCCGACGCTAACTCTCACCCCCCCAACAAAAGTATAACCGTGTCCTCACGGGTTAGGGAAAGGAAAGCTAGAAGGAAGTCGAGCCACCTCACTCGGCAATTGGTGTAGATCTTTGGTGGATGCGAAACTCTTTGCGGCGTAGTGAGCACATCCAACGAGGCTGCTGAATTGGGAACAATTGACAAGTCATGAGTAGTGAAATTTGTATAGGCTCACGATCCTTTATGCTTGGTGGGAGACGAGGTGGCTGCGAAATATGAAGAAATATGGCAGTTCATTGTAGTGACCTCGGCTTGGGGCCATTCGCTCGGTCAATCTTTGTGACCGCATCCAAAACAGCCAAGATATCCACAGAAATGCAGGGATGTGCTCTGCAAATTGGCTCCTCTGATGTGAAGGATGGGCGGTGGTCTCGGGAGGGAGCTGGGGCCGGAGAGTGGGGTGGAACTGAAGGGGATGAATCCGGAACTGAAGTCCTCTCCACCTCCACCACCGGAATTGGCTGCTCACCTCCAGGTAGATCCTCTGCAGAATCATCCTCTACCTCCTCCTGTGGGTGTAGAAGAAATGAGGGTGGCATAGACAGGGTCCGCTCACGGGATAAGATCCGAGGACAATGTTGTCGACGCTCTATACGTGGATCCTCGGGAACCCCCCGGATGTAGACGGCATAGCAGCCTCGGCATCAACGGGAATAGCCTCTACACGAGGTCGAGTCCTTGCGTGGACCTTCACTCCCGAAATGTAGCACTTCGGTCATGACAAGCTCGGCGGGCTGAACCCAGAGCCCTCGGATTTCCTAGTGCGGGGCCTCGGGGGAATGGCTCCCCTCAGCTGTGAAATGGCCTGCGTGGGAGCAGTTGGATCAAAGATGCATTAATTAAAGTGAGAATTTCACGGAGGAAGGCTGCCAGGCGAAAAGTATGAATGGAATTTATCGTATCAGGAGAGAGAAGCGGGTATCTCTCGGAGATGGATTGAAGCCCTTGCCCGATACTTTGTGGAGTTGGCCAAAACTACTGGCAGGCCTAAAGCAGCGGTGATATCAGCACGAGAGACTCGAGGACAATACATCGACCAACTGAGCGGGATCTACATCGTAGGGCGCTCCGGGATGTCATAGTATGATAAAAATCTAGTACCACCCGGGGATGGAAAAAATGCCGCGGAGTCATGAACTGCAGCAATGAGTACCTCTGGACCAGCGCGCCAGATCTCACGAATAAATTCGCTGCCAATCTTTGGCATATCATAGTATGACTCCCGGTAAATCCACAGCCGCAATTCCACGTTCAGCCCGGATCGGATCATAGCTAAACATTGGGCCGTGATCCTCGGGCTATGCGAGATGCATTGCAGGCGGTAAATCGGTCGGCTTGAGGAGGCGAAGGCTCGGGCCTAGGCTGCGAAGACTCGGGCCCTAATGTCACGGGCAACCCAGACGGGGCCCTGCAGGTGGTCGTGGATGCCTGAGAGAAGGGGGGCGAGAGTCCCGCTGGTTAGTATCGCACAGGTGGGTGCTTTCTCGAACCACTGAGGCTCCTGGGATGCGACAGAGACAAGCTACGAATCTGACCGCATTAGGAGTCAAGGCGGGCCTCTATATCTGAGCCGGAGAATGGCTAAACTGCTGACCTTGGATGTGCCAGCGCCCGTCTCTGGCGAGTGCAGTCACGGACCACTGGGCTATGTGATGGGCTCCGTGGGTGCGAACTATGTTTATAGAATAGCTCCGACTAGACGAGGCACTAGATGGAGCTGGCGGCCGGTGGGCGTGCAGCTCGAACAGCGGGGGGCTCGGCGGTGTGGGCGGCCTCTAGCGGCGACGGGGTCGAAGGGCGTGGGGGAGCGCGGCAGTGGGCACGTACCTTAGGGAGGGGGGTCGAGTGCGGGGGCGGGGCGGGGCGGTGGCTTTTCCCAGGTCTGTGGGGCGGGAGGCGGGGCTCTCTCGGCTCACGGGGCCCAGTGAGGGAGCTGACGTCTTTGGGGGGGGTCGCTTTTAATTGGGCTTAGGCGGCTAAAGGCCGCGAGGGACCAAAATTTCGCTATATAGCGAAATTGAAATCTATACCGGCCTATGATAAAAACAAACAAAATTAAAAATTAAAATGAAATAAAAAAAATACAATAAAATAAAATATAAAGCGAACATTCTAAAAAAAAGTTTTAATTAAAAGCAAGCTAAAATAAAATAAAATAAAGCAAGAATTAACGAAAAGAAAGCCCAAATTTTTTGAGCTGCGAGTTTAGTCTGAGTGGAACCAAACCAACTTAGTGGTTGGGGGATTTATCTGTCATGGAGGATCGAGGAGAATCTCACTCCTCATTTTGCAATGTCTTTGTGCGGCATAGGGCTTCCTCTCTTGCCCATTGACCTTGAACACTCATTGTCATGACCCGATTCAGTCTTACCCGATTAAGCGGATCGAACCCGATTTTCGGGGCCGCGAGACCATATCACTAGGACTCTTTACCTGATTTTTTTTAAAGCCGGGCGGGTACTGTGGTATGGCCCATCTGCCTCTTGAGAATCAAAATGTCATAACCATCAAAGAACTACCGGAGTGGTGTCCATCGGGGGAATCTATAAACATTTGCTGAGTCCCTTTACACTTTAAAGCGTACTTTTGCATTTACATCGAGCACGGAACTTACATGTAGTGAACCCTTACAAGTGTTGGCCAATTTGTATACGGATGTTTGGGCGTCTTTACCATGTGCCTCTGCAGTTAAAGCCGTGTACTAGCTTTTACGCTTAGTGGGAGTATATCTTATCTGAAACACATGCATTTATATTGAATCACAAATAGCGGATAACGTGCGGGTATCAGAATCTTCGAATTCATATCTCGTATTACCTACATAATTGTTAGCACATATGAGCTTAAGCTTGTTGGATCTCTATCTGATCTTGGGCTTATACTTATAACAATCTTATACCATTCAAGAATTTATAACTTAAAGCGGACTTATCTTGTGGATCTTATACTCATATAACAAACTTATTCTATTGGTCTTATACTTATAGCATTCGGATCTTATACTTATAGCAGATTTATTCTTATTCAGATCTTATACTTATTTAGATTTCTCGTATGTTGTACTAAGCTTATACATGTACTTATACTTATCTCAGAAGCATAACTTATTAAGTCTACGTAGGAGTTCTGGAACTTATGTATCTTCGGAGTTTACATGTTTGGAGTACCCTTAGGTATCACGAAGTTATGGAGCGATATCTTGATGTTAAAGACCATTCTTATCAGATATTTTGTAAGTACTATAAAGGCTTATACCGGTGCCGTATCTTATATTTGTACTCACGGAAATATATGCAGTCTTCTGAACTTATACTTGTACTACGAAGTATATTCTGGTCTTACGGAACTTATACTTGTATTACTGAACTTATTCTGGGATTTCGGATCTTATACGTGTATTATTGAACTTATACATGTATTTCAGATCTTATACATGTCTTATAGAGCATATACTTATCTTACGGATCTTATATTGGTATTACAGAACTTAGACATGTATTTCAGATCTTACACATGTCTTACAGAGCGCATACTTATCTTACGGATCTTATACTGGTATTACAGAAATTATACATGTATTTTAGATCTTATACATGTCTTACAGAGCTTATACTTATCTTGGGATCTTATCTTTTGGTATTCTGAGGGGGCGGACATGTATTTCGAGATCTTATACTTGTATTCTGAGAGCGATACATGTATTTGAGATCTTATACTTGTCTTCTGAGCATATACTTGTCGCTGAGCCATATACTTGTCTTTACGGAGCATATACTTGTAACTACGGATCTTTATATTTGGATTACATGACTTATTCTTGTCTTACAGATCTTATACTTGTGTTACAGAACTTATTTTTGTATTTTGGATCTTATTCTTTTGCGAAGGTACCTGTAGGTATGATAAGTCGGAACAAATCAGACCCATATCACATACAAAGTCATATCAGACTTATGCGGAATGCGGGACATTAGTCTTTCGTGAGTGCGGATCACGATTCATTGCTCGGAGTAACCGTAGTTACGGCCCGGACTTATACTTATTTCACGAGGAGACTTGTGCCACATTTTTGCCCGTCACGAGGTACGTAGGCACTACCGAGCTTATACTTATTTTCTTGTGCGAAAGTACCCGCCCAGGTACTCTTTTGGACTTATACTTGTTTGGAATGCGAGGTACCCGTAGGTACCCCTCTTGGACTTATACTTATTCGGGACCTCCGTAGGAATTCTGAGTTTCTTCTTATGCGAGAACATACTTATAACGAGTATGGTGTTCATTCGGGACTCCATTAGGAATTCACAGTATATTAGTATACGAAAGTACTCATAGGTACTACATAGATTCATTATACGGTACGTGAGTACTGAGTTTTCTTGTACAAAAATTTTGAGGTACTCTGAGCAAATCTGGGAGTACCATAGGTACTACAAAACATATCTGAGAGGTACCCGTAGGTACTTTGAGATCTTTACTAGATTTATTCTTTATTCTTATTCACTATTCGGTCTTATCATATAAGCGTTGGATTGCCTGAACTAGTAATACGAGATGAGTGGGACACAACACAATAAGTACCCGGAAGGTGTCTGATGAGGTGTCGGTAGCCTGAAAGCGAGGAGTGCCGAGAAGCCTTGTGAGGTGTCGTCGCACTGTGGGAGAGTCAGAGTGCTAATGCCGAAGCATGGTCGGTGAGTCTTGGTCGCACTAATCGAGTATGAAGTGCTAAGCGGTGATCTTAAAATTATGATCAGGAAGATCGCAGTGGCGCTGTCGGAGAATGCCGTGCCAAGCAGTACCAAGTACTGTGTGTCCAAGCACGGTAGAGGTGCCGTCGCACTGTCGGTATCAAAGTCTTGGCAGTGGGACTGTCTTCTGAAGCCGCGATCGGAGAGTCTTGTCACTTTTCGTCGAGAGGAAATCTTGAAGTACTACCGTGCACCACTCCGCATCTTGGTGCCATGTCATTCCAATAAAGCGGTCTTGAGCAATTTACGAATTATTTTGGTTCAGTAACTTACGATCTTATAATAGGGGCATTCTTAGCCACATTATGTTTTTATGACATATTGCCCTTTTCATGTTCATATTCATGTTCATATTTCAATTCGTTTTCATGTTTCATGAACATATTTATACATATTGCATTTCCCTATACTTTCCTTATTTCATGCCTCTTACATATGGCATTTCATATACTTATACTTATACAGGAATACTTACGTATTCACACATCATTCATGTATTCTTGTTCCTCTATGAATCAACTTTACTTAGAAATTGGAATCATTCCAATCGGATCATCCAAACTCAAGTTATGGCATTTTCATGCCAACTAGTCGGTTTGCCGATTTTACCCAAGGGACAGTTTGCAATATTCATTTTCCAGTGTCTTGTCTCCATATTTGACACTGGTTGTTTGCAGTACTCCTTTAAAAATTCGGGTGCTAAGGGTTCTCCTCGACTGGAATCACCCAGGTCGAACAGGAACTCGAGATACGTTCGAAACAATCGAACTACTCTATGATTCAAAATTAATCTGAGGTCGGCTTGCACGCGGCCTCACTTGGAGTGGATTTCTGGGCCACTTAGAGTCAGAATTATTCGATGCCTATTTGAGGATGTTTGGTTTTTCTTGAAGTCTAGTTTAATTAGCCACTTGAATCACTCAAATCGAATAAGAAATGATAAATTTATGGCTAAAATACGAAAACTGGTTGAAATAGAAAAAACAAAACAGGGTGTACCGTGCATTATCTAGCTTATGTACCGGGCATGTAATAAAAAATAACAAAACCTAACGTATTCAGGTGTACGGTACATGTCACGAAAAGTGCCCCAGTTGTTTGTTTTTCTTCCATTTTCCATATTTTCCACCATATTCAACTCATACTTCATACACATAAAAACCATTTCAAATTCACCTTGTAATCTCTTTTCTATTCAATTCAAATGCTCAAATTGTGTAACCTTCAAAATTCTTTTTCTGAATTCCTCGAAATCATTCTAATATGGGTAACTGATATACTCAGCTTAAATATGATGATTAGTTGGGGTTGTTCCATAAACCTAACAAATTACTCTCAATTAACCATGAATCCAGCACAAAAGGATTCTATATTACATCTTAATGCCTTTTTTGAGTTTTACAACCCTAATTTCAACATCTTTGGTTAGGATGAAATCTAACAAACCCAGCCCTAGATTTGAGAAGCCGAGAGAATAACCATACAAAACCAAAGATCCACCAAATCCATAAGGTCACCAATCAAGGTTAGTTTCCATACCTTGTTGGCCTTGCTTGAACTTCTTCTTCTCTTCATCTTCCTCTTCTTCTTCTTCTCCCATTCTCTTCTCCCATACGGTTTGTTCCCTTTTTCCCTTTGGAGACCAAAAATTTTAATATTTAAATCATGCCATCTCTTAGGCCTTGTTTGGCCCTAAAAAACCCTTTTTTTGGGTTAATTTTCTTTATTTGCTTTTTTGGTCCTCCAACTCTTGACCATTTTTATATCAAGTTTCCTTTATTTCATTTTGACCTCAAATCTTGTTAACTTATGACTTTTAAGTCCCTCTTTGGATAAATTACAATTTTATCCTTAAATCTTGTAAATTTCCGGGTCTCTCGTTTCCATGTTTCGCATTTAACTTATGAAACATTCAATTTATGCTTACAAAATACCCGAAATATGTCGAAAACTGCTAGGGTACATTTTGGGGTGTTACATTATTATCCTTTGGGTTGAGCAAATCTACCGAGCCATTGGGGTATGCATGATGAATGATGAATGGTCCAATCCATCTGGATTTAAGTTTGCATGGAAAAAGATGGAGTTTGGAGTCATAGAGGAGGACTTGGTCCCCCTTTTTGAAATTCTTGTAGGATATCATCTGATCATTCCATCTTTTCGATCTTTCCTTTGCAATCTTCGAGTTCAAGTAGGCATCATTTCATAGTTCCTCCAACTCATTGAGATCAAGAGTCTTTTGGGCCGGCCCTGCCAAATCCATGTTCATTTTCTTGATTGCCCACCATGCTTTGTACTCGATTTCCATTTGGAATGGCATGCCTTGCCATAGACGGCTTGATAAGGGATTCAGTCGTTTTGAAAGCTGTTCTGTAGGCCCACAGTGAATCAAGCAATTTGAGGGACCAATCTTTTCTGTTGTTGTTCACTACCTTCATTAGAATGGTCTTTATCTCCCTGTTGGCTAGCTCTACTTGACCACTTGTTTGAGGATGGTAAGGGGTAGCCAATTTATGTTTAACACCATATTTGCTTGATGGGTTTTCGAAAGACTTGTTACAAAGTGTGAACCCCATCACTAATAATGGATTTTGGTACTAAACCTGGAAAAGATGTTTGCCTTCAAGAATTTGAGCACCACCCCTATGATCATTGGTTTGCGGGGATTGCCTCAACCCATTTAGATACATAGTCTACCCCCACCAATATGTATGCATGCCCATAAGACGTGGGGAAAGGTCCCATGAAATCGATGCCCCAAACATCAAATAGCTCGACTACTAAAATTGGGTTTAGGGGCATCATATGTCGGCGAGACAATTTCCCGAGCCTTTGGCATCTATCACATATTCGGCATTTGTTGAGCATCTTTAAAAGAAGGCGGTAGAAACCCAGGCTACTTGACACCTTCATTGTTGTCTTAGGAGTAAATGACCACCACGGGCATTCTCATGGCAATGGCTCGAGAATTCCTGTTGTTCTTCTTCGGGGCACACACTTCCCTAATTATCGATGCGATAGTGAAACAACAAAAGGTTAACTCCCAATAATAGGAATGGATCTTTTCTAAGAAATACTTCCTATCTTGTTCTTTCCAATTAGTTGGAATTTCTCCTGTTGCTAGGAAATTGGCAATGTGAGCATACAAGGGAGCATTCTCTAACTGCATTAGAGATTCTTCAGGAAATTCATCATTGATGGGGGGGCTATGAGTGTTGTGGGATATGGTTAATCTCGAAAGATGAGTGCACTTCCCTGACATTCTACACCCTTTTTGTCCTTAATTTGCAAATTGAATTCCTGAAGCAGAAGAACCCATCGGATAAGTCTTGCCTTGGCTTGGAGATATTTCAAAGCGGAATGATGCGCCAAAATGACTATATCGGACCAAGAGCCAAGTATCTTTCGAAATTTGTCTAAGGTATAGACCACTGATGAGTCCAAAAACTCATTAGATTTTTAATCCATTTTTCTGAGTATATTATGAGATAAATGTTGATTTGTTTACAAAAATGTGGTATTTTACTCAAATTTCATTTGCATGGCATCAGCGAGAAGCTCAAATCTTATAAAAATCGAGGAAAAACCGGCTACTTGGCGAATTAAAGGTCACAGCGAAAATTTAAGTCGCGACGGGAAGCTTAGTTACCCTGACCATTCCAAGTCACGACATCAACAAATTCGGTTTTTGAAGAAGAAATGCGAAACTTGAACAAGTGAAGTCGTGACTTGAAGAAGGAGGTTCTCGACAAATAAACGTGGTCGAGACTAAAGGAAATAATCAAAGGAAGAGAAATTCATGGCGATATCACTTTGATGTCGCGACCGCTCGAATTCGCGACAAGGATCCGTCTATGAAGCCACAAGAGAGGTCTTTGCAAAAAGAAAGAGGTTGCAACTAGTTTTTAAATGCAAGGCTCCATTTCATGTCGTGACACCACTATGATGTCGCGACATAAAAACAGGAAGATTCAAAGTGCAACCAAAAATAGAGTTTGAAAGGTCGCGACTGTTGCCAAATAGAAACGCGAGCGAACTTCGACCTTTTACAAATCAAGGATTAGAAATGATGTAGCGACCACTCATTAATATGCGACACGAAGAAGAGCTTATGAGAAGAAATTAAGGTTGCGACCACCTTGAGGTCGCGACACGGAAAATAGTGGGAAGGAAATTTGTTGCAACGTAGAGTGAGGTTGCAACCCGAGAAGAAAAGAAAAAAGAAATGGGAAGCTGAGTCGCGACATCACCATGAGGTTCCCACTTAAAATTGAAACATATGAGGCGGCAGACCACCCGACACAATTGCGACCAAGAAATCAAAGTCACAACATGAAGTCATCATACAAAACTGAAAAATTAATTCGCAACCTAAAGTGATGTTTACCTTCGATGTTTGCCGGAAGAATAGAAAATGATAATGTCGCGACATATGGCGAGGTCGCGACCGTAGCGATGTCGCGATCTTGATCAAGCGGTTGCAAGACAAAGTTGCGACTTAAAAAGAAAAGGTCGCGTGATCACGAGCAATCAAGAGAAGTCCATGTCACGACATCAACTTGAGGTCGCGACATAGGACAGTGAGCTGGGCTTTTTCTTTGGAGTTCCACCTGGAGCATTTTAGAGATTCGACCCAAATTCTTTTTACAATATAAATAGATAACTTTAGAAGAGTAAAGCAGTTTTCCTTCTTCACTACCCAGGAAAGGAAAGAAGAGGAACTCAGTGTATATTTAGAGTAGATTTTTTATTTTTTCATTTATTTTTTTAGTTTCATTTTACGGTTTTGAATCTGCCGAGGCGTGCGAGAGGCAGTAGAGCTGGATTTTTAGTTCTATTATTTTTCTTAAGTATTACTTTGCCTGAAAATTTATGAAATCTAGACAAATTTCTGGAATTCATTTCTTCTCGGAGTTTTATTAGAGTACGGTGGTTGTGCGTGATCGATTGCTCCATTCTTAATTCCCAATGTAATCAGGCCTTTCTGTAGTTGATTTACATTTAGATTACGATCTTTCTGCACAATTAGGGAGATTAATTTGGGTTGATTTTTACTTAATTGGTGTCCTTTTGAATGGATAGGATTCCCAATAGTAGTACACCTAATACCCGAGTTGAGGAATGTATCTTACGATATCGGGATGCCCTCTGCGTGACACGACCCGGAGATTCTGAGGCGAGCATTCTTTACGGGTATGTTAGACTACCATTGGCGACTAGCGAACTCTGAGGATTCATTTTGATAAATCCCCCATTCGCTCATAATTGAAGTTGGAGGGGTGTATTTAACAATATAAATAATCAGAGAGTTCACCTTAATCTAAAGGTAAGCTCTAATCCCCGTGTTAGCTTAGATCTAATCAAGGGAAAGAGATAAACCCCTAGATCTGGAGGTTGAGCTACCAATTAAGTGGTAGAAACTTTACGAAAATCCTGAGAAGGAAAAGCAAAGTGCTGCATCCCGCAGAAATAAGGTGTGAAGAAGTATTGAAGGAAAAATACCCGAGATCTTGCAATAGAATTTGGAATACAGGCTGGTTGGTTTTGATCTTGTATTCGAGAAACAAGGATATCTAATCGGTGAATATGGAGAATCAATTCCAATATTTAGGAAATCTTGGACATCTTGAATCCATATATAGAAACGGTAATGTATACTTCTTTGGAATTATTTGTTCATTTCGCGATAGTTTCGTTTCTCACGAGGCTGATTTAATCCATTTTATATATGCAATTTATTTTTCTTCGATTACGTTTGTTTTAAGCTTAGTTTGACATTATTCAATATTATAGGATTTTTAATTTTTGTTGTTTAGATAAAACCTTCAGTATGAGTTTTGAGTCCAAATAGTATGGAATTTTAGTAGTTGGGTAGTTTATCTGTAATTCGCTATCAATCTCTATGGGAATGATACCTGGACTTACATTCAGATTTTACTACTTGTATGGCTTGTGCACTTGTAGTGTCATAGACTGAACCCTTATTTTTAAATCATGAACATTAAGAGAAAATTATTTTATCAACCAAAATTATCGAGTAACATGGATACGAAAGTGTAAGGCTCTTGTAATTATGTTAATTTGAGGGGTTTTTACTAGTCTATATAGAAAAGGCAAGCAGTTTTTATGGCGCGTTGCGAGTTGAAGAATTAATTAGATCAACATTTGGACAAAATAAGGAAATGCTAATTTAGACATTTTATAAACGAAAAGAACAAAAATAGCTTTTGGCGGTGGCTACATCGGCCAGCTAATCTTTAACAAGCCATGTTGAAAATATTTGTTTAGTTTGACTAATCCTATTATCCCGAGTGTGTTTTGATTTCGGAAAACCTTTAATGCATGGAAAGCAGGATTACGACTGATTCTAGCGAGACAATTTGAGAGAACACTCGGGAGCTTAAGAAAGACAAAATGCGGCTTTGCCAGCTATGGCGGATGAGAGACATGACTAGACGGCGGAACAAGGGCTGACCAACGGGCTGCCATTACTAACACAATGGAGGATTTCACGGAGGCCCTGTGTCGGGAAGAGTGATACGTAATCAGACAGCCTCTTGTGGATGCAATAATTTGAACTAAAGCCGACCTTGATTATAATGTTTGACAACATCGGTTTGCGGTCATCCCGAAGACAACGAGCACACAGGAGAGATTTCTCGGGATGGCGAATCTGATGAAGCTGAATGGTGTGAGACTAGGGTGATAAAGTTGCATCTCTTTATTTTGCTGATAGATAGTAGCCACATGGTATGAATCATTACCTTATGGTTCGGTTGATACTTGGGAAGAGTTAGTAAAGCCTCCTACTTGGCGATTCTTTCCCCAGTCTCTCGGCTTGGAGAGAAGAAGAGATAATAGTATTCGACAAAGGGGAAGATGAGCCTATGTAGCTTGGGAAAAGATTCAAGAGGACTGCGAAGAGGTGCCCGTGCATGGAATAGATTTGAAGACCCGGATGGACATAGTGTATCATGCTTTAAATGATACATCTAAGGGCGTGTCGATGCTTCATGTTGTGGAGCATTGAGCAAAGCTATTGAGGCGAGATGCGTAGAAGACTTGGCAAAATGCAATATAAAGCTCCATCTAAGTTTTCAAGGAGCAATGAGAGGAAAGAGGTCATGGAGCTGAGCAAGATGGCGACCATGGAGGCAAAGTTGGATGCCATAATGCATAGGATGGACAAACAAGAGATAAAGATGCACATTGCTCATGAAATAGGAAGCGGTGGAAGAGAACTTATGAGAATAAGTCTTGATGTGCCAACGAGAAGAAGATTCTTATGGTCTTGAGGAGGTTAGAAATCGTGAGCAGACGAATTACCATTTCAAGCCAAGTCCTAACACTGCCCACACACTACAATCCAACCTTGAGAACCATGAAATTTCTCATATGGTGGATGGAGCATTACAAGGCCTAAGGCATGGGCGACATCCTCAACAAGGATATCGCTGACCACGAGTTCAATGATAGCATGAAGGTGGCAGTAGATGCTCGAGTCGGAGGACTCAACCATTTGAAGAACAAATCTTTGCCGGTTCATGGGGGACAACAAGAGGCTGTCTGATTCCATGAGCGAAGCGTCGACTTGGAAGCTTTCAGTCTGATACTCAAATGTTTCAGAAGAATGCTAGTGCCTCGTTGAAAAATTTGGAGACCTGATGAAATGGCCACTGAATATGCCAAATCGGAGCAAAGGGTACATTCCTAGTGACACTCGAGGAAGAACCAAGCGCATGACAATTGATTAAGAAATTGGGAGCGATTTGAGTAGCAACAAAGGGCGAAGGAAAGAATAGACTAGGCGAGAAAAAGAAGAGACTAAAAGGAGAAAAGAGCACCCAGTTGAACGACGAAGAGTAATGACCAAAAAGAAAGGAGTACCAGCTTATACTGCCAGTGCCATTTCCAAAGACGGAAGTCGAAGAGAAAGAGCAGGTTTTCTAAATTCTTGGACATTTTCAGAAAATAGAAATAAATATCCCGTTTGCGGAAGTGTCGTGAATGCCTCTTTATCTGCATTTACGAGAAGGAGATCTTGCGGCGAAAAGGAAGATAGCTGAGGAGGGAATAGTAAACGGTACGTGCACAACGGTCTTAGGTATCGACAAAGCTCGGCCAAAGATGAAGGACCACAGCGGTTCGCCATTCACACTCCCATAGGGAAATATGAATTCGAAAGCTTTATGTGATTTTAGGCGCCTAGTATAAATTTGATGCCTCTATCAGTTGTGCAGAGACTTAATTTGGGGGAACTTACCCCAACAACAATTACATTGCAGATGGCTGATAGATCAATGGCACAACCAGAAGGCATTCTTGAAGATGTACTTGTCACGGTTGGGAAATTCATATTCCTAGTGGATTTTGTTATCATGCAAATGGAGGAAGATACCCAAGTTCCTTTGTTGCTGGGAAGACCTTTCTTAGCAAGCTGTTTGCCTTGATAGATGTACGAAGGTGAGCGACACTCGGCGTTGGAAATGAAGCGGTGCATTTTAATAATAGGAGTTTGGAACATCGATGTAGATACAGAGACAGGTTGTATGGCTGCTTAGGAAACAATAGCCTTCTGTTGAATTGAATTCTGATTGTATCCTTCAACACTCTATCAATGAAATTGAGATGAATTTTCAATATCTTGAGAGTCTTGGTTGTGAAGTTATGCCTTCAAATTTGTTTAACAAGGAAACAGTCTCGAGTATAAATGAAAACAGTCAAGATGAAGTATGCAGCTAGAAACAGCAAACTCATGAGCAGGAAACTAGTGCAGAAGGGTTAACATTGAAAGAATTGCCCAGTTATTTAAAATATGAGTTTATAGAACCAGAAAAGAGAAAACCAGTTATCATATCAATTTGCATTGGTAGTAGAAGAACATAAGTTACTGGTAATTATGAAATACAAAGGGAAGCAATTACTTGGTCAATTGAGGATCTAGAATTATCAGCCCCTCAGTTTGCATGCACAAAATATTCTTTGGATGTGTACAAAAACTTCTATTGAGCATTAAAGGAGGATGAACCCAGTAATGAAAGAAGTTGTCAGAAAAGAAGTTATGAAATGTTAAATGCAGGTTTTATATATGCTATATCAGATAGTTCTTGGGTAAGCCCAGTGCATGTGGTTCCCAAGAAAGGTGGATTCACTATGATCATAAATGAAAGAATGGGCGATTCCTCTGGTATGGCGAGGATGGAGGGTGTGTATTGACTATAGAAAATTAAATCGCAGCGAAGAATCATTTTCCCGCCTTTCATTGATCGGATCTTTGGATAGGTTGGCGGGACACCCTCATTTTTGTTTTCTTGATGGATACTCTGGATATAACCAAATCGCTGTACTTTGAAGATCGGGGAGAGAAAACCACTTTTACATGCCCATTTGGTACTTTTGCTTAGGAGAATGCCATTTGGTTTGTGTAATGCTCTGGTACCTTCCAAAGATGCATGATGTCTATATTTATTTTCTGATATAGCGGAAGAAGTTATGGAAGTCTTCATGGATGATTTTACGATTATGGATCCGGTTTTGAGCGATTCTGCGTAACACGGGGACCCGATTACTTCAAAGGTGCAAAGACAAGAACCTAGCTCTGAATTGGGAAAAATGCCATTTTATGGTTACAGAAGGAATTGTCTTGGGGCACATGATTTATGTAGCAGGGCTTGAGGTAGACCAGGCAAAAGTTTCAATTATAAGAAATCTAATGCCACCCACTACGACGAGAATTAAGTTTCTTAGGGCATCTTTAGTTTTATAGAAGATTTGTCGAGATTTCTCAAAAATTGCTAGACCGCTATGCAGTGCTGGAAAAAGATACTAAGTTTCTATTTTGATGAATCCTGCCATAATGCATTTAGAGAAAATCAAATCCATACTAGTTGAAGCTCCATCATGGCAAAACAGTTGGAGCAGAGAATTTGAAATCATATTGTATTTTGATGATTTTCACGATAGAATTTGTATTGGGGCAGAAAGATGAAAAAGTGTTTAGGCCATCTACTATGCTAGCAAAACCTTTAATGAAGCTCAAAGAAAGTACTCTACTGCGAAAGGAGATGCGGCAATAGTGGTTGCATGTGAAAATTTTAGGCCATATATTTTAGGGTCCCATGTTGTTATACACATTGATCATGCAACAATTAAGTATCTAATGGCAAAGAAAGAAACAAAGCCTAAACTGATCAAGTGGGTACTATTATTGCAGGAATTTGATTTAGAAATAAAAGACAAGAAGGGTTGTGACAATGTGATAGCTGATCACTTGTCAAGAGTAGAGAAAACCCCTTTGTACAAGAGGAAGGAAGAGAAATAGCAAAATTTTCCGGATGGCCGGTTATTCAGTTGTCCTCAATCACGGTATGCGATATTGTGAACTGTAGCTTGTGGAATTGTATGCCACAAGAATTCAGCTATATGAGAGAAAAATCTAGAATTTGCCCGTGAATTTTACATATGGGATGACCCATTATTGTTTAAAAGAAGACAGTCTGATTAAGGAGATGTGTACCAGAAGATGGCAATGGAATTTCTAAGAATGTCATGCATCACCATATGGAGACATTTTGCGGGAGATAAAACAACCCACAAAATTCTCGGTCAATTTTCTTGGCCTACTATTTTTAAGGAGTACATTTTGAATGGGTGAGATTATGTGATCAATGCGAAGAATGGGAAATATCAGCCAAAGGCATGAGATGCCCTGCAAAGATGTTATCTGATGGTACAATTGTTTGATGTATGGGGAATGGATTTTATGAGGCCTTTTCAGTTTCATTTGGAAATATATACATACTCCTAGCTGTGGATTATGTATCAAAATGGGTTGAGCGACGGCTTGTCCAAAGAATAGTAATACGAGTTGTAGGTTTTTACAAGAAATATTCTCGGCCAGAGATTTGGGACTAGAACTATAATTAGTGATGGAGGAGCCATTTTGCAAATAAGGTGTTTGACAAACTCATGGCGAATGTAATTGTAAACATATTATGAGCTTGGCTTATCATCCTCAAACAAATGGGCAAGCTATGAGGAAATTTCCAACGAGGAGATAAAGTGCAGAAAAAATTTGTGAGTTCAGTGAAGAGATTAGTCGTTGAAGCTTGATGATGCACTCTGGGCATACAGGACTGCTTTTAAAACTCCCATTGGAATGTCCCCATACAGACTTGTCTTTGGAAAACCTTGTCACCTACCTCTTGAGCTAGAATATAAAGCTATGTGGGCCATCAAGAAGCTTAATTTTGATTTTAAAGCTGCTAAGGAAGATAGGCTACTCCAGTTAAATGAATTGGAAGAGTTGAGAAATGAAGCCTATGATAGTGCCAGAATCTACAAGGATAAAACAAAAAAAATGGCATGATCAATGAATTTTGAGGAGGGAATTCAAGGCAGGAGATCAGGTCTTGTTATTCAACTCCAGACTAAGACTCTTTCCAGGAAAGCTGAAATTCAAATGGAGTGGACCATTCTGGTGGTATCAAGCACACAGTTTGGGTCAGTGACACTTAGAACTAGCAATCATGAGGAGTTCAAAGTTAATGGTCAGAGATTAAAGCACTACCTTGGGAGAAAGCAATTGGAAGAGTAACCCTTAGTTTTGAACAAGGAAATTGAAAGCTTGAGAACAATAGCGTGAAAGTCGACTAAAGGCAAAAATTGAGTAGCTTTGTGGAAGGCAATCCACACCAGTTTGTTTTTAATTTTTCTTGTTATAGTTTAAAATTTCTGTTTTTAAATTTCTAATAGCATATTGTGATTTGATTCATTATTGATTGAAGAGTAGGTAAATATTTTTTTTTTTTAGTTTTACAAGACAAATGAAGATTGTGCGTGGAGAGTATCTCAGAATCAAACTTCAATCAAAGATAAGAGACCAAAAAGGGCAGATATTCTTCGATTTGATTTTAAAATTCTGTCTTTTATATAGCATGATTGGAAAGTTTGGGGAATTTTTATCTTGTTTTGGTGCTTAAATTTTGAATGTGATGCATAGTAGTTGTTGAATTCTGCATGATGAAGATGAATTGAAGCTAGAAGTTAATTGACTGAACTCGAATAAATTGAAATTAAGTATGAATTTGCGTGTTTATGTTTCGTCTAACATTAATCCAAAAGTTGTAAACCAAGAATGCTGATGTGAAAAATAAAAGTGGAAAAGAAAGTCAAATATCGAAACCGAGGTCACGATCGAATTAAAGAAGGGAAAGAACATTTTATGTTGCAACATCAAATTCCCGTCGTGGACCACATCAGGTCACAAAAATTTGAAGTCATACCAAAATAGTCAAAAAGTCAATAAAAGTGGATTTTAAACCCTCTCATTTTGGGCGTCCCAGTAGTTAAAAATTAGATTCATTGAAAATCATTAATTTGCAGGCTCAATACTTAATGTCACGACTCCCATATCATGACATTTAACCCAAATACCTATTCCACTTCAAATTCCATTAGGCTAATCACCCAAACCTTTCAATTCCCGGGTGATCATTCATTCGTAATCTTTGAAATAAATGTCAGGTAATCAAGAGAGTAAGATGAGAAAGGAATCGAAGAAGGGTTAATTAGAACCCATCAACCAGAGAAGCCCAAAGAAAAGGGAGAAAGGGCTCCAATTTGTCGCACAACCTTGTTAACAAATTAATCACTCTCGAGCAAGCTCAAGGTCTGCTGAACCAAATGAAGCAGGAGTTACAACCTTCAGAGGGAAGAGATAGGATTTTAGATCAAGAAATAGAGAGTTTTTCTCTAATTTGGTTATAGTCTTATTTGTAAGGAAAGCAGACAGTACAATATCGAAATGTTTTGATATTTGAATAAAATTCTTGCTGGGTCTACAAATCGATGAACATGATATATGAAATTTTGTTTGGTGGTCATTTTTTGTTTAGCATGATAAATAAATAAATGCCTTTTCAGGTAAGCAAGAATCAAATAAATAATTTCGTTCTTTCTCAAGAAATGTTAATTTCTTAAAGAATCAAGGCGTGAATGATTAAACTGAAATTGTGAGTATCGTTTACATTGTTTAATTTCAAGATAGATTGCAAAATTTGAAATTTGGTTATTGCCGATGGAACAAAAATACTGGGTTGAAATAATGTAAGTAGACAAAGAATAAATACAAGTCTTGGAAGAAATAATACACTTAGGTCAACAAAACTTATGAAACTTTGAGAGGAATTAGGAACATCTTCTGGGAAATTCAAGACTAAGAGTCCATAGTCCTAGAACTTGTTAGATTATTGATTGAGGCGAAATCTAAGTGAAAACAGCCAACAAGAAATGATAGAGGACATCCTTGGCAGATTGAGCTTTCTAAGCCTACCTCAATATATGCTTAAGATATTCTCTGGGGCTCCTTGATTCGAGCAAAATAAGCCTTTATTTCTTCAATAAACAAGAATCGGAAACCTAAATTCCCTTCCTTGCAATAAACCTGCAGCAAAGAGCCCAAATTATCCAAATTTTTCAGAAAAAGTTTACTATAAAGAAAGAAACAAGTTTGGGGGATAAATATTTCCAAATTTTTACAATGAAGGAGGTGAAGAAGTAAAGAAGCAAAAGCTAGTGAAATAAGGAATAAGTTTTGTCTCAGGGCTCATTTCCTCGAATATTAAGCTCAGAGGGGGGTGTTTAACACCTAGCAATCCTAATACCAACTGGTATGAGTTGTTAGGCCCAAAGTTCCCTAAGAGTAATAGAAAGCCTAAGAAGACAAAACATTGCACTATTCCCAATCCTAGAAAAACAAAAGCAAAGAGTTAAAAAAAAAAAAAAAAAAAACAAAGGAACTGGCTTGAATAAAGTGCATATGGAAATTAAAATTCCTAAAAACGAATTCAACATGAAGATGAATCAGGCCAAGATTGAAGAGAATCAGCAAGAACAAACAAGAAAAAGGGTGAAAGTTGAAGGCAACAAGTATAGAGAAAAGGTGGAAACTGGGTGATTTACAACTTAAAATTTTTCATTATCTACCCAATTACCTAAGCCAAACATTACGTTCGAAAGACCTCATTGATTTTGAAGGTTGAATTTACCTACATTAAGGAGATCAATATGAAAACAAGCCTACGGGACTTTGACAAACAGCCCAAGAAAAACTCCCGTAAGATTAACTACATCCAACATGAAGATGAAAAGGATCAAGACCGCACACACACACGTAACAAGACTTGTTGGAATAAACCGCTTAAAATTACATTAGTTCATCAAGAAATTTAGATAGAAGTATACTATGTCTTATTCTTGAATCCAAACCGAAATTTAAAATGATGTATCTCTTAATTCCGGGACAAGGTGGAAATGAGAAAGACTGGTGGTATGAATAAAAAAATGTCCTTAAAATTTTCTAAGCTTATTTGTTTGAGGACAAACAATTTTTTCTTTCTTGCTTAGTGGACAAGAAAATTTTAAGTCGGGGAATTCCAAGGAGTCCAAAAACTCATTAGATTCAACTACTCAGTATATTACGAGATAAATGTTGACTTGTTTATTTAAATGTGGATATTTTACTCAAATTTCATTTGCATGAAAATACGCCAGGTTTAAATCTAGCAAAATCAGAAGAAACCAACCCACAAAGAGACCGAGGTCAAAACTGAAAATTTAAGTCACGAGAAGCTCGGGCTTCAAACATTCCAAATCACGACATCAACAAATCTCGCTTGAAGAAGAAATAGAAACTTGAACAACAAGTGAAGTTGTGACTTGAAGAAGGAGGTTGCTGGCTAAAGAAAACGTGGTCGAGACTAAAGGAAATAATCAAAGTGAAGAAATTGGCGTCGCGACATCACTTTGATGTCGCGACGCCAAAAGAATAGTGAATGATGTCACACCACTCGAGGTCGACAAGGATCCGTCTATGAAGGCCACAAGAGAGGTCTTGCAAAAAGAAAGAGGTTGCAACTAGCTTTAAATGCAGTACTGATTTCATGTCGCGACACCACTATGATGTCGCGACATAAAAACGCGAAGATCTCAAAGTGCAACTAAAAATAAGAGTTTGAAAGGGGAGGTCGCAACCCGTAGCCAAATAAGCACTCTCGCTAAGAACCGAACTTGCGACCTTTTACAAATCAAGGATTAGAAATGATGTAATTACTCATTAAGGTCGCGACCAAGAAGAGTTTAGCGTAAGAAATTAAGGTCAAGGACACCACCCCGAGGTCACGACTGAAAATGTGTGGAAGTTGGAGGAAATTTGTTGCAATCGTAGAACCGAGGTTACAAACTTAAGAAAGAAATGGAAGAAAAGAGGTCGCGACATCACCATGAGGTCGCGACATAAAATTGAAACATATGAAGGTAAGAAGACCACCAACATAATGATTCGTGCCACAGTAGGCTGAGCTGAATCAACAATATTTATATACCTGTTCTCCCACGCGTAGTCAAGCTACCGGCAAAGATAGCGGGGTTCAGTGGCTCAACACTCTGGACGGGTTTTCATCCTAGAAATGGTTTGCAAGTGCAACGGCTGTAAGGCTTTATTTGACTCTTGGAATCGGCTTTCAAAAAATGTGGCGGCCAAAACTGATAATTGTAAAACCGGAAGTTAAAGATGAAAAAAGTTAACTTCAAGAATTAGGTCACTAACTCAAGTGTTGTAAGAAACAAGTGTCCCTGGTTTTATCCTCACAAGCAACTCCATAGTCCCTCGGTATAACCGGATCTATGTTTAACTAGCAAACCTCACCTATGAAACAACTCCTATTTGAGTCAATACAGTAGCATGCGCTATGGCCCCTCATCGCTTAAACCCTAACATTTAATATCATCTCAAAGGCTCGTAAAGACCATCTAAAGAATCACAGTCCTAAAGCATGGAGAGTATTGGCCAAATCAATAACATTAAATGCTATGCAACCCTAATTTGAGAAACCTAACATATAAATATCATTTTAGAGGCTCAGAAGACTATCTGTGTTAATCACAAGACTTCACCGACATGACTGATTCTAAAGCAATGGAGAGTATCGGGCCAAATTAATGACATTCAATGTTATGCAACCATGTTTTGAAAATATAAGGGCCATAAATACACTACATGTAGCTTTTAGCACAAGAGGACAACATGTATTTGCCCCACCACTGCTAGCTTCCTTCCTCTTCAAAGAAGGAGGCTAACTCTGCGATCTCGAAATGGCCATCCTCAAGAGGTGTGTTTGGCAAATTCTTATGAGAGAAAGAAGAGAAGAGTATAAAAAATAAAAGCAAAACCTAAAATAAAAGACTTTATTTACAAAAATAAAACTTACAAAAATATCTTCTCCACAGATTGTTGCTCCCCCCCTTTTTAGGTTACAAAACGAGAGGGGTTTAGTGGCGCCTCCTCAAGGTATGAAAATACCAAAACCTAAGTGAAATTGGCTAAGTTATAGGACAATTAAGCAATACACCAAGCTCTGGGAGGCGGTTTGCATTAATTACAAAGCATGATCTAGGCATCAATTTTCGTTTAGGTCAAGAATCTCGCTAATTAGCGAAATCAACAAGTCTAAATAAAACAAGAAATTTTACAGGTGGGCACTCGCATAGCGAAATTTCGCTAAGCTAGCGAAATTTTCGCGGAGTAGGCTTAATCAATTATTTCGCCATGAACAAAGGTAGCTTAAATTTGGAGTGGTCTAGCGAAATCTGGTACTGCTAGGTTGTAAATTTTCGCTAAGGTCATAAATTTTCGCACCTTAGCGAAAATTTTCGCAGTTTTCTTAGCGAAAAATTCCCGTGATTGCTGATCCTTTCACCGCTTTCATCCCGCTTCAACCGTGACGACTTTTCTTCACTACTTTTGTTTTCTCATTGATTCGGGCTGGTCGATATCGAGACTTGAATTCCAACTTCATGATTCATCCTTTGTATTGAGATTGAACTCCAAGAGTGCATAAATACCGCAAAACAACCAAAATACCTCTAAATGCAGATAAGCCGCTTACTAAGAAGACCAGAACACTTTAATCAGAGTAATGACATGATTAATGCGCAAAAAGCACTCAAAACCTATCTAATATAGGGTTCAAAATTGCACTTTTTGGGCATTAATCACATAATTGCGACCAAGAAATCAAAGTCACAACATGAAGTCATCATACAAACAGAAAAGTGGTCGCAACCTAAACTCACGCGTCGAACTCGTGGTCGAAGAATGAAGACAATGATGTCCGACTGCGTCACTAAGTAGGTGATCTCGGAATCAACAAAATTTGTAGTCCTGTTCTCCCACGGCCGTAGTCAAGCTACCGCAAAGATAAAGGGTTCAGTATTCGAACACGGGGATGGGTTTTCATCCTATGAATGACTTGCACGCGTTGGAAAATGGTGAGGCTTTTGCTTTGATTGGATTTTGTTTGCTTTCAAAATAATGTGAGTCATTTAGTTATCAATAACTGTAAAAGCTTAAAATTAAGTGTGAAATGATAACTTTGAAGATTTAGGTCACCAACTTGATAACATGGGGTGAACAAGTGTCCTCGGGTTATATCCTCGCATTATGACAAGCAACCTATAGTCCACACCATAACCGGATCTTTGTTTAACTAGCAAACCTAACCCTAGAATCACTCCTATTTGAGTCAACACAGGTAACATGCATTTACAACCCCTTTTAGTTTGAAACCCTAACACTCAACCTCATTTCAGTGGCTCGTAAAGGCCATCTAAAGAATAACAAGCAGATCTACAATAAGTATGCAATCGTAATTCTAAAGCATGGTAAGTATCGCTGCTGGGTAATGACATTAAATGATATTCAACCCTAGTTAGAAAGTACGGAGCCTATAAATACAAAAGACTCGTAGCATTTAAAACATGAAGACAACTCCGCAACTCCGCCCCACAACCAAGCTAGCTACCTTCCTCTTCAGCGCAGTGGGCTTAGCCAAGCATCTCGAGTTGTCATCCTCAAGAGGGTTATTCGGGTAGCCTGGGGAAAATGAGAGAAAGAGGAGAGAGAAGAGAGAAAACCCTAACTCGGTTTCGCGGAGATATTTACATAAATGAAAATGTGTCAAAAAGACTGCTTAGGTTACAAAACCACAGGGGGTTTATATGTAATTCACCCAATGTATGAAAATACAAGAAAGCCTAACATTTACTAAAAAACAAGGGACAAAGAAGCAATACACCAAAATGAGGCTCATTTGCATTAATTACAATAAAGACGACAAGGGAGGAGATTTCGCCAGGCACACTTTCGCTTAGGTAGCTTAAAATTTCGCTTAGGGTAATGGTACTCGCTGGGTAGCATCAAGATTAGAGTAGATAGCGAAATCAAAGAATTTCGCTTATAATCGCCAATTTCGCTACACTAAATTTCTCGCTAGCCTAGCGAAATTTTTAGAGAGATAGCTTAAAATGTATAATTTCTAGCACTGATTAGTGAAATTTGAAAGCCTAATAATTTCTCACTCGGCTAGATCGCAAATTTTCGCTATGATTGCGAATTTTCGCAATCCCAAATAAATTTTCGTAATCATAAATAAATTTCCGGGTTTGCATATTCTTTACTCGCCTACACCCAGATCTTCCACTACATCCATTTTCATCACTTTGCCTTCATTCCTTCATTGAATTTTTGATATGCTCGATGGCCGATAAATGTCCAATCT
The DNA here is from genome assembly GCA_016808115.1 of Tetrastigma voinierianum. Taxonomy (NCBI): domain Eukaryota; kingdom Viridiplantae; phylum Streptophyta; class Magnoliopsida; order Vitales; family Vitaceae; genus Tetrastigma; species Tetrastigma voinierianum. The sequence continues at coordinate 400,196 of JAEQBH010000480.1, read as the reverse complement.
TCATAGTTCAAAGACATATATCGATATCAACTCTCAAGGTATGCAAAAACCTGTAAAACAACCAAAAATAACCTCAAAATGGCATAAGTGATACTAAGTAGACCCTAACACTTCAATTGGCTTAATTGACATGATTAGTGCGCAAAAAGCACTCAAAACCTATCTCAAATAGGGCTCAAAATAGCACTTTTTGGGTACTAATCAATGTCGCGATATGTAACTGAGGTCGCGACATCAACACTGAAGGAACACTGAGCAAATGAGGTCGCGACCACAAACGATGCCGCAACCACTGATCAAAGCAGTTGCAAGACAAACTGGTTGCAACTTAAAGAAAGAGGTCGCGACTGATCACGAGCAATCAAGAGTTGCTCGCGACATCAACTCGAGGTCGCCGACAGACAAATGAAATACTTCTTCTTCGAGTTCCACCTAGAGCATTTTAAGATTCGGCCCAAATTCTTTTACAAAGATAAAGGATAGCTTTTAGAAGAGTAAAGCGCTTCCGTCTCACCTTAGTGCTGGAAAAGAAGAGAACCTGTATATTTTAGAGTAGATTTTATTTTTTTTATTTTTATTTTTAGTTTCATTTTCTGGTTTGAATCTGCGAACTGTGCAGAGACGAGTAGAGCTGGATTTTTAGTTCTATTATTTTTCTTAAGAATTACTGCCTTAAAATTTATGAAATCTAGACAAATTTCTGGAATTCATTTCTTCTCGCTTTATTGCAATTACAAGAATATGGATCGGGTGCTCCACTTAATTGCAGCTGCAAGAATCAGAAGGCACTGGCTGATTTGATTAGTATATTTATAGTTGGCAGCTCTTCCCTGCATAAATTAGGGGAGAATTAATTTGGGTTCGCTTTTTTACTTAATCAGGTCCTTGAATGGATAAGTTCTGGCCAGTAGTACCTCCTGGTTACCATTTCGAGGGGAATGTATCTTACTCTAATATCTGTGATGCCTTCACAAGGACAGTACAGACAGATTCCTAAGAGTCGAGAGAGCATTTTTCTCGGGTATGTTAGACTACCATTGACGAATCAACAGGTCCGAGAGTTCATTTGATAAATCCTATCTGGCCATAATTGAAGCTTCGAGGTGTATTTAACAATATAAATAATCGTAGAGTTCGTTCTTAATCTAAAGCAAAGTTCCAACTCTGCAGGTTAGCTTAGATCTAATAAAGGGAAAGGATAAACCCCAGATCCGGGAGGTTGAGCTACCAATTAAGTGGTAGAAACTTTAAGAAAATCCCGAAGGAAAAGCAAAGTTATGGCCACAACAGAAATAGGGGTAAAGTATTGAAAGAAAAATACCTTATATCTTTTGCAGAATTTGGAATATTGTGTGTAGTTGGTTTGATTCTGGTCTTTCGAGAAGCAAGGATATCTAATCTGAATATGGAGAAATCCAATTCCAATATTAATTATAGGAAATTTCTGGACACATCCAGATCCATATATAGAACAAGAGCAATGTACTTAATCACTGGAATTGACTGTTTACTGTATTTCACGATAGTTTTGGTTTCTCAAGCAAGAACATGATTTAATCCATTTTTGTTATGCAATTTATTTTTCTCTTCAAGCACGTTGTTTTAAGCTTAGTTTGACATTATTCACTTTATAGATTTTTAATTTTGTTGTTTGGGGATAAAACCTTCACTATGAGTTTGAGTCCAAATAGTATGGAATTTTATAGCTGGGGTAGTTGGATCTCAGAATTTGCTATCAATCTCTCGTGAGAATGATACCGACTTACATTCAAATTTTACTACTTTAGCGGTCTGTGCACTTGCAAAGGTCACTAGACTAAACCCCTTATTTTTAAATCATGAACATTAAGAGAAAATTATTTTTATCAACCAAAATTATCCAGTATATGGAGTGCAAGAGAAGTGTAAGGCTCGTAATTATGTTAATTTGAGGGTTTAGTCTATATAGAAAAAGGCAAACAAATCCATCGCACCTTTTCTCTATAGGTAGTATAGTTCCTTTTGTGCTGATTCAAGGTTTTGTTTGGAGCAGATCTATAAGGTTTTCCACCTTCTCTTTGGCCCAAGAATCGCCTCCAATAGCAAGCATCATTGCATCACATCACCTCAAAAGGTAACTGCCAATTGGGTGCCTGCATCTATCGTGTAGCTGGGTCAATGGGACCACTTTCAAAGCACTCAGATAGTCTCTCCATAAATTTAATCTTCTCGAGCAGCTTATAAAGGCTTCAGCAATCTTCTGAAAGTCCTGATAAATCAGAATGCCTCATGGCCAAGGAATCACAATTGTTTTTACATTTGTTCGGGAAGGCATTGAAATAAGTTCACTTGCTCTCACAACTTCATTCACCTACTGGAAATGACATGCCCTAGCACAATCCCTTGGTTCACCATAAAATGGCATTTCTCCTAGTTACGCACCAGGTTCTTTTCAATGCACCTCTGCAGGACAACTTCAAGATTAGTCAGACATTCTTCAAAATCACTTATTCGTACACATGGTAGGTGATACGAAATCACCACATTTAGATCAATTTTTTCAAACATCATTATCAAGCTACTCGCAGTATAGTGGTCTGTGGTCACTTACAGGATGTAGAGTTTTCTTCGATAATGGATTTAAGTGAAGTAAAAATACAATTTGGTTTGATTTAAGGTAGATAAAACAGGGGTTCGGGGTGGTTTGCAAACTAAAATAAGAAAATAACTCCTGAAGTATCACACGGTTTTAGGTCCTAAGGCAAAATGAGAGGTCCTCTGTCTATTTCTCGTGATTGGGAGGATGTCATAGGTCATCTCTCGAATTGGATCTTCATTTAGTTTTAAAAAACTAAACCCTAATAATTTTCGATATAAAGTATTTATTGCATATTTTGTTCCTTTTCGTTGAAATCTATCTTGACTCATCCTACAATGATTCAGAAGGGCAACTAATGAATCTCAATGGATCTAAAAATAAGCATCCACTGAACTCTAAAAGATTACCAAGTATTTATCAAAGAGGATGCACTTACAGTGAAAATATAACCTCTTAACCTACCTCCAAAGGTTCAGAAGAGCACCACGGATATCGCTGTATCTAAAGCAGAATACATCGACCTGTAAGTTTGCCAAGTATTGGCTAAAGAAAGTACATCAAAAGCTGGCCTAGAGTTGAAAATTTAGGAACCAAATGTCAAAACTGGCTATGAGTTACTGTAGGGGAACCACCAGGCACTTCGCGATCCTACCTCAATCACTTCTACTTCAACGAGGAAGTGGTTTTAGCCGCTCACTCCTCCAAGTTGTCATCCTCGAGGGTGCTTGGAAAACCAAGAAAAATGAGAGAAAAGAGGAGAGAGAAGAGAGAAAATGAGAGCCAAAAATGGGGCCCGTAAATTTCCTTGGCAAAACTAAAACTTAGTAGTCAACAAAGGTTTTACAATGGCTTATAGTCTTACAAAATGTGAAATACCAAATAACCAAACTAGAATAATTATTAAAGGAGGGTAGAAATGAGAAAACAAAACGGAGTCGTTTAAAACACAAAAACAGGAGTAGACAATTTTCGCTATGCATAGTGATTTTCGCTATGATAGCGAAAATTACAGCGTAGCGAAATATGCCAGCACAATAAAATGAAATTTTCATGCAAAGCACTTTCACTATGATAGCCAAAATTGCTATAGATAGCTAAATTCGCCATCATAGCTTAAAATGTCCAAGATAGCGAATTCTTGCACACAAGCCTGCCACTGCTCCATTGCTTATCATGCCATTATTCCCATCGAGACTTTGTAAGCTTTGATATTCTTCATTCCCGCTTGTCAAATTGGATAAAAAAACCTATATGAAATTTATTGAAATCAACCCGACATTACAGGATTGGATTGACACGTATAATCTGGCTTCCACCCCGCAAAACTACAAAAACAAATTTCTGAATGCAATCAAGGCACAGGACCCAAATATGTCAATCGGGTTACTATAACACTGGGCACACAAAAAGCGCTCAAACCTATTAAAAATAAATCGTAAAATAGCACTTTGGGCAATTAATCACACTCTAACCTACACATCACAGTCCCTTAGTAAATGTAAGAAATAACAAAAACATATAAAACTATAACAAAATAACGCTCACAAAAATGGTATTTCAAAAAGGTTGTGAATGAGCAATGCCTAACCTCGCAAAATCATCAAAGCCTCATTGTCCAATAATTATCATGAGAAAAATGAATGTCATACAAAATTACATTAAAAGAGCCTCCTTCGAATCAACCAAAAACTTCCACCAAATCTAAGGTTCGCTTGATCGCCATCAACAATAAAACCCGCTAACCGCACTTCACCCCCAACCCAGAAGCAATACCAATGACCCAGTTAATGCCAACTAACCTAAATAGATCGTGATCCACCTCTTATTCCACAATTTTGCGTTAGGTGCAATGTCGATGAACTCAGACCACCAAAGTCCATGTAACTAGGATCTACCGATGACTCCTAACCACCTGTAAGGCTAGTGGCACCAAGAAAGGATCTTCGACCACAAACTCTTCGGGATTTCACCCCTGACCGAATGATTTCCCAAACTCCAAAGACCTACAACTTGCCAAACTCCACCTATCCACTGTAACTTAACACTAAGCCTGGCTCCCAACCGTTGAAGGTTTAGTGGCACTGGCTTAAAGGCTTCTTATATACCCCTGACTGTTCGTTTCAAGGCAAAGCGTTGTAATTCTTTCTTTCTTTTCTTTCTTTTTTTTCTTTTATCTTTTTTTTTTTAAGACGCATTGGCCTTCTTTCCATGTGGTTCTTAACCTAATAAAGGTAGTCAACAAGACTAGATAGGTTATTGCAAAGTAAATGAGGTTACATTTTTCAAATTATCATTGAAACCTCGTGTGATTAGTTAAAGGTGGAAGAAAATGGTCGAAGCAATCGTAGTTCAACCGATCATCCATCAATTAAGCATGGAACAATCTAACATCAATAGAATCGACAAAGTTTCACTTTTCAAACTATGAGCTAGCAACACACACAAACTCGCTGCAAATTGGTCCAAATGAAAAAGTGTTGTATATAGCGTATAATGTTTTATGTAGGGGTGGTGGGAACCCAGCTTTACCGAACATCACAAAATGGGCTTGCTCAATATAAAACAAAAATAAATGCCACTTCCTTCGCTAACTTTCCCCCCAACTAAATGTCACATTATCCGTAATGGGTCTTGGATTGGAAAGTTAGAGAAGGAAGTGTTACCTCCTTGATGAGATGTGATCGTTGTTGGATAGGAGACTTCACAATCTTTCCATCGACACCTTATTCACTCCATTTGGGCTTCAAATAAACAAGTTAGGAAAAGAAAAGAGAGGAAAAAAGTGACCAGTTGGAGCATTTTTAAAATTACACCTTCATAATAATTTCAAAATTGTTCTTTATGGAAATATTTGGATTCTACACTTTGGGTCGAATCATAGCATCAAAAACACCAAAACCAGTTCGGGATGAAGTTATGAGCCAAACAAAATCGAGGCAAAACAACAATATAGGGGCGAAATTTGGCCGCTTATCACTAAATTTCATGGCAGCCATAAATTTTCGCTATGTCTAATAAAGCGAAATTTTTTGATTTTGCTTCTATTTTAAAAAAATAAAATAAAATAAAAAGTAATAATAGTAAAATAAAAAAAAAGGAAAATAAAAACAATTTTTTTTTTTTTTTAGAATTTTTTGAGACAATTTTTTTTTATATAAAAATAAAAACAAACGCTTTTTTTTAATAAAAAAATTATATGTATATATATATATATATATATATATAGTATAGTTATATATATATATATATATATATATATTTTTTTTTTTACCTTACTTACTGCTATTTTGTCTTTACAGGACGGTGAGTGATATTTCTTTCGCTTTATGGTCACAAAAATTTCGCTATCACAGTAAAATTTCGCTATATGCCAGATAAATTCATACTTTTGCCGATCTTCATTGGCTCAAATTTACCCCAATCAAAATTAACACAAGAAAATTAAGAAAATTTGCGTAAAAGTGAAAAACATGCTGTAACAAAGATTAACTTAAAATTAGTGAAAATCTAAAAAGAAAATTATAGAAATCCAAATAAAATACGATAAAATAAAATAAGACAAAAATTAAACAAAAAGTAGGGGAAGACTGTGTTCCCCGTTCACTTCTTTAGGCCTGGAGGCATCGAACCGACTGAGCTCAAAAATGCCGGGTTCGTGCTCAAACTGAACTACCGAATTCAACCACCGTGCCATGCGGTATGTGCAATACTATCTTCTCTTTGAGGTAGTGGCAAATTTGCATAATGGCCACTAATCTCTTGAAGCTAAAGATAGGCAAAGTGATGGGGTGGCCTTTTCGTAAGTGCCTGATCTGTCAGGCCGCAGAGTATATACTTGGTCAGGAGAGAGTGCTTCTGGCAGTGGGCTGTTTATGGCTCGCAAAGGAACTGGGGCTTTTCTATTCTTCCTTTCCACTACCCCTCCCCGCCTCAACATTGGGAGGTTTCTTCTTTTTCTCCCATGGACAGATAACAACACCAATACAACCGAGGTTCAAAATTTCTACTGTGTCTTCAGTGGCTGTCAGACACTCCGGCTCCTCCACCATGGTTTTAATTTTTGGCACTCTTTCCTCTGATTTTCTCCCTCTGATGATCATGCCATTAAGTGCTTCCTAAATGGGGTAATGCAGGTCATCAATTTTCTTATCCATTCTCAATTTAGTTTACTGAATCTTTGTCCAAATCACCTTCCACAGATAATTCTCTTATTCAATGGGTAATATCCCCATTCTCTGCCACAAAGTCATCCACTACATCCGGTAAGGTCCAAAATGGCTAATCAAATGGAGGGATTGATCGTGGGTGGCTGAGGTGATCGAGGAGTTGAAGCATAAATGGAGGTTCAAGAGGAGCACATCAGTGGAGGTCTACTCTACGAGGAATCGTGTGATTCTGTTATGGTCAGGCACTACCACATGGGTGAACTCATCCATTGGTTTCATAGGGTCCCTCATGGACATGTAAGCTCTAGGGTTTCTTCCATGTGGTACTCACTATACTGCTCTCCCCTTATGTGTTCATTTGATTCTACTTTAAGCCCACTGAAAACACTGATTCCTCGCAAAGAAAACTGTGTATAAATGTGCTTCACAAAAACAACTCAGCACCGTTTGTTTTTAATATGAAACTAAAAGAAAATGACGTTGAATATAAAAGCAATTCACCAAGATGGTGATGAGGATCACAAGTGTTTCACAAACCTTCACTGAGACTAAGGCACCTTCCCTGAACGACGCCATCGGATTCGTGGGCCACGGGCAGGTGATACTAATCAACAATATTTGTATCCTAAATTTTCTCCATCAGCCAGAGTCAAGCTACCAGAAGATAGTGGTCTAGGTCAACAAAGATGGGTTTTCGTACAAATGATTTAAGTGAAGTCAAAAATGGTGAATTTGGTCTGATTTTGGCGCGGTGATAAAAAACAGGGCTGTGGTTTGCAAACTAAAAAATGAAGAAAAAATAAGAAAAAGAACTCCTTGAAGTATCACTACCGGGTTTAGGTCCCAAGGCAAATGAGAGGTCCTGCTCCATTTCTCAGATTGGAGGATGACAGGCTTCATTCTAATCACCTTCATTTATTTAAAAACTAAACCCTAATAATTTTCCGATATAAAGGCTTATTTAGCATTTGGTTCCTTCAGCTGAGGACTCCATCTCGACTCATCCGCATTGATTCGCAAAGGGCAACCAATGAATCTCTAATGGATCTAAAAAATTAAGCATCCATCAACCCTAAAGATTACTAAGCATTGATCAAAGAGGATGTACTTACAGCGGAAAATATAACTCCTAACCTACCTGAAGGGCTCAGAAGAGCAACTAGACTGATATCGTTGTATCTTAAAGCTAAGAATACACTGAACCCTTAACCATCCCCTCCCAAGTTGTCATCCTGGAGGTGTTTGGCAACCAAGAAAATGAGAGAAAGAGGGAGAAGAGAGAAAATGAGAGCCAAAAAAAATGAAAATTCGTGAAATCTCCTTCCAAACTAAAACTTGTAGGCTCAGTCAAAGGTTTTACAAATGGCATATAGCCTTACAAACATGTGAAATACTAAAATAACCAAACTAGAATAATTACAGTGAGGGTAGAAATGAGAAAAACCAAAAACGGAGTCGTTTAAACACAAAAACAGGAGCAGACAATTTTCGCTATGCATAGTGGTTTTCGCCATCATAGCGAAAATTCGCTATCATAGCGAAAAATACAGGCATAGCGAAAATTCGCTATGATAGAGAAATTTAGCTTACTGGTAGCGAAAATGTCCAACATAGCGAATTTTGGTAATCAGTTTCTCGGCTACTGCTCCATTGCTTCGCGCTACTATTCCCACTCAGACTGCTCCATTTCTTCCAAGCTTTGATATTCTTCTACGTTCCCTACTTTATTTAACTTGATAAAACCATATGAAATTGATGGAAATTAACCCACTTTGTTATGATTGAATTGACACGTATAATTTGGCTTCAATTCCTATAAATTACAAAACAACCTCTGAAGGTAATCATGCAATAGGACCCTAACAGCTACACACTGGGTTAATTATAACACTAAAGAGACACGTAAGCGCTTCAAAACCTATTAAAATACCAGGTTCGTAATAGCACTTTTTGGCACTAATCAATCACCTCAGATACAAAGTGGATGTCATCCATGTAGACTTCCATTATGCGCTCCACCATATCGAATATACTAAGCATACACCAAGGTGTGGTCGTAAAGACGAAAAAGGGACATCCTCCAGGTATAAGTTCCAAAATGGACAAGCAAAGGTGGCTCTTTCTGATCTTCCGTGTAATCATCATCCGAAAGTACTCGAATACCCATCTAAAAAGCAATAGAATGGGTGCTCAGAAACTTTCTCAAGAAGTTGATCAATGAAGGGCAGTGGGAAGTGATCTTTTCTTGTTACTGCATTGTGCCTCCTGTAATCTATGCATACCCTCCAACCAGTGGTAAGGCGAGTAGACACATCCTCACCCTTTTCATTTTAATAGTTGGTCACCGACTGGCACCACTGGTCACTTACCCAAGTGCTATCGATATCAGTAAAGATAACGGCCATAGCAATCCCAATGCGAACTACCTTCTCGCATGGTGATCCAATCTCCTGTACGCCAATGCCTTTGACCTCAAATGTGACAGGTGCAGATTGTTGGGCCGATGCCTTTTAACTGAAATTTTCCACCCCAAAGCTTGCTTCATCTTTGATCTGAGGAGGTGCGCCAGATTGTCCTCCCGCTGAGTGGTCAGAGGACGAGAGCTACAATCAGACACCATTATATTTTCCCAAAATGGTATATTTTAATTCAACAGTAGTGAGATCCAAATTAAGATATTCCTTTTCCTCTTCTCCGCCAAGAAGGTAGAATTTCCACCTCTTTTCTCCAACACCCCTACAGCAGGCTCATGCATTGAGGTTCATGTTGCTCTTGAAGGCACTCAAACAACTCCTGGGTTAGCACATCTTGCACTTGCTGCTCATTAGCCTGTTATTCAAGAATTGTACCTATTATGCAGACTTCTTCACAGTCATCCTCCATTGGTTGCATATGCCTTTTACTCAAGTGGAAGATATTGAGTTCCAAAGTCATGTTCCCAAAGGTGAGTTGCATAACCCCGTTTCGGCAATTTATAATGGCATTCAAAGTAGCCAAGAATGTCCTTCCCAAAATATAATGGGTACATGGTTGGCCCCACGCAATCGCTCGTTGCACATAAATCCACCGGTGTAGAATTTGTCCACTTGTATTAGAACATCCTCAATGGTCCCTTTTGCATTTTAATAGACCCGCCGCCAGAGACAAGGTGGATAAGTGGGCTTCACCCTCCCAAACCAAGCTGCTTGCATATGGAATATGGCGAGGTTCACACTAGCTCCCATGTCTAGTAGTAGTTTTTCTACACAAGTGCCCCCTGTCAATTTAGATCAGAGGGACATCCTGCATTTATACTTCACAGAGTTCACTAATGATAGTGACCATTATTTCGCCAAAAGGCCTTTTTATTCACATTAAAGCCTCACTGCAGCATAAGTCCTTCAAAAAATTTTGTATATGGGACTTTTTGCTTTGATCATATCTAAGAGGGATGTCTACCTTTCACCAAGTACTTCTAAAATTTCATTCGTTAACCGAATTTTTGCTTTTTCATGCCTGTGGGGAGTGAGGGGCACTGTGGTTTCACCTCTTCTTCATCGTTATATTCTTCCTCGTGGTTCAACCACCATTGAGCTTTTTGTCAGGTTCAGACTCAAGGGGTCTTAGTTTTTGCCATACTTCTCAAAGTCAGTTACTGCTTAACTTCATCAATCTTTCATCGGGATCACTGCAAGAGCCTATCTCATGATCTCCCTAGGGTTTGCCGTGTCCTGAAGTGAATTTTTCAGACCTCACGCTGGTTAGACAACCCGAAATGGAACTTGCAACTCGAATTTATGTCATTTAATCTTTGTCGAGTGAGCCTCTATTGTTTCAATTTTCTCTCGATTAGTTTGAACATTCAACATCTTTTGTTCCTCCTGGGCCAAAGGCAATCATGCACCACTGCTTATTAAATTCATCAATTGCCTGCCCAACAGATAGCAATGAGGCTACCGTGGGATAGTCATGAGCTAAATCACGCGTTCTCGGGGAGCATATGCAGAGGTTTGGCTTCCATGATAGGTTTGGATGATTCTCCAATTAGGGTTATAAAGGCATAAGGAGCATTTGTAGGTGGTTTATTTTTGGCCTAAGACATGGGTATGCCTGCATTAAGTCCTCACCGAAGGAACTACAGGAAAATGCCCTGTGATGGCTACTTTGTATCGACACCATAAGCAGTCGGCCGAGATGCAGCAATTCATATCTACCACTTGCACTCGCGCTCGATTCTATCAAGTCTCCAACCTTCTGGGAAAGTAGTCATTGCTTCATCCCCGTGTCTTCTCAGTGATAAATTCCTCCCTTGATGGGCCAAGGCCTCATTCTTTCCTCGCCTCGATTCAAGTTCATCCCATGCCTCGAGGCTCCCCACATAGTTCAAAGTTCATGGCTTCATCCGGTTCTTGCTCGTAAAGTCCCTCCACACATGGTTTCCAAATAGTTGCTTCATGGCCGAGACATACCATCATAAAAGTGGTTCATAAGCATCCATGTATCAAACCCATGGTGTGACAATGAGACCGACGGTCTCCATGAATCTCTCCTAACACTGATAAACTACTCATTATCGTAGGCCAGTAAGTGTAGATTTGCTCTATTCAACCGCTGGTCTAGGTTGTACCGAAAATTCTTCCAAAATTCAGCTTGAAGATCGCCCACTCATCTGTTCTCGCCCAAAGAATTGAGCCAAATCTTTAGCCTCATTTTTCAAAGGTCAAAGGAATGTCAACTTGGGCAGTCCATGTCGACACACCTTCTTTAAATTTGTGCAACTTCCCTCGAACTCCTGATATGGCAAGATATGGATTTTCATTCTCCATTCCATGAAAAGTGGGAAGCAGGAACTGGTAGTGGTCTCAACGCTACATCATCAGCAAGTGGTATGACGGTGGAAGGTGCACTCCACTCTAGGAGGGTGTATGTGGTCTCTCATCACTTATATGCCGTAGATTCACTGTGAGCACTCAATGACTTTGCTGCTCTTTTTTTTTTAGGTGGAGGATCCATTTGCTCACGGTACAATCGACTTTTCATAACCTGCCGACCAGGTACTAACTTTGCACCCACCGATATACTTCATCATGTTGATGCATAACAATCTGACAAAAGAGACAAAGCAAAGAGCAACAAATAGGTCACAAAGATCAAGAGAATAAAAAATGATCATATAAACCAGCTCACGGATCGTCGAGTAAAGAAAAAAAACTTGAAATTCTAAACAATGAACTTCAAAAAGGGTTAAAAGGTCACCAATACTTGTAATGATAATTACAAGTACCCATCAACTCATCATCTATAGTTCGGCACCATCCTAAACTACGCCATTTGGATTCGTGTGATGCACAAAGAGGTGTTTTGAATCAACAAAATGATACTCTAAATTACCATATCATCGTCAGAAAGCATGACTACTACTGCAAAGATAGTGGTTCTAGGATTGAACACCGATGGGCTTCGCCTCTACAAATGATTTGTATAATGGTTCAAAAATTGAGGCTTGGTTCGTTGATTTCGAATTTGTAATAAAAACAGTTGGTTACACATGTTAACTAAAAAACTGAAATAAAATGTAAAGAAGACCTTGAAGTTCGCCACTAGTTTGGTATGATAGGTTAAAAAGTATCCTGTACTTCTCGCATTAGGGCAAAATGACATATAGTCATTCAAAAAACCGATCTTGTTTGACTTTAAAACCAACCCTAGTAACATTTCTCTTTGAAACATAGTACATCGAGCATTTAATATTCCTTAGCTTGAAATCCAAAGATTTAACCTACCGATGGCTCATAAATGATATCTAATGGATGTCAAAGTATCTACCATTAAGAATATTACCGAACTCCAAAAGCATGTCAAGCAATATATTCAAGGAAAATACATCAAGAGTTAAACCGTTCTAGAAGTTCGAACATAAATGCCAGCACTGCCTTGGAAAATAGAGGAACACCAAGAAACTTACATCAACTAAACCTAAAACCCTCCCTCTTCAAGGTTTGAGGGCCTTAGTTTAAACATCCTCGAGTTGTCATCCTCAAAGGGAGGTTTGGTACCTCTAGAAAATGAGAAAAAGAAGAGAGAAGAGAGCACTGAGAGCCGAGGAATAGGTCAGAATGAAAATGCCTCAAATCCAAGTTAGGTTACAAATGTTTATAAGATGGCTTATATAGCCTTTACAAAAGTGGGTGAAACCAATCTAACTAAATAGGTATCACTACAAAGGAGGTGTAGAAATGGAAAACTAAACGCATGCTTTGAACCCAAAACATGAAGCAAAACAATTTCCCAGGCTGAAAATTCTCACAGATAAAGGAATTCGCCATTATGCCTGATTCGCGCTACGCAGGGAGATCCCCGAATCAACAATACTTATAACCTGTAAATTTCTCCTACTACCAGCAAGCATCAAAAGATGCTGGGGTTTCAGTCAATACATGATGGGTTTTCTTCAGACAAATGATTTATGAAGTGAGGTCGGTGAATTTCACTGGACAAGGTTCGGGGTAAAAATGGGGTTGGTTTGCAAACTGAAAAATAAATGAAGAAAATAAGAAAAAGACAACCTTTGAAGTATCACCGATTTAGGTCCTAAGGCAACTGAGGTCCAGGGTTCATTTCTTCGCGTTGGGGAGGATGACATATAGTCATATGCAGGCCGGATCTTCATTTAACTTTAAAACTAAAGCCTAAAATAATTTTCCTTTTGATAGAAAACATTTATTTACAGCATTTATGGTTCCTATAGTGAAAACATGTCTCAAAAACCTACCCTTGATAACTAATAGGAGGCAAGCTAACTAGGCATCGATCAGAATCTAGTGAAAGTATCCATTCAGTTTAAAAGCTTGCCAGAAGCTCACACATTAGGGAGAGCATGCTTAAGAGATTTAAACCTAAAAAGTTGAATTTAACCTTCCTCTAGTGGCTCGTAAAGGGCAACTAATGGATATCAGTGTATCTAAAGTTAAGGGCTCACCACCTGAACCTGGTGTCTGCCAAGTATTGGCAGAAAGAAGTACATCAAAGAGCTTTAAACCTAGAGTTGCAAATTTGGGAACCAAAATGCCCAAAACTGTATAGCGTGAAAAAGCAGGGGAACCAAGAGTTTACCTTAGACGATTTACCTAAGTAGCCTTCCTCTTCAAGGAGGAAGAGGTTTTAACCGCTCATCCTCGAGTTGTCATCCTTGGGTGTTTGGCAACGAGAAAAGGGAGAAAATGAGGAAAATGGGAGAAGAGGAAGCAGTGGAAAGCGCCTCCCGAGTTCAGCTGGCATATTCTTAAGAAGTGGGGTGGAAGTGAGTTGAGTTGATTGTTTTTGTACAAGCGAGACTTATATATGCTGTGAGAGTCAAGGGAAATTACCAGCACCCAAAATCATAAGGTATTCTGAGGGTTAAATAGGAAAAACCAAAGTGTGGCATAAGCTGAGGCGTCAAAAGCGAGGGGGTGAGAATTTCTTTGGAGAGCAGTGCTCGCATGATGCACAGTGCTTGAGAAAAGCCTTCTGTGTGCTCAATTTTTGTTTTATGTTCTTTCCTCTGAGATCTTTGATGCAATCTTTGAGTTTGACTCGAGATTCTTCATGCTTGGATCAACTCTCAACAATTTTGGCATAATTATTTCACTTGCTTGCCAAAATTTACTTTTAAATACGATCGATAGAATAGTAAGGACAACAATGTTAAATCAGGGTTAATTAGAATGATTAGTACACAAAAAGCACTCAAAACCTATAATAAATAAGGCTATAAATAGCACTTTTTGGGCACTAATCAATAACGAAATTTCGCTATATAGCGAAATTACACTACATAGCGAAAATTTCGCTATAATAGCGAAAATTTCGCTATTATAGTGAGGGCCCCCAAGCTATCGAAATTTTCTATATAGCGAAATTTCGCTACTATAGCGAAATTACACCACATAGCGAAAATTTCGCTATAATTGCGAAAATTTCGCTATAATAGGGAAATTTCATATCTTCTCCTGCTTGCTTTCTGTATCATTCAGCCTGCATCCATCTTATTTCATCTTCAATTTCTTTTGTTTTATGCTATTCTTTCTCACGGTCTTTGATGTAATCTTTGAGTTTATTTCGGGTCTCTTAGTCGCTTGGATCAACTCGACAATTTTGGCATAATTAGCTGCTTAGCTGCAAAATTTGCTAAAATGTGATCATTAGAATAGTAGGGACAACAATATCTGTCAGATTGAATTAGAATGTGATTAGTACACAAAAAAGCACTCAAAACCTATAATAAATAAGGCTCAAAATAGCACTTTTTGGGCACTAATCAATAACGAAATTTCGCTATATAGCGAAATTACACTACATAGCGAAAATTTCGCTATTATAGTGAAAATTTCGCTATGCAGTGAAATTTTTCTATACTCATGAAATTTCGCTACTATAAATGATACACCACATAAGCGAAATTTAAAGCTATAGTGCGAAAATTCGCTATGTGGGGAAATTTCATATCTTCTCTTAGCCCAGCCTACTTGCATCATTCGTACCATCCATCTTATTTCATCTTCAATTTCTTCATCCCGAGGCTTGATCATGTCAGATATAAATCATGAACTCGGTGTAAGATCAGCTCAACCGATATGCTTAACTTGATATGGTGGGATAGGTTGTAGAACCTACAAAAACTACCTACTTGACCTCGAAATACAATCATTGTACCAAAGGCCTACACGTGTCAATTGGCTTAATTAATAAGATTAGTACACAAGCACTCAAAACCCTATCTTAAATAGGGCTCAAACTAACACTTTGAGCACTAATCAATGTGTCAAAAAAAATGATGTTTAAAAAAGTGCAGTGATAATGGCTAACCTTCAACAAGAGTTGCAAAACTCTACACAAGGACTATCTCGGGAAAGAGTGTGTGCGATGCAAAAGAATTAAAGTATCAAAACGAGTGTCTACTCTTAGATAACCAACCTACACCAGCTACATAAGCCTAAAAGTGTTTAGATTGATTAGGTTTAAAAAATAAAATGTCAAGCTATTTCTCTCCCCCAGGCCTAAGCTCTTATCTAAACCTAGCAGCTGGCAACCTCAAATGGATCGGGACCCAACTTTGATAATAACTTCTTCTTTTTTCTTTTTTTTTGTGAGGTGCAATGAGGGTATCGAACTCACAGGAGTGTCCATGTAAAAGGGGGTCCTTTATGACTCCCAGCCAGATTAAGGTTTATGGCATCTGATCATATGGATCTTTCGACCGCTAACTATTTAGGTTTCACCGGGACTCTTAATAGGTTCAAAACTCCGGCCACCTACAATTTGCTAGACTTTACCTATTGCCATGCTTGAGCTTCTAAGGAGAGTTGGTGACTCCCGACTAGTTAGTTTGGGCATAGGGCTTTAAAGACTTTAATATATACCCTCGGACCGTGCTCGGGTTTGAAAGCCGAGAGATGTCACAAATTTCTTTCTTTTCTCTTCTTTTTTTCTTTTTGAGGAGTGTTTATTCAAGGTCCTATCCTATTAAAGGTGGTTAGAAGTACTAGGCTGGACTTTTGCAGGGCTTAGAAGGCAAGGCAGTTTTCAACCTATAAATGAATTCAAATGTGCACAGTGTGTGGTTAATTCAAAGTGAAAGAAAAATGTTGGAAACAAAAGGAATTTCAATTGGTTATCAACTCAACTAAGCATAACGCCGTTCTAACATCAATATCATTGGAACAAAATTTAAATTTCTCATACTGTAAGCTGGGCATTACAAAAAAAAAAATTGGTTGCAATTGAGAAACTACAACTGTAGGCTTTATAATGTGTGTTGAAATTAAAGGCAATTTTTCATATATATATATATATATATATATATATATATATATATATATATATATATATATATATATATATATATATATATAAAACTACCAGCAAGTCTATGAATTACAAAAAGGACTTGCTCAAAGAAAAGCAAAGACATAATATAAAAGCCACTTCCTTCTCGACTTTCCCCACCGGCAAATATCACATTGTAAACGATGGGTGTGGAAGGTTAAGAAAGGAAGTGCTACCTCCCCTCAAGCATGGGTAGCGGGTGGGATGTCATCCTCAGCACGAATGGGGCCTAAGCGTTTATTGATTAAATTTAGAGGAGGAAAGGTGGAACTAGGGAGGTGAATACTTATTCTTTGTTCTTTATGAGGAGATCGATAAAGATGTAGGAGGGGTTGTATGGCAGTCTTCTGTTGTTGTTGGTGGAGGACTTATGAAATTTGCTGGGTAGGAGGCTGAGAACTATGAGGAATGTGAGACAAGCCCAAGTGGATCTGAATCTGAATGAGGATGGCATTTTTTTGAGCAACTACGGCCTCGGTGCGGGCCATCCTCTTGAGCGACATAGCGTGATACAAAGAGGCTGAAGTAGGCTATGAGCGTCTTTGCAATCATGATAGCCAAAATTTCACGAGGAGAAATAAGGATAGTCTCCGTGGGCGATGATGAAGTACTCGGTCCATCCGAATCTGCAGGGACTAAAGGCATTGAAGGAGTAGACGATGCGGGCAGTGGGTTTGTGGCTTATAAGGCTATGGCTGGTGGAATGTGGAGCTCTCATTGCAGAGCTGCCCGGGGTAGCGAATCCTGCTTTGGATCTGAGTAGGATGGGAGGCACACAGGCACAAGGCTGCCAATTCTCAACGGTGAAAACAGCTGCATGCAAACTCAGCGACGACATGTGGTGGGGTTCGGTCAGAAAACCAAGATGTTCTAACACCTAATAGAGTAGCCGTGGAAACAGGAGGGGGATGGTCTCAGCCTTGCTAAGGCTCTTGCGGTGTATGTTTTCCTCGCAGTGGAAAATTGCAGTCATGATGTGCTTTGCAAGGTTGAACCAGAAACCCTCATAAATGCGATAAAGAGCCTCCAATATGACTCCCCTTCTCTGCACCAAATGTTGAAGTGAAAATAAGTTGGACCGTAGTACATGGTCAATAAAGAGCATCCCTGATGGAAGCTGTCGTATGAATAGAATGGGCGGTGATGCTCCATCTACGGAAAGGATGCGGGCCATCTCGAGGGTGAGGATGGGGCGCTATGCGCCTCCATGGGTGCAAGGACAAGCTGAAGATTGAATGTGGAAGCAATGTCGTGTGATATTCCTTCCACGACCATCATAGAAAATGTCTGGCCCTATCGATTCGCGGTTTCTCAGCCAGAGTCATTATATGGTAGAATTCGATGACCACACGCGGATAAAAGAACCGGCGCGGAGTCATGAAGGGCTCCGAAGTGTCTTTGCCTGGCCTCGCTAGAGTTTGAAGCTCGAGGAGGCAAAATGCCAGTATGTAAAATCTCATTAGGCAGATCCTTTCCACTTCATTCGGAATTACTTGCTATTAAGCCATAGTGGAAGAGGGGCCTTCTGATGATGGTGCCGGGAAAGTGATCTTGAGGGCTGCTAGCAGCTGGGGCCTGGGTAGGTGGAGATTGAGGATGTGATTAGTACCCGAAGTGCTATTTTGAGTCTGGTTAGATAGGTTTTTTGAGTGCTTTTGCGTAGTAATCATATGAATTAAGCTAATGGACATGTGCGGGTCAGTTTGGTACTCTTAATTTTGTTTCGAGAGGTTGTTTTTGGTAGTTTGAAGGTTTGGGAACCTCGGCCATCATTCAAGCTTGACGTATTGGTGCTGATTTATACCAAGTTCGTATGAATTGTTGCGTTCATCAATGAGATGAAGAAATGTCAGTGGGTCTGGAAGGAAATGGGCCCAGGCCCGATGAGGAGGATATCTGAGGAGTGTAGGATTTTCGCTATGGCATAGCGAAAATTTCGCAATCCTAGCGAAATTTCGCTATGGCCATATTTTCGCTATGATAGCGAAAATTCGCTATGATAGCGAAAATTTGCTACCATAGCGAAAGTGCGTGCGCCGCGAAATTCAAATTTTAGCTGTGCACCTGTGATTACGCTATGATGCTTGAATGTCGTATGATATGGTGAAATTTTATCATAGCGGGGAGTGTTCGCTATGATGGCGAGAATTCACTATGCATAAACGAAGTGATTACCCCTGCGATTTTGATCGAACGACCGTTTTTGTATAATTCCCACATTTTATTCCCCAATGTAATCATATATTTTGAGTATTTTTTGGTATTTCCCATCTCTTGGCTATATAAGCCACCTTATAACTTTAGTAACCACAACACGTCATTCCTTTGTGAATCCACGGCTTTTCATTTAGATTCTGAGTTCCTCTCTTCTCTCTTATTTCTCTCATTTTTCTTGGCTTCTAAAAACCCCTTTGAGGATGACAACTCAAAGGATGTTGAAAAGCTAAACCTCAAAACCTTATGAAGATGAGGTTGCTAGGTTGGTTAATGGGGTCACGGGTGTTCCTCACATTTTACCCCAAATGAAGCAGGTACTGCATTTATGTGTTTCAAACTTTCCAAACTAGGGTTTAATGCTATTTAATGTTTTTCTTCTGGTCAATACTTGTCATGCTTTAAGGTTCAATGTATTCTTAATGGTAGATACACTAACATTCTTTAGATGTCATTTACGAGCCAGTAAAAGCTATGTTTTCTACTGCTGGAACATTGAATGCTCAGTAAATGCTTAAGTTCAAGTAGGAATGTTTTTAAGGGTTGGTTTTTAAAGTCAAACAAAGATCCGGTTTTGTGTGACTATGTCATTTCCTAATCTTGAGAAATAACCCGAGGACACCATTGCAACCTCATTTTATCAAGCTAGTGACCCAAGCCTTCAAGGTCTCCCTCTCACCTCCTGTTTTAAGCCGTTTCGGGAGGTTAGCTGAAGTAATGACACCCACACTTTTTAATGCAAATCCGAAAATCAAATGAAAGCCTCACCATTTTGAATCATGTCGAATCATTTGTGAGGTGAAAACCCATCCCGTGTTCGACCGAGACCGCTATCTTTGCGGTTGCTTGACTACGGCGGTAGGAGGAAGAATAGGATATAAATTTTGTTAGTGCGGATCACCTGCGTAGCGCGAATCAAATGGCGCGCGTTGCGTGGTTCGGACTACAGATGATGAGTTGAGATGAACTTGTAATCCACATTACAAGCGTTGGTGATCTTTTAACCCTTTTTGAATTTCGTTTGTTAGAACTTCAAGTTTTTTTTACTCGTGATTCTTCTTTGGGGTACATTTTATCATTCTGATCATTTTATATTTTTGGTAGCTGCTTGATCCTTTTAAGCGAAGCCTTGTTTGTGTTCTTTACTTTGTCCCATTTTGTATTACGAGGTGTTTATGCATCCTTTGGGATAGAGGGATGTCGGGTAATTGCAAAGAGTTAGTGCCAATTGAACAAAATTGTGAAATCGGTGTGCACGATAAGCAAATGGATCCTCTACGAGGAGCAATGAAGTCGATGACAACTCGATGAATCGGCGACATATGTAGGTCGATGAGGGACCACATACACCCTCTAGAGTTAGTGCTCCTTCACGCATCATACCCTGAGGATGTAGCGATGGAATACTATCTGGTGCCCACTACTCCCAGCTTTTCATGGCATGGAAGTAGAAATCTATATTCACACGTTCGAGTTTTGAGGGAAGTATGCATGGCACAGGGAGGGTATAGCAGATATGGAATTGTTGAAGTTGAAGGCATTCCGTTAACCCTCGAGAATGGCAAAATATGACTCAATTCAGCGATGCCAAGAACAATTAGAAATTGGTAGATCTTCAAAAATTTGAATTTTTGAAGAAATTCTTGATGCAACCAAGACCAACGGTTGAAGAGCGGATCTACACTTACTCGGCCTATGACAATGAGAAATTTTATCAGTGTTGGGAGAGGTTCATGGAGACCATCAATGCATGCCCACACCATGCTTTTGATACATGGATGCCAGTGAATCATTTTTATGATGGTATGTCTCCTGCCATGAAGCAACTGCTAGAAACCATGTGTGAAGGTGACTTTCTAAGCAAAACCCCGAGGATGAAGCCATGGACTTGCAGATTATGTGTTTCTGAAACTTCCAAGGCATGGGATGGGCGAATCGGGGAAGGTGGAAAGAATGTAGCCTTCTACCCCGCAAGGAGGCATATATGCACTTTCCGAAAGATACAAATAAGCAAAATTGACCACTTTAACCGAAGGTTAGAGGAAATTTGGATGAAGTGTAAGCGTGAATGAGTTACATCTTACTTGGCTTGTTTAATTGTCGATCGAAATAATAGCCACCATGAGAACCTTGTCAAGAGCATGCCCATGTCTTGGGTCAAAATAAGCCACTTATAAATGCTCCATATGGCAACACCTATAACGATTGGGAGAAATCATCGAGCCTTCCATGGAAGCGAAACCCCCTTGAATGTCCTTCCGGGAACACGGCCCGGCCGGTTGGCTCCTTGGCCTGGCGGCGGCGGCCTGCCTTCTTCTCTGGTGACGAGGGCAATTACAAGAATTTAAGCAAAGTGGTAAGGCACGTTTGTGGAAGAACAAAAAGGTGTTGATGTTCGGACCTAATCGAAAATTGAAGGCGGTAGAGGCTCACTCACGGGAAGTGGACGATATGCACTCACGAGATTTCTAGAACATCCCGATCAGCGGCGGGGTTACGAGAAAAGGAGATTTCCTTCCCGGACCGCAGCAAAACCCGAAGAGTGCATGAAATAGGCTCGACCAATGATCCAAATGGAAGAATTGATGAAGTCAAGGCGGTGGTAGCTTTGAGGAGTGGTAAGGCTGAGACCAACGGTCCGGCACCGGCTAAAGGCGGCTCCACAGTGATTGAGTCCACGGAGGAAGAACAATTAGCAAAAAGGGAAGAGGTGAAGCCCAGTGTACCCCCTCTATTCCCACAGACGCTCCCAAAAAATAAAAATTCAGTCAACCAAGCTGAGATTTTAGAGGTATTACGACAAGTGAAAGTTCACATTCCTCTCCTTGACATGATCAAACAAGTCCCCACATACGCTAAATTTATGAAGGACTTATGTACGGTAAAAAGAGGCTTCAATGTTAATAAAAAGGCCTTTTGACTGAACAGTAAGTGCTATCATTAGGTCAAGACTCTGTGAAATATAAGGACTGGGATGTCCTACAATCGATTAATATCGGAGTGTAGTGTAGAAAAAGCAACATTGTTAGACTTGGGAGGTAGTGAACCTCACGCCGTATTCCATGTCTGACGACTTGGTTTAGGAGGGTGGAAGCCCACTTCCATCCCACCTTTGTCTCTAGCCGATAGGTCCATTAAAATACCAAAGGGACCATTGAGGATGTTTTAATACAAGTGGACGGATTCCTACTTATCCAGTAGTTTTGTCGGTACTTGACACGAGGCCGGTTGTAGTGAAGACGATCATGTGCCATCATATTGGGAAGGCCATTCTTGGCTGCCGAATGCCATAATAAAGCTATAGAATGGGGTTATGCAACTCATTTGGGAATATGACTTTAGAACTCCAATATCTTCCATTTGAGTAAAGGCATATGCACCCGATGGAGGGCGGCTTGTGAAGAAGTGCACGTAATAGATAAATTCTTGAAGAACATACTGATGAGCGGCAAATTAGAGATGTAATTAGCTTGAGTTATCCCGAGTACCTTGTGGAGCAACAAGAACCTCAATGCAGGGGTGCTGGAGAAAGAAAATAGAAATTCTACCTCTGTTGACTGGTGTAGAACCAAAGGAACCTCAGCCCAGTTAGGCTGAGCCTACCCGAGTTAAGTTAAAATATCACGTTCTGGGAAGAAAAGCAGGGCGTATCCGGTTAGTAATATCATCCTCACCCGACCACTTTCACGGGAGCACAGCCTCGCACCTCCTCCAAAGGAACAAGCAAGCCTTGGGATTATTCGATTTAAAGGCATAAACCCGACAATGCTGCACTCACCACATTTATTTAGAAGGAAAAAGAGATCTAAGGCTGTTAGGCGACCACGAGAGGAGTTGAATCCTCGCTTAGGGAGGTAGTTACGTGGAAGTCCACGAAATTGCTGCGAGGGAGCAGTATCATTTACCCCATATCTGATAGCACTTGGGTAAGCCCAACTCAGGTAGTGCCCAAGAAATCAGGGGTGACCACTGTGAAAAATGAAAAGGGTGAGGAATTGTCTACTCGAGTTACCACCGGTTGGAGGCTATGCATAAATTACAGGAGGCTCAATGAAGTAACAAGAAAGGATCACTTCCCACTGCCCTTCATTGATCAACTTCTTGAGAGAGTTTCTGGACACCCATTCTATTGCTTTTTGGATGGGTATTCAGGGTACTTTCAGATAGAGATTGCACCAGAAGATCAAGAAAAGACTACCTTTACTTGTCCATTTGGCACTTATGCTTACAGGAGGATGCCTTTTGGTCTTTGCAACGCCCCTGCCACCTTTCAGAGATGTATGCTTAGTATGTTTAGCGATATGGTGGAGCGCGCGTAGAGGATTTACATGGATGACATCACTTTGTATGGAGGTGATTTTGAGAAGAATGTCTAACTAATCTTGACTATCCTACGAGGTGCATTGAAAGGAAATGCAGTGTAAATGGGAGAAATGCCATTTATGGTGAACCAAGTTATATTTGGGGCATGTTATTTCTAGTAGGGGAATAGAAGTTGACAAGGCAAAAATTGAACTTATTTCCAAACTCTTTGTCTCCGACAAATGTAAACGATTCTTGATTCATGGCACGGGGGCTTTATGGAAGATTCATCGGACTTTTCGAGATTACTAAGCCCCTTTATAAGCTGCTAGAAGATGCTAAATTTGTTTGGGAAGAGAATGTCGGGAAGGCTTTGAAGAGCTTAGAAGTCCCATTTGACCCTTTGCACGATAGTACGAGCACAGAGTGGCGATTACCTTTTGAGGGTGATGTGTGATCTGAGTGATCTTCTTTATTGGAGCGGAGTTCTTGGCAAAAGAAGATGGGAAACACAAAGTATGATCTATTATGCAAGCAAAACCTTAGTTGAAGCACAAAGGAACTATGCTACTACAAAGAAGAATTGTTGGCGATGGTACGCCTTAGGCAATTTCGAGCATACTTGGTTGGAGTGCGATATAGTAATTTTCTGAGATCATTCCGCTTTTGAAATATCTCACGACAGAAAAATGCTATGGCAGAGACTTATCCGATGGGTTCTTCTCTTGAGAATTTAACTTACCAAATTAAGGACAAAAGGGTAGAGAATGTGGTGGCAGACCATCTTTCAAGGCTAACAATAGCCCATGACACTCATAGCCCGCCCACCAATGATGAATTTCCTGAAGAATCTTTAATGCAGCTGGAAAAAGCTCCATGGTGTGCTCACATTGCCAATTTCCTCGCAACAGGAGAAATCCCATCTTATTGGAAAGAACAGGATAGGAAGTACTTCTTGGCAAAGATTCATTCCTATTATTGGGAAGAGCCCTTCTTGTTTAAATCTTTGTGCGGATCGGATAATCCCGGGAAGTGTGTGCTGAAGAGAGGAGCAGCGGGAATTCTAAGCCCTTTGCCACGAGAGTGCTGTGGTGGTCACTTCCTTCACGGAGACGGCAATGAAGGTCTTCCAACGGTCACGGTTTCTCTTGGCCTTCCTATTTAAAAGAAGCACACCAAAATGCCAGGAGTGTGTGATAGATGCGAAGACTGGAAGAATTGTCTCGTCGTCATATGAGTGCCACACAGACGATTTTAGTGGTCGAATTATTTGATGTTTGGGGCATCGATTTCATGGGACCTTTCCCCACATCTTATGGTCATACATACATATTGGTGGGAGTAGACTATGTGTCCAAATGGGTTGAGGCAATCCCCTACAAAACCAACGACCACAGGGTGGTGCTCAAATTCTTGAAAGCAAACATCTTCTCTAGGTTCGAGGTACCAAAAGCCATTATTAGTGATGGGGGTTCACATTTCTGTAACAAACCTTTCGAAAACCTCATGGCTAAATATGATTCAGTGAAACAGAGTGTACCCTTACCATCCTCAAACAAGTGATCCAAGTAAAGGCTTACTTGACAGGAGATTAAAGACCATTAATGAAGGTGGTGAGCAACCTTGAAAGATTGGTCCATGGCCTTGATTCAACATGGAGCTCTGAACGGCACAAACTATTCTTGGAATGTCCCCTGCTCCGGTTGGTTTATGGTAAGGCATGTCACCCCTTCCCGGTGGAAATCGAGTATAAAGCATGGTGGGCAATCGAGAAAATTGAAGACATGGATCCTAAGTAGGAGCTAGGGGTCAAAAGGTCCTTGATCAATGAGTTGGAAGGAATCACGAAAATGATGCTACTTGAACTCGAAGATTGCAAAGGAAAGATAAAAAAAATGGCATGATCAAAATGATAACCTTAAGAATTTCAACAAGGGGATAGTCCTCCTGTGTGATTCCAAACTCCATCTATTTAAGACAGCTCAAGAGTCGCGATGGAGCGGGTCCATTCATGGATTCGAAGGCACACTGATGGTTCGGTAGACCCTAATCGATCGAATGATAATAGGGTGATCAAGGTTAATGGACAGAGAGTGAAGCCCTATGTTGTGCAACAGAGTGCAGTTAAGGAGGAAATTCTCCTTCTGGACCCTCCTTGAAACCCACAGGCCATACATTTAGAAGCCACTAATTTATTTACTTAGTTTTGTCCAAGTTTCTTTTTGCTTGAAAATTTTCGTAATAATAAGTTGAGTGGCATGTTTTGCTTTGTGTTGACAGCTACAGTAACATTAACCACTTCACAAACAGCACCTCAACCTGCCTAGGGGTTGATCCCTCTCCTACCTCCACTGATTGAGGAGGTACCACTCCATCCTTTGACTTTCTCATTCCCATGCAGGGACAATTTGTGTTAGAAGTAAGGTTCATATTTTTGCATTTAGTTTTACTGGTTATACATGCCCTGCAATGCCCAAATTCGTTTATTAAAAATTGAGGCTGCTATTCGTGCATATATTTTTGTGTTTCTACTCTTGCCTTGAGTTGAAGAATTGAAGCCCTGTATGCTACCATAATGTTAGAACAGTTCCATGCATGATTAAGTTTTTGGTCCTTTGAAGTTCCAGAGTATTCAACCTTGTATATCCACCTTTAACTAATCACACACAGTGCACATCAATTTTTATCAATAGGTTGAGAAGCTATATACCACTTTTCACTTTGCAAACCGGCCTTCGATCACGATGACGGCCATAATAGGTTTTGTTACGAAAAGAAGATTGATGAAGTCTTCGAATGAAAAGAAAGAAAAATCAAAAGAAAGAAAGAAGAAAAGAGATATGAAAGCCCATGACAAGCACGCCTTGTAGCGAACCGCAGTCCGAGGGGTATATGGCGAAAGCCTTTAAAGGCCGGTGCCTAAACCTTCATTGGTTGGGAGTCATCGACTTAATTGTTCGCTATCTGGTGGATGGGTAGAGTTTAGCGAGTTATGGAACAATTCTCTAAGTCATTCGTCGGGAGTGAAGCACGTAGAGTTTATTAGTCGGTAAGATCCTTTTGGCTTGATACTACAAGCCTTAATTAGTTAGGAGTCATCGGTGGACCCCGTTACCACGAGACTTTAGTGCGTCGAGTTTTTAGCATTGCACCTACAATACAATCGAAGTGAAATAAAAAGTGCTTGGTTCTATTTAGGTTAGTCAACGACTTAAGGCCACTGGCGATGGCTTGGTTGTGGGGAGGGAATAGCTTTACAACTTATTGGTTCAAACTAGTTACCTTAAGAACACTTAGATTTAGTGGAAGTTCAGGTTGACTTCCTTGGAATTGATACTGCTCTAAAACTTGTTCCTATATGCCATTGGTGCTCTCATAATGGTTTTCATACAGGGTATAAATTGTTCATACTGAAGGTAAGGCCTTACTGGTACACACACTTTTTGGACAACATACACTTTTTTGCAAAAGCACAGCATGCATACCTTGATTGTTTTTAGCATTGCTAAGGGACTAACAGCGTGTCGGTTGGGGGGGTGCCAGTTAGTACCCAAAAAGTGCTATTTTGAAGTCCTATTTAAGATAGGTTTGAGTGCTTTTTGCGTACTAATCATATGAATTAAGCTAATGGACTTAATGCCCGGAGTCGGTTTAATTTTCTTGATTTTTGTTTAGAGGTTGTTTTTAGGTAGTTTCTGCCGGAGTTTGAGACCTCAGCCATCATTTCAAGCTTGGCTTCGTATTGGTGCTGATTTATGCCAAGTTTGTATGAATTCTCGGCGATTTCATCAAGCCGAGATGAAGAAATGTCAAGTGGAACTGAAGAAATGGAGGGGCTGAGAGAGGCGGTGCGGGAGCTGATATAGGGTGCGGCGGGATTTTCGCCATGGCATAGCGAAAATTTCGCAATCCTAGCGAAATTTCTCTATGGCCATATTTTCGCTATGATAGCAAAAAATCGCTATCATAGCGAAAATTACTATGCATAGCGAAAATTCAAATTTTGGCTATGCTGCAATTTTCGCTATGATAGCGAAATTCACTATCTGTGAAAGTGGTTGCCCTTTGATTTTGATCCAAACGATACGGATTTTGTATAATTACATTTTGTCCACGATGTAATCATATATTTTTAGTATTTTTGGTATTTCCATCTCTTGTATGGCTATATAAGCCACCTTATAACTTTGCCTTCGCATTCATTCACTTGTGAATCACGGCTTTTCATTTTGAATTCTCAGTTTCCTCTCCTTCTCTCTCTTCTTTCTCTCATTTCTTGGCTTCGAATACCATTTGAGGATGACAACTCAAAGGATGTTTGGCTAAGCCTCAAAACCTTGAAGATAAGGGTTGCTAGGTTCGTTAATGGGGTCCCGCAGGTGTTCCTCTGTTTTAAATGGAGCAGGTACTTCATTTATGTGTTTCAAACTTTCCAAACTAGGGTTTAATGCTATTTAATGTTTTCTTAAATTTGATACTTGTCATGCTTTAAGGTTGATGTATTAACAATGGTAGATACAACGACGATACTTTAGATGTCATTCCCTACGAAACTTGATAAAAGCTATGTTTTCTCACTATTTGGAACATTGAATGCTCAGTAAATGCTTAAGTTCAAGTAGGAATGTTTTATGGGTTGGTTTTTAAAGTCAAACAAAGATCCGGTTTTAGTAATGACTATATGTCATTTTGCCTTTAATCTCGATAATCAGGACACCATTGCGAACCTCATTTTATCGAGCTAGTGACCAGAGCTTTCAAGGTCTCCCTCTCACACCTCATTTTTAAGTCGTTTCGAGTTAGCCCCTGGTGACCCAACAACACCGCTTTTAATGCAAATCCAAAAATCCAAGTAAACCTCTGCATTTTGAATCATGATACGAGATCATTTGTGGGATGAAAACCCGTCCAGTGTTCGACCTTAGGCTATTTATCTTTGCGGTAGCTTGACTACGACGACGGAGGAAAATTAGGATATAAATTTTGTTGATTCCGGATCACCCTACTGTGGCACAAATCAGGATGCTCTTGGGGTCGTGAGCTAGAAGTTGCACCTCGGCTAGAGGTCCGAGCCCTCTTTGGAGGCGGGGGCTTGCAGGTTGGCCATGGATGTGGAGGGGAAGGAGGAATGCCCCTCGTCCACGTCTCTTGCCAGTCTTCCGGGCCGGGGAACATCGGGAACCTTGGTGGGGTAATTCGAGTTCACTTGGCCACGGGGCGGTGAGCGGTGGGCGACGGCTGGAGTCGGCGTTGGGGAGCGAGGACCTCCACCCCAGCGAGGTCAAAAATTTGGTAATGGCCACCAGTTAATTTATTTAGGTGGCGGAATTCAGGGAGTGGATGGAATAGCGGATGAAATTAACAAGAGGGAAGGTGGGTATATATATAGGGGGATGGGGAAGTTGAATAGCCTATGGAAAGTTGTGGGATTTA
Source organism: Tetrastigma voinierianum (assembly GCA_016808115.1). Taxonomy (NCBI): domain Eukaryota; kingdom Viridiplantae; phylum Streptophyta; class Magnoliopsida; order Vitales; family Vitaceae; genus Tetrastigma; species Tetrastigma voinierianum. The sequence continues at coordinate 371,657 of JAEQBH010000480.1, read as the reverse complement.
GTAACCATGAATGAGTGCAAACCTTCGAGGTCTCGTTAATGGGGAAGAGATGAATAGGGTTTACTACGGCCAGAAGGTTGGGCGATCGAGGCCTGGCAACCCAGGGAGGTAGGGCGGCAAATGGATTGAGCCTTTGGCGATTCACTTTGAATAGTTTGTTGTCCTTTGAACTAAGCAATTCCACTACTCCATTGGGGTAGAATTTATGGATAATAAAGAGACCTATCCACCTTGATTTAGGTTTTGCCTTAGCATCCTGCTTGGTTAGTAGGTATTTCAAGGTGGAGTGGTCGGTTAAGATAACAATGTCTGACCCCACCAAGTATGCTCGAAACTTGTATAAGGCATAGACCACTGCCAACAGTTCCTTCTTTGTGGTAGTGTAATTTCTATGAGCTTCATTCAGAGTTTTGCTCGCATAATAACCACATTGGGCTTCCCATCCTCTCTTTGCCCAATGACTGCCCCAAGGGCAAGATCACTAGCATCACACAAGACTTCAAAAGGGAGTAGCCAGTTAGGAGCCCTCATTATAGGTGCAGTGGTCAAGTGAGAGTTTATCACTTCGTAGCTCTTTTTTTACAAGTTTCACTCCAAATAAATTCAGTATCCTTTTCCAACAGCTCATAAAGAGGTTTTTCAATTTTCGAAAAGTCTTTGATAAACCTCTTATAATAGCAGCATGGCCCAGTGACATCTCCACGATCTTTACATTTGTGGGGGTGGCAACAAGCGGTGCTTCGACTTTGGTCTTGTCAACTTCAATTCCCTTGTTGGAGATAACATGTCCCAGGACAATTCCCTGATTCACCATAAAATGGAATTTCTCCCAATTAAGCACCAAGTTCTTTTCAATGCATCTATGCAGCACAGTTTCAAGGTTGGCCAAACACTCCTCAAAAGTATCCCAATATATGGTGATATCATCCATATACACCTCCATAATGCTCTCCACCATATCATTGAAAATGCTGAGCATATACCTTTGAAAAGCAGCAGGTGCATTGCAAAGGCCAAAGGGCATTCTCTTGTAGGCATCTGTGCTAAATGGGCAAGTGAAGGTAGTCTTCTCGTGGTCCTCAGCAATCTCTATCTGAAAGTAGTCGAAATAACCATCTAAGAAGTAATAGAATGGTTGCCCGGAAATTCTCTCAAGAAGTTGATCGATGAAGTGTAAAGGGAAATGATCCTTTCTTGTCACTTCATTCAACCTCCCATAGTCTATGCATACCCTCCAACCTGTGGTAAGGCAGGTGGGCACATCCTCTCCTTTTTCATTTTGCACAGTGGTCACCCTTGATTTTTTTGGCATTACCTGAGTTGGACTCACCCAAGGACTGTCAGAAATAGGATAAATAATGTATGCTTGCAGCAACTTGAGAACTTTATTGCGCACCACTTCTTGCATATGTGGATTCAGTCGCCTTTATTGTTGTCTCATCGGCTTAGCTTCCTCCTCCATGTAAATATGATGAGTGCAAACCAAAGGACTAATCCTCTTTAGATAGGGAATTTTCCATCCAATGGCCTATTTGCACTTCCTGAGGATGTCAAGAAGGCTATTTTCTTGAGAGGCATTTAGCACTGAAGAGATCAAAACTGGGCATTGGTCACCCTCTTCCAAAAATGCATATTTTAATTCTACCAGGAGAGGTTTGAGGTCAAGCTTTTGGGGCCCTTTTCTGCCTCCATTGTCACTATCCTCCTCAGTCAACAAGGGAAGGATTTCTTCTTTTCTCCTCCATGGACCATAGCCAGCACATAATTCTGGGGCATCCTGCAATTCCTCAGAAGCTTCTGCTGGTTCCTCCTCCACTTCCTCTAAAAATTTCATGCGCATTTTAAGCTGTTCACCCCGAAAATGGTGTCAATCATCTGAGCTTCTTAAGATCCTCCTCAGCTCAGGGCATATGCTTCTTACTCGGGTGGAAATTATTGAGTTCCAGTGTCATATTCTCAAATATCAGCTACTTAACTCCATTCCGGCAGTTAATGATTGCATTTGAGGTAGCCAAAAATGGCCTCCCAAGAATGATGGGTACATAGTTAGCTCTTACTGCAACCGGTTTAGTGTTAAGGACAACGAAGTCCACTGGGTAGTAGAATTTATCGACCTACACCAAGACATCTTCAACAGTGCCCTTAGGAATTTTGACTGATCTATCTACTAAAGATATGGTGATGGTGATAGGCTTGATTCTCTGACCCAAACTATTTGTAAAGCCCGAGTAAGGCAGGTAAGGTTGTACTAACCCCGAAGATAAGGCTTTCTCCTGAAGTTCCTTCGATGTTTACCTAGATTATAGGACAACCCGGGTCTTTGTATTTCATTGGAGTTTTGCATTGGATGATGGCACTAACTTATTCTTTTAGGAAAGCTTTCTTGTCAATATTCAACCCTCTTTTTACTGTGGACAAGTCCTTCAAGAACTTAGCATCTGTTGGGACCTATTTAATCATATCCAAAAGAGGGATGTTAACCTTCCCCTGCCTCAACACCTCCAGAATTTTAGTTTGACTGATCACCTTCTTTTTACCTCTTACTGCTTGAGGGAATGGAGGGGGCATACTCATCTTCGCCATATCTTCTTTAATCATAACTCTTTCCTACTCCACTTCCTTTTCTTCTTTGGCTTCTTCAACAAGTGTAGGCATTGGAATTGTTCAACCTGTTTACCACTCCTCAGAGTGATGACTACCTTCACTTCATCTATCATAGGAGTAGGTTCACTGGCAGAAGCTATCTCATGGACTCCCCTGGGATTAGGTTGTGTCTGGGAAGGGAATTTACTATTTTCTTGCACTTGCTATTGATTGGTTAGCCTGGAAATTGAGTATTGCAGGTTGTCAAATTTTTTAGCAATTTCGCTTTGAAGGCCTTCAATTATCTTGTTCAAGGTGCTCTCCACTATGTCAATTTTCTGAATTACTTGAACATTCACAACTTTCTGCTCCTCTACAAAATTGCCCACCACCTTGCTTAAGTTCAGTCTTGCTTGCTTAACTGGAGATGTTGATTGTGGTGGTTGTGCCTGAGATGAAGAACCATACTGTGGTTGTGAAGCAAAGGCTGCATGATTTGTGTGCAAGTAGGTTGGTCCGAAATCAACAAAATTTATAAACCTAATTCCTTATATTGTTGTAGCATAGCTACTGCGGTATAGTGGTTCTAGGGTCGAACACAGGGATGAGTTTTCTTCACATAAATGACTTACAGTGAGGTTCAATTTGGTGAATTCAATTTGGATTTTAAAGTTTTTGGTAAAAATAGTGGGGTTTACTATTTGGAAACTGAAAATAAAACAAGTTAAAATGTAAAATAGAATTGCTTTAAGTGTTAGGTCACTGTGGTTGGTTTCCTAGGGCAATTGAGGGTTTCCAGGGTTCTTTCCTCGCAATGGGGAGGATGAGCTATAGTCATTTCCCGAACTAGATCTTCATTTAGCTAAAAAAATTGACCCTTAATAAACATCCTTTAAAAAATGGCATCCACTGGCCATTAGTGCTCTCGATCATTAAAACACAAGTCACCTTGACTCACCTTACAATGGATCATATATGGTAACTAAAACATCGATGAATCTAACATTAAGCATCGATGAGCGAATCTTGCGAGTAATAAGCGTAGGTGACTCAAAGGATCAAAACTGGAATTAAACGGGGAGAAACGATAGCAGCGGTGGATCGTGCGTGAAAAACATGGAACCTCCAGTTGCCTTCATATCCTACACCCAGCAGCCTTCTCCTTCAAGGAGGAAGGGTTTCTAGCCACTCATTCTCCTAGTTGTCATCCTTGGAGGGTGTTTGGCTGCCTAGAAAGTGAGAGAAAATGAGAGAAAATGAGATAAACTGGAGAAAGAGCGCGAAGTACTGAAAGCTTCCAGCCCTAAAATTTTATTAATGAAGAAGATGTCCCTTACAGTGTCATGCTTGGGGTCTTTTATAGACAATTCCCAATACAAAATTACGAAAATATCAAAACAAGCACTATTACAATGGGGGCAAAATGGGAAGAAAACCAAAAGGGACAAAAGTCAAAAATTAAAAAAGCAACATGAACAGTGTTGGAAACTTGAATAGTGCACAAGGGTGTAAAATAGCACTTTATGGGTAGTAATCAGTGTATACTGTGGAGGCTTTGTTTTCCAGGAGAGATTTGGGTGATTCCTCCAATTAGGATTGTAAGTGTTTCCATATGATGCATTGGTTGGTGGTTTGAATTGACCAACAACATTAGCTTGTTCAGCTAGCATCTCCCTCATTGTCGGAATAGTTGGGCATTGCTCACCTAGGTGTTCAGTAGACTGACAGATGAAACATGGCTTGTTTGGCATAGGAGTCTCAATCACTGCTCGCACCTCATGCTGGTTTCTCATTTCCAGCTCTTCTAACCTTCTAGCTAAGGTTGACAGTTTTGCCTTCGCCGGAACTCTTATGGAAGGGAATACATCTCCCTTACGAGTTGGATGGAAGTCTCATATTTTCCATTTCCTTGGGTTAGGTTCATCACAACTTCAGATCTTATTCTTTTTCTTGGAATCAGAGCTTGATCTGATTTTTGTAAAGATCTCTCATTTTGTGTTTAGACAGGTGTTGCATGGCGGAGACATCCCATCATGAAAATGGCGAATAAACTGCTTAAGTGTCAAACCCGTAGTGAGACAAACGTGAGGACTTCCTTGTATCTTTCCCAACATTGATAAAATTTTTCATTTTCATTAGCTGAGAAGGTGGAGATTTGCCTCTTTAGAGTGTTCGTTCTGTGGGTGGAGAAGAATTTCTTAAGGAACTCCTCCTGCATCTTGGTCCAGTTACGAATGGTCCTTGGTCTTAGGGAGTTAAGCCAAATCTTTTCTTTTTCCTTCAATGTCAAAGGGAAAAACTTAAGCCTTATAAAGTCTAAGGTGGTAATGTCCTCCTTGAAGGTGTTGCAAACCTCTTCAAATTTTTAGGATGTGTGTATAAGGATTATCACTCTCCATACCATGGAAAGTGGGGAGAAGAGGCACCAGGTAAGGCCTAACAATCATATCCTCAGTTTGGGGCATAATGCAAGAGGGTGCAATTATTCATGGAGGGTGTATGTGGTCCCTCATGGACCTATATGCATTGTGGTTCCTCACCACTCCTTGCTGACTTTGCTTCTATTCATGTGGGAGTTCCATTTGATCACAATTCAAGCCCACTTCACAACCTGGTTCCTGTGGAATACTGATTCTCACTAATCTGTCTATTTTATTCCTATTCCATTGGAACACACACCCCCTTTGGCCCGAAACGAGGACAACACCAGTAGAAAATTATAAAAAGGGGTTAAGGTTAGTTTAAAAAAAGTAAATGAAGCCGTAAACTATCGGTATAATACTAAAAATAATGATAAATAAAATTCACGAACTTGTGATGAGGATCCTGATGTTCAATCTGTATCATCATTGCACTTGGCACCATCCCCGGCAATGGCGCCATTTGATTTGTGTGCCGTAGGGTTATCCTGAATCAACAAAATTAAAACCTAATACCTCCTACTGTCATCGCATTGCTACTGCAGTATGGTGGCTCTAGGATTGTTCACTGGGATGGGTTTTCTTCTCATAAATGACTTACAATGAGGCTCCCATTGGTGAATTCATTTTGGATTTTGGGTTTTGATAAAAACAGTGAGTTGTAATGGTTGAAAACTGAAAATAAAATAAGTCAAAATGTAAAAGAGATCCTCTTGAAGTATCAGGACACTGGGCATGGGCTCTTAGGGTAATTGAGGGTTTCTTGGGTCTTTTCCTTGCGTTGGGGAGGATGACATATAGTCATCTCCCGAACTTGATTCTTCGACCCCAGCTATAAAGTTCTGAAACAATATCCTTTGGAAATGGTAAATTACTAAGCATTAATGGCTCAAGACAGTAAAACGTATCTCCTTAACCACCTTCTAATGACTAATAAATGACAACTAATGAATCTTAGTGGATCTTGGATCTAGCAGTAAGCATCGACTTAACCCTAAAAGATTATCAAATACGGATCATTCAAGGTGCATCGATGGATCTACACCTCGAGTTCAAAGAAAACACAAAAATGTCAGTGAGTACCTGCGTGAAAACCATGAAACCCCTCAGCTTGCCTTAGATCCTTTACCTAGTGGCCTTCCTCTTCAAGGAGAAAGCGGTTCTAGCCACTCATCCTTTGAGTTGTCGTTCTCAAAGGTTGTTTGGCCTAGTGAAAGCGGAAAAATGAGAGCGAGAGAGAAAATGAGAAAGAAGCGAGAAGCTGCTCTGAAACTTCCATAAAGTTTTATTAATGATCAAGAATTTTAGACAAAGTCTTGTCTCAGGGCTTTTATAGCCAAACCTTAATAAAAATTACCAAAATATAAAAAACAAACACTATTACAAGGGGACAATTTGGGAATAACCAAATTCGGAGTCAAAAAGTCAACATAAAGCAGCCTAAAATTCATAGCCCTGCAAAATTGCCAGGGTGCAATCTTCATTTATCTGACTTCTCTTCTTCCCGAGTTCTTTGATGTCTAAATCTGGTTGACAGATTTCGGAGTTGAACTAGATTATTTGATAACTTTGACATATTGGCAGAAAACTATAAAATTTACCATAAAATGTGATTAGTAGTATGATTGGAGTCCTTGACATGTCTCACAGGGGTTAATTGGGTGATTATTACGTAAAGTGCTTTCAAAAATCGCAATGCGAGTCTGAAATAGCACTTTTTTGGTGATAATCAGTAGACTTGATGGATAATGAATGGACCAATCCACCTCAATTTTAGTTTTCCTGGAAATAGGTGAAGCTTGGAATCATAGAGGCGGCATAGTCCACACACTGAAATTCTTCGAGCCACCATACGATCATGCCGGTTCTTCAATCTTTCTTTTCACTTTTGAATTTAGGTAGACATCATTTCCACAGGTTCCTCCCCAACTCAGCTGCGAGGTCAGAGGAATCTCTTTGGGGTTGACTCTTCTAAATCAAGATTCGACTTTTTGATTTCCACATGCCTTATATTCTATCTCTGAGGGGAGGTGTGTGCGCTCCGCAGCGATAGGGGGACATTCCAAGAATTGTCTTGAAGGTTGTTCTATATGCCCATAATGAATCCAACAGCTTGAGGGACCAATCCTTCCTATTGGGTTCGCTGCCTTCATCGGGATGGTTTGATTTCCCTGTTAAGCCAGACTCGAGCTTGTCACGCTGGTGCGGGGATGATGAGGTGAAATACTTTGCGCTTCACTCCACATTTTTCTAGAATGGTTTCAAAGGGTTTGTTGCGAAATGTGAATACATGCTTAATTATGGCCTTGGTGCCCCCAATTACCTAGAGAAAGATATTCTCCTTTAAAAATTTTAGTACTATCCTGTGGTCATTTGATTTGCGAGAATCGTTGACATTTAGACACATAATCAACCTTTAAGATATGAATATCACAGAGGACATAGGGGATGGCCCCATGAAAGTGATACCACGGCAGTTAAATAAGTCCACTACCAAGATTGGGTTCAAGGGCATCATGTGACGACAAGAAGTTTCCCGAGCCTTTGGCCTCTATCGCAACCTCGGCACATATTGTGAGCATCCTTAAAGAGGTAATGCTAGTAGAACCCAGATTGGAGCACTTTCATAGCTATTTTCTGTGAAGCGAAATGACCACCACATGCATTTTCGTGGTAGTGGCTGAGAATCCCTGCTATTCTCCTTCAGGCACACATCTCTTGATGATTTGGTCCGCATAGTATTTGAACAGAAATGGTTCTTCCCAATAATAGGAATGAATCTTTGCGAAGAAGTATTTCTTATCTTGTGCCTTCCATTCAGCTGGAATTTCCCCCGTTGTTAAAAAATTAGCAATGTGAGCATACCCGGTACTTTCTACCAACAACATTGATTCCTTAGGGAACTCATCATTAATTGGAGGACTCTGTGTATTATGGGCTATGGTCCGCCTGGAGAGGTGATCCGCTACAACATTCTCTACCCCTTTCTTATTCTTGATCTGAAGATTAAATTCTCTAAGTAGGAGGATCCATCTTATAAGTCTTGCCTTAGCATCCTGCATGATTAGTAGGTATTTCAAGGCGGAATGGTCGGTGAAGATAATAATGTCTGACCCCACCAAGTATGTTTGAAACTTGTCTAAGGCATAGGCTAACGCTAAGCGATTCCTTCTCTGTGGTAGTATAGTTTCTCTAAGCTTCATTTTTCTTGCATAATAAACCACATAAGGCTTTCCATCCTCTACGCGAGGGGCGCTGATGGCAAGATCAGGCATCACATGACTTGAAAGGAAGGTGGCGGTTAGGTGCTCTCCCTTTATAGGTGCGGTGGTCAGGTGGGATTTGAGCACTTGCAAACTACTCGAGAAGCTTCATTACTAATTAGTAACTCCCTTTTCCACGGCTTATCACGGAGGTTTAATTTTGGAAAATCTTTGATAAACCTCTGTAGAAACTACGTAACTAAAGGCGTCTGATAGCACATTCGGTAGGTGGTGGTAACTCGTGATAAGCTCAACTTTAGCCTTATCAACTTCAATTCCCTTGTTGGAGATAACATGTCCCAGGACAATTCCCTGATTAACCATAAACTGGCATTTCTCCCAATTGAGCACCAAATTCTTCTCAATGCATCCGTGTAACACAGCTTCAAGGTTGGCTAAGCATTGCTCAAAAGTATTCCCATATATGGTGATATCATCCATATACACCTCCATGATACGTTCCACCATATCGCTAAAAATGCTGAGCATACATCTTTGGAATGTGGCAGGTGCATTGTAGAGGCCAAAAGGCATTCTCCTATAAGCATATGTGCCAAATGGACAAGTGAGGTGGTCTTCTCCTGATCTTCTGTAATGTTTCTGTCCTGTCCCCAGAAGCAATATAATGGTTGCCCGGAAACTCTCTCAATAAGTTGATCGATGAAGGGTAAAGGGAAGTGGTCCTTCCTTGTCACTTCATTCAATCTCCTATAGTCTATGCATACCCTCCAACCTATGGTAAGGCGGGTGGGTACATCCTCCCCTTTTTCATTTTGCACCGTGGTCACCCCTTATTTTTTTGGTGCAACCTAGGTTAGACTCACCCAGGGAATATCGGAAATAAGGTCAATAATGCAAGCTTGCAGCAATTTGAGGACTTCAATGCGCATTACTTCTTGCATATGTGGATTCAGTCGCCTCTGCGGTTGTCTTACTAGCTTAGCTTCATCCTCTATGTAGATATGATGAGTGCAAACCAAAGGACTAATCCCCTTTATATCGGAAATTTTTCATCGATAGTGCAGCTGTACTTCTAAGGGTGTGAAGATTGTTCTCTGAGAGGCGTTGACAATGAGGATGTCGAGCCCGGACATTGGTTACCCTCTTCCAAATATGCATATTTTAATTCTACAGGGAGGTTTTGAGGTCAAGCTTCTGGGGTTCTATGCTGCCTCCATTGTCACTATCCTCCCCAGTCAACAAGGGGAGGATTTCTTCTTATATTCTCCATGGCCCATAAACAGCACATAATTATAGGGAATCATGTAGCTCTCGAGAACCTGCTTGGTTCCTGAAGCAATTCCTCTATAGGCTGGCTATGATTGAAATTGTTCATTGGTGTGTCAATCAAAGCGAAACTAGTAAGGGATCCTCTCGACTAGGGGCATGTTCTTCTTGCTGAGGTAGAAGATGTTGTAGTACAATGGTAGTATTTACATCACGGGTGACAGGGGTTCGATCCACGAAACAACGATGCCATTTGATTCGCTTAAAATGCCGTAGGGTATCCTGAATCAACAAAATTTATACCTAATACCTCCTACTGCTGTAGCATTGCTAATGTAGTATAGTGGCTCTAGGATCGATCACAGGGATAGGTTTTCTTCGTGGAAATGACTAATACTAAGTCTTACACTAGTGATTATGGTTTGGATTTTTGGATTTTGTAAAAATAGTGAGTTGTAATGGTTGAAAACTAAAAAAATATAATAGTTTAAAAATATGAAGATTCCTTAGTATTAAGACAAAGCTTGGGCTCTTAGGGCAAATGAGGGTTTCTCGGGTCTTTTCCTTTCGTTGGGGAGGATGACCTATAGTCATCTCCCGAATAGGTTCTTTATTTAGCTATAAAAATTGACCTAAAAAAACTATCCTTTCGAAATGGTATTCATTTAGCATTAATAGGTGAAAGCCGGTAAATGTATCTCCTTGGCCACGCACGATGCAGTAAGTGACAACTAATGAATCTCGAGTGGATCACAGCAATGGCATCCACTTTAAACCTAAAGATGATCAAATACAGATCATTCAAGGAGCATCGAAGAGATCTACACCTAGAGTTCAAAGGAAACACATAAATGTTAGTGAGTACCTGCATGAAAACCATGAAACCCCTAAAATTGCCTTAGATCCTTTGCCCATTCCTTTTCAAGGAGAAAGAGGTTCTAGTCACTCATCCTCTGAGATGTCATCCTCATAGGCTATTTGGCTTGTGAGAAAGTGGAAAGAAAATGAGAGAAAACGAGAAAATGCGAGAACTGTTGAAAGCTTCCCTCTAAAAAGTCTTATTTAATGATCAAGATTCTCTACAGAGTTTTGTTTGGGGCTTTTATAGCCAAACCTTAATACAAATTACCAAAATATCAAAAGAAAACACTATTACAAAGGGGACAAATTGGGAAGAAATCCAAAAGTGACAAAAAAAAAAGAAGTAAAAAAGCAGTAGCAAATTTGCAAGCTGCGAAAATTCCGCAACCATACCAAATTTTCACAAAATTCACAATTCGTAACCCACTATAGCCATGACCCTTGCGAAATTGCGGTCGCAACTTCATACATAGCTTCTCTTCTTCCGAGTTTAAACCGGCGGCTACGAGTTCAGCAGATTCTTCGTGATTGAACTTTGACATCAATAGCTTGAGAAAACTACAAAACTTGCCATAAAATGTGATTAGCAGTATAGCTAGGTCCTTGACATGTTAACCAGGGTTAATTGGACTGATTATTACATAAAAAGTGCTCAAAACCCGTAATAGGAGAGTGTAAAATAGAACTTTTTGGGTAATAATCAGTGATGTCAATGATAAATAGGCTAAAATTCTTGACTCTTGAAAAGTGAAATGAATGATACTATTGATAAAGCTGACAATTCTAGTTTGGTTGAACAGTACAGTTCAAATAATGACTAAAAACATGCGCATTGGTCAGAGTACCTTAAAAACTAATTATGATTGGGTTAGAAACACCTTATTGGATTTATCATAATTTTAGTCTCAAATGGTCCTATAACTTGTTATATTATTATTCAAGGCGAAATCCTAGGCCTCACAACCAACATGAAATGATTTAGGCCATCCTTGGAAAGTTTATGCCTTTCAAAGCCTACCCTTTAATATGCATATGCATATATGCATATACCTTAGTACCTTGATTGAGCCTAATGCAAATTTCATCATCAAAGCCACTTGAAAAACCTTAACCTTTCCTTAAATCTGATACTTCAGTAAAGAACCCTTTGTTTGCCCAAATTGCAAGATGAATCAAGAGGATAAGTTAGGGGGAGTACAATTTTGGAATGTGAAGAAGGATGAGAATTAAAGAGTTGAAAGGAAGATAAAGTGAGAAAATATGTACTAAAAGAGGTGCACAATAGAAAACTGAGAAGCTAAAAAAGCATACAGTTTCAAGGGGGAATGTGTTTTTCCTTGTAGCCTTCCTCCCTTGAGCCATTAAGTTCTTAGGGGTGTTCTACACTTAGTACCCTAATGCCAACTAGTATGGGAGTTACTAACCTAAACCTTATTAAGGATGGTAGAAAGATTAAGAAGGAAAAACATTTCACCATTTCCAAAACCTTGAACAAAATGAAAAGAAAATAGCTTCTGGAAAGAAGGAACTTAATTGAAAGTAGAAAGTGGAAAAAGAAAATGTCATAGTGGAGAATATGCACAAAGATGCACCAAACCAAGTTTGGGGGTCCTTGAAGGATGTTTTTAGTACAAAAATAAAGGATGAGAAATGAAGTCACAATGTTGAATAGTATGAGCACTTTGGGTGAACTTGAGCCTTAAATGTCTAATCAACTACCAAAATTACCCAAGCCATACATTACACAAACTAAAGACCTATTTGATCACGAGGGTAGTGTTTTGCCTAAATTAGTGGAGAGTAATATGACCAACAAGCTTATAGGACCCGAGTAACTCTAAAGAGACTTCCATTCTTTTACATACGTCTCATAAGGCTGCCTAACCAGCAAATTTTTTCATAAAGGAAAGACCAACACACACTCTCACATCAAAGGTCAATAACTGTAGTTGTTCATAATCTATGAATTATTTGTTTATTTGAATTATCTGAATTAAAAATCTTTGGAATTCCTAAATTAAAGTTTAGATGGAATTGCTATCACAATTGACATTTCACTTAATCCAAATTGTTGATATTTTTAGAGAAGAAAAATGGCCTTAAAATCAGTTTAAAATTGTTTGAGGACAAACAATGAGTCTTTTCTTTGCTTGGGGACAAGCAAAACTTTAAGTTTAGGGGAGTTTGATGAGTGTGAAAATCATCTAATTTTTTTTAAATTTTTCATGCATATTTAAGACCTTAATGTTCAATTTAATGAGAAATTATGGAATCTTCACTCATATTTATGTTTTTTTAGGTGTTTAAAACAAAAGAAGCAAAAAAAAAAAAAAAAACCGGCTGATTTGGTTAGAATAGGAAGTGCAGATTGTCATAACAAACTCAATATTGTCACGACAAAAAATCAAGGCAAATAGTAAAAGAAATGTCACAACAATCAAAACCATGTCGCGACAAAAACTAAGAAGAACTCCTAAAGAAATATTGGAGATATGTCGCGACATAGGAATGATTGTCGCGTCGACAAAACAAAGGGGATAAGAAAGAAAGAATGTCGCGACATCTGAACCTTCTGTCACGAAAAAGGCTAGCAAGAGTTCAATACAAGACATCAAAAGTTTGTCGCGACAAGGTTTCTTATGTTGCAACAAACCCTCCAGAGATCAACAATGCAAGGCAAGAGGAATGTTGTGACATTTGAAACCTATGTCGCAACAATTATGAAATGGAGTTAGTTGAACTTTGTCGCGACAAATATTGAGAAGAATCCTTGAGAAGGCAACTGAAAGTTTGTCCCGACATTTCAAAAGTTTTTCGCGACACAGTATAAGGTAGAAGGTGAAGAAAGTTTGTCATGACATTTCAAACTTTGTCATGACAAAGATAAGGAGAGGACCTGTGAAATCTTCTAAAAGTTTGTCGCGAAATTGATAAGTTTGTAAAACAATGATCCAAAAGAATCAACTGCATCTTTTTCGTGACAATGATAAACTTTGTCACTACAAACAACTGAAAGGAATCCTAGAAGATAGTAGCAGCAAATGTCGTGACAATGCCACAACAAATCTTGAAGACAAAGACGAATGCTACAATGTCGTGACATTACTACTATTGTCGTGATAATGTACCTAGCTGGGCCTGCATTGTGTCCACAAAATCAGCCTAAAATTTTGGCCCAACATTTATTGAGCCTATAAATAGAAAGAGATAGGACACAAAAGATCATAATGGAGAGAAAAAGAGGAGGAAAAACACATAGATGAAAAGAGAGAGATATTTTTATTTTCTTATTTTATTTTTCTTCTTTAATTTTATTTTCATTTTTAAGGATTAAAGTAGTTGATCTGAGCTACAATATTAAGCTAGGATCTTTATATATCAAGCTTCATTTCCGTCTGAACTTAAAGGAAAACTGGAAATATTTTTAGAAAACCTTTTTCTTCAGTTTTGATTAGAGTTTCAAGGAATTTGTTTGATCAACTTGTCATTGTTTCTTATGATCCAGTTATGAAAGGCTAAGCTCCCTCTAGAAAGAGATTGGTGTTTGGTTATCATTTTTTTAGTATTTAAATGAATGTTGTCATTTGAAGGATGGATTGATGTAGTTGGTATTGTTATTTTAAAGAACTGTTCTAAGTATTAGTGGAGTATACCCAGTAAGATGTAGTATTTGTGCTCTGATTTCTAAGACCCCTCTAAGTGACACAAAGAAGTGTGTTCCTGAGAGTAAAGAGAAATAGACTTTGGGGTGTGCTAAATTGATATCCTTAGAACTAGTATGCTCTAAATATCACTGTGATGAATCATGGGTGATGTTTTAACCTCTGACTTCAAGGTTCCCTTTTGAGTGACAACATAAGTGTGTTCCCGAGGAATAAAGACTATTTACTGATTTGTTAGTTTAATACCTAGAGGTTTCATCTCAGTTTGAAGGAATGTTGCTTCTATTGATATGAGGGATTATTCTTTTCAAATGGTAGATTGAGGTACCAATTACATTGAAAGAGGCTTGTGTTCCCCTATCTATATGGACAAGTTAACTTCAGTCTTAAGAAATGGTTTATGAGTACTAGTTTAGGAAAGGCAACCAACTCTTAAAGAGAATCTTATCCTAAAAGTAGCTATTTAGACACATTGACCTAGTGTAGGAATATTGTGTTCTAAATGGTGAAATATATTGTGTTTGAAGGCATTTCAAGACTTTACTATTGTGCTCTTGGACAAGTTCATAACTATACTGTTTTTTTGAACAATATGCAAATTGATGATCATAACACTGATCCCATTCCCAATGTTATTAAATCTAAGTGAAACCTTTAACTCCTTTTGATTTAAGCATCTTTTCAATTTAAGAAAAATTGACAAAAAACTTTTATTTCAGTTATATTAGTTAGTCACACTCATTAAATTTGATGTTCAAATAGTGATGATCTTGAGTAGTAGGGGTACTTGAAATTTAAATTTTCTCACCAATCCCTATGGGGATGATATCTAGACTTATAATCCACTTTATTACTTGTTGACCTGTGCACTTGTAGTAATGCAGACCAAATTGAATGTATAAAAATGATTAAGATATGAAAAGTAGAAAATCTTATTTGAACAACAATTTGGCTTAACATAATCAATCAAGTTTTAGTAGGTTGTAGAGTTTTAGTTAGTCACTAAACCCAAAAGTATCATAATACTTGTAGGAATATAAATTTGGTCTTGTAAAATCAGTCAAATACGATGACTAATCCTTTCTGCTTGTGTTCACTGTCTTCTCAAGTATATTCTTTATCTCCTTATTTGATATCTCAACTTGTCAATTTGGTTGGGGGTGGTAAGCCAATCCCATAGTATGTCTCACTCCATATCTGCTCATCAGTTTTGCAAATAGTTTTTTTAGCAAAATGGCTTCCCTTATCACTGATGATGGTTCTTGAGGCTCCATATCTATTTAGTATATTCCTTTAAACAAACCCCACAACTGTATTGGCATCATTTATTGGACAAGAAATAGCTTCTACCCAATTGGATACATAACCCACATTAAGGAGAATGTATAAATTTCCAAATGATGGTGGAAGGTCCGTAGATGCATACCCATTACATAAAATTTGCACCACTAGGATTCCTTGTAGAGTCATCTCATTTCTTCTATTTATGTTGCCTATTCTCTAACATTTGTCACAATGCCTGACCCTTTAAGAACTGTCTCTGAATAATGTTGGCCAGTAGAACCCAAATTGGAGAATCTTCTAAGTTCTATTCCCTGCAAAGTGACTTTCATACTGTGATGCATAACATTTGTCTAAAATCTCAACATGTTCAGTTTAGTACACATCTCTTGATGATCTTATCTACAACTCTTCTAAATAATAGTTGGTCATCCCATATGTAGAATCTAGCCTTAGTTCTCAACTTCTTTTTCTGTTGAAATGTGAGTTCTAGTGGCATAATACCAGGAGCTAAGTAGTTCACTAGATCAGCATACCATGGTAATTGAACTTTTACCTGAAACAGCTGCTCATCAAGGAAGTTTTCTTTAATTTCAGTCCTTTTTTTTTTCTTTAGTAGGCTTCCCTATCCTGGATAAGTAATCAGCTATCACATTATCACTGCCCTTCTTGTTCTTGATCTCTAAGTCAAATTCTTACAACAATAAAACCCATCTTATTAATCTTAGTTTGGCATCTTTCTTTGTCATCAGGTACTTAATTGTTACATGATCAGTATGCACTATGACATGAGATTCCAAGATATATGGTCTTAATTTCTCACAAGCAAAGACCATTGCTAAAATTTCCTTCTATGTTGAGTAGTTTTCTTGAGCTTCATTAATGGTCTTGCTATCAAATATATAGCTCTAAAAATATTTTATGTTATTTGCCCCAAAATTCCCTTTATTACCATAAAATGGAATTTCTCCCAATTAAGAGCTAGGTTCTTATATTTGCACCTCTAAAATACAGTAGCTACATTCTCCAAGCAATTCTCAAAATTGGAACCATATACAGAAAAATCATCCATGAATATCTTCATAACCCCTTCCACCAAGTGTGAGAACATAGACATCATGCATCTCTGAAATGTGGCAGGAGCATTGCATAGTTCAAATGGAATCCTTCTAAAAGAAAATTTTCCATAGGGACATGTAAAAGTAGTCTTATCCTGGTCCTCAGGGGTTATGGATATTTGATTATACCGGAATAGCCATCGAGAAAGCGATGTGAGTGTCACTGCCAATGCATTCAGCGTCGGTGTGAATGGTAAGGATAGTGATCCTTTACGGTAGCGATATTCAACTTCTGTAATCTATCTCGAGACTCTATCCCTATCCGCACGAGTTCTTGTAGGTATTAGCTCATTTTTTTCATTTCTGATCATTGTCATTCCACTCTTCTAAGGAACCACATGAACTGGGCTCACCCAAGGCTTGTCTGATATGACATATATGAATCCATCATTTAACCATTTAAGGACCTCCTTCCTTACTACTTCCTTCGTTATTGGGTTTAGTGTCCTTTGGTGTTCAATGGAAGTCCTTGCATCCTCCTCCATGAGGATTTTATGCATACAAATAGATGGGTCGTTCCCCTTAAGATCTTCTACCGACCATGCTATTGCCTCCCTATGCTTCCTGAGAATTTCTACTACCTTCTACTCTCTTTCTAAGGTTAAGTCAGTTGCTATGATGACAGGTTTGGACTTTTCTTCACCCGGGAATACATACTTCATATGCTTAGGCAATTCTTTCATAATTAACCCTTCAGAGCACTTTTCTACATCCTTCACTTTCACTTCACTACTGCTTGAACTTTCATCATTACTCCCTTCACTCAGACTTAAAAAAGTTTCAGTCAACTCAGCATTTTCATTCAGCATTTCCCCATCTACATCTTCATTGTGCAAGGAGTTGATCATGCATTCTTCTAGTAGATCCTGATTCACAAATTTATGTTGCATCTCATGCCTGTCAGGAATCACACTGTTAATTCTCATGCACTAAGCTTTTTCAAAATCAAGTTGTTTCAAACTCTGATTCAAATTGAAATATCTTGTTATCTGACTCTTAGAGTAAGCTTTGCCTAACTTTACATCTATCAAGGTTGCTCCTGTAGCTAGAAATGGCCTTCCAAGCAGTGATGGCACTTACTTGTCTTATTCCATATCAATTAGCACAAAGTCTACTGGAAAAATAAACTTCCCCACCTTGACTAGCACATCTTCAAGAATATCTTCTGGTTGAGTCATTGACATGTCTGCCATTTGTAGAGACATTGTAATGGGAGTTAACTCCCCTAAACTTAGTCTTTTGACCATTGAAAGAGGCATCAGGTTTACACTAGCACCAGAGTTACATAGTGCTTTCCCAAATTCATGATTTCCAAATGTGCATGGTATAGTGAAGCTCCCAGTATCTTGCATTTTATGTTGTAGCTTCTTCGGAATGATTGCACTGCAGTTTGCTGATAAGCTTACTACTATTTTTTCATCCAACTTCCTCTTTTTTCTAATTATGTCTTTCATGAACTTGGCATAATGTGGCATTTGAGCTAATGCCTCAGCAAAAGGTGACTTCCAGCTTTCTAAACATGTTCGAAGCAGCGAATTGATCATGAGTTTGGCGCTGAATCTTTGAGGAATGGAATAGGAGGAGTTTTGATAAACTTTCACTTCCTCCTTCTTCTTTTGCACTACCTTTTTAGTTTTCTGCTCATTCTGCTCTTTCATTTGTTAACTCATTTATGTATTTCTTCTTCTCATTGCCTATTTCATTTTGATCTGCTTTTTTAGTTTCACTATCAGTCTTCTTTTCTGCCCTGCAGTTCTTTGCCACTGCTTAGTGTGATGGCCATGCAATCTTTTGGATTCTTCTTGGTATCACTAAGGAAAGAATCCCTAGGCTGGTTTTGCAAAGTTTAGGTTAGTTTCCCTACTTGAGTCTCCAAGTTTTTCAAAGAAGCATTTGTATTGGTTTGAAAAATAGTTGTGTTTTCTTGAAATATAACAAGTTCAGCAGATTTTTGTTCATGTAGGTTGAGTATTCTTTTATTCTCAACCATATAGTTCAACATTTTATCTTCAAAGGATTGAGATCTCTTCTGTCCTTGATTGTCTGCTCTTTGAATTCCCTGATTCTTCCCTTGGAAACTAGGAGAATCATAGTTTTGTTAATAGTGCTGAGCTGGTCTTGGACTTTGCTGCATTCCACCTCCATAAGAAAGATTCTCATGGTTCCTTTGAGCTAGTGTGTAGTGAGTTAGTAGGTTGTTGTTGGGTTTGAAGTTATAACTTCTATTCCCATTCAAATACTTAGCTTCTTCAACTTGATATGCACCTTCATGAGCTAATCCTTGATTAGTAACATTGTTTTGCTCAGCCTCATTCATAATTCCCACTTCATTTACTCCATGAATTATTTTCTCCTGATTATTCATTGTATTCATGATAGCATCAAGTTTTGCCTCAATAGTAGTCATTATTTCAGCTCAATCACCCCTCATGTCTTGTATCTGCTATTGCTCCCTTAAGCTTCAGATGGAGCTCTATAGTTGCTCTTAGCTAGTTCTTCAATTAGTTAAGTTGCTTCTTCTACACTCTTTCTTCTGAATGCACCTCTAGAGGCTGCATCTACTATTCCCTTTGAACAATAGTTCATAGCATGATAGAAAATGTCCATTTGAGTCATCTTCTCAATTCCATTCATGGGACATCTCCTCGGTAATTGCTTGTATCTTTCCCAGGCATTGTAAAGAGAGTCATCCTCCATTTTCCTAAAGGCAATGATTTCTCCTATCCTCTCAGAAGTTAGAGCATAAGGGAAAAATCTCTTGAGATAGGCCTCTACTAGCTCTTCCCAGTTTCTCACTGAACCATAGGGTAGTGATTAAGACCAACTAGCTGCAATATCTCTCAAGGAAAAGGGAAACAATTGTAGCTTGATCACATTAGGGTTCACACCATTCAACTTTATAGTATTTTCCATCCTAAAAAATCTGCCTAAATGTTCATTGGGATCTTCATTGGGATGCCAAGTAAATTGGTTTTGCTGCACCATAGTGATTAAGGCAAGTTTAAATTCAAAATTATTGGCTTTAATGGGTGGTTGTCTTCTTCTTGATACTCTACTCTTATAACTGGTCTCCAAAAATCCTCCATAGTTCTCTGCCTTTGTTGAGGTCTATTTGTTCTTCTTCTGAGAATATTACAGTCACCTTCTACGTACCGATACATGATTGCTTCTTAATTCAACTCTCCTTTCAAGTTCCTCGGTGTTTCTCTATTTTAGTGTCTAGTGGTAATAATTCGACTTTTGGCCTCTATGCATGTAATAGAATTGCACAGAGTATAGCACATTGAAATCAAAGGGAGATCACTAGATAAATTTGGTCCCAATCTCAGTTAGAAAAATAGAAAGATATGCAAACTGAGTCAAATGGTAGAAATATTTTTCATTTTTTTTTTCCTAAAAATTTGATGAAAATTAAAATTTTCAAATTAGCAATTTCCTTTTTGGTTGGAATATAGATCTACAAACTTCTTGCTTGATCCCGTAGCGGAGTGCGAAATTTGAATGCCCCGAATTTCAAACCTTTGCCACGAGGACTTACTATTAGGTCGAACGGAGTGGTGCCGAGGGCCAGTTAAATGAATGATTGAAATGAAACAAGTGTTGTGATACTGATACTAGAGACTAAGCTATAGTCCCCCAGTAACTACACCAAAGACTTATTGATGACTGATCACTATATTGTGTGATCCAAGTTTCTGGATTTTAATACCAAGAACTTCTTGTTAGATCCTTGGTAATAGCTCCAAAAACTTGTTACACATATCAGAGTTGAAACTTGTGTTCTTACTTTTAACTAATTATAATTCAAGTTGATCATTTCTACTACAAGTGCACAGGTCATCAAGTAATAAAGTGGATTTTTAAGTCTAGATATTGTTCCCATAGAGATCAATAAGAAGATTTAAAGATCAAGTACCCCAACTACTAAAGAACATCATTATTTGAACTTCAATTTTCATGGATTGTAAAATAACTAACACAACTGAAATAACAGTATTTTTGTAGAATTTTCTTTACTTGAAAAGTGTTGAAATCTAAAGGAATTAAAGGTTTCACTGAGATTTAATAAACACTGGGAATGGAATCAATGATATGATCATCGGTTTGCATATTGTTCAAAAATAGCATAGTTATGAGCTTGAATCCTGAATTTGTCCAAGGGCATATTAGTATAGTCTTGAAGTACCTTCAACCACTACACATTTCACCATTTAGGCCAACATGTTCCTAAATCGGGACAGCATGTGTCTATATAGCTACTTTTAGGATTTGATTCCCTTTAAGATTTGGTTTCCTAAACCGATTACTAATCAACGGATCTTAGGATGCGGCTAACTTGCCATAGACAAGGCTATCTGAAGCCTCTCGAGTGTAAATGGCCATGCTTGAGTGTGAAACTCAAATATTTTTAAGCCTATTTTTTTATGTATATTTAAGGCTTTAAAAGTTCATTTTAATGCAAAATTATGGAGTCTTCACCCAAATTTGTGTTTTGCATGGATTTAGAGCAAAAAAAAAATCGAGTAGAAAAACAACAAACAGTAGCTAAAGCGGGAAATTCTAAATATTAGACAAATTTCACCATTTCGTGACAAAACTTAGAGCAAAAAATAGAAGATATGTCTCAACAATCGAAGCCCTGTCGCGACAAATATTGAGAAGAGCCCTTAAGGAAGTAACAGAACCTTTATCTCGACATTCCTGAACTATGTCGCAACATATTATGAGCAGAAGGCAGAAAAAGTTTTTCGTGACAAAGAACACGACAAATGGCAGCAGAACACTATCGCAACAAAGGAATTATGTCGCCACAAAACAAAGGGTAGAATGAAGAAGGAATGTCGCGACATATAAAAGTTTATCGCGACAAAAGCAAGCAAGAGTTCACAAAAGTTTGTCGCGATGGTTGTTTTATGTCAATGACTCTCAGATCATGACATGGCAAGGAAAGAATGTTGCAACATTTGAAACTTTATCTCAACAATTATGAGATGGAGTCAGTTGAACTTTGTCACCACATTTCCAAATTTTTCTGCAACTTCAATTTAAGGAGAGGCGAGAACTTTTGCCTGACATGCTAAGTTTGTTCTGACAATCCCCTGCAGGAATGCCAGTCATAAATTTTGTGACAAATCTAAAACAAAAGATGAAGATGTAAAAGTTGCATATATGTTGCAACATTCATAAACTTTGTCGCGACAAACAGTTATCAAAGGTTAAACTAAAGAACCACTTGATAGCAATTGTAAAGCGATAAGGGTGACAAGCTGAAGTGGCACGATGCTCTAGTAATAAGAAACATTGTTCTTTTGTCGCGACAATGAACCAAACTAAGCCTGCTTAAAAACCCATCAAATTTGCCTAGAATTTCGGCCTATCATTTATGAGTCCTAGAAATATAAAGATATAGGGTAGTAGAAAGGGGGATCAGATACATCATTGAAGGCAGCATCTTCAGAGGAGAAGAGAGAGAGAGACTAAGTTTCTTAACATATTTTTATTTTCTTCTTTTATTTTCAAGGATTAGATTAATTGATCCGAGCTGTAATATTGAGCTGTGATATTTGTATATCGAGCTTCATTTCTATATGAACTTAAGTGGAATATGGAAATTTTTCTTAAAACCAATTTTATTCAATTTTGATTATAGATTCATTGAATTTGTTTGATCAACTAGTCATTATTGCTTATGATTTAGTTATGGAAGGCTAAGCTTCCTTTGGGGAGGGATTGGTGTTTGGTTATTATTTTTTAGTTTCTGAATGAATGTTATGCTTTGAAGATTGGATTTTTCTTATTGGTACTGTTCTTATATTGAGTTGTTTTAGATATCAATAGACTATACCCAAAAGGAGTTGTAGCTTTGCTCTAATTTCTAGGAGCCCTCTAAGTGACATGGAGAAGTGAGTTCCAGATAACAGAGAGTAGTAACTTGAGGGTATGCTAGATTGATCTTCTTAGAACTAATGAACTCTAAATATTACTTTGATAAATCATAGGTGATGTTCTAACCTCTGACTTCAAGGTTCCCTTCTGAGTGACAACAGAAGTGTGTTCCCGAGGCATAAGATCACTTATTAACTTATCAATTTAATATTTAGAGGGTTCATCTCAGTTTGAAAGAATGTTTGTGCTTCTAATATATAGGAGTGATTATTCATTTCAAATGGTAGATTGAGGTACCGATTATATTGAAGAAAGCTTGTGTAGTATGGGGCCAAGTCGATTTAAGTCCTAAGAAATGGTTGAGAAGTACTAGTTTAGGACAATCAACCAAATCTTAGAAGGAAGATTAAATCCTAAAAGTAGCTGTTTAGACCCATTGACCTTGTTTAGGAATATGGTGTTTTAAATAGTGAAATGTATAGTGTCGAGGAGGTATTCAAGGCTATCTTGCTTTGCACATCTTGGACAAATCAAAATTTAAGCCATGTAATAATATTGTTCTTATCTTAATATGCAAAATTGATAATGTGCTGCGATCTCATTACTTGTTATTAAATCTCGGTGAAACCTTCTAATGTAGATTTGAGATTTCTTTTCATTTAAGAAAAGTGACAAAAACATTTTATTTAAGTTTGTTGGTTAGTCCACTCATCGAGTTAGAGGTCGAATAGTGATGAACCTTGAGTAGTAAGGTACTTGATATGTAAATTTCTCTGATCCACATTGAGAATGATATCTAGACTTATAATCTACTTTATTACTTGTTGACATGTGCACTTGCAGTGATTTAGATCAAATTGAATTTTAAACACATTATCATAGAAAAACATTAGAAAATAGTTTTGAACAGTCAATCAAGTTTTTGGCATTGCTGTTGGGGATTGTTTTGTCTCTAATGGCAATGTCCAACATTATTAACATCAAATTGGTTGATACAAAAGCAGTCAATTCAAGTTTTTGGCACAGTTTCCGGGGATTGAAATAGAAGTTTATAGATCAATATTCCAACCAAAAAGAAAACTGCTAATTTGGACATTTTTATCTTCGTATCAAAAAATTTAGAAAAAAAGAAGAAGATATAACTGAAAGAAATGGATTAAGTTACATGTCTTTCTATTGTGCTAACCAAGGTATAATTAAGTCTACCTAGTGAACTCACTTCAATTTTAGTGTGCTATAATTTCGAATTGATTCTTATATGCATAGACGAGAGCTGATTTATTACCACTAGACGTTACCATAGAAAAGTTAATCACAAATTTGAAGAAAGAAGACTGGATTCTTTGGAAGCAAGCATAGCGAATCGAGGGAGGAAGGTAACGAACATTCCTATTGTCACGCCCGAATCCGGTCTAGGCTTCAGATTAGGCGAATCGAGCCAGGAGTTGGTGCGAGACTTCGGGGCCCGGGAGTCTTCCTGAAAATTTTTTTTTTATTTTTAAAACCGGCTGGTACTGTGGGTATGGCCCCTGACTTATAATAATTCAAATCATATCAAAGAACTACCCTTGAATTGGTGTCCGTCAAATCTAGACACATATAAGCGAGTCCCATTTACATATACAAAGCGAACTTTTACATTACAAATCGAGCACGGAACCACATGTAGTAGACCCTTCTGGTGTGTTGGCCCAGTGAGTATCGCGAGTCTTGGATGTCTTATCACGTACCTGCGGATTAAAAACCAGTGCTAAGCTTTACGCTTAATTGGGAAACATTTCTTATCTGAGAAACATACATACGGATAAACGATGCGGGTATCGAATATTCGAGGGCATTCACATAATGAACTTATCTGATTACTTAGGCTTATACGGACTTATGCTTATTCGGACTTATACTTATCACATTACGATCTTATACTTACTCAGATCTCAGTAGGAGTTCTGAGCTTATGCTTATTCGAGGTCCTTATGCACGTCTTGGTACTTATATCTATTTCGAGACCTCAGGCGTATGAGTTCTGGGACTTATGCTTATCTTTATAGGGCTTATACTTATATACGGGTTTACACTTATTCGGAGGTACCGTAGGTACGATAAGTAGGAACAAATCAGACTTATACAGATACATGTCGGGTATGGACGATGATCCATGGCCAGAGTCTGGATCATAACGGATACATATACTTATTTTACCCGTGCGAGGTACCCTTAGGTGCTCTTTGGACTTGTACTTGTTTTTTCTGTCTGAAGTGCCATAGGTACTCTTTGGACTTATACCAATGGGATCTCTGGCCCAGGATTCTGAGTTATTTCTTATCACCGAGCTTACACTTATAACAGGGCGTATGTTCATTCGGGACTCGAAGTAGAGGTGAGCTTCTTCTTATTCGAGGACTTAACGGGCTTATTTCCATTCGGGACTCCGAAGTAGGAGTTACCACTTATTCTTAAACTACGGGTTATACTTGTTCGGAGAGATACCGTAGGTATCCGCAGAGATACAGGCGATGTCTTGGTATTCACCGAGCTTATTCTTGTCTTCACGGATCTTATTTTGAGTGTCACAGACATGTACTTGTCTTATGGATCTTATACTGGTGATACAGACATGTACTTGTCTTCTGGATCTTATCTGGACTTGATACGGTACAAAAGTGCCGAGTAGGTCTCTGCAGTTCATTATACGAGAGGTGCCGAGTCGGTGCCTTTGGTTATACTTATCGTGCGGGATCACGAGTGCTCATAGATTGCTACAAGAGCTTGTACTTATATTGCGTGCGGAGTACTTTCGTGGGTACTCTGAGTTTGTACTTATTCGGTCTACGAGTGCGGGTGGGTACTACGGATCTTAATCAAAGGCGAGTGCAGGAAGGTCTTCTGAGGAACTTAATCAGTTAAGGAATGAGAACTTATTCGAGGATACATGTGACATAACTTATTCCCGGATCTGAGGACATAACTTATTTAAGATCTGGGGGTGCAGTAGATCTTATAGAACTTAATCAAATACAGGGAATACGTGGGTACTCACGGAACTTATCGAGATCGGGGAGTACCGGGTAGGTACTACCGGGACTGTCGGAGACAGGGAGTTAATAAAGATGGGAGTACCTATAGGTGCTGGAACTAAATCGAGAGACAGGAACATAACTTAATTAAATACGGGAGTACCGAGTGGGTACTGCAGGAACATTTCGGATACGGGAGTACGCGTGGAGTGCTACGGAGGCTTAATCGAGACGGGAGTGCCGCGTGGTTACTACGAGAACTTATTCGAGAACAGGGACTTATCGGATCACGGGACTTATCGGATACGAGAGAGGAGTACCGTGGGTACTACGAGACTTATTCGAATCTGAGGAGTACCCATTAGGCACTACGGGACTTATTCAAATCTGTGAGTACCCTTAGATGCTACGGAACTTATCGAATCGAGAACTATTGGATACATAGTACGCATTAGGTACTACATGACTTATTCAAATCTGAGGTACCCTTAGGTACTAGACTTATCGGTCGAGGACTTGTCGGAGACCGAGAGTTAATCGGAGATAGGAGTTAATCGAGACGGGGTTAATCGACGGGGAGTTAATCGGAGAGCGGGATTACCCATTAGGTACTACAAAACTAAATAAGAGTCGAGCAGACTTAATTAAATCACGAGTACGTAGGTACTACATAACATTTTCGAATCTGAGGAGTACCGTAGTGCTGGGAAGCATCCGGAGGCAGGGGTACGTGGGTATTACATAACTTGATGACGGGAGTACGTAGGTGCTACGGGACGAATCTGAGGGTATGTGGATCTTTATTCTTATTCTGTTCAGGTCTTATATTATAATTGTTTGACTGCCTAGACCCGATGGTCGGAATGAGTAGGACACGTCTGATTAGTACCGAGAAGATACTATACGATACGGAAGTGTGTAGCACTAGTCGGGATAAGAGTCTGAAGTAGCACTTAGCAGGGACAGGAGTCTTTGAAGCAATAATCGAATAAGTCCATTGGCACTTGACGGGACGGGAGTCTGTATGTGTCGAATCTGCGTACTAATCGAGTCTTAGGTAACGCTAGCAGAATCTTGAAGTACTAATCGGGAGTCTTAGAGCACTAACGGGAATGAGTACTAGTCGGGACGAGGAGTGCGAAACGTAGCAGGGAATTATAAAGTACTATTCGGAGACCGATGTGCTTGTAATCATTTAATAACTGGTCTTAGGTGGTTTTACAATTATGTAAGTTCAGTAACTTACTATCTTATAATAGGGTATTCTTAGCCCCTTATGTGTTCATATGGTCATTATTTCATATCTTGAGAAGTAAGGTATGATGCATATGTAATCACACCGCAGCTATGTATTATTATTCTTCTATGAATCTACTTTACCCCAGTGGAATCAATCGATCGGATCACTCCCTGAAACTGAAGTTATGGCATTTTCCTTGCCAACTAGTCATTCTGGAATTTTCCAGGGACAGTTTGAGATAATCCTTTTTCCGGGATTCTTAACTTCATATTTGGCACTATTGCTTTGAACTCTTTTTTAGAGCTAAGGTGCTGAGGTTCTATTCCAACTGGAATCACCCAATTCGGAACACCGAAACTCAAGTTACGTCCGAAACAACCGGACTACTCTATGTTCAAAGCTGGAACCGAGAATTTTGGCTTGCACATGGCCCCCACTTTGGTGAATTTTAGGCCATAGGATCCAGGAATTTGTAATGCCTATTCTTTAAGTTTTTCCTTAGAGATCTATTTTACGTAGCCACTTGAATCACTCAAATCGGATAAGAAATGAGCAAGTTATGGCCAAAATCGGCGGTCGAAGCGAGAAAAACCAGAACCGGGGGTGTCACCCAGGGTACACCTTAGGGGTGTACCGGGGTACACTTTGGCTTAAAACGACGAGGAGACCGAGAGTGCTGGTACACTTTCAAAGTGTACAGTACAAGTCACCGAAATGCCCCTAAAATGTATTGTTTTCCCATTTTCCATATTTTTTGATAAAATCAATTCTATACTTGAAACACACATCTAAAACATTTCTAGATCTCTTGTAACCTCTTTTCTACTCAATTCATCTTTCAATACTTGTCTTATTTCCAAAAACATCATGAAATCCTTCCAAAACAATTCTAATATAGGTCACATCCCATACATGATCCAAACATAGAGAGTTGTTAGGGTTTGTTCTAAACCTAACTAAATCCTATGAATTTAACCATGAATTCATCCTAACAAGGGGGTTCCTTACTTATCTTGTTCCTTGTGAGTTTTACCAACCTTAATTTCAAGAAATCTAAGGTTAGGATGCAATTCTATCAAAACCCTAGATTTAGAGACAAGATATTAACCATATCAAGCCTTAAATTCCATGTGATCCATACAAAATCCATACTCAAAGTAGTTTCCATACAAAAATCCAAGTTCCATACCTTGGCTTGCTTGGCTTCTCTTCTCTTCTTCTCTTCCTCTTCCTCTTCTTCTCTCCTTCTCCCATCCGGTTCTCCCCAAATGAGACCAATTTGGTCTTTTAAAATCCAGATTTTGTTAAGGCCTTGTTTGGCCCTCTAAAAACCCATTTTTGGGTTAAGTTTCATTATTTACAAAAAGGTCCCTCCATCTCTTGACTATTTGAATTTCAAGTTTCATTTATTTCATTTTGACCTCCAAACTCAATAATTCTATGTATTTTAGGCCCTTTTGAACAAATTATAATTTTTATCCTTTAATCTTGTAAATTCCGTGTTTGCATTTAACTCAAGCAGTCATGTGCTCTTACAAAATACTGCTAAACATGTGGCAGCTTGACTAGGGTATATTTCGAATAATGCACAATTATAGCCACTGATAGACCTTAGCAAAGACAAAGAACTATGGATGATATTTCGAGGCCAGTCATAAGAGAAGAGTATTCAACAGTAAGGCATCCACCCATAAAGGCAAACAATTTTGAATTGAAGCTTAACTTCATCACTATGATGCAGCAACACCAATTTACTGGGCACCTAAGTGAATATTGAAATGACCAACTAGGCAGATTCTTAAGAATGGCCAACACTATGAAGCTTAGTGGAGTAAATCTTTATGTGATCAAAATTGCATCTGTTTTTCTTTCATATAGGGATATAGCAGCGATTGTGGTTTGAGCCCCTTACCCAATGCAAACAAATAGTGGATAGTTCTGGATTTTGGTAGAAGTATATTTAAGTAGATTTTTCCCTCTTGCTCTAACTTCTAAGATGATAGGAG
Organism: Tetrastigma voinierianum; assembly: GCA_016808115.1. Classification (NCBI taxonomy): domain Eukaryota; kingdom Viridiplantae; phylum Streptophyta; class Magnoliopsida; order Vitales; family Vitaceae; genus Tetrastigma; species Tetrastigma voinierianum. Next base: position 343,096 of record JAEQBH010000480.1, on the reverse strand, counting down.
AAATCATTGCTTTCAAGCAAAAAGAACATGAATCCTTGTACAATGCCAAGGAGAGATACAAGCAGTTGTTGAGAAAATGTCCTATGCATGGGATTTAGCATATGACTCGTATGGATATCTTCTATCATGCCATGAACTACACTTCGAAGGGAACTATGGATGCAACCTCTAAAAAAGGTGCATTCAAAGAAAAAGTCTTTGAATAAGCTACTCGATTGATTGAAGAAGAGTTGGCAAGGCAATACAGGCTCCATTTGAAGCTTGAGGAGCGATGCTTGATTGAGACGAGGAGGTATAATTGAGTTGAACAAAATGCCAGCCATTGAATCAAAGATGGATGCGATCATGAGTAGAATGAACAATCATGAGAGAAGAAATCATTCAACCAATGAAGTGGGAATTGTGGAAAGTGCTAAACAGAAAAGTGTAACTAAACAAGGACTTGCTCATGAAGGTCCATATCAAGTTGAGGAAACTCTGTTTATCAATGGGAATAGGATCTATAATATGAAGCCCAACAACAACCTTCCTATCAACACACCGGCCTTGAGAAATCATGAAAACTTGTCTTATGAAGGTGGAATGGAGCAAGGTCCAAGACCAGCTTAGAATTTTTAGAACTATGCTCCACTTGGTTTCCAATAGAGAACGGATAATCAAGGACAAAGGGGATCCCGATCCTTTGAAGATCAAATGCTAAATTATATTTATGAGAACCAAAGAATTTTAAACCTGCATGAGCAGAAGTTTGCTAGACTTGTAGTGTTTCAAGCAAACACAACTGTGTTTCAATCTAATACTAAGGCCTCCTTGAAGAATTTGGAAACTCGAGTAGGGAAATTGGCCCTCATCGTGCAGAACCAGTCTAGGGATGCTATTCCTAGTGATTGATTAGTCTAAAAACTCATTTGACTTTTTATCCATTTTTCTGAGTTTATTACAAGATAATTGTTGATTCATATACAGAAACCTGGGTAATTTGCTCAAATTTAATTTTCTGAGAAAAATACGACCAAAAGAAAGCGATAATCCAGTAAAACTAGAAAGAATTCAGCACGAGAGCGAGAAGGAGGTGCCAAGTTGAGAAAGAAAGTCGCGACAGAAGGGCTCTTTTCTTGATTGATTTCCAAGTCACAACATCACCAAGACCAGTTAATGAGGTTGCGACCAAGAAAACGTGGTTGAGACGAAAGAAACTATTAAAGGCAGAAGCTATGGTCGCAACGCCAATTTGAGGTCGCAACGTTGATTCGTTGATGAAGCCACGGATGAGGTCTCTGTAAGAAATTTGGGATTCTGTAGTTCTTGGATGGGACTCAAATTGAGATTTATAAACATCATCTCGAGGAGTCCACGGCATGGGTGAATTGGGAGTCACAACAAAGAGATTTGAAGTTGCAACTAATAGAGATGGAGAATCAGAAATGAAGTCGCAACTTAATATTGAGGTCGGGACAGGAAACCTGAAGTTGGGCCAAGCGAAGTCTCAATTAGGGAAATCAAAGTTGCAACCATTTTGTTATTCAAGGACCTCAAGGGAGGTCGCGACCTAAAGAAACACTGAACATTACAAAGCCATGTCGCGACTTGATATTGAGGTCGTAACGTGAAACTTATCGCGAAAGTCTTTGCAGCAAGGGAGTTAAGACCCACTTAATCGATCGAGAACCCTAAAGGGCGCGACCCGATCGCGAGGTGTGACTGGCCTGCGAGCATCAACATCCGGTGTAATTTATGTTTAAACAAGTGAGACAGCACGCAGCGAGAAAGGAGCAGCGTGAAATGCGACATCATATTGAGGTCACGACCTGTTTAAAGGCAAGGGGCTATCAAAAGTAGTCGCGACCAATTATTGAGGTTGCGACATAAATTCTGGCTATATCAAAGAAAAAGACCAAAAAGGAGGTCGCAACCTGAAAAAGATAGTCACGACTTGAGGTAAGGTAGTAGAAACATAAATATTTGTCGCAACAAAGCCCGAAGTCGCGACATGCGATCTTGACGAGGAAAGGAAGTCACGACTCATAACTAAAGTGGTGACTGACTAAAGGAAGTTGCAGCGGCGGGAGAGTCATTATTTCGAGTGCAACATAAGGGAACGACAACGAGGTTGCGACTTGAGACTAAGGTTGCGACATCAATTCTTGAGAACAACTGAGCCAAAGAGGTCTCGACCACAATTGAGGTTGCGACCACTAATCAACGAAGCTGTAAAAAACTTGGTTGCAACTGAAGAAACTTGGTCACAACTGAACTAGAACAAATAAAGGGAATCCAGTTCACGACATCAACCCAAGGTTGTTACATGAGATAGTGATTTGTGCTTTTCGTTTGAGAATTCCACCTGGAGTTTTTTTTTTGGGATTCGGCCCAATTTCTTTTCTTGATTATAAATAGGCGATTATTAGAATAGTAAAGTAAACTACGTCTTCAATACCCGTAAGAGATGCTTGAGAAGAGAGACTCGGTGTATAGTTTAGAGTATAATTTTCTTTTCTTTATTTTTATTTTCTTTCTTCATAAATTATTTTCTGGATCTGAATCTGTGAACTGTGCAAAAACGATTAAATTTTATTTATGTTATTTTCTTCTTAAAATTACTGCCTGAAAATTTATGAAATTTAGACAAATTTCTAGAATTCATTTCTTTTCAGTTTCATTGCGATTATAGTGAATGTACGTGATCGGTGCTCCATTTCTTTAATTGTAATCTGGTAATTGAAAGCATAGCTCTTTGGATTTGATATCTGATTAGTTACAATCTTTCTACTTAATCACGGAGAAAGTTGTTTGGATCAGGTTACTTACTTGGTGTCGTTTTGAATCGATAAGTTCCTGATGGTAGTGCGATACCCGAGTTTAAGGAGTGTATGTACTCACGATTTCGGGGATGCCCTCTTCCGTGACATAGAGATCTGATTCACGAGGCTTTAGAGCATTCCCTTATGGGTATGCTAGTGATTCGTGCCACAGTAGGGTGATCAAGAATCAACAAAATTTATATCCTAATTTTCCTCCTGTGGTAGTCGAGAGAGAAACTCTCTGCAGTATAGCGGTCGAGGTCGAACACGGGGATGAGTTTCTTCGTGATACAAATGATTTAAGTGGTAAAATGGTGAATTTAGTTTGGATTTTTGGGAGGTGGTGATAAGCAGGGGGGTTGAGTGGTTTGCAAACTGAAAATAAAATGAAGAAAAATAAGAAAAAGAACTCCTTGAAGCATTGGGCTATTGGTTTTAGGTCCTAAGGAAAATGAGAGGCCCTCGGGTTCATTTCCTCGTATTAGGGAGGATGACATATAGTCATCTCTCGAATCGGATCTTCATTTAGCTTTAAAAACTAAACCCTAATAATTTTCTTTTTTGGTAGAAAGCACATTTATTTAGTTTTATGGTTCCTTCGGTGAAAATCTATCTTGACTCATCTGAGTAGTTCATAAAGTGACTAATGAATCTCAGTGGATCTAAAAATAAGCATCCTTTGAACCTAAAGATTACAAGTATTGATCGAAAGAGGATGCACTACGGTGAAAATATAAACCCATAACCTACCTCAGTGGCTGTAAAAGAGCAACTAATGGATATCGGTGTATCTAAAGCTAGAATACAACGAACCTAAAAACTTGCCAAGTATTGGCGAAAGAAAGTATCAAGCTTTAAACCTAGAGTTGAAAATTTATGAAGGGCAAAGAAATGTCAAAACTCTTTGCGTGAAAATAGAGAACCACAGCGGCCTTGAATCCCTACCCAGCCTTCTACTTTGAGGAGGAAGGGTTTTAGCCACTGTCTCTCAGAAGTTGTATCCTTGGAGAATTGACACTGTAGTGAGAGAAAGGAGAGATAATAGAGAAAAATGAGAGCCAAAAAACGAGTAGTAAATTCCTTCGAAAACTAAAACTTAGGTCGCGGTGTTTACAATGGCCTATATAGCCTTACAAACATGTGAAATACCAAAATAACCAAACTAGAATAATTACGGTGAGGTAGAAATGAGAAAAACCACGGTGTTCGTTTGGATACGAAAAAACGAAGAATTTCGCTATGCAGTGAATTTCGCTATGATAGCGAAATTTCGCCATCATAGCGAAAATTGCAGGCATAGAGAAAATTTGAATTTTAAGCTGCCTTTTTGATAACTTCGCTATGATAGCAATTACCGCTATGATAGCAAAATTTAATATCACGCATGTGAAAATATCCAACGTGCGAATTTGGCAGCCTTTGTTCTGCTACTATTCACTTGCTTCTTGACTCATATTCCCCTTTGCACTATTCCATTTCTTCTAGCTTTGAAATTCTTCATTCGGCTTGTTGAAATTGATAGAAAACCATATGAGGAATTGATGGAAATCATGGGACTTTGGTTATGATTGGTCAAGTACGATAATTTGGCTTCCAATTCCTACAAAACTATAAAAACAGCCTCGAATGCAATCGGGAGTGCAATAGGGACCTAACATGTCAATTGTGGTTAATTTATAACACTAGTACACAAAGCGCTCAAAACCTATTAAAAATAGGCTCAAAATAGGCACTAGGGCAATAATCACACCTCTAAATCCCACACACATTGCAAGTCCCTAAGAATGCAAGAAGAAAATAATAAAATACATATAAAACTATAACAAAATAATGTTCACTAAAATTATTTCAAAAAGGTTGTGAATGAGTAATGCCTAACCCTAAGTAAAAATCATCAAAGCCTTGTCCAATAATTATCATGAGAGAATGAATGTCATACAAAATTGAGTATTAAAAGAGCCTCCTTCTTGGTGAATCAACCAGAAACTTCCACCAAAATCTAAGTATTGTTTGATCGCCAATAATAAACTCGCTAAACTCCGCACTCTCCCCAACCTAGCTACTACCACGACCTAGCATGCTAATCCAACCTAAATGGTATCGTGATCCAATTCTTATTCCACAATTATTTTTGTGGTATCAGGAGGTGCAATGCTGAGGAATCAATTTCACCAGAGTCCATGTAACGGATCTACCGATGACTCCCAACCAATTAAGGCTTAGTGGCACCAAGTCATAAGGATCTTCACCACAAACTTCAGTTTCACCTCGACTTCTCGAATGATTTCGAGACTCCAGCACCTACAACTTGCTAAACTCTACCCATCCACCTTCGTGTAGTGAACACTTAAGTCGGCGACCCTAACCAGTGAAGGTTTAGGCACCGGCTTTAAAGGTTGCCATATACCCTCTGACCGTGCTCTAAGCTTTTAAGGCAAAGCGTCATAGCTTTTTTCTTTCTTTCCTTTTTCTTTTTCTTTTTCTTTTCTTTTTCTTTTTCTTCTTTTTCTTTTTCCACAGGGATCCTTAACCTATTAAAGGTATTCAACCCATTACCAGGATAGAAGGTGCAAAGTAAAGGAGATTATGCTAGCTTTTCAAAATTTCATCATTGAAACCTAATGTGTTCGGTGTGTGGTTAGCTAAAGGTGGAAGAAAAATGGTCGAAAGCAACAAGAGTTCAACTGATCATCCACTCAATTAGTCATGGAACCAATCTAACATCAATAGAATTGGACAAAGTTTCAATTTTTCAAACTATGTTAGGCAAAACACACAAAATTTTTGGTTGCAAAATGGGTCCAAATTTTGAAAAAGTAAGTTGTATAGTATAACATCTTTATAGAAAGGGAACCTAGCAAGCCACTAAACATCAAAAAATGGGCTTACTCAAAATAGTAACAAAACATAATACAAAGCCACTTTCGCTGTTAACTTCCCCCAACCCAAAACATCTCGTTGTCCGAAATAGGGCTTCTGGATTGGAAATTTATGGGAGGAAGTGTTACCTCCTTGATGAGATGTGATCGTTTTTGGATAGGATACTTCAAGAAGCTTTCCATCTATTAATCTTTATTCACTCCATTCGGGGCTTCAAATAAACAAAGTTAGAGAAGAAAAGAGGAAAAAGGACCACTGGAGAATTTTGAAAATGGCACATCATAAAATTTCAAAAGTGTTATTTTTGGCCATATTTGGAATCTACACTCTAAGCTTTCCAACAGTACCAAAACGCCAAAACGGAGTTCGATGAAAGTTATGAGCAAACAAAATCTGAGGCAAAAAACGCTGGGGCCATAGCGAAAATTTGTCATAGCGAATTTTCTCTATCTCTGCGAAATTTCGCTATACGAATTTTGTTTTTAAAAAAAAAAAAAATTAAATAAAATAATTAATAATAAAAATAATAAAAATAAAATAATAAAAATAAAAATAAAAACCTTTTTGTTTTTGAGAAACAAAAATTTTATTTTTTTTTAGACAAAATTTTTTTTTTTCAAAAATAAAACAATTAATAATAATAATAATAAAAGGTTTTTTTTGAGAATATATATATATATATATATATATTTATAAAAATAAAATATATAAATAAAAATAAAACCTTTTTTTTTTTACCTACCTACTGAAGCTTATTAATTTGTCAATATGTAATCATACATATTTTCGCTTATGATAGTTGGGTAAATTGATTTTCGCTATGATATTTAAAATTGATTTTCGCTATGATCATGTAAATTTTAGCTATAGTCGAAAAATTCTCGCTTATCATTTTCGGGGTACCCCGCTATGCCATAGCGAAAATTGCTAGCCTTACTAATCTTCATTCTGCTCCAAAATTTCACTCAAACTGCAAAAATTAACACAAGAAAAATTAAGAAAATTGCGTAAAAGTGAAAACACAGAACAAAGATTAACTTAAAAATTAAGAAAATCTAACAAGAAAAAATTAGAAAGCAAAATCAAATAAAATAAAACAAGAAAAATTAAAACAAAAAAGTGGAGGAGCTTAGGAAATGCCGAGGTTCGGTGCTCCATCTTCGAACCGCACCCGAGCCAACCATTGTGCCATAGCGATGTGAGTTAAAATGCTTATTGTTTTTGGATGTAGGCAAAATTTTATACAAAGGGCTTACTAACTTCCTAAAGTTTTGTAGAATAGTTGATGGGGGTGGTGTCGGGTGCTTTTGTGGGTTTTAGGTTGGGATTGGTGGGATGCAGAGGGCAGGATATAGATTTGGTCAATGGAGGGGGCCATCGGGCAAAGGGGCTTTTGGTGGCTTACAAAGGGGCAAAGTGTTTCACTTTGTGGGAAATGGTTTCAAAACAAGCTCTCGGGGGCCTTCCACTATTTCTTTCCACTACCCTCCGGGTTATAAAGGGAAGGATTTCTTCGTTCTCCCTTGAAAAACAACACTACACACATATGAGGATCTCGCATAATCCTTCGCACACCCAATAAAATCCCCCTATAAGCCCCCCGGTGTGGCTGCTTGCTGACACTGCCTCCTCCGCTACGGTGTCACTTTCTGCACTCTTCCTCTCGTGGACATTGTCGATCACCAGTTCCTCAATGGAATCTTGCAGGTTGTCCCATTTATATGCTCAAAATCATTTTCAAACATCCGACTTTTGTTCAAATTGTCTTCCACAAAGGATACCCTTCCAGACCAATGGGCATTAATCTCCTATTCTCCTCGCCACAAAGTCATCCACTATCGTGCAAGGTGCAAAATGGTTTGCTCAAATGGAGGGAATTGACCGTGGTGGTTGAGGTGAATGAGGGTCAAGATAAATGAGGTCCAGGAGAGCATATTGTGAGGTCTTGGTTCTATGAATTGTCGTGATTCCCAAGTAACTATGGTTGTAAGCACTACCATATGGTGAACTCATCCATTGGTTTCTATAGTCCCTCATGGACATGTGTAAGCTCTGTGGTTTTCTCTCCACAGTACTCACTACATCGTTTCTCCTTTAGGTGTTCCATTTGATTCTAGTTCAAGCCCACTGGAACATGCACCTGCAGCAAAAACAGGCAAGACAAGACAACACAAAACAATCTCAAGAACAAAATTTTTATTTATTTTTTAAATGAAACTAAAAGAAATGACATGCGAAATGACACTTCAAGGTATGTTAACCTCGATATTGTTTCATCTAGCTTGTTTCAGAAATTAAACTGATAAATCCTCTTCTCACTTGGAGACGAGAATGGGTTGGGCTTTTTATCAATTTAAGCTTGCTGAGAGTTCGCCTCGATTCGAATAATGAATTCAATCCCGTATTAGCAAATATCTAATCAAGGAAAGAATGAGCTATTCTAATTTTGAGGAAGAGAAACCAGTATAGTGTAAACCTATGCAATGACTTAATCTTAGGAGCTAAGGTTTGCAGTCCATGTTGTGGGTATGAAGTATTGAGAAAGAAAAATACTCAGAACAAGGCAACCCAGATTACAAGTAGTTATCTAACACTCTGTCTTCGAGAGAAACAATGAACATTAGATGATGAACGATGGGGTTTGGAGAGATCCAACTGCACTATCATATTCCTTGGACTAGTTTCAATCAGGGTTCATTACAACGCATGCTGGGTAACTGCGGTGAATTGATGTTTCACATTAGCTGTATTTTCAATGCTCCCTTTAAAAGATAACTGTTCAGTCTAAATTTGTAATTTTATTATTTCAGTATTCAATTCATTTGTTATTAATTCAATTCTTTTTAGTTTTCATTATATTAAGGCTTTAAAGATGATTTCAATCACCATTTTAAAGTCCAAATAGTGTGAAATTTGATTAGTCAGGGAAGTTGATTGATAATTCGATTAGTCAGGGTAGTTGATTGATAATTCTTGAGATCTCTGTGGGATCGATATTTGGACTTAAATTCATTTTATTACTTGTTTGACCTGTGCACTTGCAGGATCTTGGATCAAAAGCAGAAAGAAATTATTCTAATCTTAAGGAAACCGATTTTAATGAGTATAATTGCAAAGAAATATAACAAACAAGTTTCATGGCATTATTGCTGAGGATTAGACAATAGTCCTTTGGTAATGGTGTCATAAATTTGTATATTTCTTTTGGTCCACCAACAAGCTCATGGCTGCTGGCTGGCCAGGGATCTAAAGAATTTAGTAGATCAATATTTAGACGAAAGAAGGAAATACTAATTTGGACATTTAAAATAAAAATAACAAAAATAGTTTTTCAAGCAGTGGTTATTTTTAGCCACTAACCTTTAACAAGCTATATTGAAAATATTTGTTGGTGTGACGCCCCTTACCCGACCCGACCCGCTTGGGTGGATCCGAACCGAGTCCGGGATGCCACTAAAATCACTCAAAATTACTCAAAATCATATATTTGCGGAAGCGATTAAGAAATTGGGCAAGCCCATAAACATTTACATTTAACAAAATCCATTTACAATGTAGGCATCCAAGCCTTTTCAAAATGATTTACAAAATAGATGTTCAGTATTCAAATTGTTTATACAAAATATCCATATCAAAAGAACACATGAAATGAGGCATATGTCGGAGCATACTCGAGATTTCTTTCTTTATGACTCGACGCCTCGATCTTGGGTCCGCCATCGATCACCATCTTATCACTGCACTGCGCATTGTAAAATAATACGCTAAGCATTTTCATGCTTAGTGGTTCTATACAAACCATTCTCGCTTCCAACTTAAATCAATTTATGCAATTTAATAATTCAGAACTTATGAATCATTTGATGATCAATATAAATACATTACATATACTTTGTTATATATATACAATAAATTATAGTTCATTGATTCATCCTATAAATAACATTTTCATAATCAATATTTCACAATCTCAAATCAATTCAAATATGCTCAAATTCAATTTAGTTACGACATTCAATTCAATTAAATCAATTCGGCTTCGAAAATAAATCTCGGGCTTATGCAAATCAATTCCTGCCTCACAATCACTTTAGTTATGCTAATCAATTCAGTTATGCCAATCAATTCAGTTATGCCCTTAACTAATTTAACCTATGTCTTCGATATACAGGATATCAGAGTCAATGTCTGTCCCGCCGGGCCGCTTGACTCCGGTTATAAACAATCAAAGAGGAATACTACGTATACGTCCCATCGGGCCGGGCCATTGACACATCAATAGTTCGCAAGATCGCTTATTCGACCCTATCGGGTATACCAATCTATCCTACGTGAAATAACCTAACATTCTATTAAGGGTATTCAAATCCTTTATAGAAAAAATATAGTACAATATGTACGCCAGGCAAACAGCTTATTTTCAATAATCATGAAATTTTTATATGCAAATATTTCACAATCACTTTTCAAATCAATTAAATCAATTCAATATGCTTTTTAGAACAACATGCAAAAACTCAAACGAGAATAGGAGTTGGTAGAACAAACCCAAAAATATTTGCACTTTGATTCCAACTTTGGAATCTCAATCACGCTTATTCTGCCGCCCTATTCCAAACCATTAAAGAACAATATTATTCAAGGTACTAGTGAAGTTTTGGTTAGGATTGATTTTCGGAGTTTAATATGAGTTCCAATTAAACATTCTATATAGATGGATTCTTGACCAATGGGCTTTCCACAGAGTGCAAGAACACTGAATCGGAGTTCGGACGAGGGAGCAGGACCTCTCGCTGGAGGTCATATCAACTCTGAACTGACGAGCAGACCCGAACTGCACGAGCTCGTCTACCCTCGGTCAAAACATCTTCTATACTCCTCAGGAATATATTAATGTATTCTTTGACTCAATGGGATTTCCATAGAGTCAAGAACACCCAAATCGGAGTTCAAACGAAGGAGATATGACCTTCCGAAGTTGGAGGTCATGTGTAGTCAACTTTGACGAGCTGACCTGAACTGACGAGCTGAACTGAAGTGACGAGCTCAGTAAAACACCTCGGTCTGACATCTAACATCCTCCTCATACATATGAATGTATTCTTGACTCCATGGGCTTTCCATAGAGTACAAGAACACCCAAATCGGAGTTCAAACGAATGAGATATGACCTTCCGAAGTTGGAGGTCATGCGTAGTCAACTTTGACGAGCCGACTAACCGACGAGCAATCGCTGATGAGCATCAAGCCACGACCACCGCCGATTTTACCACCGCCGATCTACCACTGGATTTACCACTATTTGACGCACCAACGCTTGACGGTTTCACCGCTTGACGACACCGTTGACGATAATCGCTTGATCGACCATCGCTTGACGAATTTTTGCTTGACGCATCAACGCTTGATCGCACCACTGTTTGATCTAATATCGCTTTGACTCCACCACCGCTTGACGCATCGCTTTGACGACCACCGCTTGACGACCGCTCTGACTACCATCAACGATTTGATCAAGCCTCTCGTGAGTAAAAAGACCATAACTTTGTCTACATAAGTTCGAATTAAGAAATTCAAAAGCCTAACATCAGTCTACGATGTGGCCAATTTCAGAAGGACATACTTCCAAATTCCTCTTATTTCTGATCCAAAATCTGCCCTAAGGTACGGCTAGTTGACCTCGAACTGGACAAACTGACCCGACCAGATTTATTGCCTGACCTCATTAAAAGGACTCATAACTTAGTCTACAGAGGTCCAAATCGAGAAATTAAAAAGCCTAACATCAAGCTAATTGATGTGGCTACAATTTACTAGAAGGACGCACTACCAATTTACCTTCACTTCATACCCAAAAATCAGCTCTAAGGTTCGGCTAGCTGCGCACTACCGCAATGTGGCAGCTTCCCATGGTTTAAAATGCAACCAAACTTTCCCCTAAGGCCAGATAACTACCCAACAATCCTTAGGTAGAAGAAGACTACAGGAGAAGACCCACCTCATGGAGTTTGTCGAAAAGTCCTGCTCCTGGGCCTCTACTTTTAGCTCTTGTCACTAGGAAGGATCTCCTTCGTGTTTCGCCGGAGACCTATGGTCCGACCGCTGAGTGGGAATCTGTATATAAGGTGGAGCCCCTCTCTAACTTTCCTTTTCTATTTTTCTTTTCTTACGGATCACTCTTAATTGTATTCCTTAAAAAGGAGGAAGCTTCTCCTCCCTTTTCCTACATGCCACATGTCATTTCCTTGATTTTTTCCTTTACTTCATTTATTTCTCCTAATATCACTTAGACATATAAACTATTTACAATTGACCCTTGTCCCCATTTTACAATTTCTATATTTTCTTTTCACTGGGGGTTCATTTCGATTCAACAATCATCTAATCAATATTAAAAAAATTTTAAAATACCCAAGATGGCTCAATTTATACCCGGAATATATAATAATTTTTATCATAATATTCTAGGGTATTTTTCGGGGTGTTACATTACAACTCTCCCCCACTTAATAAAATTTCGTCCTCGAAATTACCTTAGTCAAACAAGCGGATACTGTCCGCTTCATCGTTTCCTCACTTTCCCAAGTGGCCTCTTCAGTCTTATGGTTTCTCCACAGCACCTTGACTAACGGAATCTTCTTATTCCGTACCCTTCACTTCCCAAGCCAAAATCTTTACCCGGCTCTTCTCTTCATATGTCAACTGCTCTCAGCCAATTGTCTCCTCGAAGAGACTACATGTGACTGTCCGATCGGTACTTCAGCATGGACACGCGGAAACATCATGGATCTTTCCAAGTCCGAGGTAATGCCAATCCCAATCTGGCCTGCCCGGTCCACTTTCTCAATCGGCCCCCGTAGGGACGATAAATGCAGAGACTCAGCTTTGCCCTTTTCTTCCCAAATATCATCACCTTCTTTTAGGCGATACTTTGAAAGAACACTTTCGTAGATCTCGTACTCGAATATCTTTTAACTTTCATGTCGGCATATGATTTACGTCTACTCCATTGGCCACCTTCAATCTCTCTCTAATCATTTTTCACTTTTTCTTCGATCTCTTGTATCAAGTCGGAGACCAATCACTTTCTTTTCACTCAATTCGAGTCCAACACAAAATGAGGTGTTCTACATTTTCTCCCATGCCAAGCCTCATAAAGCCATTCCGATACTTGATTGGAAGCTGTTGTTGTACACAAAAATTTAACTAAAGCAATGTGTTGATCCCAGCTACCCTCGAGGTCGATCCACGACTCTGAACATATCTTCAAAATGGATCACTCTCTCGGATTGTCCTCCATCCGCTTGTGGGTGGAACGATGTAATCACCCGGGCCGTGCCCAAGGCCTCTGCAATTTTCCCTTAAAATCTCGGGCAAACTCTGATCTCGATATGAAATAATGGATATAGGGAATTCCATGTAATCAACTATTTTGATATACAACTCATTTAGCTTGTCAAGTGAATAGTCCGTTTCATCAGAAGTGAGCTTGACTTCTAGTTAATCGATCTACTACGACTCCAAATCAGCCATGCCTTCTCCTGGCCAATGGTAACTCCAACCACAAAACTATGGTGATTCGGTCCCATTTCCACTCTAGACTTCAATAGGTTGCAATAATCCCGGAAGGAACTTGATAAGCCTCGCCTTTACTCTTTGACACACCAAACACTTGGCTACCCCGAGACATCTCTTTTCATCCTGACTCACCAGAATGACATTTTAAATCTCGATACATCTTTCAGGCTACGGATGGATAGCAAAAGATCCACTATGTGCCTCTCTTCAATTATGGATTTCCTCAATCATTACGCAAATGCGCACAAACCCGATCCTTATAATACAACACTCCATTCGGGCCATTGTAAATTCGCCTTACCATTTCTAATCTGATTTATTATGGCAACAATTTTCTCTTCTTTCCTTGTGCCTCTAAAGACTTGGATTCAACAAACCCTGCCTCGCTATCGCCTCACTACGCACCATCGCCATTTAATGACAAATGGGCATTCAACGTCAAGCCGTCAGATGACTTACTCAAAGCCGCCACTACATTGGCCTTTCCTGTGATAATCAATTACATACCATAATCTTTTATCAGCTTCCATCCATCTCCTACATCTCGCTAAGCTCACAAAGTGAGGCTAAACACTAGTGATTCTTATGATCAGTGTAGATGAAACACTTCTCTCCATACAAATAATGTCTCAAATTTTCGCCAGCAAATACAATTGCGGCCAATTCCAAACCGCGCGTGGGGTAGTTTCGCCCATGCGGCTCAACTGCCTCAAGCATAGGCTACCACTTACCCCTCTCGTATTAGGACACATCCAAGTCCATTTAGCGACGCATCACTAAAATCACATATTCTCTATCGCCGAATCAAGCTTGAGTAAGAACCTGAGCTCCTGCTAAGAACAAGCTTCAACTTATCGAAACTTCTTTGACATTTCCCATTCATACTCATACTTTTCTCGGAGCAACTTCGCCATCTAGGCTGCAGTCATAGAAAACCCCTTAACGATCTTCCAGAAGATCCCGCTACCCTGGGAAACCACGCACTGCAACATTTCTAGGTGGCTTCCATTCAACAACCACTTCTATTTTCCTTGGATCTACTCAGATTCCTTCTTTCGATACTATATGCCCAAGAAAGGACACTTCATTCTTCCAAAACTCACACTTGCTCAGTTTTGCATACAACTTCTTCTCAAAGTCTCTAATTACCTAAGGTGTGTGTCATGATCTATCCTCACTCTTGAATACACAAGAATGTCGTCTATGAACACTACGACAAACTGATCCACATATGGTCGGAAAACACGATTCATTAGGTCCATGAACGCCGCTGGAGCATTTGTCAATCCAAACGGCATTACAAGGAACTCATAATGTCCATATCGCGTCCTAAACGCTGTCTTATGCACATCGACATCTTTAATTCTCAACTGATGATACCCAAATCGCAAGTCAATCTTTGAAAAGATACTTGCACCTTTTAATTGGTCAAACAAATCATCAATTCTAGGTAACGGATACTTATTCTTTACTGTTAACTTGTTCAATTGTCTGTAATCAATACATAGCCGAAGTGTACCCTCTTTCTTTTTAACAAAAAGCACGGGAGCTCCCATGGTGATACACTTGGTCTAATAAACCTTTTCTAGTAGTTCTCAGAATCGCACTTCAATTCCTTTAGCTCTAGTGGAGCCATTCTGTACGGTAAATGGATGCCGGTGTGGCACCTGGTACAACGCCAATAGCAAAACTCAATCTCCCTATGTGGGGCAATCCTGCAATCCTTCAAAACACATCCAAAGTCGCAATGCTAGGATATCGAATACACTCTGGGCCCCGCTCTTCACCATATCAATCACATAAGCCAAGTAGGCTTCACATCTTTTCCGTACCATTGTTTTAGCAGTGGCTGCAGATATCACATTAGATAGATGATTTGACCTCTAACCGATGAAGGTTACTTCATCTTCATTCGGTGTCCTTAAGGTAACTCTTTTCATTCTACAATGGACTATCGCAGTCCATCCCCAATATCACATCAAACTCTCTGAAGGATAACTTAATCAAATCTCCAAAATTCATACTCGTATTTTGATGGGACAATCTCTATAGACTCGCTCACAATAACACTATACTTCAAGTCGGTCTGGGCTACCAAGATGTCATACTCTGGGCTTCACTTCTAAATTTACCTAGGGTTAGTATGTCGCACATATGTGCTGAATGAGTCGATCCCCGGATATATCAATGCATGCATAATAGTATCAAAGATAGTAAAATTACCGACTATCACATCCGGAGCGTCAGATCTTCCACCCGCTTTCATTGCATACGCTTCCAGCCGAGCATGACCATCTCGCTTACCCAAAGCTCAAGGCCCCTCGTCTCCTAACACCTCGTGATGCAACACTCTTATTGCCTTTTGTAACACTAAAGCTGTACCCCCAGTCTGTGGTGCTGTAAATGAACGAGCTCTAGGACAATCTCTTGCTCTATGCTCTTTGGATCCACAAATCAAACAAGCACCTGTAAGTCTCCAACATTCTCCTTTATGATTTCTCCCACAATGGGGGCAATGGGGATAATCTGTCCTCTAGAAGGACCTCCTGGTGTACTCGCAACTGATGGTGCTGGTAGAGTAGTATTCCTACCGGTAGCCTGTGCTATAGGCTGATTGGAACCCTGTGGTCCCCTTAACTTCTTCCTTTGTTGTTGTTGTGAACTGGACTGACCGGATTTTTCTTTCCCCTCGTCTTCATCCTTTCTCCCTTTTCCCTCTTTCTTACTTCTTCCATATTCAATGCACATGTCACAATTCTGGAGAAATCCTCATGGCAAAATGTTGTGACATGGGCTCCTAATATGGTCATTAAGGCCGCCTTCAAACCTATGGCACTTTTCTTCCTCACTCAAAAGTATCTCGTATATACTTCTCAACCGTGTGAATTCTCGATATTCACCACACTCATCCGTCTTTACTTCAGATTATGAAACTCAAGCCTATGTTGTTCAGATAAATGCGACCTTAACATAATGTGTTTCTTGAACTCATCCAAGAACTCCCATGTCACTCTCTCTCGATGGTGCGGTCCCGGTCACTTAAAACCCACCACCGATGCTTCCCATCCCTGGCACGAGGTCGCACATTCCAACTTCGCCAGTAATGCATTTGTACAAGCATTCGGTCGTTCTCGAGCCAATTTTCGCCTTACAGAAGGCTCATCCTCTTTCTTCCCAATAAAATCTACAGGCCGGCACTGCCATTCTCTCACGGTCGATCACTTGAGCAATTGCAGCCGGTTGCCCTACTTTTGGTAATGCCCGAACTAAATTACCGAGGATACCCATAGTACCTCCCCCGCCACTTGTTCCGTTCATTCATTGGTGGGGCATGGGATGCCGCCCACCTCCACACTAGCAGGATCGTTTGGGCGAGTCCTCGTCATCCTCGGCCCCTAAGGGAGGTTTAATCATTCCATGCTTATCCTATTAAGACCAAGAAGATCCGCTGGCCGAGTCATGTCATCCTTTATATGCAAATGAAATGCATGTTAAACACAATTTCAAAATCGTTTACAAACAATTTAAAAATCATTTTGTAGAACCGCCAAATCCTAGGCTCGATAATAATAAAGTCACAGACGCCCTCACCCGACCGGTCTGGTCATGATCCGAACCAGTCCTGTGGATGCCACTAAAATCACTCAAAATTACTCAAAATCATATCTTATGAAGCGACATTTAAATTGGGCAAGCCCATAAACATTTACATTTAACAAAATCCATTTACAATGTAGGCATCCAAGCCTTTCAAAATGATTTACAAAATAGATGTTCAAGATTCAAATTGTTTATACAAAATATCCATATCAAAAAGAAATACATGAAATGAGGTACATGTCGGAGCATACCCGAGATTTCTTTCTTATGACTCGGCGCCTCGATCTTAACCGCTATCGATCACCATCTTTCACTTGACTACGCATTGGTAAACAATACGCCTAAGCATTTTCATGCTTAGTGGTTCTATACAAATCCATCTTCGCCTAAATTTTTAAATCAATTCATGCAATTTAATAATCTGTAACTTTCAATCATTTGGATGATCAATATAACACATTTCATATACTTTGTTATATATATACAATAAATTATAGTTCATTGATCATCCCATAAATACATTTTCATAATCAATATTTCACAATCTCAAATCAATTCAAATATGCTCACAAATTCAATTTAGTTATGACATTCAATTCAATTCTGAAAATCAATTCAGTTCTGAAAATAAATTCAGTTATGCCAATCAATTCGGTTCTGTCAATCACTTCAGTTATGCTAATCAAATTCGCTTATTCCATCAATTCAGCTTACGCCCTTTAACGAATTTAACTCTATGTCTTCGATATAATAGATAATGAGTCACTACATCGAAACCCACGGTCACGACTCGGTTATAAACAATCAAATAGTGAACACTACTGATACGTCCAATAACAACATCGGAGTGACACATCAATAGTCTGCAAAGATCGCTTATTTGACCCTATTGGTATACCAATCTATCCTTAATGCGAAATAATAAACGGTTAACATTCCCATTAAGGGCATTCAAATCCTTATAGAAAAATATATTACAATATGTACGCTTGTATAAACAAATTTTTATTTTCTTCAATAATCATGAAATTTTTATATGTAAATATTTCACAATCACTTTTCAAATCAATTAAATCAATTCAATATGCTTTTAGAAATAAATATGCAAAATTAAACGAGGAATGAGTTGGTAGAACAAACCCAAAATATTTGCACTTTGATCTCCAACTGAATCTCAATCATGTCAGCTTTTCCTCCTCGTCACCTATTCCAAACCATTAAAGAACAATATTATTCAAGTGTACTAGTGGGTTTTGGTTAGGATTGATTGAGTTTAATATGAGTTCCAATTTAAACATTCTATATGTAGATGATTCTTGACTAACGGGCTTCGGAGTGCAAGAACACTCGACCGGAGTTCGGACAAGTAGGGAGTTGGGACCTTCCGTCGAGGTCATACACAACTCGAACCGACGAGCAGACCCGAACTGGACGAGCTTGTCTACCACCTCGGTCTGACATCTAACATCCACCTCAGGAATATGAATGTATTCTTGACTCCATGGGCTTTCCATAGAGTCCAAGAACACCCAAATCGGAGTTCAAACGGCGAGATATGACCTTCCTCGTCGAGGTCATGCGTGAGTCAACTTTGACGAGTCGACCGAATCACGAAAGCATTGTTTGACAAGCAATCGCTTGGACGAAAGCACCGCTTTTGACGACCACTGTTGGACGCACCACCAAGTTGGATGACCACCGTTGGATTGTCCAATCGCTTGACGACTCACTATTTGATCGAACGTTTCTGACGACCAACGCTTGACGCACCACCGCTTGACGACCACCGCTTGATCGAATTCTGGGCTTGACGACCACCGCTTGACGGCACCACCGCTTGACGACACCGCTTACCCACCACCGTTTGACGACACCGCTTGACGACCATCATGCTTGACTAATTCCTCGGTTTGACGACCTCGCTTGACGAATTAACGACCCATTTGACTGCTCGAGTAAAAAGACTATAAACTTGGTCTACGTAAGTCCGACCAGAAATTCAAAATCCTAACATCAAGTTCATTGATTTGGTTACAATTTCACAGCAGGACTTACTGCCAAATTCTCTTTATTGAGAGGAAGTGTTGATGTACCCACTAAAGAACTGTTTTATGATGCTGAGGAGGTTAAGTACTTGGGGGAGCCAAGAAGTTATCACTTCAAACCAAATCCTAACCTGCCAGCACAATATCATCCAGCACTGAGGAACCATGAAAATTTTTCATATGGTGGAGGGGCCTCACAAGGCTCAAGGCATGGACAGAATCCTCATCAGTGGATATCGCTTAATCACTAAGGTTCTCGCAAAGCAGCTGAAGAAAAGGAAAATAGAAACGAGTACCAGAGTCGAGAGGGCTCAACCATTTGAAGATCAAATGCTGCAATTCATGGGGGATACCACAGTTAAACCTTCATGAACAAAAGTCATAGAATTGGAAGCCTCAAATACCACCCCTCAAATTCTTTTTCAAGACCACTAATGCCTCCCTCAAGAACCTGGAGACACAAATAGGGCAACTGGCCCTAAACCAACCGTGATGAAAGATGCCTCTAGTGATACGAAGAAGAACTGAAGACTGCATGGTCAGGCTCGTATGGAAAGACTTGGTGGAAAAGATGTAAAAATATGAAAGCAAATAAGTGGAGAGGAAGCGCCCGCACAATGTCAAACACTGGAGAAAGAAAGAAAGAAGGAATAGCTATCAGGAGAAGAAGGAAGCAAGAAGAAAACCTAACACCGTCATAGCCTCCATTTCCACAGAGTAATATAGAATCAAAGATAAAGGAGAATGAATGTATGTTTTAAACTTGAGCCGGAGATCAAGATGCCTTTCACGTGCGGACTCGATGCCACTTTACGTAAAATTTTGAAAGATATACTAAGCAAAAAAGAGGAAGATTGCTGAAGAAGGAATTAGAACTTGACTCCAACTTGCAAGTGGTTGTGACTACAAAAGAGACTTACCATAAAAGATGAAGGATTCAGGAGGTTCACCATTCCCCGCACTATCGAGAGCCTGGTTTTTAAAGCCTTCGACTGTGCCAAGATTTCAATTTAATGCCCACTCGCTACAAGAAGTTAAGTTTGGGGGAGCTTACTCCCACTCATCAAGTACCCTCCAAATGGCGAGAACCCGGGCAAACCTAAAGGAATCATAGAAGATGTGTCGTAAAGGTGGAAAATTTATTTTCTTTGTCGACTTCACTACATCGATATGGAGGAAGATTCACAAGTCCTCTGTCGAAGGCCATTCTCGTAACCGGAGCAATAACTGGACATGTATGGGAATTCCCACTCGCAGTTGGAGAAGAGCAAAATTAATTTCAATTAATTGGGAGTTCGAGGAATTTAGACATAGAAAGGAAGATATCAAGTCAATAGAAGATGTATATGTCAACAACTCGATTTTTACTATGATTGTAATGCCCAACTTTCATCAATGAAAAAGAGATGAATTTCCAATATCTTGGCTGTTTTGATTCGCATTTTATGCACATCAGCCATTCTATTCAAAAGGTGATGAGTCTCAACAAAATGGGATGAAAAAGGAGACAAAAAATGAAGAAAAGGAATTTACCAAGAACCAAGGAAGAAGGCCAGCTTTAAAGGAGCGCCAAGTCATTTAGCATGCTTAATTGAGTTGCCAAAGAGTAAACCAAGAATAATTTCTCGCTTAGACTGATGTCGAGGAACAGGTTACCGAAAATTTTAGGAATCATATGAGTCTATAGCTTGGTCTATCAAGAATTAAAAAGTGTATCACCATCAATATATGCACAAATATCATTGAAGAAAATGCAAGCCAATCATGAACATCAAAGGAGACTGAATCTAAGAATGAAAGAAGTAGTCGAAGGAGGTACTCAAACGGTTAAATGCCGATTTTATCTATGCACTGCATGCCCCGGGTTAGCCTGGCTCATGTGGTTCCAAAGAAGGGTGGATTTACTGTGATCCGAAATGAAAGAAATGAATTAATTCCAACAAGAACAAAGGGATGTGATGTAGAGCATGTATTGATTATAGGAAGCTGAACACAACAACCAGGAAAGATCATTTCTCTTTGCCCTTCATTGATCGTGACAAGCTGACAAGATTATGATTAATTTCTCATTTTTATTTCCTCGATCTGCATTCGTGCCACAAACCAGATTGCAATTGCACCTGAGGACCAAGAAAGACCATCTCACGCGTCCCTATGGTACCTTTGCTCAAAAGGATGCCATTTGGGCTGTGCAATGCTCCTGCTACTTTCCAACGATGTATGATGTCAATGTTCTCGCATTTGATCGAGGAAGTCATGGAAATTTTACGACACTTCATAGTGTATGGCCCCAGCTGAATGTCCGAACAGCTCCTGGAAACAAGATTTCAAAGATCCAAGGACAAACAACTAGCACTAAATTGGGAAAATGCCATTTCATGGTAATGGTTGCATTGTTCTCGGGGTCATGTACCGCTACATGGCTGGCGACTAATCCAAGATTTCCATTGTCAAAAACCCTTGCACCCTCCCACAATAGTAAAGGGGATATGAGTTTCGGGGCATGTCGATTTTATAGGAGATTCATCAAAGACTTCTCAAAAATAAACTGCACTACTCATGCAGACATCGGAGAAGGACACAAAGCACTTCAGGATTCCCCGTAAGGTCGCCTTTGAAGAAATCAAGATCGATTGGTTCACACCTATCATGGCTGCACCATAATGGGATCGTGAGGGGGCCAATGCGATGCTAGTGATTTCAAGAATGGGGGTCAGATTGGGCAAAGAAAAGAGAAAATATTCGTGAGCCATATACTATGCTAATCCTTTCAATGAAGCACAAGAAAACTATTCCACAACCGAAAAGAGATGCTAGCCATAGTGTTTGCTTGTGAGAATTCAGCCATACATTTTGGGATCCCATGTTATAGTTCACACACTATGCGTACCATCAAATATTTGATGTCAAAAAGGAAGCGTTAATCCAAGATCGATAAGGTGGTGCCATGCATCGCAAGAGTTTGATCAGAAATTAAAGATAAAAAGGGGTGTGACAATGTGATAGTTGATCACTTGTCTATAGTAGAAAGGAATGAAACGTAAAAGGAGGAGGCGTAATTTTTACCGTAGAACTTCCTGCATGAACAAATTGCTTAAGGTGTCATTCCAACTTCCATGGTATGTTGATATTGTGAATTACCTAGCTTATGGAGTAGTTCCTCATGAATTCAGCTACCAACAGAAAAGAAAGCTCAGGACTGACAACGAGGTACTACATCCGATGACCCACTGCTATTTAAAAGAGGTGCCACAAGATTAATGTGAGATGTGTGCAGAGAGGAACAATGTAAATCTTGAATGAATGCTATGAATACCATACTTGGGACATTTTTCTCCGAGAAAGAACAACTCACAAGATACTCCAATCTGGATTTTATTGGCCCACTATCTTCAGAGATTGTGCTGAATGGGTCAAATTGTGTGATAGATGCCAAAAGATTGGAAATATCAGCAGCATAAATGAAATGCCCCTAAAAGGCATAATGGTGGTGCAAATTTTGATGTATAAATAGATTTATAGACTATCTCCACCATCATTTGGAAACTCCGTATATAATCGGCGGGATTATGTTTCCAAATGGGTGGAAGCAAGTATTGTCCAAGGGAATGATGCTATTACAACAGGAGTTTCTTACAAAAGAATATTTTGAGCGACGGGAACAGTTCTAGAACTATCATTAGCGATTGGGAAGCCATTTGCAACAAAATATTTGCAAACTCATGCTGCAGAAGGGATCAAGCATATAAGGAGTCTAGCTTATCATCCCCGCACTAATGGACAGCGTGAGATTTCCAACATGGAGATTAAAAGAACTCGAAAAATCGTAAGTTCAAGCAGAAGGATTGTCTTCCAAACTTGATGATGCACTCGGGCTTACAGGATCGCATTCAAAACTCCCATCGAATGTCCCCATACGTAGTTGTCTTTGCAAACCATGTCATCTAGCTCTTGAACTGAATACAAAGTTATGGGCTACCAAGAAGTCAACTTTGATTTTAAATCGCAGCGAAAGAGAGACCGCCTAACCGAATGAATTGGAAGAACTGAGAATGAAGCCTACGACAATGCTAGAATATACAAGGACAAAACAAAGAAATGGCATGATCGTGAGGATTCGAGAAAATAGTTCGTGAGCAGAGAACAGTTATTTTTAACTCCAGACAGTTATTTCCAAGGGGGGTTAAAATCCAAATGGAGTGACTATACACAAGAGTGCCAACACTACATTCGGGAACAAGAACATTAAAGACCGATGTCGGGAAGAATTTAAAGTCAATGGACAAAGACTGAAGCATTATCAAAGCAGGGAGGAAAGAAAGGAAGAGCTCCAGCTGGTTCATTGAGAGAGAGAAAGAATCAAAACAGCAAGTCCAGCTAAGGACTCAAAACCGAGCAACTGATGGGAGGCATCCCATAGAGATTTTAGTTTCTGATTTTAGACTTTGATTTTTTTTTTATAATTCACCTTGATTTTGTTTTCTTTAGTTTTTATAATGATTAGTTAGTACTCAAGAAGTTAATTTTTGTTTAATTGAATCCTTTCTGGAAATGTTGCAAAGTGCTTATGCAGAAATGCAAGGGAAGGAGAGAAAAGTAACAACTTCCAGGACAACTCCAGCAATTCACAGGAAAGAGATATTTGAAAAAGAGGAGCATTCTTTTCCCTATAAAAATTTTGTGAAAATTGAATAGTATACATGTTTGAATTGCTGTGTGGAAATGGTTTATTTGATGATGAGAATCTGTTAATTAATCAAGAGTAAAAGTCATCATCTTTACAATTTTAGGCACTGTAGCATTAGGTCGCGACAAAACTTATGTCGCGAATAAACTAAGTCTTAATTAAGTCGATGTCGGACTACCAGTACTGAAGGAAGAAAGAGCAAGCTGGTCAGGACCAAAGGTTGTGTCGCTGACAGAAATTGAAGTCGCTGACCAACAATCGGGTCAGCGACAAGAGTAATCCCTTCAAAAGAGTGATGAGGTCACATAACTTAATGTCATGATGTGCCCGATGTCGCAAATGCCTTAGGATGACTTGTCCTTCCACGGGGCTAACTTTATGTCGCGATGAACAATATTATGTCGCTGACATAAAAGAAAAGTTTCATACCTGGCAACTTTATTCCTCGCCTCTAAATTTAATGACAAAGACACAATAGCGAAAGATAAATTTAAATCGCGACATGAAATAAATGAAATAATAAATAGCCCACAGTCATCATTGAATTGTAATTGTTGGAAAAATCCTTCTACTCCTATTCCATTCTCTAAATCAACTACAACTCTTCATCTCCGTTCTCCTCTGGTTTCTTTGATTTTGAAAACCCTATACCAAAATCCCTTCCTAAAACCCTTCCTAACTAGCAAATGGCTGACCCTTCTACCTTCATCCCAAACCTGAACGAAATCATGGAAGAGTATATGCAACCAGCAGAGGAAGTTCGTGGAGAACATACCATCTAAACACTGAGCATCAACAGCTTCAGAAACAAGGCATAAGGAAAGACAAGGTGGTAGAAGAAGAAGAAGACGAGTTCGTCTTTGTAAATAGTTTTCACACTGGAAGAAACACTATGCCGAAAGGGTTTTGTAGGAGAAAGGATTCAACTAACGATCTCCCGTTCAAAGAATTGATAGAGCAAAGAAGGTGGGAAAAATTCTGCAAACATCAAAGATCTGGTTATGCAGCAGCCGTTAGAGAATTTTACTCCAACCTTATAGGGAGAAAGGAGAACTCGCTTTTATCAGAGGGTTCGGGGTACCATATGGAGCCGAGACTATAAATGAAATGTGGCGGAATCGAGGGTCAAAAACATGGATCCAAGTACAAGAAGATAGGCGGCACCAAACCGCGGAAAAGATAGCTGGAGTCGATGCACTACAAGGTGAAATAGCCAAGGTCAAGGAGAGAAAAGATTATAAACAGGGGAGATCCGCTGTATTAGCGAAAGGTATGGTTCTATTTTCTGCTTTTGTTCCTGTCTTACAAAGCATGTTCAGACCGTAAAGATCAGAAGCCATCATTCCCTATGCCAGCACGAAGGGCTATAAGATTAATGTCAGCTATTATTGAAAATTCAATGATGAGATACCATGTAGGGAAACAAAAGGGGGCATGATCCCACACCCAAGAACCATCATAAGGTTATGTATCGTAGCCGGTGAAGGGAAGGCTGTAAGAGGCTCTAAAAAGTTTCACCATTAACCTCGACTAGTAAGGCGGGTTAAGAAACCAAAGAATATAATGAGGAAGCAGATCCTGAGATGAGGAGGAGAGGCAAGATAAGAAGAGGACACTCGATGGTGGAAAACCAAGAAGAACAAAAAATCCATAAACACAAATGGTGGAACACTCTATTTTTGCAGAGGACACAGCGTATGAAAGAAAGCCCTATATATTTCACCACTCCCACCGGCGCCCACCAATGAGAAACAGGATTTCAGAGAACTGTGAGAAAGTCCTGAGGAGCCCAAGAAAATAACCAAATAATGGAAATGCTCATTTCTATGCAGAAAAGTTTGGAAGAAAGAGAAGATAAATGGAGCACTCAACAGAAATTCAGAGAAGATGTGTATGAAGCTGAATTGAAAAGAAGAGATCAACAGTGGGAAGAGGAACTGAACAGAAAGGAGGAAATGTATGAAGAAGAGTTGAAGAGAAAAGAGCAGAAATGGGAAGAGAAGTTGAAAGGTGAAAGGAGGAATGTGATAAAAATATCTAGAGCACCAAGAAGAAAAGTTCAAAAGGGAAATGAGGAAAGAGATCGAGATCTACTGAAAAAATTGCAGCTTAGCCATGAATCATTCTACAATAATCAGTATGATCGAGACTCTCAACTCCTAAAACTCATAAAAGAAAGGGATTCAGAGCAAGAGGCCAATGTCAAGAAGATGGCTGACAGAGATAAAGTTCTTGATGACAATGATGCTTATAGAAGAAAAATCTGGCTGGAAAATTTAGATTTGATTAACAACAATCTATCCAAATTTTTAGAGGCCATGACAGAAATGGAGCGTACAATGAACACATTGGGTCAAAGGCAAGATGATCTGAATAAGAAAGTTGATCTTACCAATGAACTGCTTATCAAGAACAAATAGAAAGGGAAATGACAAAGAAGAAGAAGAGACAGAAATGAAGCTCCTAAGTTCAACCCCAACCCAAGCACTACCCTTGATCCGATCCCAAACATCTTTTAAGCCTCTCGTAAAAGAAAAAATAGACCTTCAATTGATCTACAATATCTCCCTCTTTCCTATCCCGTTGTTCTCTCACATTTGCACATTCTCATGAATAAATCGAATTTGTTTGATGTGTCTAAGTCAAATTGTGTGTTTACTTTTGCTTTATTGCTAGAGGAATAACAGTAGAATTTAGCTCATGAATGAAAAATGCTGACATCTCATAATATGAGCTAGTTGAGGTGATTGATTAGATGATAGGATGAAACACAAATAAGGGCTGAATGACACATAATTGAATTGAAACACAAATTGCATAATTGACTTGAATTTAGCTGATCAGTCCAGGTTAAAGGGAAGTTATACAATTGAAGGAGAAAAGCATATTTTTAAGTTTGTGGTATGAACATTGAGTCAAGAAACCTGTTGGATATAACATCATTTAAATCCTCATCAACTGATATGAGTCAAGAACATCCGTGGTTAGTCACAAGAATCAACCTAAATTCTATAACTGGCAGATTATTGATCACAAGAAATCCTAGGTGATATTAAACTAATCTTAGGAATGATGCAAGCCATCCTTGGAAAGTTTGAGCCATTCTAGCCATCCCTATTTATATGCTAATGCATATACCTTAGTTCCAGAAATTGAGCCAAAACAAGCCTTATTTTCAAAATAAGCCAATGAAAACCCCAACCCATCCTAAATAATCAATCCTCCAGTAAAGAACCTGTGATTACCCAAGAATTCAAGGAGAGAGGAAGAAATAAAGTTTGGGGGAGTATATATTTTTGAGGAACTCAAGGAGAAAATACAGAAAAAGGGAATGAAGAGAAAAAGATCTACAACAGAAAATACAACAGAAAAGAAAGCTTAAGGGAATAGGTTTTGTCTTGTGGCCTGACTCTCTTGAACAATTAAGTTCTTAGGGGTGTTTCAACACCTAGTACCCGCCATCCGGTATGGGAGCCACTAACCCAAAGTTCGCTTAAGAATGTTGAAAGCCTAAAAAAGATAGTAAACATTGCACCATTCCCCGAATGGTGACAAAAGAAAATTTCATTTGAATTACAATGAGAAATGGGAGACACAGTTTAATAGAAGAAAATCAAGGTGGTATCCCAAACATGGTTCGGGAGCGATAAAGAAATTGCAAGGAGAAAAAGGGTCAGGAGTGGAGTAAGAAAGGAAAAAAGAGGCTGGTAATCTTAACTCAAAAAAATAAATAAATAAATCCCATCCATCTTTACCCATTACCAAGCCTAACATAAGCCCAAAAGACTCCGATTGATTCAAGGTTGGAATTACCTACATTAGTGAGATCAATATGAACAACAAGCATATGGAATTTGGAAAATCAGAAAAGATCAAAACTCAGAACATCCCTCTCTGCGGTTAATTGACTCAATAAGGAAATGAGAAAGAAAACCAACCTACTTCAAATAGATCAATTGACTGCATTTATTATAAAAACAATTTCAACAATTTGGTTTTGTAATAGATAGAGTAAAACTAACCTTGATCCGACTTCAGTTTCAATACACAAAAGAATGCAATTTCTAGCTTTTCAATTAAATTGGCGGCACGTGTTTAACAGAAATGTCCTTTTGTTTGAGGACAAACAAACCTTTCTTTTCTTTGCTTGAGGACAAGCAAAACTTCAAGTTTGGGGGAGTTTGATGAGCTTAAAAGTCATCTATTTTTAGTCCATTTTTCTGCTTGATTTTAATCAAAAAAGAATGATTAATATGCAGAAATATGAAGAAACTCACCAATTTGTTATTCAGCAGGGAATTTATAAGAAAGGAGATATTGCAGTAGAGAGATGCAGAAAGTGGCAGATCTGAAATGAGAATGATGAATAAAAAAATGGAAGAATGTTGGGTATTGAGCTCGCGACAGTGGAAGATAGGATGTCGCGACATAAGGAAATCAAAGGCAAATTGAGTGTCGATAGAAACTCCAAGTCGTAACTATGAATTGATGAAGAAAAGATTAGGCGAGGTCGCTGATATCACTTCGAGGTCGCGACATAATTAAACCAGCAGTAAGAAATAAGGCGTCGCGGATACCAAATAGAAGTCGCGACATAAGATGTACAATTGACTGAACACAGTTGTCGCGACATCAGTCAGAGGTCGCGACATCAACACTGCATCAAAAGTTGTCGCGACATCAGTAAAAGGTCGCAACATCAATAGACATGAACAGTTGTCGTGACATCATGAGCAAAAGAGAATAAGTCGCGACAACACCTAGTTGTCGCGACAACACCTAGTTGTCGCGACAACACCTAGTTGTCGCAACATCGCTTGGTAATCGGAAGGAGGCTTATGACATCACTAAACTGGGTCGCAACAACAAGCAAGGAAAGAAAGGTCGACAAATGAGGTCGACATCCGCTTCACAGAATTGGTAAGGTTCGGACATCATACGAGTCGCGACATCAAATAATAAAGAAAGTTAAGGCCGCTGACAACAATAGCGGCCGCTACACTGTGGTTAGTAAAAAGCAGTCGCGACATCATTATGGTCACGACATCAATTGTGAATAATCTAAGGTAGCGACATCATTTAATTGGCCGCGACAAATGGGCCTTTCCAAGAGATAATGACGACACGTCACGACCAAACAAAGCCTCTGCGACATAACTGAAGACAACAAAGGTCGCGACAAAGAATCGATGTCACGACATCAACAACCAACTGGGCCAGTTAACTGAAGTCTAAAAAGAGGTGCATCGAAATTAGGGCCCAACTTCAGAACCCTATAAATATGTTCGCACGAAGGAACACAAACTCGCGACTAAAGAGATCTAGGCTGGCCAAGGCCCGTATTTTAATTTTCTTTTGTTTTGTTTTTATTTTTAGATTAGTTTGTTCTTTATTTCAAATTTGGATCTGAACGTTAGCTGTTAAAATTTTAGCTAAATGCATAATTCTATTTTCCTTCAAATTACCAACATGTTTGAATTTCTGTATTAAATTTTGGAATTCGAACTACCAGTTGCCTATTTACAATTGCTTTGATCAAGAAGCTATTGTATGGTGTAATCCAATGTGATTTAGAAACCCAGCTTCCCATTGAATTGACGCTTATTGTCGAAATTATCTTTCCTGCACTTTATTCATTGTGCTCGAACTTCGCTTGTAAATCTACTTGTCGGTCTTGTATTTTGTTATTTCATCCCAATACGTTGTCTCATACCCATAAACAGGATTGTCTCAAGCTCTGATTTCCAGGAGGCCCTCTGAGTGACATGCAGAAGGTATTCCCAGAGTAATGAACAATTTATGAAGGTATGTTAACTCCTATATTGTTTAATCTAGTGTGCTCAGGAAATTAAACTGAGCAAATCCTCTTCTCTCACTGGAGACGCAGAATGGGTTGGGTTTTATCAATTGAAGCTTGCAGAGAGTTCGCCTCGACTAATAATGAATCTAATCCCGTATTAGCAAAGATCTAATCAAGGAAAGAAATGAGCTATTCTAATTTTTGAGGAAGAGAAATCAAAGATAGGTAAAACTCATGCAATGACTTAATCTAAAGAGATAAGGCTGTTCTGTCAGGGTATGAAGTATTGAGAAAGAAAAATACCTGCAACAAGGCAACCCCGACAGTAGTTATCTAACACTCTGTCTCGAGAGAAAAGTCAGCTGAAGATTAGATAATGAACGATAGGGTTTGAGAGAGATCCAACCGCACTATCATATTCTCGACTAGTTTTAAATCGTGGTTCATTAAGCAACGTATTAAAGGTAATCGCAGAATTGATGTTTCACATTAGCTGTATTTTCAATGCTCCCTTTAAAAGATAACTGTTCAGTCTAAATTTGTAATTTTATTACTTATTCAATTCATTTTTTATTAATTCAATTTTTTAGTTTCATTATATTAAGGCTTTAAAGCCGATTTCAATCACCGCTTTTAAAGTCCAAATAAGGGGAAATTTGATTAGGTTAGGTAGTTGATTGATAATTCTGAGATCTCTCAGGATCGAGACATCTGACTTAAATCCATTTTATTACTTGTTCGACCTGTGCACTTGCAGGATCTTGGATCAAAAGCAGAAAGAAATTTATCTAATCTTAAGGAAACCGATTTTAATGAGTATAATTGCAAAGAAATATAACAAACAAGTTTCATGGCATTATTGCTGGGGATTAGACAATAGTCCTTTGGTAATGGTGTCATAAATTTGTATATGTCTTTTGGTCCACCAACACAACTCCAGACTAAGACTCTTTCCAGGGAAGCTTAAATCAAAATGGAGTGGACCATATACAGTAGTATCAAGTACAAATTTTGGGGCAAGTGACACTTAGAACCAAAGAATCATGAGGAATTCTTAAGGTTAATATCGAGGATTAAAGCACTACCAGGAGGAATGCAAGAAGAATGACTTTAGTTCGAATGAGAAAATTTGAAGTATTAGAAATATAGTAGCAAGAAGTCCAAATGAAGACTAACAATTGAGCAAATGGAAGGCAATCCACATCAATTTGTTTTAAGTTTTCCCATTATACTTTTTGTGTGAAAGTTTCTAATAGCTTTGTGTAATTTATTCATTACTGCTTGAAGAGTAAGTAGATTTTTTTTTTTAGTTTTTCAGGACAATAAGAATGTGCAAAGGAGGAACATCTACAATCAAACTTCCAATCTACAAAAGAGACAAAAAGGGGTAGTATACTCTTCTTCAATTTATTTAAATTTTGTCTCCGATATAGCATGATCTAATGTTTGGGGGAAATATTTTTTTATTTTTGTGCTTAAATTTTGAATCTGATGCATAGTGAATGGATTCATTGAATATTAATTGAATTGTATTGGTTTTGATTGGATTCGTGAATTGAAATCACAGGAATTGGAATTGTTCAAAGAGTCCTAGAAATTTTCCAATGGCTGTCTAGATTCGCCTTGAATAAATTGAATATAACAATGATGAGAAACTTTCAGGTCGCAACAGTGAGATTTCTAGTCGCAACATCAATTCATAGGTCACGACCAAGAAGCTGGACATTGAAGCAATAAGTTAGAGAAACAGGTCTAACGATTAGGATTGAGGTTACTTGACCCACATGTGAAATCGCAACAAACTCTTTAGGTTGGCCAAATTCAATCAGTCTCGTAAAATAGGTTTTAAACCTTTCATTTGGCGTTCAAGTAAAGATAGAATTCATTGAAAATCATTAATTAAGAGCTCAAAATTTAATGTCGCAGCCCCCATATCGCAATCTGACATTAAGCCCAACTTCCAGTTAATTTCATTCATCACCTAATTCAACCTAATTTTCCCATACGCATCCGCTCGTTTTGAACCCTTGACCTATTATTAAACTAATACAAAACCGAGGAAAGCAAGGCCTTAATTAAAAGAATCAGTTTAGGTAGTAGTTTGAAAGAATAAATTCGAAATTGCCCACTCGAAGCGATAAAACTTCGGGAGAGTTTTTCCCTCCATTCTCTGTTGGAAATAGCTAGAGCTTGAATCCGAAAAATTTTCATTTAATTCATTCATTGAAATCTTAAAAGAAGGTATAGACCTCTTCATTTCCCAAGAGGATGATCATATAAAGGATGGGAAAAACACAGAAAGAATAAACAGTGAGAATGAAGGAAAAGAAGAATGAGGAAAAAGACGAGTTCCAAGAGAGCAAATGCAGAGCGTATGGAATGAATGGAGTCGGAAAACAAACCAATTCCAGTCATGATTCCATAAAACACTCTGTAATCACGAGAATGGATGATGGGAAGGGAATTGGAAGAAGGGTTAATCAGAACCCCCATCATCTAGAGGAACTCAGATATAGGAGGCAAGAGCGAAGAGGTCACCACTGTTGGGGCCAGCTCCACTATCGACCCTTCCTTCTACTTGCGAGGTGAGACCAGGGAGACTAACCAAAGTAGAAGCTACAACCTTTAGGAGGAAGGTATAGGGTTTTAGATCAAGAAATAAAGAATTTTCCTCTAGATTAGATACAGTCTTATTTGTAATTTTTGCATTGGTTTTTTTTTTTTTTTTAGATAGAAAAATCAGATTGTACAACATTGAGATGTTTGATATGTGAATAAATGAAATGCCAGTTGATTATCAAATTGATTGTTTTGGGTTCACAAATTGATAAGTTGAATTTTGTGTTTGTGTCATTTCCTGTTAATATGCCAATTATGAGTGCCTTGTTTGTACAATGATCAAATGATAGATTTTGTTTTTATCCCAAGAACAACAATGCAGTAAAAATAAGGGCATAAACTAGTAAACTGGAATCAAGAATAGCAGCCTTATTTAAAATCCAGTTTAGATTGCAAAAATTGGAAAAATGGATAATGCTGAAGGAACAAATGAATTGATAGAAAGTGTGTAAATAAACATTGAATAAGTACAAGTCTTGAAGAAACAATACACTTGGTCAACAAAACTCATGAAACTTTGAGAAGAATTAGGATCATCTTCTGGGAAATTCATGATTAAGAGTTCATGGTCTAGAACTTGTTAGATTATTAATTGAGGCGTCTTGAGTAGCTTGACCAACAGAAGTGATAGAAACCATCCTGGCGAGTTTAGGCTTTTCAAGCCTACCCTCAATATATGCTAAAGCATACCCTCTAGTTCCATGATTTAAGCCCGAAGCAAAGCCTTAGTGCTTGAATGGCGACAGCGAAACACGAGGTCCCCTTCCTTGCAGTAATCCTGCCAACAAAGAGCCCAAATTATCAGTTTCCGGCCTGAAGATCTTGTAAAGGAAAAGAAACAAGTTTGGGGGAAAAATATTTCCAAATATTACAAGGTAGGAGGAGAAGAAATAACCTGAAAGATTAGGGAAAAGGAAGCATAAATTGATGAAAAAGGGGAATAAGTTTTTTCTTGTGGCCTATTTCCTTTGAACAATTAAGCTCATAGGGGTGTTTTAACACCTAGTACCCTAATGCCAACTGGTATGGGAGTTGCTATCCCAAAGTTCTCTAAGGGTGATAGAAAGCCTAAGAAGACAAAACATTGCACTATTCCCATCCTTAGAAATACATAAGCAAAAGAGTTATAGAATAAGAGAACTGGCCTGAATAAAGTACAAGTGGAAATCAAAATGCCATAAAAAGATTTCAAAAAAATGAATCAGGCCAAGATTGAGGAGAATCAACAAGTACAAAGAAGGAAAAGGGTGAAAGCTGAAGGCATTAGTTAAAAGAAGAATTAGAAGCCAGGTAATTTGCAACTTAAATTTTCCTTATCTACTGTTCTATAGAAATGACCTTATTCTGGCTTTAGACCTCGTGATCTTGAAGGTTGAATTTACCTACATTAGTGGAGATCAATATGAAAAACAAGCCTATGGGACTTTGACCAGTTTTCTAAGGAGAATCCCAGAAGATTAACTAAATTCAACATGAAGAGGAAAATGATTGAAGACCTGCACACACATACAAAACAAGACTTGTTGAATAAACTGTTTAAATACATTATTTCATCAAGGAATTTGTTATAGAAGTGGAAACCATTCCTTTTTCTTAAATTGAAACTGAAATTTAAAATGATGCTGCTATCTCCTATTTCAAGTTAGAAGGTGGAATAAGAAAGACTATGGTGTGAATCAGAAAAATGTCCTTATTTAAAATAAGGGCATAAACTAGTAAACTGGAATCAAGAATAGCAGCCTTATTTAAAATCCAGCTTAGATTGCAAAAATTGGAAAAAGGGATAATGCTGAAGGAACAAATGAATTGATAGAAAGTGTGTAAATAAACATTGAATAAGTACAAGTCTTGAAGAAACAATACACTTGGTCAACAAAACTCAATAGCTTTAGAAGAATTAGGATCATCTTACAGGAAATTCATGATTAAGAGTTCATAGTCTAGAACTTGTTAGATTATTAATTGAGAGACGAAATCTTAGGTAAAAGCAATGTAAAGTGATAGAGGCCATCCTTGGCGGAGTTTGAGCTTTTCAAGCCTACCACACTCAATATATGCTAAAGCATACCCTCTAGTTCCATGATTTAAGCCAAACAAGCCTTAATTCTTCAAATGACGACAGCGAAAACTGAATCCCCTTCCTTGAAGTAATCACGCAACAAAAGGCCCAAATTATCCGAGTTTCGGCCTGGAAAGGTCTCTTGTAAAGGGAAGAAACAAGTTTGAGGAAATATTTAAAATGTTACAAGGTAGGAGGAGGAAGAAATAACTTTGAAAGATTAGGGAAAGGAAGCATAAATTGATGAAAAAAGGGGAATAAGTTTCATAGCTATTTCTTTTAACAATTAAGCTCATAAGGGGTGTTTTAACACCTAATGCCAATGCCAGCCACGGTACTTCAGGAGTTGCTATCCAAAGTTCTCTAAGGGTGATAGAAAGCCTAAGAAGACAAAACATTGCACTATTCCGTCCTTAAGAAATACATAAGCAAAGAGTTATGAAACAAGCCTTTGAATAAAATCTGAGTGGAAATCAAAATGCCATAAAAAGATTTCAAAAAATGAATCGAGGCCAAGATTGAGAGAATCAATAGTACAAAGAAGGAAAAATTGAAAGCTGAAGCGATTAGTTAAAAGAAGAGTGGGCTGGGTAATTTGCAACTTAAATTTTCCCTTATGCCCATTATAAGCCTTTATTAAACTGAAGGATATCATTGATCTTGAAGGTTGAATTTACCACATTAGTGGAGATCAATATGAAAAACAGCCTATGGGACTTTGACCGGTTTCCTAAGGAGAATCCCAGGAAAGATTAACTAAATTCAACTTCTGAAAGGAAAATGATTGAAAGACACACACACGCATACAAAACAAGACTTGTTGAATAAGTTGTTTAAATACATTATTTCATCAAGGAATTTGTTATAAGTGGAAACCATTCCTTTTCTTAAATTGAAGCTTGAAATTTAAAATGATCTTTGCTATCTCCTATTTCAAGTTAGAAGGTGGAATAAGAAAAGACTATGGTGTGAGATCATAAAAATATCATAAAAATTTAAGCAATTGTTTGAGGACAAACAATTCTTTCTTTTCTTTGCTTGGGGACAAGCAAAATTTTAAGTTTTGGGGAATTTGATGAGTCTAAAAACTCATTTGATTTTTAATCCATTTTTATGAGTTTATTACAAGATAATTGTTGATTCATATACAGAAACCTGGGTAATTTGCTCAAATTTAATTTTGCAGAAAAATCTGACAGTGAAAATCAATAGCGGAAGAATTCGACTGAGGAAACGAAGGAGGTCGCAGCTAGAAAAGAAAGTCACGACAAAGGGCTCTTTTGTTAGAGTGATTTCTAGGTCATAACATCACGAAGACCGATTAATGAGGTTGCGACCAAGAAACGTGGTTTAGGCAAGAAAAAGAAAGTATTCAAGGCAAAGGCGAGATCCTGCGCCCCAATCGGTCGCGACGTTGATTCGTTGATGAAGCCACATATGAGGTCTCTGCAAGAAATTTGAAGTTGCAACCAGTTCTTGAATTAAGGACTCAAATTAAGGTCGCGACATCATCTCGAGGTCACGACATGGGGCTAATTAAGTCACAACAAGTTGAGATTGCAACTCTGAGATGGAGAATCGAATGAAGTCGCAACAATATTGAGGTGGCGACGGTGAAACTGGCGGCGCGAAGTCCCGAGTCGAAATCAGTTGCAACCATTTTGTTATTCAGGACCCCAAGGGAGGTCGCGACCAATCAGCGGAATTGTGACCTAAAATGCTGAACATTACAAAGCCATGTCGCGGCGATGTGAGGAACATCCGCATTGGCTTACTTGACGAAGTCTTTGCGAGCAAAGGGAGTTAAGACCCTTAATCAGTCAAGAACACAAAGGAAGTCCACGACCAATCTTGAGTCGTGACGAATACCTACCAGAAACATAACATCCGAGTCATGGTATGTTTAAAAACCATTTAAGGACAGCTTTGCAACTAGAAAGGATCAATGTGAGGTCGTGACATCATATTGAGGTCTGTCCATACAAAGACGAAATTTATCAAAAGCGATCGCGACAAATTATTGAATCACGGCATATATTCTTGCTATAATAAGCTAAGACAAAGGAGGTGTAACTGAAAAAAAGTCACGACACAGTAAAGGCGGTAAGCGATGTAGTAGCAACTTAAAGCTGAAGTCGTGACATGCGGTGCGACAAGGAAAGTCACGACTCCGCTAACTAAAGTGGTGACAACTAAAAGGAAGTTGCAACTTAAAAATAAAGTCGTGACTCAGAATTACAATAGAAGGGAACGACAACGAGGTTGCGACGTGAGACTAAGGTTGCGACATCAATTCTTGAGAAAAACTGAGCCAAAGAGGTCGCGACCATAATTGAGGTCGCGACCACTAATCAATGAAGCTGCAAGAAACTTGGTCGCAACTGAACTAGAACAAATAAAGGGAATCAATTCGCTGACATCAACGAGTGCTGACGGGAAACGAGATTTGGGCTTTTCTTTTGAAATTCCACTGGAGTTTATTTTGGAATTGTTTAATTTCTTTTAATAGTTATAAATAGAGCTGAGTATTAGAGATAGTAAAAGTAGCTTTCGTCTTCACTACGGGAAAATGGGAAACTAAGAATTTCGATTAATATAGTTTAGAGTAAAATTTTCTTTTCTTTATTTTATTTTATTTTTATTTTTCTTTCTTTTGTAAAATTCTTTTGGATCGAATCTACTTGAACTATACGAGAAGCGATTGGAGCTGAAATTTTATTTATGTTATTATCTTCTTAAAATTACTGCCTGAAAATTTATGAAATCTAGACAAATTTATAGAATTCACTTCTTTTCAGTTTCATTGTGATTACAGTGGATGTACGTGATCGGTGCTCCATTTCTTTTAATTGTAATGTAGTAATTGGAACGCAGCTCTGCTGGATTTGATATACAGTTAGTTATAGTATTTTCTGCAAAAATCTAGAGAAAGTTGTTTAGGTTGGGATTTACTTACTTGGTGTCGTTTTTGAATCGATAAGTTCCCAATGGTAGTACCGAATACCGGTTTAAGAAGTGTATCTTGCTCTGATTTCCAGGATGCCCTTTGCATGACACAGAGATGGAGATTCCTGAGAGCTAAGAGCATTCCCTTATGGAATGCCTAGGCTACCATTGATGAGCGCTGAGCTCACGAAAGTTCATTTTGACAAATCCCCCATTCGCTCATAATTGAAGTTGGAGGGTAGTATTTAACAATATAAATAATCAGAGAGTTCACCTCAACCTAAAGGGAAGCTCCCGACCCTGTGTTAGCTGAGATCTAATCAAGGGAAGGGAAGAACCAATAGATTTGGAGGATGAGCCACCAATTAAGTAGTAGAAATTTTGCAACAATCCTGAGAAGGAAAGCAAAAGATCTGCAGTCATCAAGAAATGGGTGTGAAGTATTGAGAAAGAAAAATCTTTGAGATCTTGAGAAGTCGAGAAATACATATAGTTGGTTTGATCTTGTCTTCGAGAGAAGCAAGGGCTTCCAACTAGTGAATATGGAGAAATCTAATTGCAACATTTAGGCAATCTTGGACAAATCTAGATCCATCAGAAACAATAGAGAAATGTATTTTAATGTAGAAATTGATTGTTTCATTGTATTTCTTTGATAGTTTTCGTTTCTCTCAAGAAACTAATTCGGTCGATCATTTTAGATTATCATAGTTTTGATCAGTTTTACTTTTCTTTAACTCAATAGTTAGTCAATAGACTATGATTTTAATTTTTCTAGATAAAACTTTTACTATCAGTTTTTAGTCCAAATAGCATAGAATTTCCGGTAGTTGGGGTAGTTGATCTCTAATTCTTGTCGATCTACGTGGGAATGATACACGGACTTACATTCGGATTTTACTACTTGTATGACACATTGCACTTGCGGTCATAGAGCTAAACCATTTTGTCTGAATATCAAGAAAGATTTATTTAATCAAGAAAATTTATCCAGTGTATCGTAGTACCTTGAGAAGTGTAAAGGCTCTTAGCATCTTATGTAATTTGAGGGTTTTAGTCTATGATGAAAAAAGGCAAGCAGTGATACAAAAGAAAGAATGCAAAAAGGACTGCACGGCTATTACACTAAGTAAAGAGTTGAAAGGTAGTAGAGAAGTTGAGAAGAAGCAGATAGATGAAAAGGCTTAAGGTAAAGATCATAATTCATCAGGCAATGAGAAAAAGCAAAGCATAAATGAGCTCTTAGATGAGAATGAGCAGTTGAAAGTGTAAGTAGTGGCCCGAAGAGGGACAATGCAAAAGGAGAAGGTGAAAGCTTGTCAACCTCCTATCCCATTCCCTCAAAGACTGAAGCAGTCAAAGCTGGATGGTCAATATGCAAAGTTCCTGAATATGTTCAAGAAGTTGGAAATCAATATTCCTTTTGCTGAGGAATTGGTCTTAATACATTACTCAAATTCATGAGGACATTACCAATGAGGAAATTAGATGGTGAAGTGGTGAATTTATTTGCAACCTATAGTGCTATCATTAAAAAAAAAATGCCATAGAAAATGCAAGATCCAGGAAGTTTCACTATACCCTACACCATTGGCAACCATGAATTTGGAAAAGCTTTGTGTGATTCTGGTGCAAGCATAAATATGATGCCTTTGTCAGTTGTCAAAAGGCTAAGTTTGGGGGAGTTAACTCCCACTACAATGTCTCTACAAATGGTAGACAGATCAATGGCTCAACTAGAAGGAATCCTGGAAAATGTCTTTGATCCAAGTAGAAAGTTCATTTTCCCGATAGGTTATGGTAATTGACAATAAGGAATATAAGAAAATTCCACTTTTTCTTGTTAGATCATTCATTGCTACTAGTGTAGCTCTGATAGATGCAAAGAAGGGAGAACTCACTCTAAGAGTTGGCACAGAAGAAGTCCACTTCAACCTTAATAAAAGTTTGAAGCAACATGATGTTGAACAAGCTAAATGTATGAAAATTGACAGTGTAATTTATGTTTGTAAAGAGAAGATTGATGATTTTATGAATAAGAACTCATTTGATGACTACATCTGGCTATCTATATTGATGATGTAGAAAGGAAGAGTTGATGGTAGAAACTATTTTTTGGCAAGACGAAAAAAATTACATGCCATCTTAACTAGTTGAAGAAAAAGTCAAGAGGAAGAAAGAAACCTAGGTCCTCATGATTCTAAAGTTACCAAGGAAACATCTTAAATCATTTTTAGGAAGAAGGAAGGTCTAAACCTATGATATTGCAGTGATTTATTTTGTGAAAGAAATGTGAAAGGTGAAATTGGAAATTATGAAACTTCAAGGAGGCTATTGCTTGGGTGTTAGAGAATCTAAAGATTGTTTATCAATATGTGCATAAATCCTCCATATGGGAGAATCGCAAGAAAACTACATAGAACACTAAAGGAGGTTGAATCTAGTTATAAAAGAATTAGTGTAAAAAGAGGTCCTTAAATGGCTAAATGCAGGCTTTATATATGCAATATGAGACAACCCTTGGGTGAGCCCATTTCATGTGGTTCCTAAGAAGGGAGGATTCACGATTATTATAAATGAAAGGAATGAGTTGATTCTTACAAGAACTGTGACTGGATGGAGAGTCTGAATAGATTACAGAAAGTTGAATACATCTACTAGAAAGGATCATTATCCTTTTCCATTCATTGATCAAATGTTGGATAGATTGGTGATTAATACTAAATAGTGCTGACGCAGGCCACGTTTATAGCAGGTTTTGAGCAATTTCTGTGTACTAATCAACTTAAATAAGCCAATTGATACATTGAGGTCACGACTTTGCTATAAATCACATTTTGTAGCTATTTTTGTAGTTTTCCAGGCCAAATACCTCGTTATCTTCAATCCAATTCAAACACGATGAACCCGAGTCGAATTCGAAGATGCATGATTAAACCAGAGAAGATTTGGAGCAAAAATGCAGAAGAGAAGGAAGACCTGCCCGGTGGAAATTTGGCGAGTTATTAAGTGCGAGGTTGCTAATTTTAACCAACGCTCCACCTTTGCCCGGTTTGGTAGCACGAGCTTGCTTTTGTTTGAAACTTTGTACAAATTTTCCCTTGATGTAATTTTGGTCCCTTTATACATTTTTGTAATTTCCTTAGTACTAAGCATCTATATAAGCTCAATCAAGCTTGTAACATAAATCAACTTTCAGTCCATCAATATCTGTCGCATTTAGGCGTCAAATTCCTCCTCCTCCCCTTTGTATTGATTTTCTCTCCTTTTCCTTCGCTTACACTTTACGACTAATGAAGCACCCTTGATGACAAATCAAGGGATGCTTGAAAGCTAAACCCTGTCCTTGAAGGAGGGCCACTTGATGACATACCATTTTAAGAATGGAGAATCATTTGTCTCTCTTGCTCATTATCTGCATTATAGGTATTTGCGTTCTGCCTCACACTTAGGTTAAAATCTCTAGCCATGCCCTCACTTACTGTGTGGTAGCAGCTTTTAGGAGTTCGATGGATGTAGTAGTAGATCCACTGATATCCAGTTACTTGTCTCCTATTAGTTACTGTATAGTAGTTCTATGATATGTGTTCTCACTGTCAAGGACATTTATGTTCATTAAACGCCATGTTTTAAGAAGGAACATTTTAGGGTTTAGGTTTTACAGCCAAATAAAGATCCGGTTTGGGAAATTACTATAGGTCATCATCCCCACCGCGAGGAAAAAGACCCGAGGACATGTTGGATATCTTAGAACCTCAGCATTGGCGAGACTTCAAGGAGTTCTTTCATTTATTTCAATTTATTTTTTCAGTTTTCAACCATTCACACGGTATTTTCACAAATCCTTAATCCAAAGAGGAAACACCATTTTCAATTACTAATCTTCCTATAGAAGAAAACCATCCCAGTGTTAGGCCCTAGACCATACTACGTGCTGCCCTTTCGACAATAGAACCCTAGGATACATTTTTATTACAGTCGCCTAATTTGCATACGAATCAAATGGCGCCGTTGCGGGGATGGTGCCCCTAGTGAAAGAGCTATGGAACTTGGTCACATCACAAGTATTGGTGAATTCTCATTTCTTTTTTATTTTACCATTTTTCCCCATTTACAGTTCACTGCAGGGGAATTTGGAATTTTGTACTGTTCATACATATTTTTCCTTGTTTTTATTTTAACTAACATCAACCTTTCTGGTAGTCTCGTTTTTGTTGGTTTCTTGCTTGTTTGTGTGTGTGTTCACCAGCGGCTTATGCAATGGGACGAAACGCTACGACGGTGGAAGAGCTTAGTGCTCAGTTGAACAAAGATTTATGAGAAATAGTTTACTGCTCAACTTGGAGTAAATTTATGTAACATCCCGAAATATACCCTAGTAGTTTTCGGACTAGGAATTTTTGGGAAATAAAATGATAGACCCGGAATTAATCATAAAGCCAAGGGTAAATTAGTCATTTACCACTTGAGGATATGAAAGGCATAAAACCATAAGTTTATATGCCAATATGGAATTTGAGAAAGATGCATGAAATAGAAATTGGAATGAATGGAAGGACTAAATAC
Source organism: Tetrastigma voinierianum (assembly GCA_016808115.1). Taxonomy (NCBI): domain Eukaryota; kingdom Viridiplantae; phylum Streptophyta; class Magnoliopsida; order Vitales; family Vitaceae; genus Tetrastigma; species Tetrastigma voinierianum. The sequence goes on along the minus strand of JAEQBH010000480.1, from coordinate 301,515 downwards.
AGGAAAAGCTAGAAAACTTAAACCCAAAAATGGGTTTTTGTAGGCCAAACAAGGCCTAAGAGAGATATTTTGATTTAGACCCAAAGTGGCTCCATTTTGAAGGGAGGGCTGGCGAGTGGAGGAGAAGAAGGAGAAAGAAGAAGCCGGCAAGGTACTAGGATCTAGATTTTGGTATGGATACATGACTTTTGTATATGCAATTCCCTGGGTTTTGTATGGTTATTATTGTCTCAGTCAAGGTTTTTGTTAGAATTCATTCCTAACCTTGAGTTTCTTAAGTAGTTTGAGTAAAACCATATGGAACAACATAAATTAATTATGGAATCCTCCCTTTTAGGGTTTAGATTCATAGTTAAATTGAAAGCAATTGAGTTAGGGTTTAAGAATATGACCCTAACTAATCTCCATCTTTATTTTGTACAGGTTATGACCCATATTAGAATGGTTTTGGGAGAAATTAACTGAAAGATATGTAATGAAAGATGATTTTAAAAGAAAAATAGGATTTATAGAGATGAATAAAGTTCTAAACCACCATTTCAAGATGAATTTGGAGTGGTTTTGATGTGTATATGAAGTAGTGAGTTGATTTGGGTATCAAAATATGGAAAAATGGAAGAAAAGCCCACATTATGGGCAAAATTTGAAGACCTGTACCGGTACAGGTCAGAGCTATACCGGTACAGGTAGTGTTCTGTTTTTCTATTCTAACCTGTGTTCGTATTGTGGCCATAACTTGCTCATTTCTGATCTGATTTGAGTGATTCAAGTTGATGGTTAAACTAGACTTGAAGGGGAACCAAACATCCGGAAAGAGCTACCTTCAAATTCTGAATCTAGGTGGCCCAAAAATTCACTCAAAGTAGGGCTATATTCCAGCTAATTTCTGCTTCAGTTTTGATCATAGAGTAGTCCGGGTTGTTTCGGACGTATCTTGAGTTTCGGTGCTCCGATTTGGGTGATTTTAGTTGGAGGAGAACCATTAGCACCTTAGCTTTAAAGGAGTACAAAGAACCAGTGTCAAATATGGAGTCAAGGCATTGGAAAATGAGTATTGCAAACTGTCCCTCGGGTAAAATCGGTAAATTGACTAGTTTGGCATGAAAATGTCATAACTTTTGTTTGGATGATCCAATTGGAATGATTCCAATTTCTAAGTAAAATAAATTCATAGAGGGATAAGAATACTTGAATGATGAGAGGATAGGCATCATACTTTACAAGTATCTGAAATGCCATATGGAATAGGCATGAAACCTGAATATGATATGAAACACGAAAAGCGGCGACGACATGAACATGAGTATGAAAGCCATATATCATGAACACATAATGTGATAAAGATAGGTTATTAGTTACGAAAGATATATGAAAGTACTTGACTACCTAGGACCCAAGAATGAATGAGTGGGCCGTTCGGTGTAGTGCTACGGCACTCTTGTTACGATTAGTACTGGTACTCTGATTAGTGCTCTGGCGCTCTGATACGATTAGTCTTGGCCTCCTGACTAGTGCTCTGGAACTCTGTCTGAATTAGTGCTCTGACGCTCCTATTTAATGGTCGGTACTCCGATTGGTGCTCACGGCGCTCTGATGCGATTAATTAGCCGTATACATTGGTGCTGCGACACTCACATCCTGATGAAGTGATCTGACACTCTGATTTAGTACTTGATTACTCCCGATTAGTGCTACGGCACTCTGCTCCAATACTGCCCGGTACTCTGGTGGCGCTCGACCTTTCGGTGCGTATTGTACCTTTGGGTACAATATTGTGCTGCGTTCTACTTATTTCTTATGATTGGTCTGGTAGTCAAACAGTTATATGATAAGATTCTGAATAAAGAGTAAGAGTAAAGATCTGAATGTATCTCTGTATTTGTTAAGTAGTACCTACGGGTACTCCTGTATTTGATTAATTTCAGTAGTACCTACGGGTACTCCCGTTTTTGTAAAATAAGTATAAGTCGATGGTACTAAGGTGCTCTCGTTTTGATAAAATAAGTATAAGTCGGTAAGTACCTACGAACACCTCTGCTATAGTGAATATGTTCTATAGTACCTCACCTGGTATTTTACCACCCAAAAGTAAAATGTTACAGTACCTACGTGTACTTCCGTATCCGAAATATGAGAATAAGCTCCGTATAAGATCCGAAGTACAAGGATATGCTCCGTAGTATAAGTATAAGATCCGAAATCCTATAATAAGTTCTGTAACACAAGTATAAGATCCATAAGACAAGTTTATGTTATGTAATACATGTATAAGATCCGAAATACAAGAATAAGTCCCGTAATACAAGTATAAGATCCGTAAGACAGGTATATGCTCCATAATACAAGAATAAGATCGAGAAATACAAAGAATAAAGTATAAGTTACGTAGTACCCTGGTGCCGTATCTGATTAAGTTATGTAGTACTACGGAGTATACGTATCACGATTAAGTTATGTAATTGCCTCACGAACCTTACGTATCACGATTAATTTCTTTAGTACCTAAAGTATACGTATCTGATTAATTACATAGTACCTACGGTACTTACGCCCTCCCGATTAATTTTACGCTAGTACCTCACGGTACTTCTATATCTAATTAATCTCTGTAGTACCTATGGGTATCTCCGTATAAGCTCTGGATAAGGATAAACTGTGTAGCTACGGGTTACTCCGTATGAGTATAAAAGATAAACGATATAAGCACAAGTGTGCATCTCTTGGGACATTTGAACAAGTAGTACTTACGGGTACTTCCGTATAAGAATAAGTTCCGTAATACCAATATACGTTCCGTAATATCTTTGTAAACTCCTATAGGAGATCTGATATAGATATAAGTATAAGTACGTGTATAAGTATCTCTGTATAATCATAAGCTCTGTAACTCCTACGGGAGTCTCGAATGAACATAAGTCTGTTATAAGTATAAGTTCTGCATAAGAATAAGCTCTGTAACTCCTACGAGAGTCCCGAATAAACATAAGTCTGTTATAAGTATAAGTTCTGCATAAGAATAAGCTCTGTAACTCCTACGGGAGTCCCGAATGAACATAAGTTTGTTATAAGTATAAGTTATGGATAAGAATAAGCTCTGTAACTCCTACGGGAGTTCCGAATGAACATAAGTCGGTTATAAGTATAAGTTCGGCATAAGAATAAGCTCTGTAGCTCCTACGGGAGTCTCGAATGAGCATAAGTCTGTTATAAGTATAAGTTCTGCATAAGAATATGCTCTGTAACCCCTACGAGAGATCCAAATAAGCATAAGCCTGTTATAAGCATAAGTACTTGTATAAGTCCATGATATGGATGCATGAAATTTCTGATATCTGTTACTGTTATACACTTATTATAATTGTGTATATGCATGTGTATCAGTGTAAGTTATAGATATGTTTCCCACTAAATAAAGAAGCTTATACGGGTTTCTAATAAGGTGTAGGTCTGAGAGAAGGCGATCGAAAACATCCAGCACCACAGAGTGGGCGGCACACTGGTAGGGGTTCATCACTGGTAGGTTCCGTTAACCGATTTGGAAATGTAAAAGTCAGTTTTTTAGATAGCCAATGGGAACCGGTATATGTGTATATGATATTTGATTATGTTATAAGATGTAGATATGCAGGAGTGCAGGTCGACTTGAAAAAAAAAAACGGTAAAGAGTCGGTAGATGGTCGCGCGAACTTAGTTTGGATCCATGTCGGGGCGGACCGAGATTCGGTGCTGAAGCGCACTGAAGCAACAAAGCCAGCGAGAGGTTCAGACTGATGCGCAGTGATGAGGTCCTTGCCACGGTGAGTGCACCCTCATGCGTGCTACGCTATTCCGGATGTGGCTGGTGAGGCCTTATCGGTGCTTTGCTCCAGTACTAATAATTATGAAATGAAAATCCATACACACATCCGAGTTTTGAGGAAGTTTGCGCAACTTTCAGGGTGCGACAGTTGGAGGCTCTTGGAGGTTGAAGCTTTCCTTTGACCCTGAGACCAAAGCCCGGGTGGCTTAATTCATTAAGGCCATGGACGAATCGAGGCCCAGGCGGAGGCGTGGCGAATTTTGAATAAGCTCTTCCAGTGCCCACAAGACCAACAATTTGAGAAGGGCAAATCTACACCTTTGCGTCATGACTATAAAAAATTTTATCAGTCTTTAGGAAAGATGTGCTGGAGATACTCGTGCTGCCCTCCTGTGGCTTTTGATCACGGATCTTTGGTGAATCGCACATGATGGGGATGTCCCCTACTGAAGTATTTATTGAAACCATGTGGGGGGACTTGCGAGGCAGAATCGGTGAAGCCATGGATTCCTCGACTATGTCATTTGAAACCTCGAGGGATGGGATAGTGAGACGAGGAGGCTAGAGAAGATAAACACAACAACGAAGAAGGGAAGCATACTATATTCACTATCGAGAGGGGCGTGGAACTAAAGGCTAAGTTGTCCACCCTGACTCTCAGAATGGAAGAACAAGATGTGTCAGTGGGAGTGAGCGGTGTGGCCAAGCCTGTGCCTCAGCCCATGCCGCCACGTGCGGTCGCGAGAGGCACATTGTCGATTCTCTCGCTCGATAAGGATTTGTTAGGCGGAACATGCAAATGTTGTGGGCCAAAATAGACCTGCTAATACTGATGTCATGGCACCTACAATCCCAATGAAAGAACCACCCCAGCCTCTGGAGCTAGGCCTCAGGCATATAGGCCACTAGATTTAAACAACCCAGCAACAATATGGGTCCACCTCTGTTGTGCTGACCGCAACCTCGTCACCTTTTGAGCAAGCTATCATGAATTTAGGCAAGGTGGGTGGGGGTACACAATAGAGAGACAGAAAGCTATTATTAATAATTGAACAAAGAATAGAAAATGTAGAAAGCTCAATGAACAAAAGGGTGGTGAGGCTCCTGGTAGCCTCAGATCATAAAATGAATCTTACTGTAGTCCCATCACAAGTCGATCGATCATTGCGGGTGAAGGAGACGGGGAGTTCCCTTCCCTGACAACGCCCAATCTGAAGTGCATGTAATTACTTCTCTGAGTGAGCGCACAAAAATGGATGAAGTTAAGGCCATTATCACCTTGAGGGAGTGGTAGGAAATTGAAGCGGCAATGCTGAGCATCTTCAGAGCGGAGAGAAGAGGAAGTGAGCCAAAACACATGTTCATTAAAGAAGACTCGATGAGAGCTTATGCCTCACTCCATTTCCCCAAGCATTGAGAGGCAAAAATAAGGCCTCCAAGCAGCGAGGCATCTTGGAAGTGCTAAGAGCGGGTAAGGTAGGGCCATCCCATTCTTGACATGATCAACGGGTTCAACTTTATGCTAAATTTCTAAAGGACCTGTGCACAGTCAAGAAAGGGTTGGGCATTGACAAGAAGGCCTTCTTGACTAAATAAGTCAGCTCCATCATCCAGTGCAAAACCTTGGTGAAATACAAAGATCTAGGATCCCCCACTATCTCAGTCAACATTGCAGAGGTCACATAGATAAAAACCTTTGTTTGGGTTAAGGTAGTGTCAACCTACTACCATACTCGATGTCTGGCGATTGGGTTTGGGGAGGCGAAGCCTACCAACATCACCTATCCTTGGGCGTCTCGATCAGTGAAAATCCCAAAGGGAATAGTGGAGGATGTCTTGGTGATGGTGAATAAGTTTTATTATACGGTAGACTTCGTGGTTCTTGATACGGAACTTGTAGCAGAGGGCATTAACCAAGTGCCCATCATACTTGGGAGGCCATTCTTGGCCACATCTAATGCCATAATCAACTGCCGTAATGGAGTCATACAGCTACTCCTTGGCAATGTGCCAGACTCAACATTTTCATCTTGAGGCAACAAGCACTTAAGTCGAGAGGAGGATGAGGGTAGAATTCGAGATGAAGTACGAGTGGAACAAGTGTGAAGACGTAATTACCTGAAGCTGGGAAGAATTGATGAAGAACAATGAAGCATTTAATGAAGAACTAACTACACCAGTCCTCCTGCCTTGAGTGATCCCTCCACCACGGTAGGATGCTTAACACAAAGGAAGCGGAAAATTTGGATTCAACTTCACCTTTTTCCTTTATGAGCATGGAGGAGCCTACTCTTGATTTGCATAAACCTCTTTGCTACACACGTGGGAGTGGTTTCTATTAGGAACACTGGAAACCCTCAATTTTGATGAATTTTTACATTATATTAGTTTTAATTAGGATTTTTCTTATGTCCTCAAATTTTAAAAAAAAAATTTCTTTATTTGAAAAATCTCTCTCAGTTCCTTAAGTTCACTCTCACATCTTTTGGTTTCAATTTTGCGGTGTTCTGTGAGCAGAAGCATCAGTTTTGTTTAAAATTTCGCGAATTCTTGAGAATTTCGTAGGTGCACTATTCCATCACAGCTAATAGTCTGTGCAAGGCCCTTCAGTTTCCCCACTCCTTCACACCAATTCTTCCCATTTTTATTCTACCCGTTTCTGTGGCCATTAATGGGCCAAGACCTCACCTACCCCCCCCCCTATATAAACCCCTTTTGATTCCTTCCTTTTCATTCAACTCTGTTTCCCGGTTTCACATGACTTCTCTCTTTCACGCCCCCATTCATCCCTTCTCTCCCTCCTTTGTTGGAAGCATAGGTGAGAACTCGTGGGGCTCATTCTTTTCAGGCCGCGTGTGCGCGGACCTCCCTCCCCCTGCCAGTCAACTCCGGTCAGGAGCACACTGCCGTGTAGTGACATAGCCCACGGCCCGCGTCGGCGCTCTTTTGCTCCAGCTAGGGCCGCCGCCACTATTAGCGACCAGGCCGCCGTATCCCAGCATTCAGTCGACCCCAGTACGCGCGCTTCCCTGCCCACATGACCCGTTCGGGGGTGAGTGCGTATTCTTGTGCCCCGTGAATCTCTTCCCTCTGTAACCCCTGCCTGGGAGATTATTACACTTGGGTTGGCCCCACTCCGCTTGCTCCATAGCATCCCAAGCCAACCCGGAGGGCCCACAGCCAAGGGCCCAGGACCGGGGCCGGAGTCGTCTGCCTCGAGACCCAGGCGTCACCCTCCTTACCTTATCGGGGCATTCTTTGGATCCCGGACCTATCCCACATCCGTGTCGACGACCTTTGCTTCCATTCGGCCACCACTGCTGGCGTAGTGCGAATAATATCTACACAAGGAGGTTTACTACGATCTCCCGGCATTTACCGAGGACCTGGAGCTCCGAGGCTCCATGCTCCTCGTGCAGAGATACCACTTGGAGCCGTTCATGACGTCGCATCTATATTTTTATCCTCGGGTAGTCATCAAGTTTTATCACACGATGACGTCTAGGCACGAGGCCAACCGACTTCGATTTTTCTGCTCGGCCCGGTGACCCGGGGGATGCCGGGCCTCAGGCATCACGAATTTGCTCTCCACTGTAGGTGGTCCTTAACATCAAACTATAGACGGTGGCCCCATCCTCGAGCAAGGAGATGGATTCGCCTTCTCTCCATGGACACTACAGGGACTATATTGTTCAAGAGAAGGCTCAGTAGCATGTTATTGATAGACCATATATTACGGTCCTGTCCCCATTCTCACTCTGACACATCGTCCCAGGAGGATTATTTTGGAGGCTTTGTATGCGTATTTGAGAGGGCTTTGGTTATTATTGAAGTCGACCTCCTTGTTCCACTTCGAGGACAAGGTCCACCACAGGAGTCTACCCTGAGCTGAGTCCACGCCTCTCCTTTTCATGACTCTTGTGCCGTCTTTGGAGCATGAAGCTCGTAGAGCCCCGATTGAGCGTTGTCGTGGCTGTGAGGCCACCCTTACTGTCAATCGATGGCAGGCCATGCCTCGTGCCTTTCATCTTCCACCTCCGGGACGAGCCGAGGACCAATCGGCTGCTGATATTCCACTAGAGGACCTGCCCCTTGTAGCAGAGCACACTAAGAAGCCTCCGGCTCCAACTCCTTCAATTCCGGCATCAATTCCTTTAGCTCCACCTACCACAGCTCCAGTATCTCCGGCTCCGGTGCCCTCTATCCCTTCAGAGCCCTCGACCCCCATGCCTTTGCTCAATTCGGATAAGTGGGCGAGCACCTCGCCTTGCCTCAACGATTACATTACCATCTCCATAGGGGACTTCCCGGCCCATCATGGATGCGATCCGCCGTTCTCCGCCCTTCGGAATCATTCGCGACTACCTATGCAGCTCTCGTCGATAGGATGACTAGCATTGAGGCAGCCATGGCTCAGACCAGCGCCATATTAGCACAGAATCAGGCCATCCTCATGCAGCTCTAGAGTCACCTAGGCCTCCCTACAGTCTCTCTTTATGTCCCACTGCTCAAACTGCTACCCTGCAGGCGGATCAGGCTCATCCACCACCGGCCCTTGCGGATCCCAAGATGTACGTTTGAGCTGCCTGACCACCACTCTTGGCGTCACCTCAACACAATCGGTGAGGGCCAGATTCTTCATCATTCTGCAGTGAGTGCCACTTCCTCCACTAACTTTTTCATTTCGCCCCGTGAGGGACAATGGCATATTTGGTTGGGAGGGAGAGTGAGTGTTGGAAGTGATGTTCATACTGTTGATTTCAATTCTTTTTGTACCACTTGCTTGCTCAATGAAGCCATTTTTGTATGTTTAATGGCAACTGTTTCACTTGATTTGAAAAAAGCTGTGAAATACCGATTATATATATCATATAACTCCATTTTTCTACACTTTTGCAACCATTTTTTGCCCCCAATTTTTTTTATTTTTTTTATTTTATTTTTTTTTGTGGTTTTGCCTTTCCTGTAAGCTAAAAAGTTGAAGCACTGCATGATACCATCAATGCTAGAATAGTTTCATGCATGATTAAATAGATGGTTAGTTGAAGTCCCCGAGTATTCAACCTTTTTCATCCACCGCCCTTTTGTCCCGGTTTCGTCGATTAGGTGAGGAAAAGTGCATACCCCCTTACTTTGCAAAGGAAACCGGCCTTAGCCGTTGACCACTATAATAGAGTTAGGTTCCCACATGAAGAGGCCAATGAAGTCTTCCAATAGAAAAAAGAAAAAAGAAAAAAGGAAAAAAGAAAAGAAAAAAGAAAATAGAAAGTCGCGAGCTTTTGCCTTAAGCAGAGCATGGTCAGGGGTCTACGGTGAAAGCCTTTAAAGCTGGTGCCACTAAAACCACCATCGGATTTGGAGCCATAAACGTAGTGCTACCGCTACATGGGTGGATGGGTGAAGTTTAGCGGAGTTGTAGGTGCTGGAATTTCAAAATCATTCGAATTAGGGGTGAAACACCACTGAGGTTAGTGGTTGAAAGATCCTTTTTTACTTGATGCCACTAAACCTTAGTTGGTTGGGGTCATCGGTGGATCCCTCGTCTGCTTGACTTTGGTGAAGTCGAGTTCTCAGCATTGCATCTACTGTCTGAGAGAAGAGGTGTGAAATAAGAGTCGAGCCGGATCTATTTGGGTTCAGTGTCGTGAGTCTAAGGCATTAGGCGTCAAGCAGGTTGGGGGAGAGTAAGCTAAGGAACTTGTGGTAAAAGCCAGTCACCTAAACACTTAGATTTTGGTGGAAGTTCGAGTTGATTTCCATGGAATGGACCTTTGCTTTCTGAAACTTGTTCTGTATGGCATTTATTATCCCAGTGGTTTTTATGCGAGTCCCAATTTTCATACCAAGGTAAAGGCATTACTTATACCGCACACTTTTAAAACCGATAGTCCCCCTTTTTCATACACATAACACTGCGTGATGCGTCCTTGCTTTTTATCATTGCTAAGGAGATAGCAATGCGTCGATTAGAGTGATTAGTATTATCCAAATAGTGCTATTTTTGAGCCCTGTTTTATAGCGGGTTTGAACACTTTGTGTACTAATCAACCCAAATAACCCAATTGATACATTAAGGTCCCGGCACATACAAATCACATTTGTAGTTATTTTAGTTTTGCAAGCCAAATACCTCATTATCTTCAATCAGTTCAAGCCACGATAGACCATGCGTTCGGCGATGCATAGTTGAGACGGAGGGGAGATTTTGACAAAAATGCGAAGAAAGAAAGGAAGACCTGATGGAAATTTGGCGGGGTTGAAGGGCTGTGAGGGGAAATTCGCGAGGTTATAAATTTTTGTAAACCACTTCCTTCCCCACACTACCGGTTTGGCCTTTTGACCTTCTTTGTTTGGCTTTGTACAAAATTTCCCTTTATGTAATTTTGGTCCCTTTATACATTTTTGTAATTTCCTTGGTACTCAGCATCTATATAAGCTCAGTCAAGCTTGTAACATCAATCAACTTTCAGTCCATCAATCACTTAATAAAAATTGGGCGCCAAGTTTCCTCTCCTTCCCGCTGTGTGATTTCTCTCATTTTTCCTTCATTTTCTTGCACTTTCTGACTAGCTAAACACCCTTGATGATGAAAAATCAAGGATGCTTGGCTAAACCCCCCTCATCCTTGAACAGGAGGGCCACTGGGTACCATTTTTAAGGTAAGTTGGTTGTTCTCTTGCTTTTCATATACGCATTTATGGGTATTTGCGATCCTGCTTCTCACCTTAGGTTAAAATCTCCTAGCCATGCCCTCACTAACGTGTATTTGGCAAGCTTTTTGGGTTCAGTGGATGCTTAGTACTAGATCCACTGATATCCAGTTAGTTGTCTCCTATTAGTTACTGTAGGGTAGTTCTATGAGATGTGTTCTCACTGTCAGGGACATTTATGTTCATTAAATGCCATGTTTTAAGAAGGAACATTTTAGGGTTTAGGTTTTAGAGCCAAATGAAGATCCGGTTCGGGAAATGACTATAGGTCATCCTCCCCAACGCGAGGAAAAAGACCCGAGGACATGTTGGATATCTTAGAACTCTAACCTAGTGGCCCGAGACTTCAAGGAGTTCTTTTTCTAATTTTATTTCAATTTATTTTCAGTTTTCAACCATTCACCCACACTGTTTTTTTACAAATTCTTAAATCCAAAGAGGAAACACCATTTTCAATCCAATGCAACTCTTCTATCACGAAGAAAACCCATCCCTGTGTTCTACCCTAGACCACTATACTGCAGTAGCTCTGTTACGGCAGTAGGAACCCTAGGATACAAATTTTGTTGATTCCGGTACACCTACTTTGCATGCGAATCAATTGGTAAGGCATCCTCACTAATGTTTCTTAGATGCCTATTCAAAATACAATCAAATAGCCATAGCTCCAGAGGACCAAGAAAAGACCACTTTCACATGCCCATATGTCACCTTTTGTAGCACCCCTTTTCGGTCCAACTCGATTGGTGGGTTCGAATCGGATCTGGGATGCTCGTTTAATTCTTTTTATTTATTTTTTTGTTTGTTTTTGTTTTTGTTTTTACGATTATCACGACCGTCGGCCCGACCGAATGGATCCAAAGCGGAGCTGGTTTTACTCGACCCGTTTCATTAATCTTATCAAAAACTTTTATTTATGTCATTTCCATTTGATTTCAATTCGCAGCGGAAGCATTTCAAATGGTAGGCCCATAAACATTTACTTTTATACAATATGTTTACAAAATGGCTTATCATGCCTTTACAAAATGATACACAAAACAATGGTTTAGAGAATAACTCTTTTGTTCACAAAATGTCACACGTTCAAAAAGAATGGTATGTATATGACGGGATATATACTTATACGCTACGCTTCTTGATCTTGCCTTCTTCCATGTTTACTCGAAACCGACGCATAGATAAAAACTACACGCTAAGCATTTTCATGCTTAGTGGTTCTATCTGATTATATTCAATTTAGTTCTATACGACATGCATTTATCATAACCATACCTTTTATATCCAAGCTATACTCATGCTTATTCATTTTCATGCTTTCTCTTTACAAATCTTTGATAATATCGAAATATGCATTTTCACATGCAACAAATCATTTAACTCAAATCATAGGATTCAAACATATACTCTTAAGGACCTATTTGGTTACAAATCTCTGTTTCATCATCAAAGTTTATTTCGCTGTCTATACAATTCACATTCATGACAGATTCCATTAAGTGAATCCCGTCCTTTTTGTCATTCGATAATGTGCTTACACATTTCACAATTTCGGTCTCCCATCATGACGGATGTCGATTGGTGCATCCCTCAAAATGGGACATTTTAACAATGCCATACACCATCATGGTTGATTGGTACATCCCGTCATGTGGGGCCGGTGAACAATTTCGGTTTCCATCATAAGCGAGTTAGCGTTGGTATCCGCCATGTGGGACGTTCGGTATATCGATTAATTGAAGATGTCAAATTGACAAATTAGTTTACAATTCAGTGTCGCTCACATGCAATTGGTGTCGGACATTTCAAATCTCCATTTTCCAAGTATCCATATGCCTTTCTAATATCATTTCAAATATATACTTATTCATATAATCATTTCAAGGTTTATTTAGCAAACTACTGACACTTGAAATATGAATATAATTCACGGTGAACGAAAAGAGCAAACAATACACTTGAATCGGAATAAAAGGTCCGAGACCTTGAAATTGTGGCTCTACGTTTCCTTCCCTTCGATCTTGGTCCTAGGTTAGGGGATCCTCACCCATCCCTAGTTAATAACAATTACACCACTCTTAGTGGATAACAATTATTATACATTTGTAGTGAATGAAAATTAATCTTGGTTAACGGTTTTGGTTAAGACACTAAGTTTGCCTAGAGATGAACTTGCCGAGGCGAAGAAGCTTCACCTCAATAGCGAGGTACAGTGCATTTTTTACTTAGTTTCATTCTTATTTGAACCCCCATTACTCATTTATTAGGGTCCTTAAACTATCGATTAATACGAACCACATGAGGTGCCTCAGACAAAATCGAAATTGCTGTTATGACCAGTAGCTACACCGCAGCGAAGGTATCCCACGCCTTGGCGTAGGTCTACGTCACGACATGGGTTCCCTACGCTGCAGCGTAGGAGCCCGATAATGCCCAAATTTTCTAGTTTTTGCATTTTTGTTATTTTTCTCCAAAATCACCCTAAAATCCCAAAACAAAACATGGGAATCACTCCTAATAACATCCTAACCCAAACATCAAATACAAGTTTCTAGGGTTTAGGCTCATACCTTGAATCCCTTTGAATCTTCTTCACCTAAGATGCTTGATCACTTAGAAGCAATAAATGGGAAGAATTCACACCAACAATCTTGATCTTCTCACCTTGCCCTAGCTTTTCTTCCTTTTCTCCTCTCAATCTGTCCCAAATTCATTTTTGCTCATAATGAGCTTCCTAGACCAAAATTTGGTCTTTAAACTCCTATTTCCCAAGGCCTTGTTTGGCTCACCAAAACCTATTTTTGGGTTAAGTTCTCCCAATTTACTATATAGCCCACATTTCATTTTATTTGCACTTCAAATCTCAATAATCACACTTAGACATATAACTTAGTCTCAATGTTGCAGATCCTCATTTCCCTCCTTAAGCCTTGTTTGGCTTTTCTCTTATTCATTTCTCATTTTTCTCATTTTAAGTTTTAATTTACTTTCCTTTCCTTTTTAATTCTCTTTGGCATTTTTGATGAAATAAAAACAAGCATAGTGGAATTAGGTTTTAAGATTTTCGAAAATCTTTTCGCGGAACCCATGCGAGTACATATTAATATAAAGGGTGAAGATCGGATGCATGCACATTACATTGTTATAGGAGATTTGTTGGCGTTAGTAAAGGGTTAAAACAACTCTCCACACTTTTAAGGTCTTCAATTCCGCCCTCTTTCCTTGAGGTGTGTGGGCACCAGCAGTTCAGATCTAGAACAGCACTCTTGTTTTACTTCAGATCTACCTTAAGTACTCAACCACATGAAATGAGGATCTCTAAGGAAGAGACTCTCTAGGAATAGGGTTTGGAAAAAACATTTTTTCTCTTTTTTTCATTAGACAAGGGTTTCTTATTTATAATCAGCCCCTAGTGCATAAATATCAACCAATTTGGATGTTGCAAATTTTTCCATACGGTCTTGATTAATATGAAACAGTCGTACTGATTACTCATAACCTATAAGCTATCGATACTAATTTATGCAGTCCTACTTATTACTTTTAATCTATATTGTCCAATATTAATTTATACTTGATCCTACTTATTACTTATAATCTATAACTGTCCAGTATTAATTTGTAACAGTCCTACTTATTACTTTTTAATCTATAGCGTCAGTATTAATTGGCACGAAAAGCCATAGTCATAGAGTGTAATTTATTCCAAATCATGAATCCTTCATTGTAGTAATATAGGAGGTGGAATTGGGACCCATGGACCTATAATTTCAAGCTCCAATAAATTCAATAATTAATTAAACTCTTTAATCAATCATTTTAATTTATTAATTTTAGAGTTATTCATTTAAAAACTTGAAATTGAACTCTTGTCCTTATAGTATCGATTTTACTAGGAAATTTGAGTGTCCATTGATTTAATCATTACATGATTACATCCTCAAGAAGTGGTTCATAACTAGAAGTCGGGTGAAATTACCGTTTGCCCCTCTAATTGCTATCTTGATCCTTAAGTTCCATTAAATCCATTAGTATTGATTGGTATAAACTGTTCATAAATTCGGCGCTCAATCACATTCGGTTCGAGAATAACACTTAAGAAACCAGCGTCGACTTCCATAGGAAGGTTGGATTCCATGTCCATAGTTCACATTCAGTGCATACATCAATGAGCCTCAGACACAAATGTGTTGACTTCCATAACGGGCTTTAACCGCGGCTTCAAAGGCTCGGTTGACATAAACGAGTCTATATTTTCAGGATTGGGGCGATACGCATATGATCATCTATGTATTGTTTGAATTCTTGAGACAAGCCCATTTAAAGAATTAGCTAACGCCTTATTACATCCTATATAATCTTATTATATGGAGCCTCAGCACAATATCGCCCACATTAGTGACCGGATTAAAAGGTCACTTCATTCTCGATAGCGGACCGCCCAGTAATAATATTTAATTTGAAAGATCCCTAAACTTCAATTAATTTAATACAGACGGTGATTATAATCCATAACCTCGATCCTCGTGTATCAACTGTTTATACCTTTGAGGTTATGGTTGCATTAATAAATTTGGGATTTTACGACGTTTCATTCGCATTATGCACGAAATAGCTAAATGTAATAATACGACACTTTTAATAATTTCATAAAACATAAAAACAAATTCATGCTTTCTGAGGCACTATCCTAACAATCTCACTTGCTCTAAAGCATGTGAGACATGTCTTTAAACCCATCCCGGATAAGGCCTCAAATGATTTTGTAGAACGTCTTGGTGAGCGGATTCGCAAAGATTTGTCTTGCGATGCTATCTTCTCATAACAACCACGTCGCGTTACTTGATCTAATAGAGATGATACTTCCTCTCTATATGTTTCCTCTCTGAGCTCCTTGGTTCTTTGAAGTTTGCCACAGCTCCACTATTGTCACAGTAAAGTACTATGGGTTTATCCGTATTTTGGAACGACTTCAGTTGTAAAGAACTTCTTGAGCGGACCGCTTCTTTGGCTACTTCACAGCGCTATATATTCGGCTTCCATGGTAGAATCTGCGATCTTTGGTTGTTTGACACTTCTCCATACCACGGCTCCACCACGAAGTGAATCTTGACCTAGGCGTCGACTTCATTGTCACTTGTCGACATGAAGTCCATCCGTTATATCTTATGGGATTACGGTCGGCACTGGGCATCGTCAACATATGGTTTCTCGTTCTCTAAGGTACTTGAGAATGTGCTTTACAGCAATCCGATTATGCCAGCCGGGGTTAGATTGGTAGCGGTGACAATTCCTATCGCATAGCCGGATGTGCGGTCTTGTACGCGACATAGGCGTACATGTTTGCTTCTGGCGTGAGGAACCGTCTCATGTCCTCTTCTTCTGGTGTGCGTGGGACCTTTGCTCATAAGAAGGACAATTCCATGTCGAGGTCGGTGGTTGACCCTTCTTGGAGTCTGTAATGTCGAAAGCCGAGCCGGCACCTTGTCGATGTAATATGCTTGGGGCAGTGCGGGAGTATGTTCTTGCGATCCCTTGCTGATTTCCCAAGTACATAGCACAAGCTTGTCCTAAATCTTTCATTTGAAACTTTTCGACTAGCCATTTCTTTACGTCAGACAATAATCCTATATCATTCCCAATAGTAGGATATCGTATGTCTGGCGCGAAAAGACTACTTTGGTTTCCTTGATGTACTTGTAGACACAAAGGTTAAATCAACATTTTGCTCAGCCAAGAAGGTTTGATCGTCTCATCAAACCTTAGGTTCGAAGACCTTGAAGCTTGCTTAAGCCCATAAATGGACCTAAGCAGCTTGCGGACTTTCTACGCTCTTGGCCTTCAACTATGAAACCCTCTGGTTGCATCATATAAATGCTTTCATCAAAGATATTCCGGCTAAAAAGGCTGTCTTGACGTCCATTGCACCATATCTCATGTCGAGGCGGCAATGGAAAGAAGGATGCGAATGGATTTAAGCATAGTTACTAGGGAGAAAGTCTCTTCATAATCAACTCCTCCTTTTTGTGGTATCAACTTCTTTGAATTTCTTAGCGGGTGGCACGAAAGTCTCCGCTTTCCCGTCACGCCTCTTTTTTTCTTATAGATCCATTCATTGCAATGGGCCCAGTGACTCGGAAGATTTACAAGTTCCCAGACAAATTGGGTCACATATATTCCATTTCTTGTTCCATGGTACATTAGCCATTTGTCCTTATCGGGATCATCCATCGCATGCTTGTATAACAATAGATTGTCATCACTAGTATCGGTTACAACAACATTTATTCCACTTGACCCACTGTGAAAGCGGGTGGTTGTTAGATTCCCCTCCCACTACGTCAGTGCAATGAAATCGATATAGGATGTAGTCTCTTTGTTATGTTCTGATACTTGATTCTTGGTGCGTGGTACGATACGATCAGTTAGCCAATTCCTACAGTACAGCCACTTCTAGGTTTGAAGTTTGCCATGTAGTCATTTTCAAGAAAGGTAGCATTCGTGATACAAATGCTTTCTTATCTTGAGAATGTGAACAAACCTCCCTCGTGCCTTTGGGGTAATCAACAAACAAACATACTTCTGTTCACGGTTCTAGCTTCCCAGTCTTTCCTTTCAGCACGTGTATTGTACACCCCCATATATGGATATGACGTGAACTGGGATTACGACCACTCCATAACTCTAAAGGTGTGTGTTGGATAGACTTAGAGGGAACTACATTCCAAAATGTGAAATTTGCAGTTTCTGTGCCATCCCCATAATGATAATGGCAATGAGGAGTAGCTCATCATAGACTGGCTCATGTCGAAGCATTGTTTGAATTTCTTCTTTACCTTGCATCGATACATTTGTGGCGTTCGAATGGTACGGGATGTCTGATACCGTACTCGGTCGGTGATGAACTCTGTATCAAAGGTATTCCTCCTACCGATCCGATCGAAAACCTGTAATGATTTACCTAGGCGTCTTCTGACTTCCGCTGGGAATTCTTTAAACTTTCTAAAAGTTTGATTTCCTTTTGAATTAAGTTAACATACTCTCGTACCTAGAATGATGCGTCAATGAAGTGACGAAGTATTAAACCAACCGCACCCTAGCTTGGACATTCGGAGGTCATGAGACATACGAATGTACAAGTTCAAGTAAACTCCTTGCCTAAAGCCCAGCTTTGTTGAAAAGATCCTCTTAGTCATTTTGCCTTCAGATAGGATTACATCTTTGGAAGATTGCTAACTTTAGCTCTTTTAAAAGGACCATCATTTTACTGGTTGTTAATCCCCATCGAGGGAGCATATGTCTAACCTTAGGTGTGCCATAGGTACGTGTCATCATTATCAAGAATCTTTTTGCTTCTTAGGTAGGATGTTCTACTCACAAATAGTTCGGTGTTAAGGAGAGTTACGTTTGTTTGGCCTTAAAATGTAAAAGCCCATTTTCATTATTTGCATGACAAATGTTTAAACCATTTATAAATAACATAATCTGATTATTATAAATGAAGCAGTAAACAATTGTTCCTCTGACTTGGCGAAATCAAATTTCTGCGAATCCGGGAATCTGATAAACATTGTTGAAACAAAAATTTATTCCCACCCAATTCTAAGCGAATAGCTCCCCACTTGCAGCTGCCAGGCCGTCGGCCCCGCATTTTGTACCATCGAGGCACTCCCATTAATGAAGCTCCACGGAAGAACTAAGCATGCGCAAGAGAACAAATATGGTTAGTGGACCTTTGAATCAATTATCGAGTTGACTATCGACTTCCGCTAAATTGGCTTCTAAAACCGATAAATCAAATTTACCTTTCTTTTTCTCCTTGATTCGGAGAGATACTTATTCTGAGTTTCTCTCTTGCAATGCCATCGACTCACATGATGAAGCATTTTCCTTTGGGTTTCGTTTCTTTGGAGCCCTTCTTCTTATCGCTTGCTTTGGGAGCAGCCTGCTTCTTCTTTGGTCTTCCTGCAGAGGCACCCTTATTGTTCTTCCTCTTCTTCTTATTGTTAGAAGAGGATGAGATACCTCGTTTACTTTCTTATTTGCTTGACCTTTTGACTCCTTGTCTTTGAGATGGCCTCGAAGTTTTACAATTCATTCAGCAGCTGGGTTACATTGTAGTCCAGCTTGTTCATAACATAGTTGCTGGTGAATTGAAGGAAATCAGGAGTGAGTGAATCCAGTATTATACTCACTTGGGTGAACTCATCTATTATGGCCCCGTGCAGCTCTGCCTCATTTATATAATTAGCCGTATTCATGGCACATGGTCACCGAACAGTACCTTTACTCATCTTAGCGTTCATGTACTTTCTGAAGAAGTAGCTTCATGGCCAGCATTGACCGGATGTTTCTGTTTATCTTTTAGAGGGAATCCATAATCTCAATGGCGTTCCATCCTCATGTTTTAGCCTAAGCACGCGTCGACATCTTTGGCTAGCATATAAGCCGGGATTTGTTATTGGCTTGGAAATCAACGTTCATATGGTTCTCATTACCTCTGACGGCGTTGGCTCAAGTTCTGCGGGGACATTCTCAGTGAGCTCGTCTATTGTTCTCGCTATTCGCATGACCTATTAACATTACTTTTCACTTTACAAAATTATCGCCAGGTTAAGGATTCATTCGAGTAAAGCAATTATGGGGTTGAGGCGGACATTATTAAAGAATTAAATAAAACGTGTTATTACATGCAGCAGAAGAAACATCAAATATATTTTGGAATAGTAAACGTGATGCATTGATTAGTGCCCAAAAAGTGCTATTTTGAACCCTATTTATTATAAGTTTTTAGTGCTTTTTGTATACTAATCATTTTAATTAACCCGATTTACACATTAAGGCCCCATCTATTGTCGATCGCATTTTATGGCATTTACATAGTTTTAATGCCAAATTTGTTGAATCAACCCAACCTGAGGAGTCAGAGCCAAAACTAACTGCATATTAAAAATCGAGAAGCGAGCAGAAGAAGAAACGGGAGTAGAAGAGGAATGGAAGAAGAGCAGGGCAAAGAAATGAAAAAGAGCAGTAGGAAAGAATTCGCGCAGGGTGCCAAAATCCACCTTGTGCGAAAGGTGGCATTAGGGTACTAATTATGGCATTGGATTTTGGCGTTGGGTATGATCCCAGCATTGGATTTTGGCATTAGAACCATTTTGGCGTGGATTTTGGCAACATTGGATTTTGGCATTAGTGCCGATTTGGCACATTGTGACTTCATGTCTGAATCCCCTCTCTCACTCCCTTGTTGACTTTTTGATTTTTTTCTCATTTTTCCTTTTTACCCTCTTTGTTTTAATGCTTTTTAGGGCATAATGGTATTTACCCTAAGAAAAACTCTATATAAAGCTCGATGTTTTGGGAGATTTGTAACTTTTTGGTGGTGAAAAGCTTTGCTTTCTGTTGGGAAATCAAAGCCTGTAAGTTCCATTTTCCTTTCTTTTCTAGTTTTCATATTCTTTTTCCTTCGCTTTTCATTTAGTTATTTTCTTGGTTTTTAATCATCCTTTGAGGATGGTTGGCTCCTTCCATCATAGAAGAGGATGGCTACGAGGGTTAGGTTACAGGTAAAATGATGGCTCTCATGTTTTAAGGCAAGCATTCATGGATATTTTATGGTTCTCATTTTGTTGGAATCCCACTTTGGTATACCTTGGTGCTTGTATTTGTGGCAGGGCTCGATTGAATGCTTATTAGTAGATCACGATATTCATTAGTTGTCATTTATTAGTTAATGTAGGGTAGATTTTTAGGAGATAGCTTTTCACTACCGGGAACATTTATGCCTAATTAATGCAACATTTAAAAAGGAAAATTATTATGGTTTAGTTTTAATAGCCAAATGAAGACCTGGTTCGGGAAATGACTATATGTCATACTCCCCAACGCGAGGAAAAGGACCCGGGGCCCTCTCATTTGCTTTCGGATCTTAACCTAGTAGCCCGATGCTTCAAGGAGTTCTTTTTCATATTTCTTTTTAGTTAAGTTATTTTCAGTCCACAATTATTTAAATAAGCTTGTTTTAACAGTGTAAGATCCAGAAATTGCAATTTCACCTTTTTAAGCCAAGTAAATCATTTACGAAGAAAACCATCCACGAGTTAGGCCCTAGACACTATCTTTGCAGTAGGTTTGCTACGACGTAGGAGGTAGGTTCACAAATGTTGTTGATTAAGCACCCCTGCCCGGCAGCGAATCAAATGGCGCCATTCTGGAGAGGATGGGGTGCCATAGTGTAAGTGATGGTGTTAAACTTGATCCTCATCACAAGTATTGGTGAATCCCAGACACTTTTTCTTTGTTACTTTTATGTCCCCTGTGATGCAGCTAGGTTGATTTGATTCTTATACTGTCCATACTAAAACTCCTTGTTTAATTTTTTTTTCTAACAATAACATTTCTAGGTAGCCCTGTGTTTGTCTTGTGTTTTGTCTTGTGCTGTTTTCGTAGGACTTTATGCAATCTTGGGATAGGGACACTACAGGTAGATTAGAGAGAACTAGTGTCCACGGGAGGCCGGGGTTGTGAAGTGAGCCTAAAACCTTTGAACTGAGATGAGCCCCCACTCGAGAACAGCCAAAGCGAAGTCGAAAAGGGATCAAATGCCTCTGGTCGAAGAGAGGATCACATTCACCCACCAAGGGTGAGTGCACCCTCATTCATTATCCCCCCTGCTGAGGATGCGGTGAGACCTTATCTGGTGCCCCTGCTCCTACTTTTCATGGTATGGAACGAAATCCATACACACACATCAGGATTTTGAGGAAGTTTGCGACTTTCAAGGAGGTGCGGTCGATATGGAGCTACGAAGTTCAAAGCCTTTCGCTGACTCTCAAAGACAAGGCCAAGATTTGGCTTGTCTCTAAGGCCCGAGAACTATTAGGATGAGGCAGAATACGAAATTTCTGAAGAAATTCTTGATACCCTACAAGGACCCGATAGCGAAGAGTCATGGCTTTGATACTTGGATGCTAGTCAATCATTTTTATGATGGGATGTCCCTCCTGGCGGCTAATGTGGAAACAATGTGTGGAGGAGACTTCTGAGCAAAAATCAGTGGATTTCTCAATTCTTGAAACCTCTAAGGCATGGGATGAGCCAAACCGGAAGGCGAAAATAGGGCACACCCAGCCCATCAAGGGAGGCATTTATGCACTCTCTGACGATATGGAGATGAAAGCAAAACTGTCCACGTTGACTCGCCGATTGGAAGAGCTTGAAATGAGAAATCAGCATCAGGTTCAGGCATTAGCTAAAACACCTGTGCCCCTCTAGCCACACTTTAGCGCAAAATCAACAATTATCAAGGAGCATTGCCTGTTCTTATTGATGAGACTTAATTGAGTGGGCATTAAATCATTGACGGGCCAAAATAAACCATCAACAAATGCTCCATATGGTAACACCTATAATCCCACATTGGAGGATATCCAACCTTTCACGGAGCTAAGCCTCCGCCATATGTTCCCCAGTGCTTTCGGCAGCGGCATATTGGTTCCACCTCTCCAATACAGCAATGACTTCAGTATATTCCCCTATGAACAAGCCATCATGAACCCAAGCAAGTAGTGGGCAATTTTGTTGAGGAGCAGGCTGGTGAATGCTCGAGGCTAATCTCAGAAGATTAGACGGTGGAATGCCACTCCAATAAGATTCGCGTCTTGAGGTGAGCATTACTAGATCTACATACTTTTGAAATACCAATTTTTTGAGGACAAATTTTGTTTTATTATCTTGTTTGTTTCTTTGTTTCCTTCTTTTATCTATTGCTAAGGGACTAGCAATGTGTGGTGAGGAGTGTGATTAGTGCTTTCAAAAGTGCTATTTCAGACCATATTTATTATAGGTTTGAGTGCTTTTGTATACTAATCATTAAATGCCAGATTTACACATTAAAAGGCTGACTATTATTACGATCACTTGTTTGTGACTTTTTATAGTTTTAAATGCCAAATTTGTTGAATCAACCAAGCACAAGAATCAGAGCCAAAACTAGCTTTGCATATTAAAATCGAGCGAGAAGAGGAATGGAAAGAGAAACGGGATCAAGAAATGAAAAAAAGAAACGGAGCGGAAAATTCGCACGAGTTGCCGTCACACTCTGCGAAAATTGGCATTGGTGCCAATTTGTTTAGACCCTAGCGTTGGTGCCAATTTATATTGGATTTGGCATTGGTACCAACTTTGGCATCTAAAGTACCCAGCAACATTGGATTTTGGCATGGTTATAATTCACGGCACGTCTTAACTATTCTCATAAAATCCTCATCTCTCATGTTGACATTTTGATTTTTTTCTCATTTTCCCTTTTTTACCCTCTTTGTTTAATGCTTTTTGACATAATGGTATTTTACCAAACTCTATATAAGCTCAGTATTTTGATTTGTAACCTTGTTAATTGGTGGCTTTGCTGTTGGAAATCAAAAAAACACATAAGTTCCATTTTCCTTTCTTTCTAGTTTTTCCTTATTCTTTTCACTTTGCTTTTTCATTTAGTTGTGTGGTTTTTAATCATCCTTTGAGATTGAGTTATTCAATACCCCATCTATAATGGGAAGGCTGAGTTGGATTACAAGGGGTAAATCATTAATCTCTGTATTTTAGGCAAGCATTCATGGATATTTATGGTTCTCATTTTGTTCAAATCCCTTTGGTATACCTTGGTTAACTTGTATTTGATGGCTTTTGGGACTTCAGTGAATGTATTAGTAGATCCAATTATAACATTGGTTGTCATTTATTAGTTAATGTAGGGTTGATTTTAGGAGATGGCTGCCATAAGACAACTGCACTAATTAAATGCTACATTTAAAAGTATTATAATTAAAGTTTTAATAACAAAATGAAGTCCCGATTCGGGAAATGACTATATGTCATACTCCCAATGCGAGGAAAAGGACCGGGGCCTCTCTGTTTCACTGGATCTAGACAACAGATGCTAAAGGAGTTCTTTCCATATTCCTTTTTAGATTAGTTATTTTAGTTCATCTTTAATCCATTTCTTTAGCAAACCTTAAGATCCATATTGGAATTCACCTTTTTAAGCCAAATGCGGAAATCATTTACCACGAAGAAAACCCATCCACAGTTAGCCTGAATACTATCTTAACTATTAAAGCACATCTCTGGCGCGAAAAATTTAGTTTACAATATTATTGATTAAAATTTTCCCTACCTCATGATCTTACATGAATGTAGTGAAACGCATAAAAAAAAATACTAATCTAGTATGATTAACCTCTAGGTAATATCATGTAGGGTGGAATTAAGTACTAATTATAAATTCAAATTTGAGACTATCTCAGAATTAATAAATCTGAATTTCAAATATCATATTTTCCTGTTCATTAACTACCTTTATTTAGTCGAGATACGATTAACCATTTAATTATATTCTACAGTGACCATGTTTAGTTCTATACTTTTAACCCCAGATTATAGCCAGTAGGGTAGGTCAATCTTAAGATTATCTATCAAAGCCTGGCTGCTTTAGAAAGTTAGCAGTAATCTGTAGCCAGTGGATTGCCCTCGTAGGGGGCTGTAATAAAGCGAATCCTTCAGGAGCCTAAAAACCTCACGAGTGTTGGACTAACGATGGAGACCGTGGGCACATTATCCGCATGCCCTTCTCCCGGCTCCAATATTTTTAAACTTATGTGTTTTCTGATTATAGCAAAACCTTCATTATGTTTTATAATCTAGCAAATTATTATATCCTATATAATTAATTACTAGGTGACAAAGAATCTAATTCTAATAAAATTCAAAAATGGCGTGCTTAGGATTCAATCTAACTAGGCCTAGGTTTTATTAGTTAAAACTAATCCAATCTAATTGGAATTTAACTGTTTAGATATTGGCTCTATATTAAGTAACCCCTAGTCTTCTTTAAGTCAAACATATTTAGGGACTATTGTTTATTACAATCTTTTGGCAAAATCAATCCCATTTTATTAAAATTGAATAATCTAGAGTTAAGCGGGTTTCAACTATTAACGCGTAAGCCCAAAATAAATTAAATTGGAAATTACCAAGTTTAACTATTAAACTATATCCATTATTCTAAATTGTATTCAGCCCGGCAAAATAAACAAACATTCCTAGTAGAACATGTTTCTAAAGAATGGTATGCATGATACAACCTTAGTGGGCATTCATGTATGACATGTTATATGCATGGGCATGTTATTCGAATTGCATCTCATACATTTGATAACATAAAGTAAATAAATAAATAAGAAGGGCGGGTGTTTTGAGTATTCTAATATTACAACCTTTGAAAAATAATGGAAAAATATTTAAAGTACACTGTGGGCTTCTTGAAATTACATAATTCCCAAAGCTGCTCCATCTTCATGTTCAAGCCCGTTGTGTAATTTCCGGTCCACCAATAATACAAAAAAATAATTACAAAAAATCCTATGCCATTAATGGCTTACACAAGATCTAGGGAAAATAAGAAAACCTAACCCAAAAACACAATATAATTAAACCCCTCATCCGTCCATACACAAACACGAGTAATCACATTAAAATATGCGAAGAATGCCCGCCTCATGCATGAATCAAGAAAACAATTTTCTTAAACCTGATAAAAATATATATTAATATGCATTTTACATGAACCGCTCTGATACCTAGTGATGGAAATAAAAACAAAAGCATGGCGAATTAGGTTTAAATTTTCGAGAAAATCTTAGTTTCGTAGGGACACGTACGAAATACATATTAATATCAAGAGGTGAAGATCGGATATATACTTTGTTATTTGTTGTAGGAGATTTGTTGGCTGGTATGGTTGAAACAACTCCACCGCACCAAGATATTCCATTCGCCTCTTCACTTTGGTGCCTTGGCCTGTGATTCAGATCTAGAACTTAAGCCACACTCTAGTTTTTACGCTGGAATCTGCTGCGTACTTCGACACATGAGACGAGGATCTCTAAGGGGAAGAGACTCTCTAGGAGACTAGGGTTTTGAAAAACCTTTTTTTGTTTTTTTTCTCTTTTTTTTTCATTGGGGCAAGGGTTTTGTCTTTATAATCAACCCCTAATTGCATAAATATCCAACCCAATTTGGATATTTGCAAATTCACCCTCACGGTCATGAATTAATATGAAGCAGTCGTGATTACACATAATACGTAAACATCCGATGTTGTACTTGATCTACTTATTACTTTTAATCTTGTCCAATATTAATTTGTAATGATCCTACTTGTTGCAATCTATAACTATCGATATTAATTTATACTTGATCTACTTGTGCGCAATATATTGTCGATATTAATTATTTTCCAAGCCTTGATCATAGAGTGTAATTTATTCCGTGCTTAGATGATTATTTATAGTAATATAGGAGGGTGGAGTGGGACCCATGGATTTGTAATTTCAAGCTCCAATAAATTCAATAATTAATTAAACTCTCTGTCAATCATTTTAATTATTAATTTGAGTTATTCCGCTAAAAATTGAAATTGAACTCTTGTCCTTACACTATCGATTTTACTCGGAAATTTAGAGTGTCCATTGATTTAATCATTACATGCAGTTCTATCCTCAAAGAAGTGGTTCATAACTAGAGTCGGGTGAAATTACCGTTTTGCCCCTCTAATTATATTTTGATCCTTAAGTTCCATTAATCCATTAGTGAACAGTTAATTTATAAACATGTTATAAATTAGAGCGCTCAAATTGTTCAGTTCCAAAACTAACATGAGAACCAACTGTCCAGCTTCCATAGGAAGGGTTGGATTCCATGTCCGCAGTTCACATTCCTAGGCACGCATCATCAATGGGCCTCCCGAGACACAAGTATTGGGCCCATTCCATAGCAGGCTTTAACCCGGCTGTGACTCGAAGGCCCGGAGTTGACATAAACGAGGAGTCTATGACTACTCGGGATTGAGGCCCGATGCACGCCCATGATCATCCTAAATGAAGTTGTTTGAATTCTTGAGACAAAGCTAGGAATTTAAGGTCGAAAAGTCACGCCTTGGTCCTGTCCTATATAATCTTATTATATATGGAGCCTCCACTTTAATGTCGCCACATTAGTGACCCCGATTAAGGTCACTTCATTCTCAATGATAGCGGACCGCCCTAGTAATATTTAATTTGAAGATCCCAAAACTTCAATTAATTTATTACGGACAATTTGGTACCTGTCCCCGCGCTTCGATCCTCCTCGTGTATACTTGTTATGCGAGGTTATGGTTGATATCATCCCAGGATTTTAAACGTTTCATTCATACATTAGCCAAAATAGCTAAATGTAATAAATCATTACTTTATTAATTTCATAAAACATAAAATACAAATTCATGCTTTACGAACTATCCTAACACATTTAAGTCATTTCATTAGACCATAGGTCCTTATTTTACAAATTCCCGATTTTGCCCTTTACACTTGGTTAATTTCAAGTTCAATCTTAATCCTCTTGTGCTCTCATTGACCATATATCATTTGCAATTGAAAATTTGGTCATCTGATCATATAACATTTACCTTCGCTAAACAATTGCCGAATCTCACATACATCAGTTTCCTTCACTTTCCCAAGTGGTTCTTCGGGTTTGTGGTTTCTCCACAACACTTTGACTAAGAATCTTCTTGTTCCGCCACATTCTAACCTTCGTACCAAGATCTCTACTGGTTCTTCTTCATATGTCAAATCCGGTCTAAGCTCAATTGTCTCCAAAGAGACTGCGTGATGGTCCTGATTAGTACATCTGTTGTCAAGCATGGAAAACATTGTGGATCTTTTCCAGTCAGGAGGAGTAGGCTAAATGATGTGCTATTGGACCACTTGCACCAGTCACCTCATATAGACCAATGAATCTAGGGCTCAACTTGCCATTTTCTCCAAATCTCATCACCTTCTTCCAAATGCAATACTTTCAAAAAACACTTTTGTCATCGATGTCATATCGAACATCTTTTCTTTTCATGTCCGCATAATATTTAATCCTATGCAATGGCTATCTTGACCTTTCTCACGATCATTTACACCTTTTTCCCTCGGTCTCTAAATCAGCGGGACCTTAATCACTTTCTTTTAATTGATCCAACACAATAATTGTTCCATTTCGCCCATAGAGTGCCTCATGAAGGTGCCATTCGATACTCGATTGGAAATTGTTGTTAATACTAAATTCAACTTCAAGGAATGTAATAGATCTCGACTACCCTCATAGTCGAGTCACACAACTCCTTAGCATAACTCTTTCATAATAGCTTTCCTTAATTCCACAATCACATTGAATTTTCAAAACCTATCCTTATAATTCAGGATACATCTTCCTTTACTTCAAACTGAGTTTATTTACCATCTCCAATCTGTTTCACTATGGCCGAAATTTTCTCATGTCCTTTTCTTTCATGCCTATATATTTGACACGATAAATCTATTTACTATACCATTGTTTGACACTAACGAATGGGCATTCTTCGTCAGGATTTACGCATCTTTACTTAAAGCGTCTTCACAACATTGGCTTTCCACGGGTGATAATCAATCACGCGATCATAGTCACTATCAAGCTCCATCCATCTCGTTATCTCAAGTTAAGCTCTCCATTGTGATGAAAATACCCCAAGAACTCTTTATGATCAGTGTAGATGAAAATCTTTGCTCCATCTGAAATAATGTCTCCAAAATTTTAATGCAAATACAATTGCGGCCGATTCCAAATCATGCGTGGTGTAGTTATTTTCATGCGGCTTCAACTATCTTGAAGCATAGGCTACCACTTTACCCTCTTGCATTAGGACACATCCAAGTCCATTTAGTGACGCATCACTAAAGATCGCATATTCTTTACCGCATATCGGTTGAGTAAGAACTGGAGCCTCGGTTAAGAATGCTTTCAACTTATCAAAACTTCTTTGACATTTTTCACTCCATTCATACTTTACATTTTTAAAGACGATCTAGGTCGCCATTTTGTAGTCATAGAAAACCCGTGAATCTTCTATAGTAACTGCGGGTCCGAGCTACGCACTTTTGCCAACATTTCTTGGTCGCTTCCATTCCAGCGGCCAATTCTATTTTCTTTGGATCTGCCAGATTCCTTCTTTCGATACAATGTTCCCAAGAAAGGACACTTTCTTTAGTGAGCTTCGCGCACTCTGTTTTCTCTCGCGTTTCTTTTCTCAAAGTTTCTAACACTACCTAAAGGTGTGTATTATGATTCTTTTCCCGACCTTTTGAATACACAAGAATGTCGTTTATGAACACTATGAAAAACTGATCTACATGCGGTTAGAAAACATGATTCATTAGGACCATGAAATCCGCTAGAGCATTTTTCAAACCAAACGGCATTACAAAGAACTCATGATGTCCATATCACGTTCTAAACACCATTGTATGCACATCCATATCTTTAATTCTCAACTAATGATACCCATATCACAAATCTATATTCGAAAAGATACTTTCACCTTTTAGTTGGCGTTGAACAAATCATGATCTGTTACTTGGTTACTTATTCTTCTTTAATATCTGGAAACACGTCAAAAATCACTAATGATGAGAATATCGGATGCCTAGGCCTTTCCTTTTCCGTTTCAATACATAAACTGTGGCTTCCATCTTTACGCACCATTGTTCTTGTAGTGGCCGTGGATATCATATTAGAGAGGTGGTTTGACCTCTCACCGATGAAAGTTACTTCATCCTCATTCAGTGTTCTTAAGGTCACTCTTTTCATTCTACAATCGACTATCGCTTTAGTCCATCCCTAATATCACATCAAATTCTCTAAAGGATAACTCTATCAAGTCTCCCAGAAATTCATATTCTCGTTCGATGGGACAATCTATACTTTATTGCAAATGCCTTATGTGAAGCGAGTTCATCATAAGATGTCATGCTAGTTTCAATCCTCATTAAATTACGAGAGCCCAGGTATGTATCGTACATATGTACAAATGAGTCGATTCTAGATCTATCAATGCATGCATAATAGTATCAAAGATAGAAAAATTACCGACTATCACATTTGGGGCGTCGGTATCTTCTACTGCTTTCATTGCATATGCTTTAGCTGGAGCACGACCATCTTACCTACCCAAAGCCTGTGTCCCTTGCCTTGGAACACTCGGTGATGCAACACTTTTCTTTGCCTTTCTATGCGATAAATGGTTGCCCCACATGCAGGTGTTGTGAAAGAGACGTGCCCCTTACACAATCCCCCATCTTGTGCTCCATGGATCCTGACCCAAGCAAGCACATCTATCTCAACACTCATATGTCTTCTCCCACAGGAAACGACGAGGAACATCTTATCCTCTAGAAGCACCTCCTTGTGCACTTATGTGGCAGCCGGTAGAATAGTCTCTCTCTGGTGGCCTAAGGCGCTATGGTATTTGGAGCAACAATAAGTATAAGATCTTACTCCTCTTCTTGATGACCTTGGCCCGACCATGATTTTTCTTTCCATGTCTTCTATCTTTTCTTTCATTTTCCGCTATCTTTACTCGTTCCACTTTTAGAGCACATGTCATGATTTTGGAGAAATGATCATGGCAAAATCCTGTGACACGGGCCCGAATATGGTCATTTAGGCTGTCTTTAAACTTACAACACTTCTCTTCTTCGGTTACTAGCATCTCGGGAGCATTCTTGCTCAATCGTGTAAATTCTCTCAGA
Source organism: Tetrastigma voinierianum (assembly GCA_016808115.1). NCBI lineage: Eukaryota > Viridiplantae > Streptophyta > Magnoliopsida > Vitales > Vitaceae > Tetrastigma > Tetrastigma voinierianum. Next base: position 271,348 of record JAEQBH010000480.1, on the reverse strand, counting down.
TATTCAATTACACATAATTGTCTTTGTTTCAAACTATGAAACTCTCGTCCCATATTGTTTAAATAGATGCGACCAACATAATACTTCTTGAACTCATTCAAGAAGAACCTCCAAGTAACTCTCTCTGGTGGTGTGGTCTTGGTCATAGAAACCCATCACTGATAAGCCTCATCTATCGTAATGATCTTTATTCAAGTTGTCTTCGTGTGCAATGCATTTGCACAAGCATTCTCAGTTCTCTCAAAGGCTGAATTCTCTACCGGCTGAGGCTCATACTGCTTTCTTTCCAAGAAGATCCTTGGTCGGTGCCTTTACTAATTCTCCCGATGGTGATCTACGTAGGCGATTCACATTGGTTGCACGGCTCTATGCAATGCTTGAGCTAACTGTTGAAGGATACCCATAGTACCTCCTGCCACTTGTTTTGGTTCATTTACTACTAGAGCATGAGATGCTTGTCCACCTACCACACTACCAAGACTATCAAGACGATTTCCACCTTCGACCCTATGGGTACCTGAACCATCCATGCTTACCTATCAAGACCGACAAGATTTGTGTCAAAGTCACATCATCCTTTATATGAAAATGATTGGTATGTCAAATACCATTTTCATAATCGTTTTTACAAAATCGTTTTTACAAAATCGTTTAGGGCCTTTTTCCAGAAACGCCTAAACATAGGCTTTAATACCACTTAAGTGTAGCACCCCTTTCCGGTCCGACCTGATTGACGGGTCCGAACTAGATCCGGGATGCTCGTTTAATTCTTTTTATTTATTTGTTTGTTTTTTTTTTAAAGTGTCGCGACCCGAATCCCCGGCCAAACGTGAATGATGGATCTGAACCGAAGCCCGGTTTACTCCGATCGTTTTCATTTATCTTATCAAAAACATTTTATTTATGTCATTTCATTTTAGAGTTTTCAATTACGTGGAAGCTATTTCAAATGGTAGGCCCATAAACATTTACTTTTATACAATACATTTACAAAATGACGTATCATGCCTTTACAAATGATATACAAAACAATGTTTCAGAGATTAACTCTTTTGTTCACAAAAAATGTCACCACGGTCGAAAAAGAATGGTATCGTATGGCCAGGTATATACTTATACACACAACTTTCTCTATGACTCATGTGATCTTGCCTTCTTTCATATTTACTCAAACCAGGCGCATAGATAAAAACTACACGCTAAGCATTTTCATGCTTAGTGGTTATATACAGTTCTATTCCAATCTTCAGTTTAACACGACATGCATTTATCATAAAGCAATGCCTTTTATATCAAGCTATACTCATGCATGTTCATTTTCACATGCTTTCACTTTACAAATCATTGATCATATCAAAATATGCATTTTTACAGGCAACAAATCATTTAACCAAAATCACGAGATTCAAACATATACTCTTAAGGATGTATTTAGTTTACAAATCTCATTTTCACTAATTAAATTTTGTTATTTCCTTTGTCGCCACAAGTTCCGCAGCTCATGGCCAGTTCCATTCGGTGAATCTAAGTCTTTGTAATTCGATAATGTGCTTACACATTTAACAATTTCGGTCTCCCATCTTGATGGATGTCGATTGGTGCACCTCGCCATGTGATCATTTAAAAATGCGATAAGCCATTATGAAAGATGCCGATTGGTGCATTCCTCCAAGTGGGACATTTTAATAATGCCATACACCATCATGACGGATGCCGATTGGTGCATCCCGCCATGTGGGACAGTGAACAATTTCGGTTTGCCATCATAACAGATGCCGATTGGTACATCGCCATGACTGGACATTCGGTATATCCAATTCAATTCAACATATGAAATTGACAAATTAGTTTACAATTCAATTAATCACTCACATCACTGATTAATTATCGGACATTTCAAATATCACATTTTTCAAATCCATATGCCTTTCTAATATCATTTCAAATATACTTATTATATAATCAATTTCGGGGTTTATTGCCAAACTGCAAACACTTGAAATATGATATATTCACGGTGAACAAAACTAACAATACTTGAATCATAATAGAGGTCAGAATAACTGTCCCATTTGCTGAAGCTCCATCATTTCCTTCAATCTTGGTCCTAGGTTAGGGTATCCTCACCCATCCCTAGTTAATAACAATTACGCCACTCTTAGTGGATAACAATTATTATACATTTGTAGCAAATGACAATTAATCTTCATTAACGGTTTTGGGTTAAGACAGGTTTTGAGGCGAACTTCGTAGGCGAAGAAGCTGCCTCGTGCGAGGTACGATTGCATTTTCACTTAGTTTCATTCTTATTTAGACCCTCTATTCTCATTTATTAGGGTCCTTAAACTATCGATTATGTACGAATCTGAGATCATTTGAACAAAATCCAAAATTGCTTTCTATGAGCATTGAATTCTGTGAGGCGCAACAATCTTTGCCAGTGGCGTACCAGTGCCATTTTGGAACCTCAGCCTTGCTGTAGTGAGGGTATCCCACACCTTGGCGTGGGTCTACGTCCGCCCGATATGGGTTCCACAAGTATTGGCTCCCAGAACCCCGATAATGCCCAAAATTTCGATTTTGAACTTTTGATATTTTCTCCAAAATCACCTAAAATCACAAACTAAACATAGGAATCACTCGATAACATCGTAATATCATCTTAAACCAACCACGAGAAAAACCCATGGATGGATTAGGGTTTTTCTAAACCAAACATCAAATACAACTTTTTAGGGTTTAGGTTCATACCTTGAATCCCTTTGAATCTTCTTCACCCGAGATGCTTAATCACTTAGAAACAAGAAATGGGAAGAATTCACAGCAACATTCTTGATCTTCTCGCACTTGCCTTACTAGCTTTTCTTCATTTTTCCTCGATCTCTCCCAAAATTAGTTTTTCTCATAATGAGTTTCCTAGACCAAGAATTTGGTCTTTAAACTCCTATTTCCTCGAGGCCTTGTTGGCTCACCCAAAAGCCCCATTTTACTAGGTTAAGTTCCCAATTTACTATATAGCCCACATTTCATTTTATTTACACTTCAAATCTCAATAATCACTTGAACATAACTTAGTCTCAAATGACCCATGGGTCCTCATTTTCCCTCCTTAAGCCTTGTTTGACTTTCTCATTATTTCATTTCTCATTTTTGTGCTAATTTACTTTTCCTTTCTCATTTAATTCTCTTTGGAATTTAAGTCCATTTGTTAGACCCTTAGATTACATATTTTATAAATTCCAAATTTGCCCTTTACACTTGGGTTAATTTCGAGTTTAGTCATAATAAGCAAGTATATCACATTGGATTATATAACATTTTCCAATTGACATTTAGTCATACAATATTATAACATTTAAAAATTATGGAAAAACCGAGTTTTGGTTCTATTTATGCAGGAATATATAATAGAATTATTATAAAAATTCTAGGGTATTTTTGGGGCGTTACACCTTTGCTTTTAGAAGGATACCATTTTGGACTGTGTAATGCTCTTACAACTTTTCAAAGATGTATGATGTCTATCTTCTCAGATTTAGTAGAGGAGGTTATGGAAATTTTTATGGATGATTTCTACGTATAGATTGAAGGCTTTGAGGCTATGGATATTTTGGGAAATATACTTCAAGGTGCAAAGAAAGAACATAGCTCTAAGCGGGAGAAGTGCCACTTTATAGTGGCGGTATTGTTCGATCATAAGAATTTTGCAAGGCTTGGAAATTAGACAAGGCTACGATTTATCCTAATCAAACTCACAGTGCCACGAATGCAATGAAAGGTATCATGAGGTTTCTTAGAGACATGCGAGGATTTCACGAAGATTTATAAAGGATTTCTCCAAGGTAGCAAGACCATTGTGCAGATTGCTGGAGAAAGATGCAAGGTTTGAGTTTGATGAAGCTTGCTAATCTGCATTTGAAGAGATCAATTTCATTGATCACTGGCCTAATTATAGAAACACCATCTTGAAGCGAGATTTTGAAATCATGTGTGATTTCTGCGAGCTATGCTACTTCAAATTAGTGTTTCGAGCCATTTATTATGCTAGCAAACTTTCAATGAAACTCGAAAATTATTCAACATTAGAAAAAGAAATGCTAGCAATGTGGTCTTTAATAGCATATAAAAACCTTCGTAGTTTTATAACATGTTTAGGCCATAAAATAAGTTAAATTGTATTTTTCCGGAATTTAAATTGTTAAACAACAAAAAAATGATAAAACCCAGTTGGTAAAATGTCAAAATGAGGACCCAAGGGTCATAAATGAGAAGTGTATGTGCCAAAATGGAAAAAGGGTAATAAGTTGAATAGAAAATGAAAGAAAAAGAATGATTAAAAAATCACGAAAATGAGAAATGAGAGAATAAATGTGCTAGCCAAAACAAGACTGAGTGAAGGTTTTGAGTTGAGACCAAAATTGGTTTTGAATACCATTTCTCCTTTAGGCATATCTTCATTGAGAACTAGGGCACGATTGAGAGAGTGAGAGAAGGGATCAAGTTGGCTTTGTGTGCTTTCTCAAGGATTTGAGCCAAACGTAATGAAGAAGGAAGAAGGAAAGGAAGTGAAGAAAGATAGTAAAGGTATGAAACTAACCTTACTTTATTATTGAGTGTTGGGTTGATGAAAACCCAAATCGAATAGTGTTTAAATGGGTTGTAGATCTCATTTTTGGGGTTGTTTTGGGTTAGTTTTTAAAAGTGTTTTAGTTGGATTGGTTTTGAGGAATTTTTGTATAAATGAAATGTTGGGGTTTTAGGGGAGATGCTATCAAAATTTTCCAAAACCCATGTTTTTGTTTTGGCCATAAATTGATCATCATTAATTCAAATTAAGTTATTCAAATTTCTGGATAAACTACACTTCTAGGAGAACATATATACTTGAAATAAGTGTATTCAAATTTGGACCCACTGTGGACCAATCGAATCAAAGTGAGGCTCTGTTTTCGGGTAAAATCTGGTTTAGTTTCGTACAGTTTTGGTGTTTTGGAACAGTTTTGGTATTTAAACCATAAGTTGAGTTTCACTAATCCAAATTGAGTGATTCAAATTTTTAGGTAAACTATACTTCTATGAGAACAAATATCCTTGAAATAATGGTATTCAAATTTGGACCCCACATTGGACCAGAGAAATTCGTCAGTGGGAGCTTTGTTTTCGAGACAGAGTGCAGTTCGATTTGAGTACCGATTTTGGTGTTTTAGACAGTTTGTCTTTGGCCATAAGTTGAGTTTCACTCTCATCCCAAATTATGTGATTGTTGCTCATTAAGCTAGACTTCTAGGAAAACAGATATTCTTTAAATAAGTGCATTCAAATTTGGACCCCATCGGACCTAGAAATTCGTCAAAGTGAAGCCCCTATTTTGAAAATATAGTAGTCCCGATTGTTTTGAACATATCTAGAGTTTCAGTGCTCTGAATTGGATGATTCCAATTTCTGAATAAAATAAATTTATAGGGAAACAATGGACTTGAAGGAAGTAGGGTAAAATGTGGCTCATTTGTTCCTAGAAAATTTTACTTGAAGGAAGTTGGGTAGAAAACAACTGTAGAAACCTAAATAAACCAACTAATATTGTTCTCTAATTGTGATAGTTCAAGGGGTTGAGTGACGAGAAGCATTTAAGAACTGAATTTGAGGATAGAATAAGTAATGACAATAACACTGGAATATATATCTCTCTTCTTATTTCAAGTTTTATGATCGTCGGTTGAAATGATTTTGAAAGCATATGTGATTTGTTTTTAAGCAATTTGGGAAAATTGATTTCAAATGCATCGCCATAAAAAATTAGCCTGACATCAAATGTATTCGGTATAAATGTGTTTAATCACCAACTACTATGGCGAGTTTTAATACCCTTATAGAATGATCCGCCATGTATTCGGAGTTAAAGATAGATTCGTATACCAATAAAGGGGTCGAACTAGTAGATACTTGTGAATTAAATTAAATATAGTGGCATGGGATTAAGTATTGGTAGGATAGTATCGGTAGTGTTACCTACAATGATTTTAAATAACTGATCGGCTTGACCCAGAGACCATGCGTGTTACAAATTTTTCTACCGGTCTAAACCCCATTGAGACCATGCCGGTGATTTCGTTTTCCTAGGCATCGAAAGGGTGTTAAATAATTTAAAAATTCCAAAATTATAAGTAATGTGTGAAATGCATGATTTGAATTTAGAATGAAATGTGCATATGAAATTGTATACTTCAGTGATCAAATGATTTACCAAAACGAAACTATGTAAAATAAGCACACACACACACACACATATATATATATATATATATATATATATATATATATATATATATATATATATATATATATATATATATATAATGCTATGTGCATGGACTATCAAAATTGTGCAAAACATTGTTTACGAAGAATTTGCATGTTTGTGTTTAATTGAAATGAAGAGAGAATTGCATAAGACAGTAAGCATGAAAAGTAGCAGCGCATTGTTTTTATCATCGCGCGGTGCCAGGTGACTGAGGAAAGAGCAAAAAGGCCAGTAGAGTTGAGTCATCGTCGAATCGTGCGGAGTATAAGTAAACACTTTGTCTCATGCATACATTTCACCCCATGACATTTTTTGATCTTTTTGTGATGAAACCAAATATGTATAAGTTTTCATGGGAAGAACATATTTGATTTATTTGTGGATATGAACTTTGATAATGTTTTGTAAATGATAATTTTGAAAGGGCATACATGCCTTATTGAATGAAAGTGTTAGTTTGACAAACGGTGGGCCTTAACAGAATGATTATGCGACATTTTTTCTCTGATGTTAAAAATGTATATATGAGTAAGCGGTGCAGTGTCCTTGGATCCAGTTCGGCCTCCAGGCCGGACCGGGTCAGGTATAGGGGAGCAACATTCTTTGCTTATGATAAGTTCATACCATACATATTGGGGTCTCCTGTCATCGTACACACTGATCATGCAACAATTAAGTACTTAATGGCAAAGAAGGATGCCAAACCAAGGTTAATTAGTTGAGTCTTGTTGCTGCAAAAATATGACTTAGAGATCAAGGACAAGAAGGGCAGAGATAATGTGATAGCTGATCACTTATCCAGAATAAAGAAGCCTATAGAAGATGAAGAAGGAACTAAAATTGAAGAGAACTTTCTAGATGAGTAGCTATTTCAAGTACTTTGGTATGCTAATATTGTGAATTATTTGCTTGTGGATCTATGCCACGGAACCAACTACCGGTGAAAGAGAAGGTTTAGAACAAATACTAAGATTCTATATGGGATGACCCATTGTTGTTTTAGAAGAGGCGGATCAGTTATCATGAGGATAGTACTTGGTGGCTTGAGCTAAAATTTTGGACAAATGTCATGCATCATGGTATGGAGGTCACTTTGCAGGATATAGAACAACCTAGAAAATTCTCTAATTAGGATTTTACTAGCCTATATTATTTAGATACAGCTCTGAATGGGTCAAGCATTGTGATAGATGCCAAATAATTGGAAACATTAATAGAAGAAATGAGATGCCTCTCCAAGGGATCCTAGTGATGCAGATTTTTTATGTGTGGAACTAGACTTCCTTCAGGACCTTTCCGCCATCCTTTGGAAATATATACGTTCTCCTACTTGTGGATTATGTATCCAAGTGGGTTCAAGCCATTGCTTGTCCAAGGAATGATGCAAACACAATTGTGGGGTTTATTCAAAGAAACATCTTGAACAGATATGGAGTCCCAAGGACTATCATCAGTGATGATGGAAGACATTTTTCAAACAAATTGTTTACAAAACTTTTGAGCGGATATGGAGTAAGACATGCTATGGGATTGGCTTATCACCTCGGTCAAATGTAGTGAGATATCCAATGAGAGATAAAACATCTTTAGAGCGGTAAACATAAGCAAAAGTGATTGGTCAGTAAAGCTAGATGATGCATCGTGGGCTTATAGGACTGCTTACAATTCTCCTATTAGAATGTCCATACAGATTGGCAGAAGCCTTTGTCATCTACCTCTTAAAGCGTGAATATATAAGGCTATATGGGCAACAGAAAACAAATCTAGATTGTATTTACGCTAAGAAGAGATTACTCCAGTTGAATGAATAGGAAGAGTTGAGAAATGAAGCATATGATAATGCCAGAATCTACAAGGATAAGACTAAGAGATGGCATGATTAGAGAATTTTAAGAAAGGAGTTCAAGGTAGGAGAGCTAGTCCTATTATACAATTCCAGGCTTAGACTCTTTCCAAGAAAGCTTAAGTCTAAATGGAGTGGTCCTTAGAAAGTTATTGCAGTTACTTTTCTAGACGATTGCTTTGAATCTGATACGGAAATGAGTTTAAAGAAGTGAATGATCAAATATTTAAACATTACATTGGAGGGAATTACGAATGAAGACCGAGTCTTAAGATTGAAAATTTGAAGAAATTTTCTAAGAAGAGATAATGCATATTACGATGTGTACAGCTAAAGACATAAAAATGAAGCGTGACTGTAGAACTAAGAAAATTAATTTTTTCCTTAAATATTTTGCTTTTAATTAATTTGGTGTGTTTAAGTTTTTCATTTTATTTTATATTTGTTGATTTTTATTATTTTCATGACAAGAAAGTTGATTATTATGTTGGTGATTTTGTCAATGAGCAGATTTGAATAAGGAATAATATTCTGAAATTGAAGAGAAAAATCATGCTCAACAATCATGTGAGAAGTTTCCAGTTATCCTTCTTAGTCAATTTATTTATTTTCTGCATAATTGCATATGTTATGGAATGAAAAATTGAACTTTGTTGTGAATGCTTGAATTGAGATGTTGAGTTTATGTTAAATTTAAATTCACAAGCATGATTTGATGGATACATCTTGTTTTGGTAGGGTTAAACTAATGAGAAATATGGCTCAAGAATTTTTTAATGAAATAGTGATTGTGATGAAAGACACATATTTTGTCAAACGCAATCTCGGAATTTTTCACGACGAGAACCGATAAAGCCTTACTCAATTCAAGGCAAGTTTGTCATGACATTGTGTATTGAGGGTGCGACATGTGTATGTCGTGACAATTAAAAATTTGTTGTAAGAAAAGTTATCTATGGGAAGCCTAAAATTTTGTCATGACATTTTTATTCATTGTCGCGACAATTCATTGTTGCGACATTTGGATGCATAAAAATCCATTGTCGCGACATTGTTTTAGCTCCTTAAGTCATTTATTTGTCGTGACATAGAATTTTTTGTTGCGACAATTATGTTGCGCGACTTGATGAGTCCAAAACTCATCTATTTATAGAATCCATTTTATTATTTTGAGTTTAAGGTCCTGTTGTGAATAATTATGAAATCTTCATCCAGAATTTGTGTTTTGATTACTACCCCCGAATAGTCTTTGATTCACCTTAACACTCCATGTGTTTGAAACTTTGTGTAAGTAATCAGCCAGTGACCTAGTTGACATATTAGGACCTCATAAGGCTACTAATCAATTTTTGTGCAAGTTTTGTTGTTTTCAAAGGCTATATATCTCAAAGGTGGGAATTGAGCTCAAAGCATGAAACCTGATTACGCGGTCGAAACTTTAGAAGCTAGAAGAAGGTAGAAGCAAAAGAATAGAAGAAGAAGAAGAGCGAGGAAGAAGCAACCTTAGGTCGCAAGTGTTGCGAAGTACAAACCCTACTGATTTTTGCAACCCCTACGAGATATGTCTACCACATTTTGACTTTTGAGCTTCTTTTTGTGGAATCTTCTAATTTCCTCATGTAATAGTGTTTTATTTTGTATATTTTGGTAATTAAGTGACAAACTTTGTGGTGTTATCATAGGACCTCATAATACTTTATACTAATAGTTTTATTATTATTGAAGTTGGTTTTTGAAAAGCTTGTTTGAGAAGCTCCCGTTTCTTTCATTTTCTTTCATTTTCTTTCCTTTTCCCTTTAGCCAAACAGCCTTTGAGAATGATTTCTCAAAGGATGAGTGGCTAAAACCTCTCCCTCCTTGATACAAAGGGAGCCTTCAGGCAAGACACAGTGGCAAATAAGAGGTTTTCATGTTTTTAAAGCAAGTATTCCCTGTCATTAATGTTATTTCCATCAACTCTAGATTTCGATCCCTTCGAGTCACCTTGAATGGTTGATATTTTGTAAGCTTTCAAGGCTCATTGGATACTTAATCCTAGATCCAGTGATGTTCTTTAGTTATCACTTATGAACTATTGGAAGTTGAGTTAAGGAGACATGTTTTTACTGATCAAGACCATTAATGAGAAGTGAATGCTATTTTCAAGAGGATATTTATTGAGGGTTAGCTTTTATAGCTAAATGAAAAACCGATTCGGGAGATAACTATATGTTATCCTCCCCAATGCAAGGAAAAGACTCGGAAAACCCCTCATTTGCCTAAGGAACTTAAACCTAGTGACCCGATACTTCAAGGGACTTCTTTCCATATTCTTATCCATTTTATTTTCAGTTTTAACCATTAAAACCAACTCTTTTTATCACAACCCCAATATCCATAATGAAATCACCAGTATAAGCCTCACTATCGGTCATTTCCACAAAGAAAACCCATCTCTATGGACGATCCTAGAACCACTATACTATAGTAGCTATGCTACGCTAGTATGAGGTATTAGGTTATAAATTTTGTTAATTAATACCCTATGGGCAATGAATCAAATGGCGCCATTGTCGAGAATGGTGCCTTGATTATAAATAAACAATGTGCTTGAATACTTGTGATCCTCGTCACAAGCTGCGAGTGAATATTTTTTATTTTTTCCATGCCTTATCATTCCTTCTAGCATTTTACTATTTGTTGTTTTTTTTTACTTAATTTATGTTAGTTTGCTTAATTTCATTTCACTGTTTATATATTTTTTTTAGCTAACCTTAACCCTTTTTGTAGAATTGTTTTTTTTTTCTCTTTGGTGTTGTCCTAATTTTCCTACAGGAGTTTATGTTCCAGTGGATTACTCGTTCGGAAAATTAGTCAAGATAGTATTCACGGGAATCGGATTACGAATTGGGCACGGATTTAAACCCAGGGACCTTCATCTGAAACGTGGGAGTCGGCGGTGAGTGGAAAGGTATCCTAACGCATTTAGATCCATGAGGGACCGCATACACCCTCCTTGGATGAGTGCACCCTCCTGCATAGTGCCTCCAACTGAGCAAATGGTCATTAGGCCCCACATTGTGCCACTCCTTCCCACTTTTCATGGCATGGAGAGTGAGAACCCTTATTCATACATAAGGGAGTTTGAAGGGTGCGCAGCACCTTCGAGGGAGAGACTAGGCTAGCTAAGTTTAGTAGAGCTAAGCTTTTCTTTTCACATTGAAGGGTAAAGCTAAAATTTGGCTCAACTCCTTAAGGCCAAGGAGCATTCGAAACTGGACTAAGATGCAGGCTGAATTTTTGAAGAAATTATTCGCCACTCACATAACAAACATCTTGAAAATTTGGTGCAACTTCTCGGTAATGAATGAAAAATTCTATGCATCTTTGGGAGAGATATATGGAATCACTCGGCCTTGTCACTCACCATGGAGTTTAACACATGGTTGTTAGTCGGCTATTTTTCGATGAGAATTTCACTGCCATGAAGTATTTGCCCCAAAGACTAGTAGTGGAGACTTCGCAGGCAAAAATCCAGAGGAAGCTTTGGATTTCCCGAGTTATGTAGCTGAAGCATCAAAAAGGTTAGGATGAGTCTAAACCAAGGGAGATGGAAAGAATGAGACCTCAATCCAGTACAAGAGGTGACATGTTTTCTCTTCCGGAGGACATGGAATTAAAGCCAAAGTTTAAACCTTAGCTAGAAGGTTGGAAGAACTGGAAATAAGAAAATTGCATGAGGTGCAGGCAATGACTAAGATTCCTATGCCAAATAAGTCATGTTTTATTTGTCAGTCCATTGAGCATCTAGGAGAGCAATGTCCAACTATTGCAGTAATGAGGGAAATGTTTGTGGAGCAAAAAAATGTTGTTGGTCAACTTAAACCATCAGCCAATGCACCATATGGCACTTACAACCCTAGTTGGAGAAATCACCCTAATCTCTCATTGAAGCAAAAACCCCACAGTATGCACCCCCTGATCCACCACAGAATGCTTCTACTTCTCAGCCACCTCAACCACAATCAACCTCTCAAGTGGAACAAGCCATCCTGAACCTTAGCAAAGTGGTAGGTAACTTTGTGGAAGAGCATAAAGTAATGCCTTCAATTTGAGCCAGAAGAATTGATATTGTGGAAATCACTCTGAATAAAAGAATAGATGGGCTCCAAAATGATATTGCTAAGAAAATAGATAACCTGCAGTACTTCATCTCAAGGCTCACCAATTAGCACCAAGTGCAAGAAAAAGGGAAATTTCCCTCATAAACTGATTTGTGCCCAAAAAGTGCCATTTTGAACTCTATTTAAGATAGGTTAACAAGTACTTTTGTCTCTTAATAATCTAGTTAAATGGAATTGACATACGTGTGAGTCCCTTTGGTACTAATGATTGTATTTCGAGGTTGTTTGTGGTAGTTTTTGCAGGTTTAAGAACCTATTCTATCATATCAAGCTAAGCATATCGAAGTTGAGCTGATTTACATCAAGTTCGTATGATTTACCTTCGATTGCATCAAGCCAGGAGTGAAGAAGTTGAAGCAAGAGCAAGCAGGAGCAACTGGGGCAATTTTGTTATTATAGCGAAATTTCGCTACAATAGCGAAATTTTCGCTATGTATTTACAATTAACACATAAGAAAATTTTATATGCTAGCGAATTTTATTCACATAACAAAATTTCGCACAATAGCAAAATTATGCCTTACGTTTTGTCAATATAAGCGACTCGTTTTGATTTATTTCATTTCTACCCTCAATGTAATTATACTATTTAGGATAGATTGGATTAATGGTCGCGACATCGTTTGTAGTCGCGACCATGTTTGCTCAGTGTTTCTCAAGAGTGGATGTCGCGACCCCGGTTTCATGTCGTGACATCGTTGTCTTTCTCTTCTTGGTTTTACGAGTTGAAACCTCGAGTTTGAGTTGCGACCCACATTTCTTTTTGTAAGTGACTTGATTGGTACGATGACTTTCTTTTTTAGTCGCGACCTTGTTGAATCAGTCTTCTGCCTTCATAGGTTTCAAATTAAGTGCTGACCTCAAGGTGATGTCAGACCTCTTTTGATATTGCATTTCTTCTTAATTCGCTGACCTCGATTCTTTCTTTATGACCCGATTTCCTCTTCCCAACCTCATTCGGTGACCGCCGAGGTGATGTCGCGAGCCTCATGCTGCTCTTTTACGAGTGCATGCCAGTCCCGAATTTCTCAAAAGTAGGCGCAGCTTGGTTGCTGCTGGTGTGACTCTTCTTTGGAATCCACGCGACTTGAATGAGTGGTCGCGACATCATTTGTGGTCCTTGATTAATAAATGGTTGCAACTTCAGTTTCTTGGCAAGGACTTCAGTTTGGCTTCGCTTCAGGTTGCGACCTCCCTTTTTGTTCTTCAACTCTTAATTTGGTTGCAACTTCAATCTTTCTATTGAGACTCCAATTCCAATTTTTATGTAGCGACCGCGATGACATATCACTACCTCGTTCTGAATATACAATTAAAGCTAGTTTCAACTTCATTTACTTGCAGAGACCTCTCTTGTGGCTTCATTTACGGATCCACGTAGCGACATCAGATTGACGTCGCGACCTCAATTATATTCAATCGGCGTCGCGACATCAGAGTGGTGTCGCGACCGAAGATCCTACCTTAAATAATTCCTTTAGTTTCAACCACACTTCCTCTGTCGCAACCTCTTTCACTTGTTGCCTTGGTCATTCTAGTCGTAAGCTCAACTTCAAGTCACGACTTCGCTTGCTAAGGTCTTCTATTTCTTCCCCAAAACTGATCTCAGTGATGTCGTGACTTGGAAATGACTGAACAAATAAGCTTCCTGTCGCGACTCCGATTTTCAGTTGCGACTTTATTTCTGCTTGTAGGCTGATCTCTTATGGTTTTTGCTTGGATTTTAGCTTATGCTGTACTTTTCTACAAAATTAAATTTGGAGTAAAATATTCACATTTCTATATACAAATCAACATTTATCTTGTAATATGCTCAGAAAAATGGATTAAAAATCAAATGAGTTTTTGGACTCATAAATTCCCCCAAACTTAAATTTTGTATCCTCGAAGCAAGAAGAAAAATTGTTGTCCTCAAACAAATAAGCTTAAATTTTTTAGGACATTTTTTACGATTCACACAGTCTCTTATTCCACCTACCCAACTTGAAATAGGAGATAGCGGCATCATTTTAAAATTTCGAGTTTCGATTAAAGAAAAGAAAGAAATGGTAGACTTCTATCACAAATTTCTTGATGAAATAATATATTTAAACAATTTGACTCAATAAGTCTTGTTATGTGTGTGTGTGCGGGAGTCTTCAATCCTTTTCATCTTTCATGTTGAATTTAGTTAATCATGCAGGAGTTTCCTTGGCTATTGAGTTCAAAAATCACCAGGCTTTTTTTCTATATTGATCTTAACTATTATGATGGTCAACCATAAAGATCAATGGGAGTCTTTAGGATTGTAATGTTAGGCTTAGGTAATTGGGTAGATAATCGAAATTTAAGTTGCAAATCACCTAGTTTCCACCTTTCTTTGTACTTATTGCTTGTGGACTTTCACCCTTTTCTTCTTTGTACTTATTGATTCTCCTCGATGCTTGCTGATTCATCTTTTGAATTCTTTTATGGAGTCGATTTCCATTTGCACTTTATTCGGGCGGTTTCCTTAATTCTAGAACTCTTTGCTTATGTTTTCTAAGGTTGGGAATAGTGCAATGTTTGTGCATGCGAATGGAGGGGCTGATACCCTTAGGATCCTCGATTGACTGAAACAATAGCTTCCTTGTACTTTCGGAAATTTCAGTGTTGTTCTTGACTTGAGTCAATGCGGTGATATGATGGCCCCGGTTTCCTCTTTTCTGGTTCTAAGAAAACATATTTCAAATAAGTTTAGGCAGATTCTTCCATTAACCCCTCTGCGCTAGTTTCACCCTTTCGGTAGTTTTATGTTCTGTTTGCATACTTCATCTCATTGTTTTTCATTTATACTTTTCGAAATTGTTTCTTTGTGCCACAAATTTGAGAAAGGCAACATTTCTAATCAATACTCTCCAAGATACTTAAATTCATCTCAATTTCGTGATAGAATGTTGAAGAATACAGTCAAATTCAATTCAGCACCAGAAGACTGTGTTTTTCTCTGACCTTCTGACTTTATGCATCTACATCGGGATGTTTCAAACTCCTATTAAGATTAAAGTGCCTTTGCTTCATTCCTCACCCTTGGTATCAGTTCACCTTTCTGCACATCTATCAAGGCAGCTCCAATTGCTAAGAAGGTGCACCCTGTGAAAAGGAACTTGGGGTGTCTTCCTCCGTCTTAGTAATAACAAAATCCACTAGGAGATGAATTTTCCACCTTGACAAGTACATCTTCAGAACACCTTACGGTTGTGCCGGCGTGATCGCTCGACCATTGCAATGTGATCTTTGTTGGGAGTAAGTTCCCCCCCGAACTTAGTCTTTGCACGATAGAGGCATCAAATTTATACTAGCACCATAATCACTGAGCTTTCTTGAATTCATATTTCCCTATGGAAGCGGGAATGGGTAAACTGCCGGGGTCCTTCATTTTTCTTTGGGAGCTGTTGGATAGCGCACTTTGCGGTGGCAGTCAAGTTCATTATTCCTTCCTCGGTATCTTACGTTTCTTGCTTAGTATCTCATGAAATTTTGCATAAGTAGGCATTTGGATGATTACCTCTACAAATGGGATATGGTTGTTTTCTTGAAAATGTCCGAAGAATCTAGAAAACGCTCTTCCCCTTTTTATCGAAGCCTCTGTGGAAATGGCCACAGTGAGTGTAAAATTTGATCTCTTTCATACATTTTACGCTCATTCTTGTGAATTTAATTCGATCTGTATGCTCTTCTCTCCTTCCTTTTCAGTCTCTTCTTATTCTGCCTCAGTCTCTTCTTTCCTTTCTTTCTTTCTGTTGTTACCCACTTCTTTCCCACTTCTTAATTTAACTGCCATGTAGTCCTTTGGATTCTTTTGAGTGTCACTAGGGAATGTACCCTTACTCTGATTTGGCATATTAAGGGCCAGCTGCCCTACTTGTGTCTCCAAGTTTTTCAATGAGGCACTTGTATTCTTCTGAAATACTTGAGTATCAGACTTGAAAGCTTCCAAGTCAGACAGTTTCTGTTCATGGAAGTGTATAAGTCTCTTGTTGTCCCCGTGAAGCTACTGAATTTGTTCTTGAATGGTTGAGTCCTCTATGACCCTGATAATCATTTTACGCCTTCACCCCCGCCAATCTTCTTCTTGGAACCTTAGTGGTTGTTGATATCCCTGTTGAGGATTCTGTCCATGCCTTGGGCCTTGTAATGCCCCTCCACCATATGAGAAATTCTCATGGTTCCTCAGTGCTGGACTGTAATGTGTGGGCAGGTTAGGATTTGGCTTGAAATGGTAATTTCTTGGTTCATTCATGTACTTAACCTCCTCAGCACCATAAGAATCTTTTTCTGTTGGTACTTCAACACTTCTTCTCATCTGTTCTCTTTCCATTGCTCCTATTTCATGAGTAGTGTGCATTTTTCTTTCATGTTTGTCCATCCTGTGCATGATGGCATCTAACTTTGCCTCCATGGCTGTCATTTTACTCAGCTCCATGACCCCCCCTTTTCCTCTGCTATTACCCCTTGAAAACTCAGATGAAGCTTTCCTGCATATTGCATAGCTAGGTCTTCTATAAGATCTCTGGCCTCTTGGCACCTTTTCTTTTGAATGTCTCCACGACATGAAGCTTATCGATAATGCCTTTAGATGTATCATTTAAGGCATGATACACTATATCCATCTGGGTTTTTAAATCAATTCCATGCATAGGGCACTTCTTCAACAACCTCTTGAATCTCTCCCATTCTATATATAGGCTCTCATCTTCCCCTTGTTGAACCACTATTATCTCTTCTTCTGCGAGGTGAGGAGTGGAAATAACACCTTAGTAATGCTTCTACTGACTCTTCCCAATTATCAAGCGAACCATATGGTAATGATTCATACCAAGTGGCTGCTATATCTCTTAAAGAAATAGGAAAGATGCAGCTTTATCACCTACGGCCTTACACCGTTCGGCTTCTTGTGTTGTCATCTGAGAAATCTACTCGAGGTACTCGTTTGGGTCTTGATTGGGAGTGACCCTGATGACGATGCTGCTACCATTGTTATCAAAAGCTGGCTTTTAATTTAAAAGTTATTTGCATCCACAATGAGGAACATGCGATTCTTGAGAATATTCTTCTGAATAATGGAAGGCCTCCGAAATCCTCCATTATATAGTAACTCAAGTATACAGGCTGTATCCTTTGCTCTCTGTCAATTAATAATATATCTTCCATAGCACCTTTTTGCTCTTTTAGTCTTTCTTAAACATGGTGTTCTTTCAATTAAGTGTCTCATGGCTGGTCACAATCCTATTTCCTAGCCATTAAGGATTTTAAAATTAAAACACACTAAGATTAATAGGATTAATCAAACTAAGCCAAAAATCTTTTCAAACACTTGAAAGCTGGTAAAGATCGATGGTTGGTGTAGCAATTACTTGTAAAGCTATTTTTTGTTATTTTATTTCTGAAATGTCCAAATTAAGCATTTCCTATTTATTAAGATATTGATCTATTTAATTCTTTCAATCCCCGACAACGGCGCCATAAAACTTGTTTGCCTCTTTCTATATAGACTAAAAACCCCTCAAATTCACATAGTTACAAGAGCCTTACACTTCTCTTGCATCTATGTCACTTTAGATAAATTGCTTGATAAAATAATTCTTTCATAAGGTTCATGATTAAAAATATGGGTGATCTTATGACAACTATGAAGTACACGGGGTCATACAGTAGTAAAATACGAATGTAAGTCGAATTATCATTCCAGCGAGAGATTGAGGTAAATTGAGATCAACTGCCCCAACTACTAAAATTCTATGTGCTATTTCGACTAAAAACTCACAATAAGTTTTATCTAGAAAAATAAAGATCCTAGACTATTGACTCATTGAACTAAGACAAAACAAAAGTATTGAATAAAATAAATTGTAACTAAAATCTTTGGAATTTGAATCAATTTCCTGTGAGAAACGAAAACCATCATTGAATTACAATGAAACAATCAATTCCTACACTAAAGTACATTGCTCTGTTCTGTGTATCGATCTGAATTTGTCCAAGATTTCCTAAATTTTGGAATTGGATTTCTCCATATTCACTGGTTGAAATCCCTTGCTTCTCTCGAAGATAAGATCAAACCAGCTACCTGTATTCCCAATTCTCTTGCAAGATCTGAGTATTTTTCTTTCTCAATACTTGACACCCATTTCTTGATGACAGCAAATCTTTTTCATTTCCTTCTCAGGATTTTTTGCAAAGTTTCTACCACTTAATTGGTGGCTCAACCTCCAGATCTATTGGTTCGTCCCTTTCCCTTTAATATATCTCAGCTAACACGAGGTTAGGAACTTCCCTTTAGATTAAGGTCAACTATATGATTATTTATATTGTTAAATACTCCCCTCCAACTTCAATTATGAGTGAATGGGGGATTTATCAAAATGAACTCTCGAGGCTTCTGACGAGTTCATCAATGGTAGTTTAGCATACGAAAATAATGCTCTCGGCTCTCGGAATCTTCGATCTCTTGTGTCATGCGAGGGCATCATGAAATCAGAGCAGCAAGATACATTCCTCAAGCTGACCCAGATACTACTATTGGGAACTTATCCGTTCAAAAACGACACCAAATAAGTAAAATGCGAGAAGCTAAATAAGTTCTCCATATTTTTGGGAAGAATTGTAGCTAAGTATAAATCAAATCCAATGGAGAACAGCATTTCAGATCTTTGCATTGCGAATTAAGATGAACGCGATCCCGTCTGTGCTGTAATTGCAATAAAGCGAGAAGGAATGAATTCAATTTGTCACTGATTTCATTAATTTTAAATGATAATTTTAAGAAGAAATAACATAAAATAAATTCAGAAAATAACTTTGATTTACTTGCACGATTCGCGATTCAAATCCAGAAAAG
Source organism: Tetrastigma voinierianum (assembly GCA_016808115.1). Classification (NCBI taxonomy): domain Eukaryota; kingdom Viridiplantae; phylum Streptophyta; class Magnoliopsida; order Vitales; family Vitaceae; genus Tetrastigma; species Tetrastigma voinierianum. The sequence goes on along the minus strand of JAEQBH010000480.1, from coordinate 252,182 downwards.
AATTAAAGAAGAAATAAATTAAAATAAAATAAAATAAATAAAAATAAAAATAAAAAGTCTACTCTAAACTATACACTGAGTTCCTCTCCGTTCCCCTTTTTCTAGGTAGTGACGAAGCTGCTACTATTCTAACCTGCTTGTCTATTTATACTGTGAATTTGGCGGGATCACCAAAAAACCTCGAGTGGAATTTAAAAAGAAAGCCCGGTTTCTTGCATCCCTGTGCGACGTCAGTTTGATGTCACGACATGGATTTTCTTTATTACTTTTGTTCGTTCATTGACCTTGTTGCTTATGTTGAGCCAGTTCCCTTCTTCTTTGCTTAGATTAATGATCACTGATATCGTTTTGTAAAGCTGTGACCGTGCGCGATGTTTCTCGAAGTTGATAAATGTTGACACGGTTTCATGTCGCGACATCGTTGTCTTTCTCTTCGTCTGGCTTCTAAGTCGCGACCTCAGTTTTAGGTTCGACCACATCTTTGTAAGGTGACTTAGTGTGACTTCTTTCTGGATTCGACCTTATTGGTGGTCTTCTACTTTCACAGGTTTCAAATTTAAGTCGTAACCTCAAGGTGTTGTTGCGACCTCTTTTGATGTCCATTTCTCTTCTTCTGGTCGCAACCTCAATTCTTTGCTGCAACCAATTTCCTCCTTCCAACCTCTATTCAGTCCACGACCTCAAGGTGATGCGACCATTTGCTCTTTTATAGTGCATGCGTCCCGATTGCTCAAGTAGTTGTGACACAGTTTATTCTGTCGGCTCTTCTTCAGGTCGCGGCCCGAATGAGTGGTCGCGACATCGTTTGTGGTCCTTGATTAATAAATGGCCGCAACTTTAGTTTCTTGGGAAGGGCTTCGGTTTGGCTTCGCTTCAGGTTGCGACCTCCCTTTTTGTTCTTAAACTCTTAATTTTGTTGGAACTTCAATCTTCCTGTTGAGACTCCAATTCCAGTTTTTATGTCGCGACCGCAACGACATGTCGCTACCTCAAATGGAGCCCATTAATTAAAAACTAGTTGCAACTTCATTTACTTGCAGAGACCTCTCTTGTGGCTTCATTAACGGATCCATGTAGCGACATCAGATTGACATCGCGACCCCAATTATATTCAATCGGCGTCGTGACATCAGAGTGGTGTCGCGGGCCGAAGATCCATGAAATTCCTTTAGTTTCAACCGCTTTATACATCACAACCTCTTTCACTTGTTGCCTTGGTCATTTTGGTCGAAAGCTCAACTTCAGAATCCGCGACCACTTTGCTAAAGTCTTCTATTTACCCTTTGGCCCGATCTCGGTGATGTCGTGACTTGGAAATGACTGAACAAATAAGCTTCCTGTCGTGACTCCGATTTTCAGTTATGACTTCATTTATGCTTATGTTTGATCTCTTGAACTTTAATTTTAGCTTATAACATAGCACTACGCAAAAATTAAATTTGGAAGTAAAAGATTCACATTTCTGCTAAATCATTTATCTTGTAATATACTCGAGAAAAATGGATTAAAAGTAATGAGTTTTGGTTCAATACAACTCAAGGATGTTTATTTCAGCCTCTAAACCTTGAAAATGAGGGTTCCTAGGTAGGTTGATGAGGTTTGCAGGTGTTCCTCTATTTTTCACGAAGCAGGTACTGGGTATTTATGTTTCAAACTTTGAAAACTAGATTTAAAAGCTATTTGATGTACTTTCTTTGGTCAATACTTGGCAAGCTTTTAGGGTTCAGTGTATTCTTAATGTTAGATACACTAACATCCATTAGTTGTCATTTATGAGCCATCGGGTAGGTTAAATGCTAGATTTCAACTTCAGGAACAGTTAATGCTCAGTAAATGCTATGTTTCAAAGAGGAATGGTACTAAGGGTTGGTTTTTAAATTAACAGATCCGGTTTTGGAAATGACTATAGGTCATTTACTAATAGAAATAGCAGGGGACACCTTTGCAACCATAATATGCAAACTAGTGGCGAAACTTCAAGGACTTCTTTTTATATTTCATTTCGAATTACCTCAGTTAGCATAGTGACAACAACCATTGTTTTTGTACAAATCCAAAATCCAAACAAAAGACTCACCATTTTGACTCATAAAAAAAAAAATCATTTGTAAGATGAAAACCCATCCCAGTGTTCAATCCTAGAGCTGTCTGCGGTAGTTACCTTTCTACAATGATGAGGAGTAGTTTAGTATAAATATTGTTTATCCAGAACCCTATTGTGCACGAATCAAATGGCGCTAGATTCTGCAGGGATGGTGCCTTACTACGGTTGATGAGTTGATGAGCGCGCGTCCTCCATTACGAAGTAATTGAAGTATTCATACCCCCGTTCCATTGTTTAGAATTTTAGTTTTTCAGCCCGGAAGATCTTACCTTCTTGAAATTTGTTTTTTTTTTATGAATAACCGGTCATTTATTTCTTAATATACTTGATCTTTTGCCAAGCCCCGATTGTTGTTCTTCGCTCTGTCTCTTTTTGTGTCCACAATTTGTTTATGGATCAACTGGATGAAATTATATCAGGTAGATTACAAGAGTTAGTACACCAATTGAACAAGGTTGTGAAGTCAGTGTACACAGTGAGCAAATGGATCACTGTAAACGACAAAGTCGAAATAAGGTGCTCAGGTGAATCTACGACATCTGGTCAATGAGGAACCCATACACCCTCTAAGGTGCAGTGCACCTTCACATCATACCACCTACGATGATGGTGATGAGACCTATCACGGTGCCCTGCTTCCTTTTCATGGAATGGAGAATGAAAATCCATATACACACATATCAGGAGTTCGAGGAAGTTTGCGCAACTTTAAGAAGGTCTTGACATTGACTTTCCTTAAGATGTATTTCCTTTGACTTTAAGACCAAGAAAGCCAAGATTTGGCTCAATTCACTGAGGCCGAGAACAAGGTAGAAATTTGGCGATCTTGAAGCTAATTTTTGAAGAAATTTTTAGTACAACGAACCAGCAGTTTGAAGAGGCAAATCTACACTTACCGGTCTACGATAATGAGAAGTTTATTAGTGTTGGGAGAGGTTCATAGAGACCATCAATGCATGTCCACACCATGGGTTGATACATGGATGGCAGTGAATCACTTCTATGATGGTATGTCTCCGGTCATGAAGCAACTCACGAAACCATGTGTGGAGGGGACTTTACGAGCAAGGAGAACGGATGAAGCCATGGACTTTTGAATTATGTGGCGAAACCTCCAAAGGATGGGATAGACGAATCCAGAGAGTTGAAAAAATGAGGCCTTCAACCCACCAAAGGGAGGCATTTATACTTTCTAAGACAGGAGATGAAAGCTAAGCCGACCACTTTGGCGAAGGAGTTTGGGAGGAGCTTGAAATGAGAAATCAGCATGAAATGCAAGCGGTGATTGATTGCTGAATCTCACCTAACTGTTTAATTGTCGAGTCAAATGCCATCTTAGGGAGCATTGTCAATGGTTCCTTCGGTGATTTGATGCGGAGGATGCCCATGTCTTAGGTCGGAATAAACCCGGCGACAAATACTCCGTATAAGCGACACCACAGCCCCCGATTTGGAGGAATCATCCGAACCTATCATGGAAGCCAAAACCCTGCATATGTGCTCCCGAGAGCCTGACAAGCGGTTAGCTCCACCTCAACCGCAGCGGCGGCAATATCACCTTGCTTCCTCACATTGAAGCGGAGCAGTGCGAATTTAAGCGAGGTAGTAGGTATTGCCTTTGTGGAGGAAAAAAGGTGTTGAATGTTATTGTCGGGTGAGGCGGTAGAGCTCATCAACCAGAAAATAGACGATATTCATTACGAGATCTCGGTAAATGTGACAACTTGCAAAGTTCCATTCCGGGTTGTCTAACGACGGCGGGGTCACGAAAAATTCGCCGATACAGTAAACTGAGGGGAATGAGATAGGCTCATGATGATCCTAATGCAAGTGATGAAGTCAAAGTAGTAGTGACGTTGAGAGTGGTATGGCGAAACCCCGGCGGGTCCCGAGCCCTGGCCAGCTCCCACAGGTGGATTTGAACCACTAGAGGAAGAACAACCGGAGAAGAGGTGAAACACGAGTGTACCTCCTCGCTCCCCTGGCTTACTTGAAAAGGAAAGTCGGTTAACCAAACTGAAATTTTAGAAGTACTACGGAAAGTCAAGGTTAACATCCCTCTTCTCGATATTATCAAGCAAGTCCTTATGTATGCAAAGTTTTTGAAGGACCTATGCACGGTAAAAAGAGGCTTTAATGTAGATAAAGGCCTTTTTGGCCCGATCAAGTAAGTGCAAGACTCGATGTGATACATAAAGGTCGGGTGTCCCTGCAATCTCAGGTTAACATAGGCGGCACTTGTATGGAAAGGCATTGCTAGATTTGGGGGCAAGTGTTAATCTCTTGCCTTTTTCCATATATAAGCGGCATGGGGTAGGTGAACTTAAGCCAGCCCGCTATCCGCTGTCTCTAGCTGCTCCGGTCCATCAAAATACCAAAGGGACGGAGTTGAGGATGTTTTTGATTCGGGTGGACAAATTCTACTATCAGTGGATTTTGTAATTAGCGATACCCGAGCCGGCGCGTAGGGGCTAACCATGTGCCAATCCAACCTAGGAAGGCCTTTTTTGTGCACTTCGATCTGATCTTCATTATGCCAATATCTTTATATCTTAACAAAAGCACACAGCCACCAACGGGAGGATGGCCTGAGTGAAGATATTTATCTGATAGAGGCCATCCTTGAAGACGTATTGAGGGGTTGGTTGTGTGTGAAGACCAACATGAGCTTGAGGAAGGTGAGTCTACTGCATGGCCAATGGGGAAGAAAGGTGGAAATGTTACCTCTACTTACTGGAAGAGAGGAATAGGGTCCTCAACAGTTAGATCTTAAGCCCCTACCTATTGAATTGAAATATGCATTTTTGGGAGGAAAAATGCATTGTCTAGTAGTGATTTCTTCACTATTGAGCAATCCACAAGAGGTTAGTTTGCTTCAAATCCTCCACAGGAACAAGAAACCAATCGGATGGAAGATTTCCAATTTGAAAGGCATCAACCCGACCGTATGCACCCATCATATTTACTTAGAGGAATCGGCGATTCGGCGACCACGAGAGGAGACAAATCAAAGACGATGCAGAGGTGAGTACGAGTGGAAGTGTAGTACTGCAAGCCGACATGCATTGACTATAGAAGAAATTTGAATGAAGGTGATGCGAAGGATCGCTTTCCCTTACCCTTCATGGACGGCTCTCAGAGAGTATCGGGTCATCCCTTCTACTACTTTCTAAATGGGTATTCCACGGCTATTTCCAGATCGAGATCGCTGCAGATGATCAGGACAAGACCACTTTCACTTGTGCCTTTTGGTACATATGCCTATAGGGAGGATGCCCTTGATTCATCTGATACTTCTGGGCCACTTTTCGGCGTTATGCTCAATATTTTTAGTGATATGGTGGAGCATATTATGGAGGTTTATATGGATGACATAACAGTTTCTGGGAAAGCTTCGATGGATGCCTGGAAATCAGTTTGGAGGCTGTCCTCCCACCCGAGATGAATCGAATAACCTAGTCTTTGAATTGGGAAAATGCCATTTTATGGTAAATCAAGGCATTGTGTTGGGGCACATCATTTTTAAGAGGGGAATTGAGGTGGATAAGGCCAAGGTAGAATTGATCTCGAAATTGCCAACTCCTACTAATGTGAAGACAGTGCGGCAATTCTTAGGACATGCAGGCTTCTATCGCAGGTTCATCCGAGACTTCTCGAAAATTGCTAAGCGCTCTGCAAGCTCCTTGAAAATATCTGAGAATTTTGAATACAGGATCACAAGAGTACGAGAAGTTTGAGGAGCTTAAGGCATATTTATTCTACAACACCCATTGTAGAATTTGACGCTTTTGCCTTTTGAGGTAATGTGCGTGCTAATGAAACCTTAAATCCAGGAATTGGTTTCTAGAACCACAGTGGAAGAGGAAAGGCTGTTTGTGGTGTATTATGCGAGCAAACGTTAAATGAAGCTCGGAAGAAACTACTGCTACTACAAAGAAAGGAATTGCTAGCGATGGTCTATGCTTTTTAGATAAGTTCCGATCTTATTTGATTGGGTCGAATGTATAATCTTCACATATCATTCAGCATTGAAATATCTACTCACAAAAGCGAGAATTCCAGGCTCGACTTATCGGGATGGGTTACATTGCTTTCTGAGAGTTGACATCCAGTTAAGGAGTAAGAAGGGCTGTAGGAGAAGCGTTGTTAAGTCATCTCTCGGATTAACCATAAGCGCATATACATAACCCTCCATATTTGATGAATTTCGAGTCCTGCGGCCGGTGAGTATAGCACCATGGTATGCTCACATTGCCAATTTTTTGGTGACAGGAGAGTTACTAGTGGAGTGGACAACACAGGACAAGAAGTTATTCCATGCAAGGGTTCATTCGTACTATTGGGAGGAGCCGTATTTATTCAAGTATTTTGCTTATCGAGATAACGAGGGAAATGTGCTAGGTAGAAGAACATGGAAGGAATTCCTCGACCATTGCCATGTGATGCGTGTGGAGGAGCATTTAAGCTTCACATAAAACAACCATGAAAGTGCTGCATTCGAGCTTTTATTGCCGTCATTGTTTAAAAGATACCTACACCGTATCAATGATGTGATAAGTGCCAAGGCTGAGGAAAGATTTCCGTCGTCACATGATGCCATAGACCCCATTTTAGTGGGTTGGTGTTTGATGTATGGGGCATCGACTTCATGGGGCCATTCCACACTTCCTTACGGCTATGCGCTTACATCATTGTGGGGGTGGACCCTAACGTGTGCAGGTGGGGTGACGATTGCCGTGCGAGCGGTGACCAGCGTCACTCAGTTCTGAAGGAGAACGTTTTCTCTAGCTTGGGTTCTAAACAGTGCTCCCGATGTGGAGGTTCCTTTTGTAACAAACCCTTTGAGAACCTCTTATCCAAATATGATGTTAAGCACAAAATTAGCCACCTGTATCATCCTCAAACCGATTGGTCAAGTGGGCTCGCCAATGAAAGAAATAAAGGCAAATCCGATGAAAGTTGTTAATTCTAGCGGGAAGGACTAGTCTTTGGAAGCTTGAGACTCATGAGTAGATCTGAGAACAACATACAAGACCATGTGACATGTCCCCTTATCAGCAGCATAGTTTATGGCAGGCTTGCCATTTACGATGAAATCGAATATAAGGCGTGGTGGGCAATACGAGAACTGAATGGATTATGACCAAGTGGCTGAAAGAATGCTTGGGTGTGAGTTAGAAGAGGCGAGAAGCGACCTTTACTTAAATTCAAATTTGCAAAGAGTAAGCGAGAAGAAGTGGCATGATCGGCTCATAACCGGAAAAACTTTCAATCAGAGGATCAAGTCCTCTGTATGATTCAACTCCATATTTCGAGGGCAAACTCAAATCACGATGGACGGGCCCATTTATCATCCACCAAGCATATTTGAATGGTTTGGTTGACCTTCTTAACCCGAAAGACAAAAAAATATTCAAGGTTAACGGGCAACAAGTCAAGTCCTATGTTGTTCACCATTATGCATAAGAGGAGGAGATATCCCTCCTTGATCCTCCATGATCGACATTCCAGCCACTGAGTTGGTTTGGTCTCCACTGAGACCAAACTACAGCTCAAATTTTGTTTGTTTTTAGTCAATTTTTAATTTATTTTATTTTTAGTATTTTTATTTATCTTAGTTTTTATTAAAACCTTCTTTGATATGTTCAGCTTAATGTTTTATTTTATTATTTTATTTATTTATTTTATTTTTGTTTTTATTTTGCAGGAGGAAAGCTGCTGCAGGGCAAAATTTCGCTCTGATATCGAAAATTTGCCTAATATGAAAATCCTTCTGACCTCTTTGGGCTGCAGGGTCCACCAGTTATACTGAAGGACCATTAAAAGAGTGACCCCGCCCCCCTTTATTCTTTTTCACACCTTCCTCCCTAGCGTAAGCCCTGCCGTGAGCCGACAGCCATCCGGTGCTGGCCTTATAGCCCCGCACTTCTCCTCGGTCGCCCTGCGCGCGAGCCTTGGAGCCTGCCCGCCACTCTTGTTGTACGCAGACAACCTATTTGCCGCCTGCCATTGACTTCGTCATTTGCGCGCTATCTCTCATACCAACACTGCGGTCCCACGCGCGCTGAGCTTCCCGCCATGGTTTGCAGTCGCGGAGGGTGCGGTCGACGGGGTCAAGCGGTACCTTGCCGGAGATGCGCGCGAACACTCGAGGTTCTGCGAATGCTCTCAGGCTATTAGTCTTAGAGGCACCTCACCTTTGCCACACCTTGCCGGTATGATGCGAGTCCGACCTCTACGCTGATATTCCCAAAGGAGTCTCATGGTCTCTGAGCCCCCGTCAATACGATACCACCTGAGTTGGGACCTCGCCCCCTCTTCTGCGCATACGACCATCATGGGGCATCGCCTTCCAAATGGGCCCGGACATCTGGCCCGGGGGAGTCTTCGCGTTCTAGGCCGAACGCTGACCTCCGGTACTTAGTTCACCTGCCGTCATCGCCTCCAATTATCCACGCTTCCGAGATTAGGCGATCCACTGTTGCTATGACGTGCCGAACATGAATTGTTGTGCCAAGGACTTTCACGGAGAGTCCTACTATGATATACCAACATTAGCAGCGGACCCACGGTTCAGAGATTCGATGCGGTTGGTCAGTATTCGCATTGCGTTTATGACTCGAGAGCGAATTTTTCTATCCGGGTGGTTCTTGGTTTATCACACTATGACATCGAGGATTGTCGTCAGATCGACCGATTACGCATAGATGGGTAGATGCGAGGTACTACGAGCGGCGGATATCACCCATTGCTTTAGGCTACCCGGTGGTTAGCTAACTCTGCGATTATCGGCGCTCACCCTCACTTAGAGATGGTTCGCTCTCTCTCTCGTCTGACGGCCCGGGATCTATCCTTTTGAAGCGGCTTCATCCGCATATGCTCCTCCTGAGACCATGTACCCGGTCTAATTTGTTCCAGCAATGGCATTATTTCTGTGTAGGAGCTATCCCGGAGGCTCTTGTGCCGGATATCTTAGGGGTTACAGTTCCAATCAAGCAAAAACATCTTGACCACTTCGCCACTTTGAAGATAAGGTCCACCATGAACTTTGACTCGGGCGGAGGCTATTCCACTCTTGATGCCGAGGTTGTTATGTCATGTCTTAGAGCATCTTGGGTTCTGAACCACGTGTGGCGTAGACGAGTTATCCTCATATTGTATCCCTTGAGCGGACTCTATCTATGCCACTCTCTTTTCTTTTACACCAACAGGAGGAGGTCGTGAATGATTATGCGGAGGACCTGCCTAGGGGTGAGCAGCCTATCCCAGTGGTGGAGGTGGAGAGGACCTTAATTCCGGATTCCTCCCCTCCCGGTTCCACACTCCTGTGCCCCGGCTCCTCCACGAGACTATGGGCCGTCCTCATCCGCAATGACCATCTTAGCACATCCCTGTCACTTTTAGGGATTTCTTGGCTGTTACGGATGTCGTCCGCACACTTGCTGCCACTACTGCATCTTTAGCGGCTTCTCATACAGCATTGGCCGAGTGGATGGCCCGCGTCGAGGTCACTCTTGCACATAATCAGGCTATTCTTCTTCAGATTCAGAGCCACCTTGGTCTCCGCGTTACTATGTGAGCCTATACCGGCTTTTTCTCGCGACCAGTCAGACGTATCGTCTTCAACGGCCGCTTTGGATGTGCTTCGCGGTGTATGATAGCCGATCCTCCGGCATCTACACCACCCGGCATAATGATTGGTCGCGCCCCATTCTCTAACTTTCGATTCTACCCGGTGAGGACCTGATGATACTTTGGTTGGGGGGGAGAGTTAGCATCGGAAGTGGCGTTTATCATACTTATGTTTTGCTTGTTTTATCCTTATGTTGTTTTAGTTTTATCAACTGCCTACTTGTCTTGTATGGGACTGTATTGTTTGTATGTATTAGCCAATAGTAGGCAGTGGTTTATTTTGTTTAGCTTTGTATAGTGTTCAGCTATGATAAACTTGTACTAGCCTTTTTGGTTATATTAAAAGATTTATAGCGATGTTGCATTTTTCTATTTTGCGCCCCACATTTTTTTAATTAACTTACGGCCATATGCATAATGACTAGCCTTGCAATGTGTTGAACTTAAGCCTTTCCTAATGGTGTCAACGTTAGAAGGGTCCTATGCCGAGTTAAGTGGATGACTAGTCAACTTCTTATTATATTTAACCTGTCTCTTCCACATTTAGCTAACCACACACCGAGCACGTTAGGTCTCAGTAGAAATTCAGAAAGCGGCCTAAAACCCCCCTCTTACGATGCAAATCCTAACCTAGTGTCATTTACTCCCTTGAATAGGTTATGGACCCCCATGCATAGAAGGCCAATGAGTCTTCCAAAATAAAAGAAGAGAAAAAGAAAAAGCAAAAAGAAAAGAAAAGAACCAGAATCACATTACTTTGCCTTGAAACCCGAGCACGGTCCGAGGTTTATGGTGAAAGCCTTTAAAGCCCGGTGGCCTAAACCTTCACTAGTTGGGAGCCGCCGACTTAGTGTTCGTTACACGGGTGGATGGGTGGAGTTTAGCGAGTTGTAGGTCTTTAGGCTGAAATCATTTGGAGTCGAGTGAAACCTATAGAGTTTGTGGTCAAAAAGATCCTCATGACGATGCCTAAACCTTCACTGGTTGAGATCGTTGGTTAAAATCCCGATTACGGATTTGGTGAAGTCGAACCACCGACGCATTGCGCCTTCTGACATAAAGGTATGTCGAGGCGGAGTCTGATCTATTTAGGTTGTTAACATACAAGGTTATGGCATTTCGTAGTTTATGATTAAGACCTGATCAAACAAACCCGTAGCTTTTTGTAGAAGAGCCTAGTTCATGCCTCGAGGAGGAGCTTGTTGGTCGATCGGCGTGAAACCATAGTTTTCATTCTTTGAGATGGTTATTAAGCTCGGGATTTCATGATTCTCATGTGAGCTTAACATTACTTAATACCAACCCTTTTTGACCTCATGTTTGTTCTGCGCATTAATTATTTCGGCATTGCTAAAATTTAGCAGTAATGTCGGTTTAGAGTACCATCAAAATCCCAAAGGAGTCCACCACATAGCCAGTTCCAGTGAACCTACTCCTAAGATTGATGAGGTGAAAGCAGTTATCACCTTGAGAAGTGGCGGGGAAAGTCGACGGCCAATGCCTGCCGCTTGATGGGAAACCAAGAAGGAGGAGATGAGGTGAAGATGTGTGATTAAAGAAGATGATGAAAAGAGTATGCCTCCACCATTTCCTCAAGCACTTAAAGGAAAAAAAGAGTTGTTTCTTAAGCTGAGATTTTGAAGTCTTTGAGGCGGTGAAAGTCAATGACCCCTTTTAGAAATGATTAAGCAAGTTCCAACATATGCCAAGTTTTTAAAAGACTTGTACACTGTAAAGAAAGGGTTGAATGTGAACAAAAAGGCTTTCTTGACAGAGCATGTGAGTGCCATTATACAGTGTAAGACCCTAGTGAAGTACAAAGACCTAGGGTGTCCCACCATTTCAGTGAACATTGGAGGAACTTGTGTGGAGAAGGCATTGTTAGATTTGGGAGCGGTCATCAATTTATTACCACCTTCAGTCTATAACAGTGGGATTGGGAGAGTTGAAACCCCACCGCCATCCACTTTATCTTTGGCGAGATAGATACGTGAAATTCTAAGGCATAGTTGAAGATGTTTTGGGGAAGGTGGATAAGTTCTACTATACGGTGGACTTTGTTGTTCTCGATACCGAGCTAGTAGCTACAAGAGTGATTAGTTCCCAGGGTGCTATTTTGAGCCACATCGGATGGGTTTGGCAGGTGTTTTTGCACTAATCATGTCGATAATGCCAATTAAAGTGTCGAGATCTTCTTAGTATCCCTTATGCCGTTTAGAGTTGTTTACATTTGTTTTGCGGGTTTTTGCGTACCTTGAGGAGTTCAATATGAGATATGCTGAACCATGAAGATTGAACCCATTTATCAGCCTTGAAACATCTGAATTTAATGAAGGAATGAAAGCGAGGAAGAAGAAGCGATGCGGAGTGGTGGTTCGGGATCTGCGGTCACGGTGAAGAACAGGTAACCCAGAGATTTTTGCTATGATTGCGAAAATTTCGCTGGGATTGCGAAAATTTCGCAATCATAGCGAAAATTCGCCAATCCTAAAAATTGAAATTTGCTAGGCTATTGAAATTTCGCTATGTAGTCAGTGTGCTAGCGAAATTCTTCAATTTCGCTATCTAAATATTTCGCCCCAGGCTAGCGAAATTTAGCTAACTAAGCGGGAAGTGGCGTGCATAAGCGAAATTTTGTGATTTCGCTATCTCTGTCCAATTTCGCTAGGCTAGCGGAAATTTCCTTCACTAAGCGAGAATTTTTTTCTGCCTAAGCCGAAATCTTTGTCATACTTTTGTAATTAATGCCCAGGCCAGACTTCATTTTGGTGTATTACCTCCTTGTCCTTGTATTAGCCAAAATGTTAGGCTTTCTTGTATTTTTATACATTGGGTGTCCTATATAAGCCCCCCCCAAATTGTAACCCTAAGCAATCTTTGAGCACATTTTCATTTATGTAAATATCTCCCACAGCTTTCATTTGAGGTTTTGTTTTTCTCTTTTCTCTCTCCTCTTTCTCTCATTTTCTAGGCTACCAAACAACCCTCTTGAGGATGACAACTCAGAGATGCCAGCTAAGCCTCTTAGCTTTGAAGAGGAAGGTAGCTAGATTGGTTGTGGGGTAGTTGCAGGTTGTCCTCATGTTTTAAAATGCTACAGTCTTTGTATTTATGGTTCCGTCTTCTCGAGCTAGGGTTGAATATCATTTTAATTTCATTACCTTACGGCCGTCTTACCATGCTTTGGATACATTGCATACTTATTGCTAGTACACTGTTGTTCCTTCAAGATAGCCTACGAGCCTTTGAAATGATGATGGTAGATATTGGGTTTCAAACTAAAAGGGGCTGTATAGTACATGTTGCACATGTTGACTCAGGCAATAAGTGATGTCCCAGGGTTTAGGTTGCTAGTTAAACAAAGATCCGGTTATCGCTTCGACTATAGGTTACTTGCCATGATGCGAGGATAAGACCCGAGGACACTTGTTAACCCCATGTTGTCAAGCTAGTGACCTAAACATTCAAAGTTACCTTTTCACACTTCACTTTCAGTTTGCAATTAATCGACACCTGAATGACTCCGGCTTGTTTTGAAACGACAAAATCAAAAAAAAATCCAAGAAACTAAAAGCCTACACTTGAAATTTTCAACAACGATGCAAGTCATTCATAGGATGAAAACCCATCCCGTGTTCGACCCTAGACCGCTATCTTTGGGTAAGCATTTACGGCGGTAGGGCTTAGGATATAAATTTGATTGGGATCACTGCGTAGTACCCAGTCAATTGGCGCCGTTAATCGAGGATGGTGCGAGCTCGTTTGATAAGTGGAAGTGTACTTGTGATCAACATCACAAGTGAAGGTGACATACTAACCCTTTTGAATCACGGTGGCTGTAGCGCAGTCGTTGTAATTTCGCGATGCTTTACTTGATGTTTTTTGTTTTTTGTTTACATCGATTGTTTATTTTGCTTCGCGATAACCCTTTTTGCAAGTTGTTGTGTTATTTCTTGTGTCTCGATTATTGCGGTGTTTATGCACCAGGAAGAGACATCAGGTAGATTGCAAGAATCGAGCACCAATTGAACAAGGCGTCAAATCGGTGTGTGCCAGGGCGAATGGATCCCCCAAGAGCAATGATGTTAGGTACCCCCGGTGAATCCAACGACATAGGTCGATGAGGACGCCATCCGCCCCTCACAGAGTTAGTGCCCCCTTCTGCGTCTTACCTCTGCTGAATGTAGCGGTGGGCCTGTTAATACCCCTACTCCCCACATATCGCGGCAAATGAAAATCCATACACACACATAAAAGGGATTTTGAGGAGGTTTGCAACCTTTAAGGAAGGTATGATTGACATGGTTGCTAAAGTGAAAGAATTTCCATGACCACTGAGGACAAGGCCAAGATTTGGCTTAACTCAGGAGCCTAGAACCATAGAGGGTGGGACCAAACATGGCAGTTTTTAAAAATTCTTGAGTGCTCATAGACCAACAATTTGAAGAGACAAATTTACACCTTTGCGACTCAAGATGGTGAGAGGTTACGCAGTCTTTGGGATAGATTCATGGAGACCATTAGTGCTTGTCCACATCATGGGTTGTTACATGGATGCTGGTAAACCCACTTTTATGGTGGTATGTCTCTGCCGTAAACGATTATTGGAAACCATGTGTGGGAGAGATTACTACGAGTTAGCATCACGGTAAACCATGGATTTTACGAAGATATGTGGTATGAAACTTCTAAGGGTTGGGATAGACCAAACCCGAGAGAAATGGAAGAAAAATGCCTTTAGCCAACCTAGGAGTGGGATGTATGCCTTGTCGGAGGATATAGAAATAAGCTAAATTTCAACCTTAGCTAGGAAGGTGGAGGCTTGAAGGAAAAGGCTCCGCCAAGTGCATGCGTGATTTAGCTCTTCTCGCGAACCAACCCATTCACGATTTCCAACCAGGTAATCAGGAGAACATAATCTGAGTGCTCCATCGATGAAGGATTTGATGTCGAGCATCTGAAATGTTGTAGGTCAGTCTGATCCACCACTTGACCTAATACTGATATAGTGACACCTACAAGTTCAATTGGAGAATCACCCTAACCTCTCCTGGAAACCTAATCCCCCTGCCTATGTGCCCCCAGTGCCAAACCACAGTTTAGTTCCACCTCAACTACAACCACCACCTCCTCTTTCTCCACATAGAACAAAGTATCTAAATTTGAGTAAGGTGTGGGCAACTTTTGTGGAAAAACAAGGGGATCAATGTGCAAGCGGCACAAAGAGTTGACCTTTGTAGAGCACCTTGAACAAGAAGAGATAGATGGGCTTGAGAGCAATCTAAACAAAAGAATTGACAACCTACGAACTCGATCACAAAGATGACAATATACGGAAGTCGGGAGAGGAAGGTTCCCTTCCCAAACATTTGCCAAATCGAAAAGGTCGAATGAGATAGGTTTATCTAGCAATTCGGGAATGGATGAGGTGAGAAAGCTATAATTACACTAAGGAGTGGAAAAGGAGTTGATGTGATACGAAACTGTTAAAGAAACCCGGGAATGAAGTAGAAATGGGAGACTGAGGCACATTTTCCACGAAAGAGGACTCAATGAAACGCGCATACCTCCATTTCCACAAGCACTTAGAGGCAAGAAGAGGCATCTCGACAAGCGGGCATCTAGAAGTCTAGGCGAATTAAGTCGACATACCTCTTTTGGACATAATCAAACAAGTCCACCTTACCATGCAGAATTTTTGAAGATCTTTGCGAGTCGAAGAGATTAGGTATTGAGAAAAGGTATTTCTTCTTGAACAAAGTCGATTGCCATAATCCAAAGCGAGAATCAGTCAAATACGAGGATCACAGGATCTCCACTTAATTTCGGTAAATATTGGTGGGACTTGTATAGACAAATCTCTACTTGACCTAGGAGCCAGTGTGAACCTACTGCCATACTCGGTGTATAAGCAGTTAGGATTGGGTGAACTTAAACCTACCAACATAACACTATCATTGGCCGATAGATCAGTGAAGATCCCTAAGGGGATAGTCGAGGATGTCTTGGTGAAAATAGACAAATTCTACTACCCAGTAGATTTTGTAGTTCGACCATAGAGCAGTGCAAATGAACCCCGATGATTGCGATCATCCCTAGGAAGACCATTTCACAGCCCTTTGCTAATCGCCCCATTATCAATTGCGAAGTAGGTCATGCAACGTTGGCAATATGATAACTAATTGAACATATTCCATTTTGAGACAACGAACGCAGTACTAGAAGATGAAAAGCAATTAATTGATGAAGTTAGTTCAATTGAGTGACATGCGGGGAAAGCTAAGTGTCTAGGAATTACAAGGAATAGTCGGTAAAAGGTGAAGAAGAGGTTTTGGTATTGCCATCAATGCCCATTGAAGAGCAATTGCTCAATTCACCAGCAACCAATGAGAAACAAGTCACCAAGGGGAAAACCAACAACAAGGATTCAGCTCAGGCTACTGCCGGGGTTGAGGAGATCATTCTCCTTGACCCTCCTTGAGTAATTCCGTGATATTGAACTGGTTCGGTGTTCCCAAAAACCGAATTGCAGTTCAACAATTTTTACTTTTTGTTTTAATTTAGTCAATTTTAATAATTTCGGTTATTTTTAGAAAGTTTCTTAACTTAGCAGTTTTTCATATTTAGTAACTTTGTTTATAATATAGTATCTTATATTAATTTTTTTTTTAATTATAGTATCATATATTAATTTTTATTATAATAATTTTTATCTAATATTGTAGAATCATATACTTAAAATTTGATTTTAAGTGCGGAGTTAAGCGGGTCGCTATAATAGCGAAATTTGAGGGAAAAGACCCTTCGGCTGCCCTTGAGGACCTATAAGATGAGGGGAGGGGGTTTTGGCTTTTCACACCTTTCATTTTCCCCTCACAGCCTCTTCCGTGCCCTGAGCTTCCCTGTATTTCTGCCTTGTGCTTGAGTCACCTCACACTTTCCATCAGGTGCCACCGCTGGCCAGACCCACGCCTTGCAGCGCACCCTTGACCACAGTCGCGCGCCTACCGCCCGATCGTCGTTCTTGCCCACTTTACCGAGCAAGTCACTGGCGCTCACTGCCGCCCTATAGCCACACACCTTTGGTACGCCTTTACATTGTTTACCTCCCTTTGCCCGATGCGGTGGCCCCATGCCCTTGGCTGTTAGCCGCATACCCGTGATTCGTCCGTTACGAGCCTGGGTGTCGATGTCCTATTGTAGTGTGACACGATCGTTATGCCCGAGCCAGGTCGGCATTAAAGGTGCCACTGGTTTTATTTTCATCGTGAACCACCCTGATTTCTTTTTCGGTCTATAGTGATGGTTAGTACGGAGGTGGGTCCCGCCGATACGAATTCGGATTTAGTACACCCGGAGCGAGAGGGCGGGCCCAGTTCGACTCCGTCCGACCCCAGGTACCGGCCATCCACGGCGGTCTCGAGCCTCAGGATTTAAACGATACGGGACTCGGATGGGACCGGGCCACATCCACTGTACCTCGGCGAGGAAGTCTAGGAGGGCTCGGCCCTCCAAGCGAGCCCGCACATCAGGCCCGGGTGAGTCATCCTCATCCAGGCCTCAGCCATCGCCAGCCACATCTGCAGCTGAGATGACATCATCGCCTCAGTTGTCGCCTGCCTCCAGGATCAGGAGGCCGTTGTTTGTCGGGCACCCATTAGGGGCGTCGCTGTTCGAGAGACTACGGGGAGTCATATTACGACGTCCGGCGCATTAGTGGATCCAGTTCGGGGATTCGATCGTGTCGAGCACCTCCCTGCTACCATTCATGAGGCCGGTGGTATTACCCCGGGTGGATTCTAGCGATTCTTACCATTCAATGACATCCGGGCGCTGATCCACCGGGCTCTGTTCACTATCGGCGATCGTCAGAGTGCTTAGGCGGCGGACATTCCCGGCGTTGGGCTGCGGATACCGCGGCTGATTCGAGGAGGGTTATCGAGACTAGTCTCACTGGAGCACACGAGAGATGGTGCGATCTTGCTCGAGACACCTTCTTGGACCCATATTATTCCGGAGGCAGCTCCCGCCTCAGATGCTCTGATCGATCATGCATTGGGACGAAGCCTCTTTCCACTCTGGCACTACGATACGGCGTAGGGGGCCCGTCTAAGAGCTGCGTACACGATCTCAAAGGGATTACGGTTGGAGTCCCTCTTAAATGAGTGGCCTCCTATTACCGCCGAGGAGAAGGTCCATCGTAAGGGCTGGCTTCGGCCCGAGTCTTCCAGCTGGCGATGCAGAGACTATTATGCAGGTCACCGGAGCACTTAGGCTTCAGGAGCCGGATTGAGAGGAGATTTAGGTGTCCTCAGATCCTGTCTATGGAGCGAGCGATGGTCATGCCATATCGGTATCCTCCGACAACGGGGCCAGGGGTACCGGACCAGTGGCGAGGGACTCCCACGGGGCAGACGGTCGAGCCCTGAACCTTACGAGGTGGAGAGGTCGACTCGCTGTCCCCTCGGGTCTCCTCCTCTGCGTGCATCTGCGGCGCAGCTGTTACTTGGCCCATCTTACACATCCATCTACATTCGTAGATCGTTCATGCCAACTCGAGAGATAGCGGCGTGATGGATCACGATCATTCGTGCGACTACCCGGGCGACCGCAGGATCGGGGAGGTTGTGGGTGTCACTCCATCTTTATGTGATTTGCCTGACTACTTTGGGTCTTCCTCGTGTTAGGATCGAGCCACCCGCAAGGCGACATCTTTGGATGTGTTGGTACACGGCGAAAGCATCTTGGATGTGTTTCTTCTTGACAGCGGCGGTCTGAACTACCACCACCCACGGCGGTGAGGTGGTTAGGTTTTGTTTTATGTTTTTAATATAGTTACCGGCTTTGTCTTGCCTACTAATTTTTGATTAGGATTTATGTATTTAGCCATAGTAAGCGTGATAATTTTGTATGTTAGCTTTGTATTCATGTGTACTAGCCATTTTGGCTATATCAAAAACTATTCCATTATATATCTGATTTTGCATATCATGTTTTGTGCCTTCACCATGTGTAACTGTTTTGTCTTCAATTGGATAATTGAATTGCTTCAATTGAACAATTGAATTGCTTTGATTGGACAATTGAATTGCCTTTTGTTGGAAAATTGAATCATTTTAAGTTACCTTTATGTTAGAACAAATTCCATGTTTGAAATAATTTTTGGTCAGTTGAAGTTCCAACATGCTCAACTTGAACATTTCTCCCTTAAGCTAATTCACACACTGCACACTAGATTGTTTCAATAGGTTGTAAATTTGTATGCCTCCTTTCGCTTTGCATAGCCGACCTTAAGCATGTTGGCAACCTAGGATAGGTTTGTGTTACCCACATTTGAAGACCAATGTAGTCTTCCAAAAGGAAAGAAAGAAAAATCAAGAAAAGAAAAGTAAAAGAAAAAAGAAATGGAAAGAAGAAAAAGATAATTGAAAGTCGTGACACTTTGCCTTGAAACCCGACACAGACCAAGGGGTATATGGCGAAAGCCTTTGAAGCCCGGTGCCCTAAATAGTAGTGGTTGGGGTCATCGATTTAGTGTTCGTTACGTGGTGGATAGGAAGAGTTTAACGATTTGTAGGTGCTTGATTTTCGAAGTCATTCGAAATTAGAGGTGAAGCACCGCCAGAGTTTGTTATCGGTGATCCTTTTGGCTTGATGCCCTAAACCTTAATTGGTTGGGAGTCATCGGTGGACCCCCGTTACACGGACTTTGGTGAAATCGGATTTTAAGCATTGCACCCTACAATATAGTTGAATAAAGAAAGGAGAGTGTAACTATCCCTATCTAGGTTGTTCAACAACTTAAGGCCATGCCAGTGCTAGGGGACAATTTTGCAATTTATTGACTCGATCTGGTTACATAAAGAACCATTAGACTTTGGTGGAAATTCAAGTTGAGAATCATGGAACGAATATTGACCTAAAAATTTGTTCTTGTATGGTTTTGGCTCTTTCATGTCGTTTCAAACTTGGTGTCAATTTTTCGATTTAAAGGTAATGTTTATTTGTATATACACCTTTTTGAATCATAAACTTTTTGAAAATCACTGCATGCATGCCCTTATTATTTTTGCATTGCAAAGGGACTAGCACCGTTTCGGTTGGAGGGTGTGATTAGTACCCAAAAAGTGATATTTTGAGCCCTATATCAGATAGGTTTTGAGTGCTTTTTGCGCACTAATCATGTCAATAATGCCAATTAAAGTGTTCGGAGTCTTCTTAGTATCCCTTATGCGTTTAGAGGATATTTTGGATTTGTTTTGCGGGTTTTGCGTACCTTGAGAGTTCAATATCGGATATGTGTGCTGAACCATGAAGATTGAACCCATTTATCGGCCTTGAACATACAAAAATTCAATGAAGGAATGAAGGCAAAGTGAAGAAGAAGCACGATGCGGTGGTGGTTCGAGAATGCGGTCTTGGTGAAGAACGAGGCAACCCGGAGATTTTGCTATGATTGCGAAAATTTGTTGGGATTGCGAAAATTTATGATTATATTGAAAATTTCGCAATCCTAAGCAGTGAAATTTAAGCTAGGCTAGCGAAATTTAGGCTATGGAAATCAGCATTGCTAGCGAGGAATTCTTGATTTCGCTATCTCAAACTCATTTAAGCTAGGCTAGAGAATTTCGTAGCTAAGCGAAATTGGCGTGCATAGCGGGGAATTTTGTGTTTAAGCTATCTCTGTCCAATTTCGCTGACTGGCGAGAGTGCAGCTACCTAGCGAGTGACGCCTAGCGAAATCTTAGCCTGTGTACTTTGTAACTAATGCCAACCGACTTCATTTTGGTGTATTACCTCCTTGTCCCTTGTATTAGCCAAAATGTTAGGCTTTCTTGTATTTTTATACATTGGGTGTCCTATATAAGCCCCCCCCAAATTGTAACCCTAAGCAATCTTTTGGCACATTTTCATTTATGTAAATATCTCCCGCAGCTTTCATTTGAGGTTTTATTTTTCTCTCTTCTCTCTTCTTTTTCTCTCATTTTCTAGGCTGCCAAACAACCCTCTTGAGGATGACAACTCAAGAGATGCTTGGCTAAGCCTCTTAGCTTTGAAGAGGAAGGTAGCTAGCTTGGTTGTGGGGCAGTTGCAGGTTGTCCTCATGTGTTAAATGCTACAGGTACTGTATTTATGGTTCCCATCTTCTCAAACTAGGGTTGAATATCATTTAATGTCATTACCTTGGCCAATACTTACCATGCTTTAGGATACAGTGCATACTTATTGCTAGATGCTGCTTGTTCTTCAACTACGAGCCCGAAATGATGTTGAATGTTGGAGTTCAAACTAAAGGGAAATTTGTGAATGCATGTTACTGTGTTGACTCAAATAGAATTGATTCTGGGGTTAGGTTTGCTAGTTAAACAAAGATCCGGTTATGGCTTGGACTATAGGTTGCTTGCCATGATGCGAGGATAAAACCCGAGGACACTTGTTAACCCCATGTTGCCAAGCTAGTGACCTAAACCTTCAAAGTTACCTTTTCACACTTCACTTTCAGTTCTTGCAATTAATCAGCACACAAACAACTCCCACTGTTTTGAAACAAACAAAATCCAAAAAAATCCAAATAAAAAGCCTCACCATTTTCAACACTGATCTGAGTCATTCATGGATGAAAACCCATCCCGATGTTCGACCTAGACCGCTATCTTTAGGTAGCTTGACTACGGCAATAGGAGGAACTTAGGATATAAATTTTGTTGATTCCGGATCACCCTACTGTGGCACGAATCAATTGGGATTGGGAGAGTTGAAGCCCACCACCATCACTTTATCTTTGGCAGATAGATCTGTGAAAATTCCTAAAGGCATAGTTGAAGATGTTTTGGTGAAGGTGGATAAGTTCTACTATCCAGTGGACTTTGTTGTTCTCGATGCCGAGCTAGTAGCTACAGGAGCCAATTATGTGCCTATGATACTCGGGAGACCATTCTTGGCTACATAAAATGCAATCATCTATAGGAATGGGGTCATGCAACTCAACTTTGGCAACATGACAACGGAGCTCAACATCTTTCATTTAAACAAAAAGCATGTCCATCTAGAGGGAGAAATCTCAGAGGAAGTGTGATTCATGTGCTAGTAGGTATCCAGAATCAACAAAATTTGTAGCCTAAATTCCTCCTACTCCCATAGCATAGCTACTGCAGTATAGTGACTCTAGGGTCGAACATAGGGATGGGTTTTCTTGGCACAAATGACTTACAGTGAGGTTCAATTTGCTGAATTCAATTTGGATTTTAAGGTTTGATGAAAACAGTGGGTTGTAATGGTTGTAAACTAAAAATAATCTGAAGAAAAATAAAAAAAAGAAATCTTCTTGAAGTATCAGGCTACTGGGTGTAGTTCTTAATGGTAACTGAGGGTTTCCAGGGTCTTTTCCTCGCATTGGGGAGGATGACCTATAGTCATCTCCTGAATCGATTCTTCATATAGCTATAAAACCTAACCCTTAATAACTATCCTTTGAAAAATGGTATTCACTGAGCATTAGTGGTCTTCGACAGTGAAAAACAATTATCCTTGACTCACCTTATAATGATTAATAGAGGGTAACTAATGAATCTCAGTGGATCTAGCAATAAGCATCCACTGAACCTTAAAAGATTACCAAATACAATTAAAATTTCAAGGTGAATCTAAGGGATCTAAACCTAGAGTTCAAAGGAAACACAAAACTGCGTGAGTACCTATGTGAGAAACATGAAACCCTCAAGTAGCCTTAAGATCCTGTACCCAGCAGCCTTCCACTTCAAAGAGGAAAGGGTTTTAGCCACTCATCCTCCGAGTTGTCATCCTCGAGGGGTGTTTGGCTAGTAAGAAAGGGAGAGAAAATGAAGGAAAGTGAAGGAAAAAGAAAAGAAGCAGGAACTGCTGAAAGGTTCCAACCTAAATTTATTAATGAGCCAAAAAGAGAAATCCCCTCTTACAGTGCTTGTCTAAGGCTTTTATAGCCAAACCCTCTTTACAAATTACCAAAAACTACAAAAGCACAAGCTATTACAAGGGATAAAACGAGAAGAAAACCAAAAAGGAGGAAAAAAAGTCAAAAAGTCAAAAAGCAGCATGAACAATTCCAAGGGGGGAAAATTCGCAAAATTGGAGAACAGGTTGCGAAAATTCACAACTGAAATTTCGCGCAAATTTATTGTGTCCTTTTTCTCTTACTTTGCGCCTCTTTCCTCACGGTTTTACGTCTGCAATCACCCGAGTTCAACTCGGATTCTTCGTTCTTTGATCGACTCAATAATTTTGGCATAAATAGCTTGCAAAAACTACAAAATTAGCCATAAAATGCGATCAGTAATCTTGATAGGTCCTTAACATGCCAATTGGGTTAATTAAGATGATTAGTACACAAAAAGTGCTCAAAACTACATAATAAATAGGGTTGAAAATAGCATTATTTGGGTATAAACACACCTATAGCAGAGACATTGCTAGTCCCTTAGCAATGAAAGAAAAAAAAGCCCGATAAAAATAAAATCAAATTTAGTTCACCGCAGATAATTATTTGAAAAGGTTGTGAATGAGTAATGCCTAACCCTCAGTAAGAATCACTAAAACCCTTGCCCAATAACTATCTCGAGAGAATGAATGCCATACAAAATTTATTATCAAAAGAGCCTCCCTCTTGGTGAATCAACCAGAGACTTCCACTAAAACCTAAGTGTTTGTTTGATCAGTTCTCAACAATAAACTGCAAAACTGCACTCTCCCCCCAACCAAGCTACTGCCTCTACCTAGGACACTAACCAACCTAAATAGATCAGAACCCACACTTATTCCAAAACTTTTTTTTTTTTTTTTTTTTTGTAGGGGTGCAATGCTGAGGAATCGACCTCACAAAAGTCCATGTAACAGGGATCTACCGATGACTCCCAATCAATTAAGGCTTAGGGCACCAAGTCATAAGGAATTTTCAACCACAAACTCTTTAGGTTTCACCCCGGACTTCAAATGATTTCAAGACTCCAGTACCTACAACTTGCTAAGCTTCATCCATCCACCCATGTAACGAGTAACTAAGTCGGTGACTCCCAACCAGTTGGCTTAGGGAACTAGGCTTTAAAGACTTTCGCCATATACCCCTTGGACCATGCTCGGGTTTCAAGGCAAAGCGTCGTGACTTTTCTTTTGTTTTTGTTTTTGTTTTTCTTTCTTCTTTTTCTTCTTTTCTCTTTTCTTTGGAAGACACATCGGCCTTCAACTCAGGGGGTCTTAACCTATTAAAGGTGGTCAACATTGCTAGGACAAGTCTTTGCAAGGTTTAGGAGGTTAGGCAGTTTCTCAGCTTATTATTGAAACCTAATGTGCACAGTGTGTGGTTAGCTTGAGGTGGAAGAAAAAGGATGACGATAATAGGAATTCAACTGATCATCAACTCAAATAAGCATGGAACTAATCTAACATCAACAGCATTGGGCAATGTTTCAACATTTCTTACTGCAAGCTAGGCAATACACAAATTTTTTTCGAAAATCGGCGCGAAAGCATGAACTAGGAACTAAAAAAGCATAGATTATATTGTAAAAAAAGTAACTAACTAGCAAGTCATTGACTAAAAAAAGACTTGCTCAAAAATATAAATCACACTTCCTTCATTAACTCTCCCCCTCACCAAATTCAACATTATCCTCAATGTGGCTATGGAGTGGAAATTTAAGGGAGGAAGTGATCCTCCTTTATGAAATGTACCCGTTTTTGGATGGGAGACTTTGTAAGCTTTCCATCGAGACATTATTCACTCCATTAGTGTTTCAAATGAACAAATTGGAAGAAGAAAAGAGAGGAAAAAAGTGACTAGTTGGAGAATTTTGAAAATTACACCTTTATCATAATTTCAAAAGTGTTCTTTCTAGTTATATGTATATTCTACACTCTCTAAGCTTTCCAATGATATGAAAAATACCCAAAACGGAGTTCGGATGAAAAAGTTATGGCCAAAACAAAATCGGGCAGCGAAAGTAGAGGGGGCTGTGAAAATTCACAATCGTGCGAATTTTTTTTTTATATATATAAAATATTTTCAAAAGATAAAATTTTTATATTTTATTTTAATTTGTATATATATATATATATATATATATATATATATATATATATATATATATATATATATATATATATATATATATCATAAAGTAAAACAAAAAACAAAAAAAAAAAAAAAAAACAAAATGAACAATGCGTAATAGTGGAGGGCTTACGTGATTTGCGAATTTTTGCGAGGCCAAGAATTTTCTTGATTTTCCTGCTCTGTTGCAGAAACTAAGTTAAAACTTGCAAAATAAACAAAAGAAAATTTTTAAAAAATATCTGAAAAAATAGAAAAATAAGCCAAAAACAAATATTAACTAAAATTAGAAAACCTAAGGAGAAAAATTAAATAAATCGAAATAAAATAAAAATAAAATAAAATAAAACAAGAAAAAAAAAAAAAGTGGGGAGGCCGGTCTCCACTTTAAACAGTTTCTGAGGCTTTGGAGGCTAATGGCTGGTGGAGCTTGTAGAAATGCGAGGTCAGTGCTCCACATACGAGCCCGACACCCAGAACCATCCTACGTGCCATACGGTATGGCTTGATTGCCAATGTCTTTGATGTATTGCACAAGTTTAAATAGTGGCCACTAATTTCTTGAAGTTTTGTAGGGCAGGCAGTGTTGATGGGATGGCCTTTGCAGTAAGTGTTTCAAGTGTTGAATGTGTTGTAGGTGTAGGCAGGATATATACTTGGTCGGTGGGGGCGGTGTAAATTGTAAGCTTGGGCGCTTCCCGTTTGCATCCCTTCCACTACCCTCGTCAGTCAACATTGGGGAGGTTTATTCTTTCTTCTCTCATGGACAGATAGCAAATGATTCTAGGGCATGCTGCAGTGCCTCAAAAGTTTTACCAGTTCCTCTATCAAGCCCTCCTGAAGCTGCTTCAGTTGAGTCTGCTCACCCAAAATAGTGTCAATCAAGCACTCTCCTTCTGGTTTTTCTTCCTCTTGATGAACATGTTGCTGACTGGCAAGCCTTGAAATTGAGCACTACAGGTTGTCAAATTTCTGATCAATTTCGCTCTGGAACCCATCCAATTCCTTGTTAAGGGAGCTCTTCATTGTGTCAATTTTCTAATTGGCCTGGACGTTCACTGCCCTCTACTCCTCTATGAAAGTATTTACCAGTTTGCTCAAGTTCATTATTGCTTGATCAACTGAAGAAGTTAACTGTGGTGGTTGTGGTGGCTGAGGAGTTGAAGGATAATATGGAGAAGCAGGAGGTGCATACTATGGCAGTCTTGGTTCCCATGAGGAATCTGGGTGGTTCCCCCAACTAGGGTTGTAAGTACTGCCATATGATGTAGTAGTTGGAGGAACCATGCGGGAGTGCACTCTGTGGAGGTTTAGATAATTCCCTCATGGACCTATATGCATTAGGTTTTCTCTCAATTGGGTACTGATTAGTACCCAAATAGTGCTATTTTGAGCCCTGTTTAGTGCAGGTTTTGAGCATTTTTTGTGTACTAATCAACTTAAATAACCAAATTGGCACATTAAGGTCCCGGCTATACTACTGATCATATTTTGTGGTTATTTTTGTAGTTTTGCCAACCAATTACTCCATTATCTTCGAATTGACTCAAATGCGACGAACCCAAGTCGAACTCAAGGCCTCATGTACAACTCTATTATCTTAGAAGGGAGCTTTGCAAAGATTTTACAGTGTTGCGAATTTTCGCAACACAATTCCTTGAGGATGCAAAATTCGCAACTTTGCCACATTCTTTATTTGACCAACTTTTTACTGCTTTTTGTGATATTTTCCCAAACTGTCCTCCATGTAATTTTGTTGTTTCATACTTTTTTGTAATTTCCTTGACTCTGAGCAGTATATAAGCCTCAATCAAGCTCTGTAAAATCAGTCAATCACTATCAATCAATAAAATTGGCGCCAAAGCTTTCAGCTCTCCCACCTTGGTGATTTTCCCTCATTTTCTCTCTCTTTCTTGCATTTTCTCACCTACCAAACACCCCTTGAGGATGACAAATCAAGGGATGCTTGGCTAAAACTCCCTCATCCTTGAAGAGGAGGGTCACTAGGTCAAGGTTGTTGAGGTAAAACACTGTCCTGTTGTTGCCAGTGCAAGCATTTATTACCATTTATGTCTCTACATCTCATTTTAGGTTTAAATCCTTGTGATGTGCCCTGATTGGCAAGTACTTGGAAGCTTTAAGGGCCTAGTGGATACTTATTGCTAGATCCCCTGATGCTCACTTTGTTGCCATTTATTTGCCTCTGCATGTTACGTTAAAGGACTCGTTTTTACTGCCTTGAAACATTAATGGTCCATAAATGTTGTATCTTAGGAGAAAAAATTTTAGGGTTCAGTTTTTATAGCTAAACAAAGATTCGGTTCGGGAAATGACTATAAGTCATCCTCCCCAACTCGAGGAAAAGGATCCAAGGACATTTCTGTTGCCTTAGAGCCCCAAGCCCAGTGGCCCGAGACTTCAAGGAGTTCTTTTACATTTTTTTTTCACTGCATTTCCAGTTTTTCAAACCATCAACTCCACTGTTCTTACAAAAACCCTAAATCCAAAATGAAAACACCATTTTCAATCAACTGTAAATCATTTTGCATGAAGAAAACTCATGCGAGTTCGACCACAGAGCCTTTATCTTTGTGATGGCTTTGCTCATTGATAGGAGTTTTAGGATATAAATATTGTTGATTCCAGTACACCTGCTGTGGCATGAGATCAAATGAGCGTGGATTGCGGGGGATGGTGCCTAGTGTGAGTGAGAGATTATTGGACATGATCCACATCACAAGTATTGGTGAATTCTCATTCCTTTTTGGTTTTACCATTAATTCCCCTAACAGTTCACTGCTGGGGCAATTTAATTTTTACATTGTGCATATCCAGATTTTCTTTGTTTTAATTTTAACCAACTTTAACCCTTTTTGGAATCTTTGTTTTTGGTTTCTGCTGTGTTGTGTTATGTTCTTAGGACTTTATGCACCATTGGGATAGGAACACTGCAAACGGGCTAGAGAAAACCAGTGCTCTACAAGAACAAGGGTGTGAAGTGAGTTTACACAACCAGATGGAGCCTCCACCTGAGGAGCAACAAAGTTAGCAGGGGGTACAAAGAACCCCCAATGCCTACAGGTCAATGAGGGACCACATACACCCACCCAGGGTGAGTGCACCCTCATGCATCGTACCTCCCATAAAGGATGTAGTTGTCATGCCTTATTTGGTGCCCCTTCTCCCAACTTTCCATGGCATGTAAAATGAGAATCCATACACACACATCCGAGATTTCGAGGAAGTTTGCACGACCATCAAAGAGGGTGAAATTGATATGGAATTGCTGAAGTTGAAAGCCTTCCCTTAACCACTAAAATGAGGCCAGATTTGACAATGTACAAGACCAGAACCATCGAACTTAGGCGAGAACCAGAGCGAGTTTTGAAGAAGTTCTTTAGTGCACACAGGACTAATAACTTGAAGAGGCAAATGTATACATTTGCAGCCCATGATAGTGAGAAGTTTTACCAGTGCTGAGAGAGATATATGGAGACCATCAATGCATGCCCTCACCATGGTTTTGACATCTGGATGCTAGTTAACCATTTCTATGATGGGATGTCCCACATACGTAAACCTTTTAGAAACCATGTGTGGAGGGGATTTCCTAAGTAAGAATCCAGATGAAGCCATGGATTTCCTCAATTATGTTGCTGAAACTTCTAAAGCTTTGGATGAGCCTAATCCCAAGGAGGTAGACAGGATGAGGCCACCAGCAAATCAAAGGGGAGGCATGTACTTACTCTCAGAGGACATGGAGATGAAAGCAAAGATGTCCACCTTAGCTAGGAGATTGGAAGAGCTTGAAATGAGAAATCAGCATGAGGTACAAGCAGTGCTGAGGCTTCTGTGCCTAACGACCATCGCGATTAGCCGATTCGCGAGAGCGCGGGAGAGCATTTTGATGTTCCTTCGGTGAGGACTTTGTGGCTGAACAAGCCAATGTTGTGAGAAGCGATACAAGCCACCAGCCACGGCCCCATGCAAGCCAATACCTGCAACCCCCCCATTTGGAGGAACCACCCAAACCTCTCCTGGAAGCTAAAACCTCCTCCATATATGCCTTCTGCTGCACAGCAACAACTTGGATCCTCATCCCAACCACAACCACCACCATCCTTATCTCCAACTGAACAAACTATTATGAACTTGAGCAAGGTGGTGGGCAACTTTGTGGAGGAACAAAAGGCAGTGAATGCTTAGGCTAATCAAATAATTGACACAGTAGAAACCACACTCAACAAGAAAATGAACAATCTGCACTCAGAAATTTCCCAAAAGCATGATAGCCTGCAGGCTGAAATTTCTCAAAAATATGACAACTTATAGTATTCAATATGAAGACTAACCAACCAGCAGCAGGTGCAGAAAAAAGGGAAATTTCCCTCTCAAACACAACCAAATCCCAAGGGACTGCATGAAGTCAGCTCCTCTATTGAGCCAAATTCTAGGATGGATGAGGTCAAGGCAATTATCACATTGAGAAGTGGTGAAGAGCTCAAACAGCCAGCACCCAAAGCAGTGGAACAAGGCAAAGGAGGATTTGAATAAATTTGAACCATAAGTGTAGTAACTAAGGAGGCGCATTGAAAAATAGCACACCCCACCTTTCCTCAAGCATTAAAAAGCTAAGAAAAAAAAGCTATCAATTAAATTTTGAGATGCTAAGTCTTGAGAGCAGTAAAATCGACATCCCCTGCTTAATATGATCACAAAAGTCCCCACATATGCCAAAATTTTGAAGGACTTGTGTACAGTGAAAAGAGGGTTGAATGTTGATAAGAAGGCCTTCCTGACTGAACAAGTTAGTGCCATAATCCAGTGCAAGACTCTAGTGAAGTATAAAGATCCGGGTTGTCTTACCATCTTGATTAATATTGGAGGCACTTGTGTGGAAAAAGCACTATTGGACCTGGGTGCAAGTGTAAATCTCCTCCCCTATTTGATGTACAAGCAGCTCGGGTTGGGAGAACTAAAGCCCACCTCCATCACATTGTCTCTTGCAGATAGATCCATCAAGATACCAAAGGGGATAGTGGAAGATGTTCTCATCCAAGTGGACAAATTCTACTATCCAGTGGATTTTGTTGTGCTTGATACCGAACCAGCTATAGAAGGGGCTAACTATGTGCCTATCATTCTCGGGAGACCATTCTTGGCCACCTCTAATGCGATTATCAATTGCCGAAATGGTGTTATGCAACTCACCTTCGGAAACATGACCCTAGAACTCAACATCTTCCACTTGAGCAAAAGCACATGCAAAGCTAATTGGAAGATGGCCTAGAAGAAGTTTGCATCATTGACACAATCCTGGAGAACGGTACGACCCGACCAAAGGATGCGAGGATGTGCGTGAAGAGCGTGAGTGTTCAAAGGCAGCGAGAGCCTGGGATATGAGGAAACTGTGCAGGGGCATTGGAGGAAAAAGCAAGAAATTCTGCCTTTAATAATTGAGGAAGGAACCAGTGAGCCACACAGAAGCCAGGAGCTTAAACATTGCAATGAGATTGAAATATGCCTATTTGGAATGGCCGGGAACAGCGCCAGTTGTCATTTCCTTACGCTCGGCACTTCATAGGAAAGTAACTTTGATGCACATGCTTTCGGGAAAACGACTGACCCCAGGGTGGAAGATTATTGATATGAAGGGTATTAACCAAGCAATTTGCACCCATCACATCTACTTGGAGGAGGAGGCAAAGTCAGTAAGGCGACCCCGCGGCGAATCCCCATATACGGGGGAAGTGGTTAGGCCAAAGTCTTAAAATCTGCTACTTGTTGGTATCATCTACCCCATATCATATAGCACCTGGGTGAGTCCAACCCAGGTTGTGCATAATGAAAAGGGAGAGGAAATGCCCACCTGCCTTACCACAGGTTGGAGGGTATATATTGATTATAGAAGATTAAATGAAGTGACAAGGAAGGATCACTTCCCTCTACCCTTCATGGATCAGCTTCTTGAGAGGATTTCTGGTCACCCCTTCTCCTGCTTCCTAGATGGCTATTCAGGATATTTTCAAATTGAAATTGTTGTAGAAGACTAGGAAAAGACCACCTTGACATGCCCATTTGGCACATATGCATATAAGAGAATGCCCTTTAGCCTGTGTAATGCCTCTGCCACATTTCAGCGATGTATGCTCAATATCTTCAATGATTTGGTAGAGCGCATTATGGAGGTTTACATGGATGACATTACAGTCTATGGAGGAAGCTTTGAAGAATGCCTAATCAACCTAAAAATTTTCTTACACAGGTGTATAGAGAAAAACTTGGTATTGAACTGGGAAAAATGCCATTTTATGGTCAACCAGGGAATTGTGCTGGGGCATATTATTTCAGAAAATGGGATCGAAGTTGACAAAGCCCAAAGAAGTGAGTTGATTTCAGTTTGCCCTCCCCATGATGTCAAGGCGTAAGATAATTCTTAGGTCATGCACGAGGAACACATAGGGTTCATCATGGACTTCTCAAAATTGCGAGCCTCTTTATGAGCGAAAAGATGCCAAATTCATGTGGGATGCAGACTACCAAAAGAGCTTTGAGGAGCTCAAGGCCTATCTAACCACTGCACCAGTAGTGAGGGCCCCCAACTGGCAATTACCTTTCGAGGTGATGTGCGATTCAAGCGATCTTGCCATTGGAGCAGTACTTGGGCAAAGGGAAGGAGGAAAGCCTTATGTGGTATATTATGCAAGCAAGACATTGAATGAGGCATAGAGGAATTTCACAACCACATAAAAGGAGCTGCTGGCAGTGATCTATGCCTTAGATAAGTTTCGAGCTTATTTGGTTGGGTCATACATAATCATACTCACGGATCTTTCAGCCTTGAAGTACCTGCTCACCAAACAAAATGTTAAGGCTAGGCTTACCAGGTGGGTCCTCCTGTTGCAAGAGTTCAACCTGCAGATCAGGGACAAAAAGGGTGTGGAAAATGTTATTGCTGACCACTTCTCGAGATTAACGATATGCATGACACTCTGGCCAGTCGATCGATGATAAGTTCTACGTGAGGTCCCTCACTCACGGATTTGAGAAAGACACCTTGGAATGCCACATCGCAGATTGCCAGCCTTGGGAGCTACGTGATTGGAAAGAATAAGACAGAAAGATATTCTTCTTTGCAAAGAGATTACTCTATTATTGGGAAGAACCGCCTGCTAAATCTTGTGGCGATCAAATAATCGGAAGGTGTGTGCACGATCGAGCAGCAGAATACTCATCCTTTGCCCGTGAGAATGAATGTGGAGGCCATTTCGGCACCCGAGAAAGCTGCCGGAAGGTCTTTGTCTGGGTTTCGTGGCCCTCTCTTTTCAAGGATGCCCATACCATATGCAGGAATGCGACATATACGAAGGTTGGGAAAATTTCTTGCCATCACATGATGCCTTTAAACCCAATTTTGGTAGTTGACCTTTTCGACGTATGGGGCATCGATTTCATGGGACCATTCCCTTCCTCCTTTGGATACCTCTACATTTTGGTGGGAGTTGACTATGTGTCGAAGTGGGTTGAAGCAGTCCCTTGCAGAGCAGCAGACCACAGGGTGGTATTGAAATTCTTAAAAGAGAACATACTCTCCAAATTTAGGGTCCCAAAAGCCATAATTAGTGATGGAGGTTCGCATTTCTGCAACAAACCGTTTGAGCCTGTAACAAGTATGGTGTCGAGCATAAAGTAGCCACCCATACCGCCTCGGACCGGTGGCTAGGTTGAGCTAGCCCGACAGAAATCAAGACAATATTGATGAGTGGGAACTCTAAACAAAAGTTGGTCTCTTAAGGCTGCTTTGGACTCTTTGAGGGGCGTACAGACGACTTCTGAGACCATTACGGGCATGTCTCCTTATCGCTAGTTTATGGAAGAAGCATGTCACTGCTGTGGAAATTGAACAAGGCATGGTGGGCAATGAAGCGAACTTGGATATATAGGCAAAGGCTTTGGTCTTAAAGACTCCTCGATATCAACTAAGATTTGGAAGGCGAGGAATGATGCCTACTCCAAATCAAGAATTGCAAAAAGATAAAATTTGAAGAGTGTACATGATCAACTAATAGCTCGTAAATATTTCAAGCAAGGAGACCAAGTGTTGCTCTACGACTCCAAACTCCACCTCTTTCAGGCAAGCTTAAATCCAAAATTAATTTGGACCATTCTCATCCGGGAGGTCTATCCCGATGGATCGATGGAGCTGTTAATTCCAAAAGACAATAGGGTGTTCGAGTTAATGGGCAAAGTTTGAAGCCATGCATTAGTGCACCGCCAGACAAGGAGGAAGTCCCCTTCTTGACCCTCCATGATTGGAATTACTGACGGGAGTGAAGCCTGCGGTATCTCGAAGCCTTAAATTTTCTTTTTTTCTATTATTTTGGTTTCTTTAAATTTAGTTTTTTGTTTTAGTGATTTTATCGATTCCCTTGTTTTAGCTTGTCTTTCTTTTGAAAAATTTCTCATTTACAAGTTTGGCTTCTAATAATTTTTGGTTTTCTGTTTTGCAGGTGTTGTAGTGAGCTGGGGGGTTGTTTTTGTGCCTGGGAGTTTCCAGGTTGCAAAATTTTCACAACCTGTGGAATTTCACAGGTTGAGAATTTTTGCAACCTGCACTCTTTATCTTTCCCTGTTTCATCTTCCTACTCCGCCTACGACACTTCATTTCTGCACCCGCCATTAATTTTCCAAATTTTTTTTTGAACCAGCCATTTAATGGGCGTTTTAAGGGCCGTGGTGACCAAAACCCTTCACTTACCCCACCCGTCTATTTAAACCTCACAGTTATCCTTTCAATTTCAAATCTCACTTTCCGGTTGAGGTCCCTCTCCCTCACTCTCCTTCTCTTGTAACCATGGTGGGCAGTGGAGGACACACTTTCAGGTCTAGGGTGCGCCACTCCTCCCCTCTCCTTGCCCGTGACTTCAATCCACAGCCTATCGCCCAGCCCGCCGCATCGCCATTCTACGGCCCCGTATCGTATTCTTTATTCCGGCCACTACGAGGTGCCTCGAAGCCTTTGTTCCGGCCCTCACGGGCTTGCCATTCTTTATTCTAGCCTCACGGATGCCACCGGCGCTGTCTGCCAATCTTTGCTTGTGACGTCTTGTGTAGGCTCCTCATGCACCTCCTTATCCCAGTCCCCATTGTTCTTTGCCCTGCCATATGAGATACCACACTCTGGTTGGCCCCATTCAACCCTCTCCGCCACATCTTAGGCCATCCCGGATGGCCCCACCATCGAAGAGGCCGGACGGAGAGTCCTCCATTTCCCAGGCATCGGGAGCCCACAATTACCCGACCCGTTGGGGCCTTCTTTGGAGCCTCATTTGGACTGTCCCGACTTAACATCGATGCGACCACTCTTCCACTACAACCCTATTCCAAGAAATGCTGATTGTAGTGGGAGGGATCTGCACGACGAGGTTCATTATGATCTCAGGCTCTTCAGCGAGAGACCCAGGGCTCCAGAAGTTAGATCTTACAGTGCGAGGAGTCTTTCCTGGAGCCATTCATGACCCATAGGCTTGTTTGCTACCTCGAGTGGTCATTTTTAGTTTTATCACACGATGACCTCCAGGTGAGAGCCCAATCCGATATGTTCTGTTTCTCCATGGACGCGGGGATGCCGGGCCGAATATTACAGTACTTTCCATCTATGGTGGTCCTTGCGGCTGATTGATGCCCCATCCTCGACTAGGGAGATGGTTAAAATTACGCTAGCTTCAGGGACCGACAGCGGGACCATCTTGTTCAGGAGGTAGCTTCTACCACGTATGCTCTTGATAAACCACATACTGCGGTCTAATATTTTTCCCCTCCAGCACATAGTCCAATGGAGATGAGCCATTATGGAGGCTTTATACAGCATCTTCGAGGGTTACTGGTTCAGCCCTGCCGAGCTTAACATGACAGCCTTGTTCCACTTTAAGGACAAGGTTCATCGCGAGCTTTGACAGATCCACGCCCTCTTATTCCAGGAACTCACATGCAGTGTTTAGAGCGCCGGCTTCACGATGAGCCTAGGCTAGAGTCTTGATCAGTCGCGAGGCCATCCTTACAGTTGATGGGTGGCAGATTATGCCCCGTTCCTTTCGCCTCCGTCCGGATCGGATGAAGACATTGACGGTGACCTTCCCATGGAGCAACCATCAACGGTGCATGCGAGGAGCATCAGGTTCTTGCATCCTCAGTTCCTACTCCTTTACCCACTGCTCCTGCGTCCTCTATGCCTCTAGAGCCCTTTGCCCCCAGTATCACCCCTACAAATGCTGCTGGGCCCAACACATCTACACCACCTCCGTAGTATATCACTATTTCCACCCGGGACTTTCTGACCATCATGGATGCAGTCCGCACATTCTCCTCCACGCCGGCATCATTTAAGGCTACCTATCTGGCCCTGGCGGAAGAGTTACTCATAGCTGAAATTTGTCGTAGCTTAGACCGTTGCCATACTAGCACGGAGATCGAGACCGTCTCATGCGATTAGTCACTGAGCTACGTGGTTTCCCCATATGTACCTTCCCACGGCTAGCTCCGGCTCCTCTCCAGTGGACCGGTACCCACTCCACAACCAAGCCCTTCTGGACTCCCTTGATTTGCTAACCGTTGCCTTGATCGCGGCCACATCCGCGTGACACCTCATCCTTTCGAGATGAGGCAGCCTCTTCCTTGCATTTATTGGCGAGGAGGTAGCACTTCCTTCTCTAACTTTCCAATCAGAACCCCATTTCGGACAATGTCACATTGGGTTGGGGGGAGAGTTAGCTAAGGAAGTGACTTTTACACTTTTGATTTCATTTTTACACTTGCAGGTCGATACGTTTAAACGAAGCCCGTTTGTATGTTGGTGGCTTGCTTTTTACTCCTTTTTATGGAATCTGTTTGTTTGGTTTTGAAAAAGCTGAAAACATAATGACATATGTTTCTATACATACCATACAACTCATTCACTTAGTTCAAATTGCAACCATTTTTGCCCCAATTTTTTAATTTTTTTTTGTTTTGCCTAACTTGCAAGTTAGAAAATTGACACACCGCCTAATTCCATTGATGTTAGATTAGTTCCATGCTTGATTAAGTAGATGATTAGTTGAAGTCTCGCGGTGTTTTGCCTTCTTCTTCCACCTTTAGCTAACCACACACAGTGCGCATCAGTTTTCTTCAAATAGAATTTGAGCGCATAGGTCCTGCTTTATAAAGTACCCTAGTTTAGTTGATCTGTAATGGGTGAGGACCCCGAGAGAAGAAGGCCCGATAAGTCTTCGAATAAAGAAAATAAAAAGAAAAGAAAAGAAAAAGAAAATAATGAAAGGCTGCGATGCCTCACCTGGCCAAACCCGAGCAACGTTCGAGGGGTGTATGAATGAAAGCCTTTGGCTTGATGCCACTAAACCAGTGGTTGGGAGCCACTTGACTTAGTGCTCACTACATGGGTGGATGGGTGAGGTTTAGCGAGTTGTAGTCTTTGGGTTTGAAATCATTCGGAGTTCGGGTGAAACTGAAGGTTAGTGGTCAAAAAGATCCTTATAACTTGATGCCACTAAGCCTTAGATGGTTGGGAGTCATGGTGACCAGATTACATGGACTTTAGTGGTCGTTAAATCGGCGTACACATGATATAAAGAAATATGAAGTAAAGTGGGGCAGTTTATTTAGGTTGGTCAATGTTCTATGTCTTGGCGACCCAGCTTAGTTGGGGGAGAGGAGCATCTTAACGAGGTTATTGTTAAGCCCCGATCCACATAAGCCTTAGCTTTTGGTGGAAGTTTCAGGTCGATTCCCTTGGGTTGGATACTCTTCTAAAACTTGGTTCTGTATGGCAATCTTTCTCCCGAGATGGTCATTGTGCAAGGTTTTGGTGATTCACTTTGAGGGTAGGGCATTACTTATCCATATACTTTTTGAGAATACCGACCCCTTTTGCATGAGCATAACTTGCCTGTTGTTTCCTTCTCTTTATTATTGTTAAGGGACTAGCAATGTGTTGGTTGGGGGAGTGATTAGTACCCAAATAGTGCTATTTTGAGCCCTGTTTAGTGCAGGTTTTGAACACTTTTTGTGTACTAATCAACTTAAATAACCCAATTGGCACACTAAGGTCCCGACTATACTACTAGTCATATTTTGTAGTTATTTTTGTAGTTTTTCCGGCCAATTACTCCATTATCTTCGAATCGACTCAAATTTGAAGAACCAGGCGAACTAAGTCGCATGTACAGTCGAAGGAATTGGAGCTAAAAGGGAAGGAGAGGGATTTTGCGGGTGTTGCGAATTTTCGCAGCACTGCGAGTTTGTGAGGTTGTGAGAATTTCGCGGCACGCCTGTTCTTTGTTTGACCAACTTTAAGCGCTTTTGTGATATTTTCCCTGTCCCCCATGTAATTTTGTTTTTCATACTTTTGTAATTTCCTTGACTGCGAGCGTCTCAAAGCCTCGGTCAGCTCTTGTAAATCAGTCGATCATCCAATCAAATAAAATTGGCGCCAAAGTTTTCACTCTCCCACCTTAGTGATTTTCCCTCAATTTCTCTCTCTTTCTTGCATTTTTTCACCTGCCAAACACCCCTTGAGGATGACAAATCAAGGGATGCTTGGCTAAACCTCCCTCATCCTTGAAGATGAGGGTCATTTAATTAAAGTTATTGAAATTAAACGGTGTCCTCTTGTTACTTGTATAGTATTTATTACCATTTTATGTCTACGCATCTCATTTTAGGTTTAAATCCTTGTGATGTACTGATTGGCGGTACTTAGCAAGATTTAAGAACCTGATGGATACTTATTGTTGGAATTTGATGCTCCACTTGGTTTCATTTATTTGCCTCTGCGGGTTAGGTCGAAAGGACTCGTTTCTTTGGCAAACATTAATGGTCCATAAATGCTATATATTAGGAGAAAAAAAACTCTCTATGCTCCAGTTTTTACGTATTTCAAACAAAGATCCAGTCAGAAAATGATTTATATGTCATCTTCCACATGGTGAAGAGATCCGGCGACAGTCCATGTCTGAGTCGTTCGTTATCCAGAGTTCAAGACTTTTACATCAAGATTTCATCGCATTCAAGCTGTAAAACTATCAACCCCATTGTTTTTACAAAAACCCTAAATCCAAAGTGAAAACACCATTTTCAATCAACTGTAAATCATTTTGCATAAAGAAAACCCATCCCTGAGTTAGACCCTAGAGCCACTATACTGCAGTGAGCTTTTGCTACTTGGCGTAAAGAAGAGTTTTGTGGGATATAAACATTGCTGATTCCAAGACACCTACCGTGGCATGAATCGTGCAATCGGCGTTGTCGCTTCTCCCAGGTGTTCCATTCGATCAAACTAATATCTCAGAATCAGAATTGGACTTTTGTGGTGAACAATCGACTTTGATCAACATGCCTTCATAATTTCTTACTCCATCGAACATGTTCTCTCCCGCATCAAGAATAAGAGCGCAGGCACAAGATAACTAAAACTGGCCCTGACTTAAAGGGTTAGGTTAGCTAAAAATAAACAGGAAACCAAATTAAAACAAACCGACAAATTAAAAATAAAAGTAAATTCACCAGATT
This sequence comes from Tetrastigma voinierianum, assembly GCA_016808115.1. Lineage (NCBI taxonomy): Eukaryota > Viridiplantae > Streptophyta > Magnoliopsida > Vitales > Vitaceae > Tetrastigma > Tetrastigma voinierianum. The sequence continues at coordinate 213,798 of JAEQBH010000480.1, read as the reverse complement.
CGCGATGAGGATCACGGGCATTCATCGTGTCATCATTTGCACTTAGGCACATCCTGCAAGAATACGCCTCTGATTCATGTGCCAGTAAGTATCCATAACCAACAAAATTTATAACCTAAATTCCTCCTGATCACGAGCATAGCTACCGCAAAGATAGTGGCTCTAGGGTCGAACATGATGGGTTTTCTACACAAATGACTTATAGCAGGTTCAATTTGGATTTAAGGTCTGATGAAAATAAAGGTTGTAAATGGTCAAATTGAAAAATAAAATGAAGAAAAATAAAAAGAAATCTCCTCAAGTATCAGTTATCGTAGTTTAATGGTAACTGAGGGTTTCCAGGGTCTTTTCCTCGCATTGGGGAGGATGAACTATAGTCATCTCCCAAACCGGTTCTTCATGTACCTATAAAATCTAACCCTTAATAACTATCCTTTGAAAAATGGTATTCACTGAGCATCAGTGGTCTCCGACAGTGAAAAACAATTCTCCTTGACTCACTTTACAATGATTAATAGAGGGTAACTAATGAATCTCAGTGGATTTAGCAATAAGCATCCACTGAATCCTAAAAGATTACCAAATACAGGTCATTCAAGGTGAATATAAGGGATCTAAACCTAGAGTTCAAGAGTAAATAAATCACTAAACGAGCAATTGCAAGTGAGAAATACGAAACCTCCAAAGAGTCTTAAGATCCCGATCAAAGCAGCCTTCCAATTTGAAGGCTGAGGAAAGGGTTTTAGCCGCCATCCTCATGGGTGTTTGGCTTAGTGAGAAAGGAGAGAAAGTGAAGAAAAAGCCATGAAAAAGAAAAAGAAGGTGAACTCACAAAGGTTCCCTCCTAAAATTATTAATGAGCCAAAAAGAGAGATCCCCTCTTATAGTGCTTGTTTGGGGCTTTTATAGCTAAACCCCCTTTACAAATTGCCAAAAACTACAAAAGCAAAAGCTATTACATGGGATAAAACGAGAAGAAAACCAAAAAGGAGGAACAAAAGTCAAAATGTCAAAAAGCAGCATGAACAATGCTAAGGGGGGAAAATTAATAAAACTCGAGAGGGTGCTATAAATTTCGCATTCCCGCCAAATTTAATCGTGTCCCTTTTCTTCTACTTTATGCTCCTCTTTCCTCTGGTTTCTGATATGCAATATTGAGTTCAACTCAGATTCTTCGTGCTTGGATCAACTCAATAATTTTTGCATAAATAGCTTGCAAAAACTACAAAATTAGCCATAAAATGCGATCAGTAGTCTTGCTAGGTCCTTAACATGCCAATTGGGTTAATTAAGCTAATTAGTACACAAAAAGTGCTCAAAACCTGCAATAAATGTGGTCTAAAATAGCACTATTCGGGGCACTAATCAAAGTGTACCTGGTCGACACTATTACGCGAGGAACATCGCGCCGTGGTTCCACCACTTGGCGCCCAACAACATCCCAAAGAGTCTTCTAGCAAAGAGTTTCAACCGCCTAACAGCTGATCATCCTTCATTCCTACTCGCAGTAGGACGAGGATGATTCCACCCCTACACCCACCGAGATATCACTTCCTCCTTTAATTCTTCCGAGCCATCGGGAGGACAATGCAAAATTCGTTAAGGGAGTTAAAGTAGCTGAAGTATTCTTTATGTTCCGCCTGATAAAGTCCGCTTTGAATAGTTGAATGGCTTGCTAGTATTTTTACAATATAGTACATTTTGTTAGTTTCTAGTACATGCTTTTAGCTCATGTTTTTAGTTTCTTCTTATTTTTCCATCGGATTTCTCAGAAATTTTTTTGTAATTCCCAACTGGCAATGGGAGAAATTGAAACCTCGCCCTCAATACTCTTGGATTTTAGAGTGGTGTTATGCTTACAAAAGCGATGAATTTTTAAACCCTCTCGTTTCAACCTTATCTTCCACTTTTTTAACAAATCACACACTATGCACATTAGGTTTTAATTATAAGCTGAAAAACTGCCTTGCCTCCTATGCCTTGAAAAAAATCTAGCCTAGAACTTTTGACCACCTTTAATAGGTTAGGATCCCTGAAAAGATCAATGTGTTTAAAAAAAAAAGAAAAATAAAAGAAAAGAAATTTGTGAAACTTACCTTGAAACCTGAGCACGATCCGAGGGGTATATAGTGAAAGTATTTAAAGGTCAGTTCCCTAAACCAACTCATTGGGAGTAACCGACTTTGTTGCTCATTACATGGGTGAATAGGTGGAGTTTAGCAATTTGTAGGTGCTAGAGTATCAAACTTTTTAAAAGTCTAGAGTGAAATCTGAAGAGTTAGTGGTTGAAAGATCCTTATGACTTGATGCCCTAAACCTTTACTGGTCAGAGTCACGCGACCCTGCTACGGACAATTAGAATTGACAATTTCAACATTGCACCCTAAGCAATAAAAAAAAATTCAAATAAACGGCGTCCAAGGCTCCATCAGGTCAGGCTAATCACAGTGTAGAAAAGAAGCAGTCAGAGATGACAATAAGGTAATATTTTGAAGCCTAACTGCTAATTTAGGTTTTTGTGGAAGGTTCTGTGTTGGTTCTTCTAGGAGTAGAAATTCTTTGATACTTGAATTTGTATAGTACATAATTCTCCTGAGATAGTCATTAGGTAAGATTTGATGACTTTGTTTAAGGTTAGGTTTTATAACTCATGGGATTGGAAAACCATTTTTTGCATAAATATATAGTTCATCTGCTTTTGATTAAGTTTTATTTTTCCTTTCATTGCTAAGTGGACGCAACAAAGTCAGTCGGGGGAGTGATTACTACTCAAATAAATTTCAATTCACACCTCTAATACCCATGCTTTAAGTACTTTTTGTGTAGTAATCAGCCTAATTAATGAATGATATGTTATGGACCTAGAAAGGCTACTAATCAATTTTTGTGCAAGTTTTGTTGTTTTCAAAAGCTATATATCTCAAAGGTGGGAATTAAGCTCAAAGCATGTAGATCACAATTGCAGTTCAAAGCTATAGAAGCTAAGAGAAGGCAGAAGCAGAAGCAGAATCAGAAGAACAACAGAAGCAACCTTGCCAAATTCACAAGGATTGCGAAATTTCACAACCCTTGTGAAAATGTCTACCACATTTGACTTTTTGAGCCTTTTTTTGTGTTCTTCCCAATTCTCCTGCACAAAGTTTTTACTTTGCATTTTGCACTTATATTGACTTCGTGGTATGTAAGGACCTTGTAAGCTTTGTACAAATAGTTTTATTATTTAAGTTAGTTAGAAGCTCGGTCTAGAAGCCCTTCATTTCTTTCATTTTCTCTTCCCTTCACCCAAATACCGAGGATGATTTCTTAGAGGAGTGGCTAAAACCTCTCCTCTCCCCGGGCAAAGGTGCACTGCAAAGGAACTCAGGCAAACCAAGGCTAGTTTTCGCGTTTTTGAAGCAGGTATTCAATGTCATTAATGTTCTTTCTTCAACTTTAGGTATCAATCCTTTGAGTCACCTTGAATGGCTGATATTTGGTCACTTTCTGTGGTAGCCTGGCTGGATACTTAATCCTAGATCCAATGATGTTCATTAGCTATCACTATGAACTATTGCTGAGTCAAGGAGACATGTATTTACCGACAATACCATTAATGAAGGAGTTACTCTTGAAGAGGATATTTATTGAGGTTAGTTTTTTATAGTTAAAATGAAGAAATCGATTCTCGAGATAACTATATGTTACCTCTCCCTAGTCATTTGAGAGGAGACTCTTTAAAATTTTCATCATGCCTAAGGAACCTAAGCCTAGTGACCTGGAGCATTTCAAGTGACTTCTTTCCATATTCTAATCCATTTTATTTTCAATTTTAACCATTAAACCAATTATTTTTATCACTTAATTTCAATATCCAAAAAATGAAATTACTAGTATAAGCTTCTTACTTACTGAATCATTTCCACGAAGAAAACCCATCCTCGGTGACGATCCTAGAATCACTATACTATAATAGTTGTGCTATCCTAGTATGAGGTATTAGGTTATAAATTTTGTTGATTAATACCTTATGGGCGATGAATTAGTTTTATAGGGTTTTAATGCAAAAAAACCAAAAACCAACAAGAAAAGTAGCAAAAAATGGCTGAGGTAGAAAATGCAGGTTGTCACGACATTTCCAAATTATGTCACAATAAAAGTTCAAGACATCTACTAAGTTCATACAATAATCAAATCTCTATTGCAAATAACAAAGAAATTAATTGCATACTGAATTGAAAATGTCACAACAATTCACAGCTATGTCTCTATATAAATTGTGAAGAAGGCAGAGATGGTTTTTCGTGGCATTATATAGCTACGTCACGACATAGCTAAAATAAGACAATGGAGTATGTCAGGATAATTTGATAGCTCTTTCGCGACAAAAGACAAGGCAGATGGTAACAAAACATTGTCGCGACATCCAAAATTATATCACGACAATGAATACAAGGAAGCACTGAAAAGAATGCTGCGACATAAAACTTTATTGTCGCTTACAAAATCAAGGAAGAAGACTGAATTGAAGCCGCGACAATTATACCTTTAGTCGCGGACTAAGGTCGCTGCCAAGAGTTCAAGAACAATCGGTCATGACAAAGCCTGCAATGTCTACCAACCATCTAGAGACTAGCAATGCAGGGCATTGAGTCTATGTCACGACATCAGAAACTTATGTTGCAACAATTACAAGATGAAGTCAATTGAACTTTGTTGTGACATTTCCAAAGTATGTCATGACACAATTTGAGGATAGGGTAAAGAACATCAGCTCGCATATTCCTCATTGTCGTACAATTTATACAAGAGATTTGAGGTATAATGAAACTTTATTGCGGATATGAAAAGATTGTCGCGATAAATCACTAAAGAAAAATGTTAGCTACATTGCTGCGCATAAAACTCACAACAAGGGTTAAGACATAGAAGCTTCAGATATGTCATGACATTCATGAACTTTGTCGCAACATAGACTTGAGAGGATTAAAGTTAAAAATGTTGAAAAGCCTAAAGACACAAGTGAACTACAATGTCACGACATAGATAAACTTTATTTAGTTAACAAAGACATCAGTTACCTGCATTGAAACTACAACTCAAGCCTAGAATTCACCTAATATTTATGAGCCCCATAATAGAAATAGATAGTAAGGGGCTAGAAAGACAACTTCATAAAGAGCTTTTTAGCAAATTCAACTACCTTTTAGCTTTTGAAAGCTAAAGTCTTGTATATATTTTATTTTTCTTTATTTTATTTTATAGATTTATTTTTCTTTCTTTTAAGAAGTAGAGGTAGATCTGAACTGAAATTTCGAGTTTGATAAATTGTAAATCAAGCTTCATTTATGTTTGAACTGGAATGAAATATGGAAATTTTATAGGATTCAGCTTTTATTCGGGCTAATTACAATATAGTGAATTTTCTGCCCTCGATCAACTAGCTGCTATTACTTGTGATTCAAATATGGAAGGCTTAACCCTCAAGACGGTGTTCTTATCATATTTGCAATATTTTAAAATGAATGTTTCTGGGGTATGAAAACCGGGTCTATTTAATCGCATTAATCTTGTAATGAGTTAAATTTCATATAGTATCAATGCTTTTACTCAAAAAGAGTTGTATCTATGCTTGATTTTTATCCCCCATGAATGATGAGACACTCTGAAGGGGCAGAATGGGGCCATCAAAGGTAAAGCATTGATATCTAGGAATTAATATATTCTAAGTATCACTCGATATCACAGTGATGTTCAACCTCCTCAATTCAAGGTTCCTCTAGGTGATAGCAAAAGTGTGTTCCCGAGATCATGATCACCAATGAGATATCACCTAATTCTTAAAGCTCACTCTCACCCGGCCAATTAGATCTTAATTGCGGTTAGCTAAGACTCTAATCAAAGGGAAAGAGAATTCTATCGAATTGATGGTTGAGAGACCAATTACATTAGATAAGGTCAGGCTACCCCGTCTATAAAGTGGGCACTTCCAATCCAAGAGATGGCTATGAAGTACCGGTTTAAAACAGCCAAATTCCTTGAAGATGATCAAAATCTCTAAAAGCACCATTTAGACATACCGAATTTCGATTTACGTGGGAATCGGGAAGCTAAAGAAAGTGAAATGTGTAAAGGTCGAGGCATTCCAAGGCTATACTAATTCCGCCTACAAATCAAGAATTTATGTCCTAAAAATATTATTTTTGAACTATGCAAATTAATAGTTAGAATACTATTCCATTCTGTTAGTTCTACTTAGTGAAATTCTAATTCTAATTTACTTAAATTCAGAACATAATAAAAATTTTTTTCTTCATTCAATTTAATGTTGATAATTCAAAACTTCAATTAGAGGTCAAAGAAAGGGGATGATCTTGGAGTAGTAGTGAGTACTTGATCTTGGGACTTTTCTAATCAATCCTTGTGGGAATGATATTCGACTTAAAATCCACTTTGATACTGTATAACATATGTACTGTCAAGTTACTAAGTAATATCCAACTGGATTGAACATACCAAATGAATTTAAAAATTTTATCCCTTTAACCCACCAAGGATCACATGTGTCAAGTAAAACCAAGGAAGGGTAAACGAAATCTCACTCTTGTAGATCGATTCAAGCCTTCAAAGTCTCGCGCCTCGTTTATTCAGATCTTCAAAGGTGTCGCTTTCAAAAGCGCCATCACCTCTATAAGTGATCTACACACAAACAAATAATAAACGATCTTGCTGTGGAATGCCAGTCTGTGCCCGTCTTCTCAAAACAAAATTAGGTTTTTCTTTTCTTTCTCTGTTTGAAGCTGTTCTCGTGAGTAAAGACGATCATTACGTAAATATATATGACCCCATATATATATGGAGTCTGGTATAAGCTCCACTAGGTTTAAGTCAAAAATAAATTTATATGAATTTTATATTATATATTTAAAACTCTTTAAATAATAACAATTTAAATTACAAAACATAATCGTTTCAAGACATAAATCGTTCACTTAATTTCTGAAACTTTCAAATTAAATTAATTTAAAGGCCAAATTTAAATCTTCACAAACATAACTGCTCAAGACATGAATCAAGCTTGCCTAAACTTCTAACATTGTAAATCGAATTTAAATAAAACTAATTGTTATTTGTAATTTAAAATGCACCTCATCATTCATAAATTACTACAGAGTGAAAAACCATAACCGTTATTATTCGTTAATGTGCGCACTTATAGGTTCAATTAATACCGGCGTGAGCCCAAATCACATTTTGATCCTACAAGTCATATGGCCTCTAGCAAATACATTATGACTAACGTTAATGAAAGCTCATTGCATCCGAGACAACCTGAATATAGATAATGACATAATCCTTTTTTATCTCATGATATCTTAATAGAATATCATAAGGCATGACAAAGACAACCTTATATCGCTCTATCTTTGATTAATTAAACCCAATTAGATCGGACAACAAAATGACATTGATCTCCATCAATTCATTCGAGCACAAACATGCATTTCTCGCCCTCAATTGTCGAGGGACGGTAGATATTTCCTTATAATAAGAGGGACAAATTTATTTTAATCGCTCATCTCACTACAATTTCCTATTATGTTCAAGTATAACCTCTTTATAGTCATCCGATTAAAGACAACGCTTGATTATATCAAAACACAATATTCCTTATGTTGAGAACTATAGCTATCTCAGTCAAAGGATTTAATGATTACAACCATTAGAGATTAACTCATGACTTGATCCATGTATTAATCTCAAGACGGTCCTGGTCTAATATTTGTTTCTCAACAAATAGATATATAAATTTGACTAGATCTCATACACATATTCATCCCATGAATATCAATCAAACTTATACTATCTTAATTCATCATATTCCATAAATAATAATCCGATTAGGGACATTTAGAATAATTAATAATATTATTCAAGGACATTATATAATAAACATGCAAATCATCATAATAATTAATTCTCACAGTTACAAAATACCATGTCCATACGATAGCCCGAGCACTATTACTAACATGCACCGTGTTGATTAGACCAAAATGAGTTTTAAATACATATTTCTACAAACAATGGCAGAAAGTCAGCTTTATGATCATTTCAATCAAACAAGTTTTTGGCATTACTACTGGGGACCGAATAGATCTTGGAAATAGTGCTAGAAATAAATCAAAATTTGGTCTATTTAAATTTTAGGCAATCATGACTCACGATTTTGTGTCGCAACATCAAAATCTAGTTTCGCAACATAATTTTTGTACTTTAATGCTATTGTTTTGTCGCGACATAGAAATATGTTGTCGCAACATATTCCCAAGTATATAAATCTGGAACAACTCAAATGATTTGAATTTGAAATATCATCTTCTCTTAGACCTTTGGAGCCTTAGAAACCTTCCTCATCCTTTTGAAAACCCTAAAACCAAAATCCAGCTATTACAATGTCTAAGTAGCAAAGCTTGATTCCTAACCTGAACAAATTTATTTAAGAGTATGCTAGAAGTGAAGAAGAAGCAACTATGGAGCTTCAAACTATGGTAACTCAAGAGGAACGGTTGAGAGTAAGGATGCAGACAGAGCTAACAATTGTGAAAGCATGAGAACAAGAAGAGAATGCACAAGAAGAAACAGAGTAAGAGAAATAGATAAGGTCAGTGAGTTTGTGCTCAACAAGCATTTGTTATCCTCGAGAACACGATGTTGAAGAAAGACTTCATAGGCGAAAGAGGTTTCAAGCAACTCTATCACCACTCAAGGAAGTGATCGAAAAATGACGGAGTCCTCACAGCGAGCACCGCTCAGCCGGTTTGTTGCATTAGTAAGTAAATTCATGCAAATCGTAAGAAAGAAGAGACGTATATGTCAGGGGGAAGTGGATTCTCATCGGGAGTATATGTCAAAGACATTTAATCTGGAGCAGGTAAAGGATGGGCCCAACCAAGAAGTCGTAGAAAGATCTATCACAAGATAGTAGAGCTGCTCATCGCTAGAAAGGGAATAGAACGCTACTAAGAATATAATCCCTTGACTTATCTAATAGATATCATTGACTGAGGAAGCCAAAGTTTGGTTTTACTTCTCAATTAGTCCCGAGGTCATTCCAAATCCAATCGAGTACACGCTAAGGAGGAAGGAGTGACATCGTAGCCATCCTAAAGGGCACAAGATGAACGTAAGCAAGATAATAGAGAAATCTATCTTTACTATAATAAAGAATATAGAGGCTATCTTGTCCAAATTCCTTCAACCATAACCAGGTCGTGTAGCATTGGGAAGGGTGTGGAAGCTTGACTTAGTACTCAAAAAGGCAAAGTATTTCTCGAGTCCTATTTAAGATGTGTTTGAGTGCTTTTTTACGCATTTTAATTAAGTATTATTTAAGCCGATTGGATATGTGTAGGTCCCCTTTTAGTACTACTCGATTTTGTTTCGAGGTTGTTTTTATAGTTTTTAAGGTGCTCAGAACCTTACCATCATATCAAGCTTGCATCGAAATTGAGAGGACATATGCCGAGTTCACGTATGGCTCACTGCAATTTACTGCTTTAGAAACTAAGAAATAATGACTGAAGATGCAGAAGCAAGCAAGAGGAGAAAGATTAATTTCAATGATAGCGAAAATTTCGTTAACGAGGTGCAAATTTCGCAATGGTAGCTAAATTTACCATTACGTAAATTCGCTATATAAAGGTGAAATGTCGCTACATAGCAAAATTCTCATGCATGATAGCGTAAATTTCACATGATAGCTTAAATTTTACATGATAGCGAAATTTCGCTATGATAGCGAAATTTCCTGTGCATAGCGAAATTCTCTGCATCGTGTTTTTATGATCTAAAGTCTGATTCGCTTTGATTAATTTCTTTCCTCAATGTAATCATATTATTTAGGTTAATTTGGCATTTTCGCATGTTCATGGGAGGCTATATAAGCCATAAGTATGAATATTTTAAATCTAACTATTCATTTCACATGCCTACTACGGCCCCCGCTTTGCTCCCATTTTCTCTTTCTCTTTCTCTTATTTCTCATTTTCTGTGTCACAAACACACCCCTTTGGAGGATGACAACTCTGGGATGTTCTACTAAGCCCCAAAACCTTAAAGAGGAGGGCTGCTAGGTTGGTCGATGTGGGTCTGTAGGTGTTCCTCCGTTTTCATGAAGTGCATCGCGATTTGTGTTTCAAACTTTCAAAACTAGGTTTAAAATGTTATTTAATGTATTTTCTTATCAATACTTACACTTTAGGTTCAAAGCATTCTTATTATTAGATACAAGAATATCCATTAGATGTCACGGCGGAGCCACTAAAATAGGTTATTAAATGAGTTATTTCTAACTGCATGAACATTAAATGCTCACAAGAATGCTATGGTTCACATAGGAATGTTACTAAGGGTTATCTTTAAAGTTAAACAAAGATCCATGGAAATGACTATACGTCATTTGCCCTAAATGCGAGAAATAACCCGAGGACACCCTACAACCACATCATACCAAACTACAGGACTCCAAAACTTCAAGGTCTTCTTTTTACATCTTATTTTTGGAACTCCGCTTTCGCTAGCTTAGTGACAACAACAACCACACTTTTTATGCAAATCCGAAAATCCAAATGAAAGCCTCACTATTTTGAATCTTTATACAAGTCATTTGTAAGACAAACACCCATCCCTGTGTTCGATCCTAGACCACTATACTGCAATAGCTTTGCTACGACAGTAGGAGGAATTTAGGTTATAAATATTGTTGATTCCGCAAGAATTCTATCGCGGCACGACCAAATGGCGCCGCTACCGGGCAGGCTGGTGCTAAAACTACGTATAATGAGTTGATGAGTACTAGAATCCTCAGCCATGTTATTGCGACCTTTTAAACCTTTTGAATTTCATTGCTTAGAATATCATTTTTTTTATCAAAGAATATCACGAAGCCATTTATAGCCATTTTTATATTTATTTTTTTGCTAACATCAACTTCGCAAGTCTTGTTGTTGCTCTTTGCTTTTGTCTCTCAGACACAGAAACATGCAACACTGGATAGAGAGGAATATCGGACTGCAAAGAGTTAGTACACCAACTCGAACAAGGCTGAAGTCAAGCAGTACAAAGGAGCAAATGGATCTCACCGAGGAACAGTTAATAAGTAGCTCCTATGAACTAACAGAATACAGTCAATGAGGGACCACATAATTCCTCCTAGAGTTAGGTGCACCTTCGCATCATATCATCCGACGTGGTAGTGAGACCTTATCTCACGCCTCAATCCCAACTTTCATCAGATGGAAAATGAAAATCCATACACACATCCGGGATTTTGAGGAAGTATGCATAACTTTTTGTGGAGGGTGCAACCGATATGGATGGCAGCAAAATATTCACAAGACAAAGGAAAGAAATATGGCTGACCTACTAAGACTAAGAACCATTGTGGTCAAGCAGAGTCAGAGGCGTGAGTTTTTAAAAATTCAAAGGCTCATAAGACCAATAATTTGAAGAGGCAAATCTACAAGTTTATAAAACTCTATGATAAATGAAAGGTTCTATCGCTATCGAGAGGTCCATGAGTACTATCGTTGCATGTCCATCATGGTTTCATACATGGATGTCAGGAATCACTTTTATGGTGGTATGTCTCAAATGCATGAAGCAAACTATTGTGAAATAATGTGAGGGGGCTCACCCAGATGAAGCCATGGACTTTGAATTATGTAATGCAACTCAAGGGACGGGATGAGCCAAACCCAAGGAGGTGGAGAAAATGAGTGCCCCACCACCGTAAAGGGATACTCACCTTCTCGAGGATACACATCAGTGCCAAAGATATCAACCAGCACTTGGGGAAGTGGTAAGAAACAATAAAAGGCATGAGGTACAAGAAGACCAACCCCGCACAGCCAACCCATGCATCAATTGCCAATCCACCGGCTCAAAAGAACATTGTCCAATCGTTTCCTCAAAGGAGATTTGATGGTAGAGCATGCCAATGTCGGGCCAATACAAGCCAAAAAACACAATGCCCCATATGGTAAATACATATAATCCCAATTCGGAGGAACTGATCCAACTTCGAAGCCTAACTCGCTTTATGTGCCCCTGGTGCCAAACAATGCTTGGTTCCCTATCCAACTGCAGCCATCACCATCCTCATCCCCCGTTAAACAAGCTTACTTTAAATTCGGCAAGGCAGTGATTCAGGAAGAGCAAAAGGAATCAACAAAATAATCGCTCAAAGAATCGAGCACTGTGGGAAAGCACCCCGAATAAGAGAATAGATGGGCTTGAAAGTAGCCTTAATCGTAAAATTGATAATTCATGCACTCCATCTCTAGATTACTAATCACGAGGTACAAGAGAAAAGGAAGATTCCTCTCGCATACTCCGCCAATCTAAAGGGAGTCCATGGAATAGGTTCTTCCAGCAACTCAAGGATGGATGAAGTAAAGGCTATCATCACTTTGAGGAGTGGAAAAGAAATTATATCCAAAGGCTCAAGATTGCCAAGTGAAACTAGAAAAGAAAATGGTCGAGCCTCGAGAGAATAATAATCAAGCAGATCACTTAAGATAAACATGCCCTCCATTTCCTCAAGCACTTAGAGGCAAGGAAAAATCACAAAACCAAATCGAAATTTGGGAGGTGCGAAGGTACGGAAGGTAAATATCCCACTACTGACATGATTGCCAAACCTGCGATATGAAATTTTCAAGGACTCCATGGTCAAGAGGGTCGGGTATCAAAAGAAAGCCTTCCTAATGTAATGCGCCGCTGCTAATTATCTGCAGCAAGGCCCCGTGAAATATAAGGATCCGGTCCCCTACACACGCCAACATCGGAGGGACGCATAGATAAAGCACTCGTTGACTCAGCCAAGCAAACCTACCGCCATACCATAGGCACTGGCTCGTGGGAGCTTAAGCCTACCAACATCACCCATCCTTTAGTTGATCGGGACGTAAAAATTCCTAAGGGCATAGCCGAGGATGTATTGGTAAAGGTGGACAAATTTATTATCCAATGGATTTGTAGTGCCTTATACCGAACGATCGCAGCTTGGGCCTAATCACTACCATGTGCCAAATCATCCCGGCGCCATTTTGGCCACTTCCAATGGGATAATCAATCACGAAATGAGCCATGCAAATTGGTTACTGGTAACATGACACTGAGCTCAAATATCTTTCACCCTGACAAGCACAAACCAATGTAAGATGAGAGTGCTGACTCACAGTTTGCCTAATTGGTCCAAGTTCAGGGAAACCAAATGATCACAACCTGTAGGAAGAATTGGTGAAGAAAAGTGAAGCAGTTAATGGAGAATTGATCAAAGATTAGCTACCCTACGCAGCTACCGATTCTCAAAGACTAATTTAGTGGAAAAGTAAGTCTGGGCCATAAAGGAGGTGAGAAGGCAAATGTGCAAGACACCTGATTAGTCCTCAAAAAGTGCTATTTTGAGTCCCTATTTAAGTGACAGTGTTTTGAGTAGCTTACAGACTAATCATATTAATTGGCTTCCATTGACACGCAAGTGTGTCCGCATTAGTACTACCGATTTGTTCGAGGTTGTTTTTGATAGTTTTGTAGGTTTTGTGAGCCTCCGCCATCATATCAAGCTTGGCATCGTGAATTGTGATGTTTTATGTCAATTCAGATGAATCTTAGCAATTTCATCTGCCGGATGAAGAAATGTCGAAATGGGAAGTTGAAGAAATACAAATCGATCAAAAGGTGAAGCAAAGAAAGTGGAACAAATGATTTCACTATGGCATAGCTGGCTATTTCATGATCATAAAAATTTCAAGTAAATGGTAGCGAAATTCTCTAGCCCCATCTAAAATTCGTTATGCCATAGCTTCGCTATGATAGTTAAAATCGCTATCATAGCGAAAAACCGCCATCATAACGAAGTTATCATGCGCATAATAAAATTCACCGCTTATGCCCGCACCTTCGCTATGATAGCGAAATTCAACGCGGCATACGAAAAATGCCGCCCTCTGCATCCAAAGACCCCGCTTTTGTGTAATTCCCATTTTGCTCCTCAATGTAATCATATTATTTGGTATTTTGGTATTTCACATCTTCAGAAGGCTATAAGCCACCTTATGGATAAATTGTAACCCTAACTTTGCTAACTTGAATACGCAATACAAATTTCCGCTTTAGCTTTCATAACTTTCTCTCTCTCTCTCTCTTTCTCATTTTTCCTAATACAAACACAACCTCCTCGAGGATGACAACCGCGATGCTCATAAGTCTCATAACCTCGCAAAGAGAGGTCACAAACATTGAATGGTGGTTTGCTCGTTTTCCCGTTTTAAATGAAGGTGTGACCGTGATTTATGTGTTTCAAACTTTCCAAACTAGGTTTAATGATATTTAATGTATTTCATCAATACTTGGAACGCTTTAGGTTCAGTGTATTCTTAATGGTAGATACACCGATATCTATTGTATGTCATTTATTTAGCCATTGAAATTAGGTTAAATGATGTATTTTCCAAACTCACGAACATTAAATGCTCGGGTAAATGCTGGCCTGGGCTAGGAGGATTTTAAGGGGTTGGTTTTTAAAGTTAAACAAAGATCCGCTTTGGCTATGACTATATGCCTATTTGTCTCAATGCAGGAAATAACCCAAGGGACATCTTATAACCTCATTTTATCAACCCTAGCACCCAAGACTTCAATGTCTCTATTCCACACCTATTTTAAATCGCTTCGGGCTTAGCCTAGTGACAAATAAATAATTCCATGCTTTTTAATGCAACCAAAATCCAAAATGAAAGCCTCACCATTTTGAATCATGATACAAATCAATTGTAAGATGAAAAACCTAGATCCTGTTCGACTCAGAATTACTATATCGGCAGAGCTTAACACTACGCAAAGAGAAGAAATATAGGATACAAATTTTTGTTGATTCCATCACCCTACTGTGGCATGAATCAAATGGCGCCGTTGCCGTGACGTGCCAAGCACGATGATGAGTCGATATGTACTTCTAACTCAATATGCATTGGTGACCTTTAACTATTCAATTTCGCTTGTTGTAATTTCAAGTTTTTACTTAAAAATACCATTGCACCTGCTTTTACCATTACAAATATTTTATGTTTCATTAACATCGATCCTTTGCGAGCCTTGCTGTTGTTCTTCTTTACTTTGTCCTTTTAGTGTTAAGTACATGTTTATGCATCATCGATAGAGATACTTCCAGGCAGATCGCAAAGAGTCCTCACACCAACCGATCAAGGTTGTGAAGTCACAAAGTACAAGGAGTGTAAATGGATCCTCTACCCGAGGAACAACAAAGTCAACAAGCAAATCCTATGAACTAACAAAGATACAGGTCAACGAGTACCACATACACCTCAAAAGGGTGAGTGCACCTTCCGCATCATACCACCTACTTAAGATGATGTGGTCAGTAAGACCCTATTCGTGCCCCCCGTCTACATTTCATGGTATGGAAAATGAAAATCCATACACCCACATACGGGATTTTGAGGAAGTGTGCATAACTTTTAAGGAGGGTGTAACCGATATGGATTTGATGAAGTTGAAGGCATTCCCATTAACCCTCAAGGACAAAGCCAAAATATACCTTAATTCATTGAGACCAAGAAACCATTAGAAGTCACAGAATGCAAGCAAAATTTTAAAAATTCTTCTGCCAGCTCACAAGACCAATAATTTGAAGAGGCGGATCTACACGCCATGTTCTATGAAAATGAAAAGGTTCTATCAGTGCCGAGGTTCATGGAGACCATCGCTTGTCCACATCATGGTTTTGACACTGGATGTCATGGAATCACTTCTATGGTGATATGTCTCACATGGAATTACTGGAAACAATGTGTGAGGGACTTCAAGCACCCAGATGAAGACATGGACTTTTTGAATTATGTGGTTGAAACTTCCAAGGGATGGGATGAGCCAAACCCAAGGGAGGTGGAGAAAAATAGGCATTCATCGCACCAAAGGGGAGGAATTTTTGCACTTTCTGAGGACATAGAGATGAAAGCAAAGATATCAACCTTAGCTAGGAAGGTGGAAGAGCTAGAAGGAAAAAGGCTACATGAGGTGCAGGCAATGACTAAAAACCCTGCACAGACCAACCCATGCATTAATTGCCAATCCACTGGCCATCCACAAGAACACTGTCCAATTGCTCCCTCAGTGAGAGATTTGATGGCAGAGCATGCCAATGTCGTGGGCCAATACAAGCCACAACCCAATGCCCCATATGGTAATACATATAATTCCAATTGGAGGAACCACCCTAATCTCTCTTGGAAGCCTAACCCCGCATATGCCCCTCAGAGCACAAACATCGCTTGTTCCTCACCAACCATAACCATCACCATCATCATCCCCCGTTGAACAAGCTATTTTAAATTCGAGCAAGGTGGTGGTGATTTTGGCTGAAGAGCAAAAAGGAATCAATGTACAATCGCTCAAAGAATTTGGAGCATCAGGAAAGCACCCCTAACAAGAGAATAGATGGGCTAGAGTACCTTACTCAAAAGATTGATAATCTATAAGATTCCATCACCAGATTAACAATTTGGCTGGAGGTACAGAGAAAGGAAGATTCCCTTCCTAAACACCGCCAACCAAAGGGAGTCCATGAAATGCTCCTTCCGTTAACTCAAGGATGGATGAAGTAAAGGCTATCATCACTTTCGAGGAGTGGAAAAGAAATCGAGCAACCAAACACTCCATGACTGGCCAAGAAACAGGGGGTAAAGAAAAGGAAGTCGAGCCCGAGAGAATAATAATCGTAGAAGATCTAAATGTGAAGAAAACATGCCCCTCCATTTCTCAAGCACTTAGAGGCAAGAAAAAAAATCACAAACCAAGCTGAAATTTGGGAGGTGCTAAGGCAAGTGAAGGTAAATATCCCACTGCTTGACATGATTAAGCAGGTCCCAACATATGCAAAATTTTTGAAGGACCTGTGCACAGTCAAAAGAGGGTTGAGCATTGAAAAGAAAGCCTTCTAACAGAGTGTCAACGCAATTATTCAGCAGTAAGACCCCATGAAATACAAGGATCCAGATCCCCAATATCGCCAACGAGGGACTTGCATAGACAAAGCAATCGGGCTGACTTTGGGTCCACAAGGTAAACCTACCGCCATATTCAAGATATGCAACTGGTTTAGGGGAGCTTAAGCCTACCAACATCACTCTATCATTAGCCGATCGATCGACAAAAATCTAAGGGAATAGTTTGAGGATGATTGGGCACTCAAAAGTGCAATTTGAGTCCTATTTAAAATAGGTTTTGAGTGCCCAGGTACTAATCATATGAATTAAGCCAATAGGCATGTGCAGGTCCGTTTAGTACTACTGATTTTGTTTCGAGGTTGTTTTGGTGTAGTTTTGTGTTTCGGGGAACCTCCTCGCCCATCATTTTAAGTCATTTCAGATTGCGTCAGATTTATGCCAAGTTCGTATATTCCTCGATATCAGATCGAGCCGAGTTGAAGAAATGTCAAGGGGAACTTAGCCCAGGTCGAACCGATGCAGAAGCAACGCAGGGAGTGTAGGATTTTCGCTTATGGCATAGCTTAAAATTTTAATCCTAAATGGGTTCCTCGCTATGGCCATTATTCGCTTATGATATTAGGTTCGCTATCATAGCGAAGTTGTCGTATAGCTTAAAATTAAATTTTCGCTATGCTTGCAATTTTCGCTATGATAACGAAATTCACTATGCATAGTGAAATTGGTTGCTCTCTGATTTTGATCCAAACGTACCCGCTTTGTATAATTTCTATTTTGTCCTCAATGTAATCATATATTTTTGGTATTTTTGCATTTCCCATCTCTTGTATGACTATATAAGCCACCTTATAACTTTTTGTAACCCTAACTTTGGCCATTGACTAAATACATGCAGCTTTTCATTTTAGGTTACAGTTTTCTCTCTTCTCTCTCTTCTTTCTCTCATTTTCTTGGTTCCCAAACACCCCCTTTGAATATGACAACTCAAAGGATGTTTGGCTAAGCTTCAAAACCTCAAGATGAGGGCTGCTAGGTTATTAACGGGTCTCGTGTGTGTTCCTCCGCGCTTTAAATGAAATAGGTACTGCATTTAAGTGTTCCAAACTTTCCACCTTAGGGTTTAGTCACTGCCATTTAATGTGTTTCTTTGGTCAATACTCTGTCATGATTTAGGTCCAGTATATTCTTTAATGGTGATACACTGACATTTTTAGATGCCATTTACGAGCGCCACGAAATTAGGTTGAATGATGTATTTTTCAAACCGTTGGAACATTAAACTTAGTGTTTTGACTCAAATAGGGAGTGTTTTTAAGGGCTGGTCTTTAAAGCTAAACAAAGATCTCGTTTAATATGACTATATGTCATTTGCTCCTAACGAGGAAATAACCCGAGGACACCAATGCAACCTCATTTTATCAAGCTAGTGACCCAAGCCTTCAAGGTCTCCCTATCACACCTCACTTCAAGTTGTTTCAGTTAGCCCAGTGACAACAACACCTCACTTTTTAATACAAATCCAAAAATCCAAATGAAAGCCTCACCATTTTAATCATGATACTTAATCATTTGTGGATGAAACCCATCCCCTTGTTCGACCTTGGGGATGCCACTATATCAAGCAGTGAGTTTTACTACGCAAAGAGGGAGAAATTTTAGGTTATAAATATCGTTGATCTGCAAGATCACCCTACCGTGGCACGAATCAAATGGCGTCGTTGTCGGGGATGGTGCCAAATTACGAATGATGAGTTGATATGAACTTCTAATCCACATTACAAGTGTTGGTGACCTTTTAACCCTTTCTGAATTTTGTTTGTTAGAATTTCAAGTTTTTTTTTACTCAATAGTCTCTGTTGAGTTGTTTTTTTTTTGCAAGAAGGTTTTTTAATTTCATGGTCTCATTTTGTGTAATAGTGTTTATGCATTACCGGGATATGAGACAAGCCAAAGTGGTGATCGCAAAGAATCTCTACACTGGGCCGAGCAAGGTCAGGAAATCAAGGTGCACAAGGATCAAATGGATCCTCTACCTGGGCCGAACAACAAAGCCGCATAACCCAGTTGAATCCAACCCGCATACGCATCAACGAGGGACTACATACACCTCCTAGAGCGAGTGCTCCTTCCCGCATCATACCACTCGAGGACAGCGCTGAGACCTTATTCGTGCCCCTGCTTCCCACATTTCATGGTATGGAGAATGAAAATCCATACACCCACATACAGGATTTTAAGGAAATGTGCATAACTTTTAAGGAGGGTGCAATTGACATGGATTTGTTGAAGCTGAAGGCATTCCCGTTAACCCTCAAGGACAAAGCCAAAATATGGCTCAATTCACTGAGACCAAGACCATCGAGTCACAGAGTCAAGAAGATAATTTTTAGAAAATTCCTTAAAGGCTCACAAGACCAACAATTTGAATAGGGCACCTACACATTTGCTCGCCTCATGACAATCAGAGGTTCTACCATACTGGAGGTTCATGGAGACCTATTAGTGATTCACATCATGTTTCGACACTGATGCTTTGAATCACTTCTATGGTGGTATGTCACCGTACCATGAGGCAACTCGGGAGGTGACTTTCTCGAGCAAACCCAATGGGGTTGCCATGGATTTTGAATTATGTGGCTGAAACTTCCAAATGTGGGATGAACCGAATCCAAGGGAAGCTGAAATAACGAGGCCTTCGACCCACCAAAGGGGAGTACTATGCACCTTCCGAGGACATGGAGATGAAAGTAAAGATATCAACCCCGCTAGGTATGCAAGAGCTCAAGGAGTGCCAAACAGGTAGGCAAGTGATTGAAAATCTGATGTGCCAACCCATGCATCAATTGCCAATCCACTATGCACCCAGAAGAACACTGTCCAATTGCTCCCTCAGCCGAGGGACGATGTCGATACGCCAATGCCGTGGGCCAATACAAGCTACAACCCATCGCCCTATATGGTAATACATATAATCACCTTGGAAGAATCACCCTAATCTCTCTGTGAAGCCCAACTCTCGCTTTATGTGCTCCCGTGCCAAACAACAGCTTTCGTTCTCATCTCAACCATACCATCACCATCCTCTTCTTCTCATGCTGAACAAGCTATTTTAAATTTTATGAAAATGGCGGGCAATTATGGAAGAGCAAAAGGGAATCACGTACAATTGGCTCAAAGAATAGATACTGTGGAAAGACTCTAACAAGAGAATAGATGGGCTTGAAAGCAAACTTTAATCGCAGATCGACACTCCACGCATTCACCACTAGATTACTAATTTGCCGGAGGTACAGAGAAAGGAAGATTTCCTTCCCAAACACGCCTAATCCAAAGGGGGGGTTCATGAAATAGGTTCTTCCAAAGAACTCATGATGCACTTAAGTAAAGTATCATCACTTTGGAGGATGGAAAAGAAATTGAGAAACTAAAGGCCCATGACCGTCAAGAAACAAAGAGCAGAATGAAGTCATTCGCGAGGATAATAATCGTAGAAGACTCAATGAAGAAAAATATACCCTCCCATTTCGAGCACTACTGAGTAAAGAAAATCCCAAACCAAGATGAAATTTGGGAGGTGCTTAGGCAAGTGAAGGTTAATATCCCACTACTTGACATGATTAAGCAGGTACCAACATATGCAAAATTCCGGAAGGACCTGTGCACGATCAAGAGAGGGTTGGGCATTGAAAAGAAAGCTTTCCTAACAGAAAGCAAGCTACATTATCTTATAAGACCCCAAAGGAAATGAAAAAATGTCATAATAAGGCAGGTGGGGGAGTATGCAAGCAAGATCCAGATCCCCACAATACCTGGCCAACATTAGTGTGGACTCAGATAGACAGCACTATTGGGATTCTGAGGCCAAGCAAACCTACTCACTATATTCAATGTATAAGCAAATGGTTTAGTGGAAGCTAAGCCTACCAACATCACTCTATCATTAGTTGATCTACAAGAAAAATCTTGAAGTGAATAATTTGATGATGAATTGGTAAAAGTGGACAAATTCTACTACCTGACTTTGTGGCGTTTATACCAACAACCGATAACAAGGGGCCTAATCATGTGCCAATTATCCTGGGAATACCATTTTTGGCCACTTCCAATGCGATAATCACTGTTTTTAAATGGAGTCATGCAACACATTTGGCAACATGACATTGAGCTAAATATTTTTCACTGAGTAACAAGCACAAGCTAGCGGTAAGATGACATGCAAGGATTCAAGAAGTCCAAGCCAATTGTCCAAGTGTGAGACCTACCAAATTTCACTTACTACAAGCATAATTGCGTAGAAAATGAAGCAATTATGGAGAATCGTCAGACTGGGCATGCAAAGGGTCAAAAGCTCCTCCTGATCATCCATGAATGAATCCGCTTAATTGAGTTGGTCTGCTCCCACCGAGACCAAATCAAATTTCAAAATTTTTGGTTTTTAGTTAATTTGTTCAATTTTCAGTTTATTTTATTTTTAGCAATTTTCTTTATCTTAATTTTAACTAAATATAAAAATTTTAATTTTTAAGTATGTTTACTTTTATTTTTATTTTTATTTATATTTCTACTTTTATTTTATTTTATTTTAATTTACCTAAATTAAATTTTTGTTGTTATTTTGCATGGAAGTCAAAAGTGCAAAATTTCGTAATAATAGCGAAGTTTGACATCCAAGGCTTTTGACTTCCAGGGACCTGCGCTTGCTCAAACTGTTTTATGCGGGCAGAGGGAGGTGGGTGGGGCCTGGGGCTAAGACCTCATTTCCATTACTGGTCTCTTCAGCCCCGCCGTGAGCCCCTTCGCAGCACCTCGTCCCGTCGCCTCCCATGCCCCGCTCTCCACCGCGTGCACTCGAGCCCGTAACCGAGCCCCGCTGCTCACAGGTGACTCGAGCTCCCGACTTCGCTGTCACGAGCCCACAGCCCCATCGCTGCCGTCACAGCTGTCGCTGCTGCCTCCTAAACCCACCGCCAGGCCGAGCCCCAGCACATCGCGCCGCGGGCCACAAGAACATCACGTTAGCCACATTTTCCATCCCCGCTTCCGCCTCACAACATGTTTGAACCACAACCATGGTTAGTACCCACGGAGGTCATCAAGCATGTGCCTAGGGTCGTTCGCACTTCGAGAAACGATGCAGCACATCCATGGCTTCGCATGCTCATTCCCTGACTGCTCAGAGACACAGCCGCACACCCTGCAACAAGAGGCACGGAGGAGCTCAGTTTAAGCCCCATCTTGCCGATATCGACTGTATGGACCTCTGCCCCTTCTCCAAGACATCGTAGACGGCTAATGGGCCCGCCAAGCTGCCCGACATCAAAGTTCGTGAGCCCGAGATCTCTACCCGAGCCGCCACCTCCTCCAACCGATCAGGTTCATCGCCCCCGTATATCATCGCACCCGAGGATCAGCGCTGCCTACGCTCACCTCGTGATTCCACTAACGAGATTCGCGCGTAGACTTCCAGCTGGGAGCCATACTATGACATATAGGTGTTGATCGCATATCAGCGTTTCAGAGACTCGATGAGGTTGATCCGGCAGTATTCATTGCTTCCTTTCAAGACGCCATGCAAGTTTTATCCCGAAGCCAGGCTTCGCTGAGTTCTACCACACTATGACATCCCGGGGAGGCCGAGTCCGTGGCTGAGCTATGGTTCAAAGATTGACTCGCCGCCCTCAGAGTACTCAGCCACCTGACATTACAACCAAGCCAGGGCCCCGCCAAGAGCGCCGGCAAATTCCGCGATGTTATAGCAGAGCCTCACCATCACGAGCTGAGATGGTCCGTCGTCCGCCGAGATACTACAACGGGCCTATACTCTTCCTCGTGCAAATTTCCACGCATGCTCCTAGCTGGACCACGTGTTCTGACCGCCTATTCCTCTAATACAACACCATGTACAACGGCAGGGAGCCATACTGAGGCTCTATACAGATCTCGCATGGATTTCGTTTAGTCTCTCTCGAAGCCACATGACTTCCCTGCTGCATTTTGAGGAGAAGGTCCACCACAAGGGCCTGGATCGAGCAGAGAGTTTACCTTTATTGATGCCGAGGTTACTGAGCCAGGTCCTTGAGCATCTGGGGTTCCCTGAGGAGCTACGCATCGAGTGGAGGATCAGTTGTACGCAGGTCTTATCCACTGAGCGATCATTATACATGCCGATCTCCATTATCCTCCAGCAGCAGCAGGAGGCAGTCGATGATGTGGCAGAGGACCCGCCGAGGGGAGAGCATCCAGAGATGGAGGTGGAGGTGGAGAGGAGCCCGCCAGATTCATCTCCGCCGCCCATCTCCACGCCTCAAATTCTACCGACACTATCGGTCTTCCTATACCGTGCAAATGCCTCCGCATCATGCACATATTAGTTCACTGAGTTAGTCTGTTATGGATGCTTTGTGCGCTTGCTACTAATGAAGGTCATTAGACAAATGCGATGGCCCGAGCCGAGGTCACTATCACAGAATCACGCCTATTTCTTCGAATCACGGAGCCACCCTGGCCTCTCTCTCCCGCCGTGAGCCCTCCACGCTCACCGAGATCGTACCACAAGAGCAACCTCCTTGATATGCGTCGCGACCCGCAAAGAGCGTGCCTTCCAGATCCACCTAAGATCTACACCACCACGATAGTGAGGTGGTCGCACTCCCTTCTTTAGCTTTCCGATCCCTACCAATGGAGACATGTTTATACTTTGGTTGGGAGGAAAAGTTAGAGTTGGGAGTATCTTCTATCACATTTTGTCTTGTTTTTAGCTTTATCAACTACCTACTCATTTTGTATAGGATTGTATAGGATACATGTATTACGATAGTAGTAAAGGATACTTTTGTTAGGTTAGCTATTTTAAGCTTCAGACTAGCCACTTCTGCTATATCAAAGCTTTATAGCATTATTTACATTTTTTCTACACTCTGCAAATCATTTTGCGGTCTCTACTCTTGCCTGAGTTGAAGAATCAAGCCCCGTATGCTACTACACACAATGGGCCCCATGCATGATTAAGTTTTTGGTCCGTTGAAGTTTCAGAGTATTCAACCTTGTATATCCACCTGGGGCCTAATCACACACAAGCACATCGCTTATCAATAGGTTGAGAAGCTTTAAACCACTTTTCACTTTGCAAACCCAGCCTTAGATCTGTTGATGACCCATAATAGGTTTTTGCTACCCGAAAAAGAAGACCAATGAAGTCTTCCAAATGAAAAAGAAAAGAAAAAGAAAAAGAAAAAGAAAGAAGAAAAAGAGATATGAAAGCCGCAACACTTTGCCTTTGGAAACCCAAACACTATCCGGGAGGTATATGGCGAAGCCTTTAAAGCCCTGCTCTAAACCCTTCATCAAGTTGGGAGTCACCGACTGTTCGCTGCGCGGTGGACGGGCGAGTTTAGCGAGTCAGAAAAGACCTCAAGTCATTCTAAGTCCTAGTGAAGCCCGAAGAGCTCAGGTCGACCGATCCTTTCGACTGATGCCCTAAAACCTTAATCGTCGAGTCATCGATGGACCTGGGCCATACCTGACTCGTGAAGTCGAGTTTTAGCATTGCACCCTACAATGCAATCAAAGAGAAAGAAATAAGAGTGTAACTAATTCTATTTAGGGCCGGGTCAACAGCTTAAGGTCCCGGGCAAAGAGTTTGGCTGGGGAGGGAATAGCTTTACAACTTATTGGTTCAAACTAGCTACCTTAAGAACACTTAGATTTTGGTGGAAGTTCGTGCTGATCACGAGCTTAAAGTCATCTATTTTCACCCATTTTTCGATTTATTTTATTCTAAAAAGACCGGGATGAGCAAAGTAGTAAATATGGAATACTTCACCAACCGGTCAGGTAACAGAATTCAAAGAAAGCGTAAATTGCAAGAAAAGGAGCGTAATGTGGCCGAAGCAAGATCGGCGTAACCGGGTCAAGGAAATTACACAGAGAGGCGCAAAAGGATTAGCGACGATGTCGTGGAACCTTTACAACAATCAAATACATATTAAGGTTGCAACTACAAAGCTCCAATCGCAGTCGAAGCGTAATCACATAAACGAGCCGGGCGTGAAAGAAACTCAAAGTCAAGCAACCAGAATTGATGAAGAAGAAGATATGATGTCGCGACATTCGTGAGGTCGCTACGTAATTAAAACCCCGCGATACGCGGACAACAGGTCACATACCAAAAAGAAGTTAGCAGAAGATAAACAATTAATCAACATTTGTCGCCGACATCCGATGCGCCGCTGACATCGCCAGGCGAGGTATCCAAGGTCGACATCATCGCCAAAGAGAGTAGCGTCGCGACATCATTCAAATGGTCGCCGATATCGCTTGCAATTGAAAGAAGCAGTCGCGACAAGACCAAGCCGCCGCGACATCAACTACACGCAGAAGCGAAGCGCGACATCATTCAAGCAATGCGACAACAGCTTGTAAGAAAAGAAGGTCGCGACAATACCGTTGTCGCCACATCAATTGCAAAGACTCTTCGAGGTCGCGACATCATTAAACAAAGCCACAACAAGGCTAGCGAACGCAGGTCGCGATATCCAGCCGCAAAGACCGTGGCTGTCGGAACATTGGAGCCGTCGCGACATCAAATACAAAGAGGTAAGGTCGCGATGTCATAGTTTACCGACATCGGCCTGTAAGAAGAGGTCGCAACAAGATCAAGTTGTCGCGACATCAGCTCCACCAAAGACATGTCAAGACTAAACAGCTTCTAATGAGACAAAGACTGAGACAACAGAGGTCGCGACAAAGAATTGATGTTCAGACACAACTAACCGCTTTAACTGTCCAAAAGAGGACAAAATTAGGGCCTGAACTTCGTAACCCTATAAATATGTAGTAGTTGTTAACATGAACGCAGCTCGCGACTCGAAAAGAGAGAGATCTCGTCACTAAGGCTCCCAGATTTTAATTTTATTTTCTTTGTTTTTATTTTATATTAGTTCGTATTTTTTTTTTTAAATTTGGATTTGAACGTTAGTCAAGTAAAGTTTTAAATAATGCGTATTTATATTTTCAAATTACCGTCTGGTTGTTTGAATTCCGCATAAATTCTTGATTTCGAACTACCAGCTTCTAATTACAGTTGTTTCTGATCAAGAAGCCAATATATGGTGTGTAATCAAAAGAGTTTAGAAAAACCGCTTCCATTGAAATGACTCTATCGTCATAAATTATATTTCCTGCAGAATTTTATTCATCGATGATGAACTCGCTTGTAAACTACTTGTCAGGTTTTGTTTATTTTGTGGAATTGATCCCAATATCGCTGTCGCCTACCCATAAACGGATCAGTTCTGCCTCCGATTTGTGAGGCCCTCTCGAGTGAATAATAGCAAAGGCATTCCTGAGAGTGATGAGCAATTCGTGACTCAGAGTGCGAATATGCTATCGGGTGATTTAATGTGCCTGTGTGATTAAATGGATAAATCCTCTTTCACTTGGAGACTGAGAATGAGTCGAACGATTTATCAATTTAAACATACAGAGTCGCCTAATTAATGGTGAATTCAACTCAGGTTAGCAAGGATCTAATCAAGGAAAGAATGAGTTGTTCTAATTTTGGAGGAGGAGAAAACCAAAGAGTAGTGCAACTGCAATGACAATAATTTAGGAGCTCAGTTTACAGCAAGGGTGTCATGGTATGAAGTATTGAAAAGAAAATACCCAACAAGGCGCCTGCATTAAAGGTGATATCAACCCACCGTCTTCAAAGAAACAATCAAGGTTAGATAATGAACAAAGTGAGTTGAGAGATCCAAATTCGCACTTTCATACTCCTCGACTAGTTTTAAATATTGTCTGGTGAAGCAAAATTACAAAGGTAATCTTAAGGAATTGATGTTTGCCATTAGTTTTATTTTCAAGAGTCTTTGTGCATAACTGCTCAATCTTAAATTTGTTATTTTATTATTTCAAGATTCAATTCATTTGTTATTAATTCAATTCTTTTTAGTTTTCATTATTTTAAGGCTTTAAAAGCCATTCAAATTTGTCTATCATAGTCCAAATAGTATAGAGTTTATAGTCGTAAGTAGTTGATTGAAAATTCTCGAGATCTCTGTGATCGATATCTAATTGAAAACCACTTATTACTTGTTCGACCAGGCACTTGCACTGTGATCAAAACCAGAAGAAATTTATCCGCTTAAGGAAACCATTTTTAATCAGTACAATTGCAAAGAAATATAATTAACAAGTTTACGGCATTATTTGGCTGGGATTATGACAACAGTCCTTGGTAACAAAGTGTCATAAATTTGTATATGTCTTTCGTCCAATGAACATTGACTTTGGAATTGATTTCGCCTTAAACTTGTTCTTATATGGTATCCGCTGTCTCGCGGATGTTTTCGTACAAGGTCTAAATTCTATAATCAAGGTAAGGCCTTACCGGTACACACTTGGATAAAGATACTTTTTTGCAAAAGCATAACATGCATACCTTGATTGTTTTAGCATTGCTAAGGGACTAGCAACGTGTCGGTTGGGGGTGTGATTGTTCAAAGTTCTATTTCGAGTCCTATTTAAGATAGGTTTCAGGTTGCGCACTAATCATATGAATTAAGCCAATAGACATGTGTAAGTCCGTTTAGTACTACTGATTTTGTTTCGAGGTTGTTTTTGGTAGTTTTGCAAGTTTTGGGAACCTCAACCATCATTTCAAGCTTGGCTTCATATTGGTGCTGATTTATGCCAAGTTCGTATGAATTCTCGGCGATTGCATCGAGCCGAGTTGAAGAAATGTCAAGTGGAACTGAAGAAATGGAGGCTGAACTGATGCAGGAAGCAATGCAGGGAGTGCAGGATTTTCGCTATGGCATAGCGAAAATTTCGCAAGGATTGCGAGCCTGCAAGGATTAGCGGTACTCTCAAGAACCATAGTTTTAAATTTCATGATAGCCATATTTTCATGATAGCGAAAAATTCGCTATCATAGCGAAGAACAGGTGTATAGCTTAAAATTCAAATTTTCGCTATGCCTATAATTTTCGCTATGATAGCGAAATTCACTATGCATAGCGAAATTGGTTGCCCCTCTGATTTTGATCCAAACGACTCATTTATAATCTCATTTCATTCCCAATGTAATCATATATTTTTGGTATTTTTGGTATTTCCCATCTCTTGTATGACTATATAAGACACCTTATAACTTTTTGTAACCCTAACTTTGGCCATTGACTAAATACACGCAGCTTTTCATTTTATGTTACAGTTTTCTCTCTTCTCTCTCTTATTTCTCTCATTTTCTTGGTTCCCAAACACCACCTTTGAGGATGACAACTCAAAGGATGTTCGCTGCTTCAAAACCTTGAAGACGAGGGCATGGTTGGTTAATGGGGTCCTCAGTGTTCCTCTCACAATGAAACAAGGCATCAGATGCAAGTGTTCCAAACTTTCCACACTAGGGTTTAATATATTTAATGTTTTTGGTCAATACTTGTCATGCTTGTGGTTTAGGGCCTCTTAATGGTAGATACACTGACATTCTTTAGATTCCATTTACGAGCCACTGAAATTAGGTTAAATGATGTATTTTCCAAACTGTTGGAACATTAAATGCTTAGTAAGTGTTTTGACTCAAATAAGAGTGTTTTTAAGGGTTGGTCTTTAAAGCTAAACAAAGATCCCATGGCTAATTTATATGTCATATGCCCTAACGCGAGGAAATAACCCGAGACACAATGCAACCTCATTTTATCGGGCTAGTGACCCAAGCCTTCAACGCCTCCCTATCACACTTCTCACTTCAATTTGTTTTAGCTAGCCCGCTGACAAAGAACACCCTCACTTTTTAATACAAATCCAAAACCAAATGAAAAGCCTCACTATTTTGAATCATTTGTGGATGAAAAACCCATCCCCGTGTTCTACCCTAGAGCCACTATACTGCAGTAGTTTTACTACGACAGTAGGAGGAATTTTAGGTTATAAATATTGTTGATTCCGTATCACCCTACTGTGGCACGAATCAGGATGTATTGGTAAAGGTGGACAAATTCTACTACCCAGTGGATTTTGTAGTGCTCGATACCGAACCGATCGCAATTGGGCCTAATCATGTGCCAATTATCCTGGGAAGACCATTTTCGCCACTTCAATGCGATAATCACCGTCGAGTCATGCACTACATTTGGCAACATGACATCGAGCTCAACATTTTTCACCCGGAGCAACAAGCACAAACCGTGGTGCGGCGAGGGCAAGAATTTGATGAAGTTCGCCACCGTCCAAGTACAGGACCAATGCTCACAAATCGCAGCGAAATTGGTTCGCAGCCGGCGCTTGGATAGAGAATTGACCGCGACGGCCACTCCTACGTAAACTAATGTTCCTTTAAGATCACCAAGTGAAAAGAAGCTCAAAACAAAGGAGCTGAGCATGAAGGCTGCAACACACATCACTGCAGGGGTGAAGGAGCTCCTCCTCCTTGATCCTCCATGAATGGAACCAATGTAAATGAGCTGGTTTGGTCTCCACTAAGACCAAACTCAGCTCAAAATTTTGGATTTTTATTCACTCATCAATTTTCACTTTTATTCTATTTTAGTAATTTTCTTATCTTACTTTAACTAAATATAAAAAAATTTCAATTATAAGTAATTTTACTTTAATTTTATTTTTATTTTTATTTTTATTTTTATTTTTATTTTATTTTATTTTAACTTATCTAAATTAAATTTTTGTGGTTTCCTCGTAAGCATTTAAATTGG
Organism: Tetrastigma voinierianum; assembly: GCA_016808115.1. Taxonomy (NCBI): domain Eukaryota; kingdom Viridiplantae; phylum Streptophyta; class Magnoliopsida; order Vitales; family Vitaceae; genus Tetrastigma; species Tetrastigma voinierianum. The sequence continues at coordinate 184,076 of JAEQBH010000480.1, read as the reverse complement.
TGCAGCATGAATTTCAATGGCGAAATTCATTCTCGCAATCTTGGCTTCAAACCCTTCAACCCGCCAAACGGCTTGATAAAACCGGGGGGCTCTCATTTTCATCTCCACACCCATCACACACTTCCTCCGAGCCGCCGCGTGAGCCTCCGTTGCTCCTCAACCCGCCCGGCGCCCAATGCACCCGAGCCACAAGTCCCGATCGCCGCGCTACTGCAGCCGCCTGCCGAGCCAGGCCCGGCCAGCCCCGCGCCACCATCACCGGAAAGCACAGTGAGTCGAGCCGCGCGCCGGCGACACGCCGGCCCCCGCCGCCGCCCGAGTCGCCACAGCCTCGGTCCACTACGCCTCACGCCAAAGACAAGAACCACCGGCCGCAACCAAATTTCGCATCAATCGAGCCCCTCCGCCCTCGCGCACGATCGACCACAACCATGGTTCAGACTCAAAGGCCATCGCTATGCCCAGGTCAGTTCAATAATTTCGGTAGAGACTACGCACCTCCAGTATCGTAGATGCCTCACTTTCTGCACCAGCCGCACGCACACCACCGTGACGCCTCACCGGCTATATCGAGAAGGCCCGTGGTTCCGAGCCCCATCCGACGACATTAACCGCAGTGGACCTCTGCCCTCTGCACGCATCCGCGACCACGCCGAGGCCCCGCTCCAAGCGGGCCCGGACATCTGCCCTAAAGTAGTATTCGAGGTCTGTGCCCCAGCCATCGCCTCCCTCCAGCCGATCGTACTATCGCCCGCCATCGCCCGCCTTCGAGGATCAAAGCGACCGATGTACAAATTGCGGATCCCTGATCCTAGGGAACGTAGATCTTCGTGCCCGGGATTTCCATATGGAGTCATATTACGATATACCAAAGATTGATCGCGGACGTCATTCAAAGATTCGATGTCATGATCCGACATTATTCATCGCTCTTTCATGACACACTAAGGTGCTTTTCCACCCCGTCAGGTTTCGAAGTTCTACCACCTATGACATCCCTGGAGTGCCCTAGTCCGCTGAGATCCTGTCGCACGATCGCCAGCCCAAGGGTACCCGAGATGCTGACACAACCAGACAGCTCGCGTAGTTCGAAAATTCCACAGACATACAAAGGGCCTCACATCACAGAGAGAGATGGTTCACAGTGGTCGCTAGAGATACTACTACCGGGCTCTATATTTTATTCCGTCTGGCAGCCTCGACAGATGCTCCTCTGACCACGTGCTCGGATCAGCCTATTTCCGTCTACCACTGCGTGCGCCGTAAGGGAGCCATAATAGAGGCTCAGATGTGATATCCGAGGGATTCCGGTTCAGTCCCTCCGAGCTCGTCATGACCTCATTGCTACATTTCGAGGAGAAGGTCCACCTCAAGGACCTGGCTCGGGCGGAGACTTTTCCATTGTTTATGCCAAGGTTGCTGAGTCAGGTCCTAAAGCATTTGGGGTTCCCTGAGGAGCCACATATAGAGCGGCGGATCAGTTGTACTCAGGTCTTATCCACCGAGCGATCTCTATACATGCCGATCTCCATTATTCTCCAGCAGCAGGAGGAGGCAACAGATGATGTGGCAGAGGACCCACCGAGGGGAGAGCATCCTGTTCCAGAGGTGGAGGCGGATAGAGGCGAGAGGACCCCCAGCTCTGCATTCATCTCCTCCACCTCCACCTCCTATCGCCCCAACCCCACCGACACCATCGGGCCCATCCTATACCTCACAAAGAGCCTCCGAGCATATCCATGCTCAAACAGTGGAGCTAGCCGCATGGATCGTCTGCACTTGCTACTACACGTGCAGCGCCGACCAAATGGGATGGTCCGAAAACAGGTCACTCGAGCAGAATCACGCCATGCTTCTTCGTGATTATGAGCCACCCCTGCCCCGCAGAAGTCACACATCATGATCAAACCAACGTAGTAGCCTCCTCGATATGCTTGCAAATCACGCAGCCAGCTTCTCGTATCCACCGCATTCACACCACCACGAGATGGTCGCACTCTCTGCACCCTTCCCCAATCCCACCATGATAATATGTGCCATACTTTGTCAGGGGAAAAGCTAGAGCTCGAAGGTTCTCTATCATATTTTGTCTTGTTTTTAGCTATATTAATTGCCTACTTTTGTATAGGGTTGTATAGGATGCATGTATTAATGGCTAAGAGGTGCGATACTTTTGTTGTGATTAGATATGTTAAGCATGTATTAGCCACTTTGGTTATATCAAAAGCTTTATAGCAATATTTACATTTTTCTACACTTTTGCAAACCATTTTTTTTTTTTTGCCTATATTTTTATGTTTTTGCTTTTACCTTTAGTTGAAGAATTGAAGCCCTGTATGCCATCATAATGTTAGAACAGTTCCATGCATGATTAAGTTTTTGGTCGATGGAAGTTCTAGTGTTTTCAGCTTTGTATTTCCACCTTTAGCTAATCACACACAATGCACATCAGTTTTTACCAATAGGTTGTAGTTATATACCTATTCTTTTCCTTTGCAAACCGGCTTTAGATCTTGCTGACGACCCATAATAGTCTATGTTACTCCAAAAAGAAGACCAACAAGCTCCTCTGAACAGAAAAGAAAAAGAAAAGCAAAAAGAAAAAAGAAGAAAAAGTGAATTGAAAGTCGTGGGATACTGCTTTGAAACCAACACAAACTGGTGGGGTATACGGCGAAAGCCTCAAAGCCTCCTGCCCTAAACCTTCATTGGTCAGAGTCATCATCTAGTGTTTCACAAGGGTAGATGGGTAGAGTTTAGTGAGTTATAGGTGCTGGAATTTCAAAATCATTCGTCCAGGTGAAGCCCCGAAGAGTTTGTGGTCTACCGATCCTTTGACTTGATGCCCTAAACCTAATTGAATGGAGCGACGCGGACCTTCGCTATGGACTTTCGGGTGAAGTCAGTTTTTAGCATTGCACCCTACAATACAATTGAGTATGAAATAAGTGTGTAACTGAATCTATTTAGGTCAGGTCATTTATTAAGGTCCCAAAGATAGGCTTGGTCAGAGGGAATAGCTTTGCAACTTATTGCTGGTTCAAACCTAAGCTACCTTAAACACTTAGATTTAGGCAAGTTTGTGTCGACTTCCCGGAATTGATGTTGCCCTCGAAAACCTTGTTCCTATATGGAATTTCTTCTTCATGATGTTTTTTTTGTGATAGTCTAAGTTTTCATACTAAAGGTGTTTCACTTGTACACACTTTTGTATAGCATACTCTTTGGACAAAAGCATACCAGATACCTCATTGTTTTAGCATTGCTATGACTACAGCAAACGGTTGGTTAGGTGATTAGTACTCCAAAAGTGCTATTTTCAGTCCTACGAAGATAGGTTTGAGTGCTACGCATTCAATCATTAATTGCCGATTGACATGTGCAAACCGATTAGTACTACCGATTTTGTTTTTGAGGTTGTTTTTGATAGTTTTGTTGTGTTTTATAGAGCCTCCGCCATCATATCAAGATTGGCACGTAATTGTGATGTTTATGCTGAGTTCAGATGAATTTCGCGATTTCATCAAGCCGATGAAGCAATGTCAAGCTGGAAGTGAAGAAATACAACCGATTAGCTAGAAGTAATGCTGAATAATATTTTCACAATGTATAGTAAATTTTCATAAGGATTAAAATTTTATACCCTAGCAAAATTCTGCTTATACATATTTTCATTATGATTTATGTAAATTCGCTATCATAGCTTAACATATTTAAAATTCAAATTTTTGTTATGCTTGCAATTTTCTATATGATAGCTAAATTTCAAGCATGATAGCGAAATCACCGCAGGCACAAAGAAAATGCCGCCCTTTGTGATCCAAACGACCCGTTTTGTGTAATTCCCATTTTACCCTCAATGTAATCATATTATTTTGGTATTTTTGGTATTTCACATCTTTTGTAAGGATATATAAGCCACCTTATGGACAAATTGTAACCCTAACTTTTATGTTAACTTTGAATAAGCAGCTACAAAATTGTGTTTTGAAGCCATGCTTTCTTCTCTCTTCTTTTCTCTCATTTCTACTGTTAAACACACCCTTTGAGGATGACAACTCAAAGGATACACAAGCCTCGTAACCTTGAAGAGGAGGGCCAAGAAGTTGGTTAATGATGGTTTGCCGGGTGTTCCTCCTGCTTTTCTCAATGAAGGTGCATCGCATTTATGTGTTTCAAACTCTTCCAAACTAGGGGTTTAATGCTATATAATGTATTTCCTTTGGTCACTTGGCATGCTTTAGGGTTCAATGTATTCTTAATGGTAGATACACGACATTCACAGATGCCGCCTTACTACTGGAATTAGGTTAAATGATGTATTTTCAAACCGCCGGAGCATTAAATGCCTTTTCAAGAAACGCTTTGGCTCAATAGAAGCGGAGGATTTTAAGTGGTTATTTTTGCTAAACAAATATCCGGTTTGCCACACTCATATGTCATTTTCCTAATGCAGGAAATAACCCTATAGCACATCTTATAACCTCATTGGACCAATCTAGTGACCCAAGCCTTCAAGGTCTCCATTACACACCTATTTTAAACTGCTTCGCTAGCCTAGTGACAACAACACCCATGCTTTTAATGCAACCAAAAATCCAAATAAAAGCTTCCTCACCATTTTGAATCAGTGATACAAATCAATTATAAGATGAAACTCATCCTCGTGTTTTAATTCTAGACTAATTATACCGCAAAGAGCTTGACTACGTGAGTAGGAGGAATATAGGATACAAATTCTTTGTTGATTCCGATCACCTTATCGTGGGCATCTAATCAACACCTCATTGTGCGTGAAGGAGCTCCCTCCTTGAACCTCCATGAGTGAAATTAACCATTTGAGTCACTCATCTCCACTGAGACCAAATCAGCCTCAAAATTTTGATTTTAGTTTAATTAAAGTCAATTTTTAGTTTATTTTATTTTTAGTATTTTTTATTTTTATTTTAGTTTCTATTTATTTTAGTTTATTTTAGTTTTTTTTAAGTTTATTTTATTTTATTTTATTTTAATTTATTTAATTGAATTTTGCTTTATTTTCAGATTAGTTTGTAGTGGCAATTTCAAGAATAATAGCGAAATTTATCCTCCCGTGGCTTTTCTACTACCACGGGGTCCTTCGCCTGCCTAATTGCTTTATAAAAAGGCACTCCACCATTCTCAACACAAAGACCTCCCTAGCCGAGAGCCCTCCTCCCTGCTCAAGGTTGGGCCGCAAGACGCCGCCGACGCCCGAAAATGACCGTGCACCACTACCCCGCTTTCCGCCATCGCGCTTACCTAGCCGAGCCCCGCGACTCTTGCCACTCATCTGCGACACAACCGCTCGCAAACTCGCACGCCGGAGCCGCACCGACGTACCGCGCACCGGCCACCGCTGCGCCCTTGTCGCCGCCAGCAGCCTTTGCACTCCACCGCCCTCGCAGGCTGAGCCCAGCCGCTTCGCCACACCCCGGCGCTCGCCTCGCGCGCCGCCAGCCATTCATGGTCTGCACTGCGGAGCCCATCATTACAGCCCGCATTCGGGCCCGCACTCTAAGAGAGACACGGTGTCGACATCCAGTACGCGCTAACCACCTCCGCCTGGGCAGACGCCTTGCATTGACTCCCGCCACACCTATGACGCAGGTCCCGCCCCGTCGCGAAGAGGAGGCTCAGCTTCGAGCCCCATCCGTGCGATACTGAACGGTGGGACCTCGACTCTTCTCCCGTGCATCCGAGACCACGCCGAGGGCCCGCTTCCAAGTGGGCCCGCATATCCGCCTTGGTGAGTCTTCGCGGTTCATGCTCGAGCCGCCGCCTCCAAATTTCGATCGCAGTTCATCGCCCAGCTATCCCCGCTCGAGATCAGCTCGATGTTTAGTCAGCGATCCGGCCCGTGAACGGCCAATCTTCAAAGCCGTGACTTCCGAGAGTCATACTGCGACATCGGCATTGACAACGACCGATTCAGATTCGATAGCGGTTGATCCAAATGATATTCACCGCCGCGTATTCATGACTCCACGACGCAATCCCTCGGGTGGTGATTTAGTTTTATCATACTATGACATCCCGGGGAGCGCCTAGTAAGATGGAGATCCGATTCAAGATAAGACCGCTCGGGCAATCCGAGCCACAACATTACAAATTTTCTTCAAGCCCCGCCTCGTCTCCGCGACCCACTGTAAATCCATCGACGGCATTCAAACATCACCCAGAGAGATGGTCCCGCTGGCCGAGACACCACGACCGGGCCTATACTCTTCCGCCGGCAGCTTTCCCCAAAGATGCTCCTCGTGGACCACGTACTTCGGACCAGCATGTTCCCACTTCAGCATTATGTACAACGCCAGGAGCTATACTGAGACTCGCACTGCATATCCGAGGGATCTTAGTTCGCCCCTCCGGAAATTGGCCATGACCGCGCTTACTACACTTTCGAGGAGAAGGTCCACCAATAAGACCTGGGCCTCGCAGCAGGCTATTCCCCAAGTGGATGCCGCGAGGTTGCCGTGCTAGGTCTAGAAAGCATCCTGGGTTCCCAGAGGAGCCACGCATTGAGCGATCGATCGAGTTGTCCTCGATTTTATCCATCGAGCTGGTCTTTATATATGCCACTCATTCTTTTCTACAAAGAACAAGAGGAGTGATCGCCAGTACATGATATTGCAGAGGACTCGCTGAGGGGTGAGCAGCCTGCTCAGTATAAGGGAGGCGAGAGGACCTCGGCCCGCATTCATCTCCTCTAGTTCCACCTCTTAACGCCCAAACATATGAGACTCCGCCGCCCATCCACATCGCATGAGTCGCCGTATACATCCTAGGTACTTCTAGGGATTTTCGCTGTTTTGATGTCAAGCATAAAGATTTGGACCGTAGCAGATGGGTCCGGTCAGGTCACCTCGTAAAATCATGCCATGCTTCTTCAAATTCGTAATACACAGTCTCTCCCGCCAAATCGCGGATGTAGTGTCTACACAACCCACTACTGATCGCCCGCCGATCCGCTTCCCACAGCCTCCTGATGTGGCCGGGCAACGCCCAGAGCTTCGCATCCACCGGCCTACACCACCACGAGTAGAGTCAGACTCCTTCTCTAGTTTTCTCCGATCCCTACCCATTCGAGACACTATTTATACTTTGGTCGGGGAAAGCTAGAAATGAAGTGTCATCTATCATATTTTTGTTTTCTTTGTTTTTTATTAATCAGCCACTTGTTTTGTATAGATCGTTTAGTATAGTATGTATTAGCCAAAAGTAAAAAGGATATTTTTGTTGTGATTAAGATGTATCAGGTTTAGCTATGTTAAGTTTGTACTACCAATTTCAAGTTATATCAAAAGTTTTATAATGTATTTGCATTTGTCTACACTTTTGCAAACCATTTTTTGCTCCTATATTTTTGTGTTTATGCTCTTACCTTGAGTTGAAAAATTGAAGCATTGTATGCTACCATAATGCTAGAATAGTTCCATGCATGATTAAGTTTTTGGTTGGTTGAAATTCCAAAGTATTCAACCTTGTTCATCCGCCTTTAGCTAATCACACACAAGGTACATCAGCCATCAACAGGTCGAGAAGTCGCATACCTCTTTTTACTTTGCAAAACCGGCCTTAGATTCGTTGACGACCCGTAATAGGTTTATGTTACCCACAAATGAAGACCAATGAAGTATTCCAAATGAAAAAAGAAAGAAAAAAAAGAGAATGGAAAGTCGTGACACTTTACCTTGAAACCCGAACACAGTCCGAGGGGTATATGGCGAAAGCCTTTGAAGCCCGGTGCCCTAAGCCAACTGGTTGGGAGTCACCGACTTAGTGTTCGCTACACGGGTGGATGGGTGGATTTTAGCACGTTTTTAGGTGTTGAATTCTCAAAATCATTCGAAGTCCGGGGTGAAGCTTGAAGAGTTAAAGGGTCGACAGATCCTCACCGATGCCTTAAACCTTAATCGCTGGGGAGTCATCTGTGGACCTGCTACATGGACTCAGAAGTCGAAGGTTTTCAACATTGCATCCTACAATACAAATGAAGCAAGCAGAACAAGAGTGTAACTGAACTCCATTTAGGTCTGGGTCATCGCCAAGGTCCCTACAAAGAGCTCGTCAGTATGGAACATCTTAGCAAATATCGTTCAACCGTTACCTAAAAACACTTAGATTTTGGTGGAAGTTCAGGTTGACTTCCTTGGAATGGATGCTTCCCTGAAACTTATTCCTATATGGCAATTGTTCTCCCATGATGGTTTTTGTGCGATCAAAATTTTCATACTAATAAGAAGCCTCACTTCAGACACACACTTTTTTAATTATAATACTTTTTTGCAAAAGACAGCCTACATAATCTTTTATTATTTTTAGCATTGCTAAGGACTAGCAATATGTCGCTGGGTATATGGATTAGGCACCCAAAAAGTGCTATTTGAGTCCTATTTAAGATAGAATGAGCGTTTTACATTTGAACTATATTATTTAGCCGATTGACATGTGTAGGTCCTTTAGTACTAATTTAATATTTTGCTCGAGGTCGCTTTTTTGGTAGTTTTGGTGTTTCAGAAACCTTACCATCATATAAAGCTTGGCATCGAAATCGAGTGGATATATGTTTGTGCTCTGATATTTGTCAAATCACCTAAGCCCGACGTAAAAAATAGCAGACTGAAGTCGCAGAAGCAAGCAACAGGAGAAAGGCAATTATTGAATGATAGCGAAAATTTCACAATGGTAGCTTAAAATTAAGAGTTATAGCGAAAATTTCGCAATCATAGCTTAAATTTTCACTATATGTTGAAATTTCACATACGAAATTTACATAGATAGCGAAATTTCCCCGTGGCATAGCTAAATCTGATGCATCGTGTTTTTGTGATCCAAACGACTCATTGCGACATCTCTTCACTTCACAACCACATATTTATTTAGGTTAGTTTGTATTTTCGCATGTTTGTGAGGCTATATAAGCCATGTTATGAATATTTTGTAACCTAACTATTCATTTCACACAGTTTCATTTACGACTTCGTTTCTTTGTTTCCCATTTTATCCCTTCTCTCTCTTCTTCATTTTCTAGTGTCGCTAAACACACCTTTCGAGATGACAAACTCAAAGGATGCTCGCTAAGCCTCCAAACCTTGAAGAGGAGGATTGCTAGTTGTTGATGGGTCAAAGTGTTCCTCTATTTACATGAAGCACACGCGATTTGTGTTTCAAACTTTCAAAACTAGGTTTAAAATGCTATTTAACATTGGTCAATACTTGGCATACTTTAGGTTCAATGTACTTATTTCTAGACACACCTATTATCCATTAGATGTCACGATGAGCCACTGAATAGGAGCAACAAGGCAGATTGAACCATGCAGGAACATTAAATGCTCAAGAATGCTATGGTTCAAATAGGAATGTTATATATCGGTCTCAGTTAAACAGACCGGCGAAAATGATTATATGCCATTTGTCTTAATGAGAAAGAACTATGACACCTCACAACCCCCATCATACCAACTAGTGACCCAAAAGTTCATGTCTTCTATATCTCATTTTAAACCTGTCACTTGAGCTATGAGAACAAATAACCACACTTTTATGCAACCAAAATCCAAATGAAAAGCTCTCACCATTTTAATCTTACAAGTCAGAAGATAAACTCAATCCTCTGTGTTCGATCATTTAATTAATTATACTATGCAGCTTCTGCTACTATTAGAGAGTAAATTTTAGGTATAAATATTGCTGGGATTCCTGCACTTGGCTGTGGCAATTAATCAGAAGGCAATCAACAGAGAGAGCCTTCACCCTCACTTCAAGATAACCAAGCCTCTGTATCCAACAAGGGCAAAGAGAAGGTGCAAGAAGAAGTAGAAGAGAAGAGGTAGTGAACACCAGTAAAGCCTTCAGATTGAGAAATGTAGAAAGAAGATAAGAATTAAGGTGAGTGTCCTAGTTTTGGTCGATGCATGAACCATTAAATCAAGACTAATACCATAAGGAAGCAGAAAGCTTTTGTGTAGGCAAAGAACACAAAACTGACATAAGTAAATTATGAACAAATGGAGCAGAGGACGAAGAGAGAGATAATCAACTAAGAACTCCAACTGCACTAAGAGATGAATACTTGGATGATGAGTTAAGAAAAGAGACCCGCTTTATGGAGGAGACCTAAAGCAAAAGAGATCCCGGAATGGAAGAGATAATTTCAAAGAAGGGATGCTATGTGGAGAGAGAGCCAGGGTACAAGATAAACTGGGAGGAGTCAAGGAAGCAAGAATGTTTCTTCGATAAAATATCGAAACAAGTGGACAACGAAATGCAAGATTCATTGGTTTCTAGGGATCAGAATGTATTGAACGCCCAACTATCGAAGAAGAGTCGAGGTCGATGGGCTATAGAACTAATCAACATAAGGGTAAATTTAGAGTCATTAGGCAAAAGGCAATATGATCTAAAAAAGGTAAATACAGAAATCGGATCAGTAAATGAAGATAAGATCAAGAAAGTAAAGGTTCCATTGCCACAACCGCCTCGACTACAAATGCTACATCATACTGCTCTAGATGCAAACATTACGCTTAGTCAACTCACAGTAAGAAATACCTTTGAAATTTCTCTAACATAATTTATTACTCTCCCAATCTTTGTAATTTTCTCACAAGTTTAATAAAATCTCCTTGTTGAAATGTGCAAGTTGTGTCTTGTGTTGAATATTATTACATTTTTGTATAATATATGAATAACTGAAAGGTCAGAAGTTTTCGTTTCGGGCTGATCGGGATGATGATTATTGAGTTTCTTGTGCTATGATAATTGTTGAACTAAGTTGAATTGCTTAATGAAAATGAGCTTCTGAAGTGTACAATAGCACAATAACCTATTTAGGAACCAAACAAGAAAAACTATAGATGAAATTAGGTAGAATAAGTTGAACATAAATGAAAATTTGTGATGTTAATGAAAAATAGGCTGAAATTTTAGATTCTTAAGGACTAAAATATTGATAATGCTTATTATTAGACGAGAATTTAGTTTTCTTTAACAGATTACCGATTGATAACAAAAAAAACAAGCACATCGTCATAGTACCTGAAAACTCGATTGAGCTTGCTAGGAAACACCTAATTAGATTTATAATAATTTTAGTTTCAAATGGTCCTAGAACTTGTTATATTATTATTCAAGGCAAAATCCTAGGCATCACAACCAGTAAGAAATGATTTAGGCCATACTTGGAAAGTTTATGCCTTTCACAAATTTACCCTTTGATATGCATATGCATACACCTTACTACCTTGTTTAAGCCTAATTCTAATTTCATCATCAAATCCACATAAAAGAACCTTAACCCTTCCTTAAAATCTAATCCTTCAATAAAGGAACCCTTGTTTGCCTAATTTGTAGTGGAGAGAAATTAATCAAGACGACAAGTTTAGGAGTACTATTTGGAAAGAAAAGAAGGATGAAAATTAAGGATGTGGAAAGGAGAATCAATCGAGAAAATATGTACTAAAGATGCAGTACAAACAAAAAAACGAAAGTGAAACATACTCCGCTTCAAGTAATATGTATTGCCTTGTAACCTTCCTCCCTGAAATATTGTCTTGTGTTCTACACATAGTACCATAATGCAATTGGTATGGGAATTACTAACCCAAAACTTGTTATGTGTAGAAAGCTTAAGAAGGAAACACGTAACAATCCCAAAGCTTGAACAAATGAAAAGAAAAGATGCTTCTGGAAAGAGAACTGAATTGAAAGTAAATAGTGGGAAAGGAAAAAGCCACAGTTAAGAATATGTAAAAAGAAGCACCAAACCAAGTTTGGGGGTGCTTTTAAAGGTTGTTCTTAGTAGAAAAGAGAGGATGAGCAGTTTGAAGGAAAAATATTGAATGGTATCACACTTTGGGTGAACTTGAGCCTAAAATGTCTAGTCAACTACCCAATGCCCAAACCATACATTACAAGCCTAAAAGACCTATTTGATCCTGAGGGTGGTGAATTGCCTAAATTAGTGGAGAGAAATATGACCAACAAGCCTATGAACTTAATACCGATAGAGACTTATTCCTAGACAATGAATCTCATAAGGCTACCTAACTTGAAAATAAGTTATAAAGGGAAGACCAACACACATTTTCACATTAGAGGTTAAGAACTGAATTGTTTATAGGCGATGAATTATCTTCTATGTTGGAATGATCCTAATTCTAAATTTGAATTCTTAAATCAAAGCTAGCTGGAATTGATATCACAACAGACATTTGACTAAGGCAAAATTGCTGATATGACTGAAAATATGATCAAAAAGAAAAATGTCCTTAAAAATCAATTTCCTCACTGTTTGAGGGACAAAATTGTGATAGTCTTTTCTTTGCTTAGGCACAAGAAAACTTAAGTTCGCGAGTTTTATGAGTGTCAAACTCATCTATTTTTAAGCCCATTTTTTTTTATGTATATTTAAGGCTTAAAAGTTCAATTTAATGCAAAATTATGGAGTCTCCACCCAAATTTGTGGTTTGCATGAATTTAGAGAAAAGAAGAAAAAATCAATAAGGAAAAAAAAAAGGCTAAGGCAGGAAATTCTGAATGTCATGACAAATTTCACCATTGTCATGACAAAACCGTAAGAAACAAAGAGAAGAAATGCCACAACAATCGCAGCCTTGTCAAACAAAAATTGAGAAGAGCCTTGGTGAGCAAAGAAAACTTTGTCACGACATTCCCGAACTATGTCGGGGCATATTATGAGTAGAAGACAGAAAAAGTATGTCGTGACATTTCACAACTCTATCGCGACAAAGAACACGAGCAATGGCGTGAGGAACACTATCGTGACACCACCAGGTCAGCGGTGGAATGAAGAAGGAATGTCGCGACATAGCAAAGTTTGTCATGATAACAGCAAGTAAGAGTTCACAAAAGATTGTCGCGATAATTGTTTTAATGTTGTGACAAAACGTCCCGAGATCATCAGTACATGGCAAGGAAAGAATGTTGTGACATTTGAAACTTTATCGTGATAATTATGAGATGGAGTTGGTTGAACTTTGTCGCGACTTTTCCAAATTTTTTCGTGACACAATTTATGAGTAGTAAAGAGAACTTTGTCATGATAATCACTCAAGAGGAATGCTACCATAAATGTTTTGACACCCATAATAAAAGATGAAGACATAGAAGTTGCTTATATGTCCTTTATTATTCATGAACTTTTCAATAAATAGTTATCAAGGGCTAAAATTGAAGAACAGAACAACAATTGTCGCAAATGTCACTAATACAAAGCTTGAAGATAAAGATCGCATGCTAATAAGTTCACAACATTGTTTCTTTTGTCACGACAATGAAACAAACTGGGCCATCACAGAAACCCATCAAATCTACCTAGAATTTCGGCCCAGCATATATGAGGCTTATAAATAGAAAGAGATAGGGCAATAGAAAGGGGGATCAGATACATCATTGAAGGCAGCATCTTCAGAGGAGAAGAGAAAGAGAGACCGAGTTTCTAACAATATTTTTATTTTCTACTTTTATTTTTCTTTCTTTTATTTTTTTATTTTTATTTTTATTTTTCATTTTCAAGGATTAGAGTAGTTGATATGAGTTGTAATATTGAGCTTAGATCTTTGTATATTGAGCTTCATATATATCTAAACTAAGTGGGAATATAAATTTTTCAAACATTTTATTCAATTATCATAATTTCAAATAGAATTGTTTGATCAACTAGTCATTATTGCTTGTGATCCAGTTATGGAAGGCTAACCTTAATCAGCATTTCGATCATAATAATCTCTTCCAAGATAGGAACAGGGTTATTCTACCCCAATGAGATGAAACCTCTAAATATTAAACTAATACTTCACTAGGTTGTCCTTATGCCTCAGGAACACACTTCTGTTGTCACTTAGAATAGAACCTTGAAGTTAGAGGTTAGAATAACTCCTGTGATTTATCACAATGATATTTAGAGTTCATTAGTTCTAAGAATATCATTTTAGCATGCCTCTAAGTTGCCGCTCTTTGTTCTTAGGAACATCCTTCTCACAGGTCACTCGTAGGCATCCTTTAAAACGGCTAATGATACAACTCTTTTTGAGTATACTCAACTAATACTTAGAACAGTTCATTACAAGAACAATACCAATCAGATCAATTCAGTCTTCCAATCCACAACTTACATTAAGATAATACAAACGTGATAATCAAATCACCAATCCCTTCCCAAAGAGAGCTTAGCCTTCCATAACAGGGTCACATATAACAATGACTAGTTGTTTAAACAAATTCATTGAAATGTAATCAAAACTCCGAAGAAAATACCTAGCAATGTTTCTATCCTTTCTTTAAGTCTACATAAGAATGGAGCTTGATATTCAAAGATCAAAGCTCAATATTATAACTCATATCAACTACTCTAATTCTAAAATGAAAATTAAAGAAGAAAATAAAGTAATGAAAATATGTACAAAGCATCCTTCACTCCCTTTCTCCTCCTCCTTTGTTTATGTATCTCCTCACTTCGGATCCTCATTTTCTATGCCCTATCTCTTTCTATTTATAGTCCAAAAATGACGCTAGACCAAAATTATAGGCAAAAATTATGGAAATGCAAGCCCAAGTGGGTAAATTATCGTGACAATTATAAAAATGTCGTGACAATGTTACCACCATATCGTCTCTCGCTTTATTGGGTTGTCGTGATGTAAGAAGTACACTTTGTAATGATACAATTTGTCGGACATATTTTAGATTGTCACAACAATTGTGTTATGCATTTGTTCAACATTATCAGCTAAGTTCTCGTGACAACTTCTTCTGCTACTTATTGTTTTTGACTGATTGTTGTGACAAATTTTAGTTTTTTGCGATAATCTTTCTCGTTGCTTTCCGATTTGTCATGACATTTAGAATCAGAGCGACAAATTTTTTTATTACTCGCTCCTTCTGTTTTGTTGCGATAACTTTTTCATGTCTTGGCCTTTTTCAAATGTGTTTTTCTTGCTCTTTTGTTTCTTTGATCCGTGTTCCCGCAAAATAAAAATTTGGTGAAGACTCCATACCTTGAGTTAAAATACATTAAGCTCTCAATTATGCATGAAAAATGGGCTTAAAACTATATGAGTTTCACATTAATCAGTCTCCTTGGGCAAGTACAAGATTATTTCCACCTAATCAGTGCTTAAGGAGTATAAATCATAATTGCATCAATGGAGACAATCAACCTTAGTATAATTTTTTAGAGTGTTTCTTACAAATCAACCCATTTATTTGTGAACTCCTAAAAATCAATCTTAGTTTAGTTTTGAGTTAGTTTAGTTTTATTTTCAGTTAATCATCAATCCCACTCATTGTTTTACCTAAATAGTAAATCAACAAGTGCTCCGAGGTACTTAACCCCACTTAAGCCATCTCTTCCCTATGGTATCTACATTTTGGGTTTTTAATTTAAAAACCATTTATTACTTGTGACCCGTGCACTTGTGGGTTTAGGTTGCCTTTACCAAATTTTGATATAACATGCAAACAACCTAACACCAGTCTCATTAATCCTATGACTAGGGCTAATTTAGATACTAACATAATTTCACATGATCGGAATCTTATTATCATGATCTCATCATGATTTCCTTCATTCCATATTATGTATCATGGCCTTCGTTAATTTGATTAAAGATCTATATCAATTCAATGTATGAATATCAAATTAATGAAGAAGCTTTTCATATTAAACAATATGTAATGTGTATAAAAAGTTCTAAGGGCAACGCCTCTGTGAGCACCCTCTAACAAACTCCCACTCATGCTTAAAGCCAATTGCCTTTGTATCTCATACCTTAGGCAAGTAGATGTGAATCATACTTCTTCTAGGGAAATGGCTTAGCCAAGATATCATACACATTCTGACCAGTGGGCATATCTCTATCTTTACATCATGATCACTAATGATTTCTCAAATCAAATGGCATCACCTTTAGTACTAGTTTGGACCTTTGATGAGACTATGGTTCCTTTTGCTTTCGCAATAGCTCTATTGTCATCCTAATACTACAAAGATCGAATCAACACGCTAGGGACCACCTCGCCCATGAAAAGGTGTACATAAAGTGTCCTCAGGTTATTTCTCGCATTGCATAATGACATATAGTCAAAGCCAAAATCGGATCTTTGTTTAGCTATAAAACCTAACCCTAGAACCACTCCTATTTGAGTCAAATCAAATACTAAGCATTCAATGTCCCAGTCAGTTTGAAACCCTAGCATTTAACCTCATTTCAATGGCTCGTAAATGACATCTAAAGAAATGTCGGCAGATCTGGCTATTAAGAATGCACTCGAACCCTAAAGCATGACAAGTATTGACCAAAAGAAAGACATTAAATGGCATTAAACCCTAGGTTTGAAAGTTTGGAACCATAAATGCAAAGACTGTGATCATTTAAAGCACGAGGACAACCCGTAGTAGCCCCAAACCAAGCTAAACTCCTTTCAGTGTCAGGAGGCTTTAGCTAAGCATCCCTTGTCATTAACCCTCAAGGGTGTGTTTGGCAGCCCTAGAAAATGAGAGAGAGAGAAATAAGAGAGAGAAGAGAGCAAAATAAACCTAAAATGAAAAGCCGCGAAAAAGCTTGCATAAAATTGAAAAAGAAGTTACAAAGTTGTAGGAGCTTATATAGCCAACCCCAAGGTGTGAAATGACAAAAAGGCCTGAAATATGAAATTACAATAGGGATAACATGGTAATTAATCAAAACGTGGTTGTTTGGAATCAAAAATATCAAAAACACAGGCAGCACTCAAGAGTGTAGGAATTTCGCAGCACAAATAAAATTCCTCGCTATCCTAGCCGGTTCTCGCAGCCTAGCGAAATTCACAAGAGATAGCTTAAAATGGCACTTTCGCTATGAACAAGAATTCACACGCTAGCAAAAATTCAGATTAAATTCGGCTATGATTGAAATTTTCTAATCCAAACAAATTTTCGCACGTATAGTAGGGAAATTCCCGGTTTCCTCCTTTCTTGCCTATTTTGCCACGTGATCAACTCTCATCAATTTGCCTTCAATTCTTCAATTCATTTTTGAGACATTTCAACGCCTCGCCTTGGTGAAATCGCGACCAAGATTCGCCACTGCAGCCAAGCTTGGCCGACCAAGTTCCTAAGACCCGCAAAACCATCCAAACAATTCGAAACCAATCGGGCACTAAGCCGACATGCATGCTTTAATAATTACGACCATATGATTAAGGCGCAAAAAGCACTCAAAACCTATCTTGAATAGGGCTCAAAATAGCACTTTTTGGGGTACCAATCACACCCCCAACCGACACGTTAAGCAGTCCCCCTAGCAATGCTAAAAACAATAAAGGTATGCATGTCAGGCTTTCATAGGGCATATATGGTTCAAAAAGTGTAATAATTTATAGGCTTTACTCTTAATATGAACAATTTACACCTGCTTAAAAATCAACATGAAAGAACAAACCATATAAGAACAAGTTTAAGGGCAACATCACTCTAGCAAGTCAACTTGGACCCCCCACCAAAATCTAATTGTTCCTAAGGTAAATTCAGCTTCGAGCCAATAAATTTTAAAGCTATTCTCCCCAACCTAGCTACTCGCCATGGCCTTAAACTCGTTGACCAACCTAAATGTGACTAGCTACACTTGGCTTCTTCCCTTGATTGCAATGTAGGGTGCAATGCTAAAACTCGACTTCACTAAAGTCCGTAACGGGGTCCACCATGACTCCCTTAAACTTCAATTCAAGCGTTTAGCATCAAGCCAAAAGGATCAACTCGACCATAAACTCGTAGGCTTCACTCCCTGACCGAATGATTTCGAATTGGCACCACACACGCTAAACTTACCCATCCACCCGTGTATTTAACACTAAGTCGATGACCCCAACCAATTAAGGTTTAGGCATCGCTTTAAAGGCTTTCGCCATATACCCTGATCAGAAATTGTTTCAAGGCAAAGCGTCACGGGCTTTTTATTCTTCTTCTTTTTCTTTCTTTTCTTTTTTCTTTGCTTTCTTTCCTTTCATTCGGGAAGACTACACGGCCTTCATACATGGGTAACACAAACCTATTATAGGTCGTCAATAGGTCTAAGGCCGCTCCGCAAAGTGGAAAGAGGTATAGCTTCAACCTATCGGGTACAATCCGTGCGCCATGGAATTAGCTACAGGGGGAATGTTCAAGGTTGAATATGCTGGAACTTCAATTGACCAAAAACTAAATCATGCATGGAATTGTTCTATCATTAAGATATCATACAGGGCTTCAATTTTTCAACTAAAGGCAAGAGTAGAAACACAAAATGTAGGTACAAAAATGATTTGCAAAAGTGTAATAAACTGTAAATAATGCTATAAAGGTTTTGATATAACCAAACTGGCTAATACATGCTTAATATAGCTAGTCATAACAAAAGTATCACCGTCATTAATGTTACAATACATGAATCCTATACAAAATGAGTAGGCAAATGATAAAGCTTCTAAAACAAAGACAAAATATAATAGAAGACACTCCTAACTCCAGCTTTTCCTCCCAACCAAAGTATAAACATGCCTCACTGGATAGGAAAGCTAGAGAAAGGAGTGTGACCACCTCACTCTCGCGGTGATGGTGGATGTGCTGGTGGATCCGGTCGCCATGCAATACGCTAGCATGTTCAAGGAGGTCGCCGGATTGATCTCGATGCGTAGGCTTAGGCGGGAGACCGAGGTGGCTCATGATACTTAGAAGCATGGCATGGTCAGGTTTCATAAGGTTTCACTGGCCAACCGCTGGCCCAACGACGCATGTGTGGTAGCAAGCGTTAGACAAAGATCCATGACAAGAAGAAGCTCCTCGAACTAACTCGAACATGCTCCTAGAAATACTGAGCCAGATGGTGATCTGAGTGCAGGCTGGGGTCAAGGAGGCAGGAGGGAGATGGAGGAGACGACCGCACTGGGCCCTCCCCATCTCTACCTCTACCCTCGTGAACGTAATCATCTCCCCTGGGATCCTCCGCTGCTCCCCATCCGGTACCTCCCTCCAATCCTGGGCTCGAGAGAAAGAAGCACCTACACGCTCTAAGGATCGCCCGGGCGATAAGATCCGAGGGCGCCGGATCCTCCTCTCGACATGCCTGCCCTCCTCGGGAACCTGTGGGATGCCCGCGACGCTCCGCCCAAGAAGCTACATCAACAATGGTAAACCCTCAGCTCAAACCAGGCCCTTGTGGTGGACCTTATCCTCAAAGTGCAGCAGGGCGGTCATGACCAGCTCAGAGGGACTGAACCAGAATCCCTCTGAGATCCGGTACAGGCTCCTCGGTACGGCTCCTCGCTACCAAACGTAGCGCTGCAATCCGGGAACAAGTCGATCCGCTAGTGATCCACGAGAAGCATCCGAGGTGGAAGCTGCCTCCCAAGAGTACTGTCCCGCCAGGTATTTCCAAATGAGACACACCATCTCCCCGCCGTGGCCTGGGCCAGGGTCAATCTCATATCTCAAGAATCGCCCGCCCGCTAGCCCAATGCGCCTGAAATGTTCACGCTCGAAAGTACTCCCGATCGATCATCACGGTGAATCTGAGTTCCAATGACTCCGGCACTCCCCGGGAAGTCATGGAGGAACCCAAGCACCACCAAGGGATAATAAAACCGTCAGAGGTCATAAATGGCAAGCAGGAGCACCGCTGATCGTACCTCATGGAGTCTCTGAACCGGGGGTTCAGCGGTCAATGCTAGCATGTCGTAATAGGTCTCCCCATGGAAGTCTCAAGCCAGGTGCATCTACATCTCTCAAATCATGGTCCCAAAGGAACAACGACACCCTAATCCTCGAGGTCGCGATAGATGAGGCGGCGAGCTCTCCCTCCCCTGCCGGGGGGGACGGCCGAGGCCGTGAGATGTGACTCCTCGGGGGGGCCAGCTGCACCCCAGCCCGCTGAGGTACTAACTCCGTCTGATACCTCCCCGAATCCCCCGAGGCCCCCGTGAACCGCAACACGGCCATCGCAGCAAACCTGAGAACTGGCACATGTGCGCAGCCCCGGCAAAGGTCCGGGGTCCTCCATCTCCCCCCGAGGTCGAACCCGCCCCCTCGGGCTCCATAGCGGAGAACCACCCCAAAGTGATCATGTCTGGTAGCGCAGTGGCGATCGCTAAGAAGGGAAGTGCATCGCGCCTCACACTCGGGCCGGACTAGGGGCTCCTGGCCAAGGCATAGCAGCCGCGGCACCCGCAGCGGGCCCAGCGGCGCCGTTGTGCCAGGCGCAGCCGGGGCTCAGGCGTGGCCGAATCAGTGGCTCGAGCCACACGCGCTGGTGCGCAGGCGCAGAATCTACACGGAGATCGGCGTGACCGAGGCAGCAGCGACTACCGCTCACTGTGAAGGGAGGCTTAGGGGAGGCTCAGCAAGTAGCGGATAGAAAGGAAAATGGTCGAAGATAAACGCCCCCTTTCGCACCCACCCCCCTCCCATTTTTATAAATCAATTGACAACTCGATAGCCTCTGGAAGCCGAAGAGTCACGTGATTCTTAATTTCGCTATTATACCGAACTTCGTCAATCATTATCCATCTCGCAAAATAAAAATATGTACCTGTTTAGCCACAAAAAACCAAAATAAAAAAATAATTATTATTTTTAACAAAAACCTAAGAATAATAATAATAAAAAAATAAAATTAAAATTAAAGTTATTAAAAAGGAAAGTTACTAAAAATAGTAACTATCAAATCTGACTCAGCTTTAAACAAAACCAAAATTCTTGAAATGCAATTTGGTTTAGAGAACACCAAACCAGCCCACTTCACAGATTTATTCATGAGGGTCATGAGGAGGAGCTCCCACCTCGGTAAGAAGGCTTCTCAGGTCGCAAATTCCTCATGCTTCGGGTCCATTCGTGTCGATTTTCTTCTCACCGGGGTGATTTCGGGGCTGATTGCCACCTCCGCAGAATGACTAAAACATCCAATCCTTCACCAATCGTTTACTTTCCTTAACCAATTCTGCAATTTATGGACACTTGGCTTCTCTCGCATGTGTCAATCCGAGCGCACTTCACATCTCCTTTGATCGCCATTTTCCAATTAGCTCGATCATACTCAAGTGAAAAATATCGAGCTCCACGTCATGTTGCCAAATGTGAGCTACGACTCCATTTCGCAATTGATGATTGCATTGGCGCGGGCCAAAATGGTCTTCTCCCGTGATAACGCACGCTGATTAGCCCATTTTCTATTGGCCTCTGGTGATCGCTAATTGCCAAAAAGTCTACCGGGTAGTAGAATTCGCTCCACCTTTACCAAGACATCCTCAACTATTCTTAGGAATCTTCACCGACTCCATTTCTGCTAATGACTAAGGATGTTGGCGTTTGAGCTCCCTAAACCTAACTCGCTTATACACTAAGTATGGCAAAGAAGTTTACACTGCCCCAAAGTCTAGCGTTGTTTATTCATGCAAGTCCCACCAATGTTGGATCGATATTGTGGGGGATCCTCGGATCCTCAGATGATCGGTTCTTACTGATTACGGCAATCGACTGGCTCTGGCCGTGAAAGCTTTCTTTTTCAATGCTCTAATCCTTCGGGATCGTGCACAAAGTCCCTTTAAGAACTTAGCATAAGTTGGGACCTGCTTAATCATGTCAAGCAATGGAATGTTCACCTTCACTTGCCTTAGCACCTCCCAAATTTCAAATCTGTTCAGATTTTTTTTACCCCCTAAGTGCTCGGGAAATGGAGGGGGTATGCTTCACCTGATCTTCACTCGATTATTCCCCTTTCGTGCTCGCTCCTTTTCCAGATGTTTCTTCGAAGAATATGGGCACCGGTTGCTCTATCTCTTGCACTCCTCATAGTGATGATAATTTTCGTTCATCTATCCCTGAATTGCTGGACGAACCTACCTCATTCGACCTTTCTGGATTTGGCAATGTTCGGGAAGTGGAACCTTCCTCTCTCTTGTGATCTCCAAGAACCTGCTGGATCTTGTGATTTAATACCGTGTGCTTTCAATTTTCTAATTGGCATTGCTCTCAAGCCCATCTATTCTTTGTTCAATTTACTTTCTACAAGATCACCCTTTTCAGGCTAATCAGATGTTGATCCCCTTGTTCTTCCACAAAATCGCTACCACCTTGCTCAAATTCAATATAGCTTGTTCAACAGGAGAAGTAGATGATGATGGCTGTGGGAGCGATGAGGAACCAAACTGCTGTTTGGCACCAGGCACATAGGCAAGGGGGATTAGGTTTCAGAGAGATCGGGGTGATCTTTCCAATCGAATTGTAATGTATTACCGTACGTGGGGCATTAGGTCGTGTTTGTATTTGCCTTACCTGTATTAGCATGCTCGACATCAAATCCTTTCATCGAGGGGGCATTCTGATAGTGTTCTCCCCGGGATGGATGGATCGATAATTGATGGCTGATTGGCTCGCGGCAAGATTTTCTGGCCACGTCCTTCACTTCATGTCTTTTCCTTCCGCTTCTTCCATCTTCCTAGCTGGGGTTGATATTCTTAATACTTATTTCCCATATCTTTTAAAGTTCAGAATGCCTCCCCTTGGTGGGTTTGAGGTTTCTATTCTTCAGCTTCCTCGATCTCTGCTCATCCTAAGCTTCGAAATTCTCAGCCACATAATTCAAGAAACTTATGGCTTCATCTGGATTCTTTGCTCAAAATCACCTCCACACACGGTTTCTAAATAGCTGCTTTCCACGGCAGGGGACATACCATTATGAAATGATTCACTAGCATCCATGTATCAAAACCATGGTGTGGACATGTATCGATGGTTCCATGAACCTCTCCTAACACCGATAGATTTCTCATTGTCATAGCCGAGTAAGTGTAGATCCGTCTCTTCAAACTATCGGGTCTTCTGTCAGACTAAGAATTTCTTCAAAATTAAATTTCAAGATCGGCCCACTTCTAATCGCTTCTAGGCCTCAAAGTGAATTGGAGCCTGCTGTTTTGGCTGTTTCGAGGGTTAATGGGAATGCCTTCAACTTCAATAATTCCATATCGAGTATACCCTCCTTAAAAGTTATGCATACTTCCTCAAAATCCCGTATGTGTGAATATGGATTTTCATTCTCCATACCATGAAATGTGGGAAGCTAGGCCCTTAGGTAGGGTCTCACCGCACATCCTCAAAGAAGAGGTATGATGCAGAAAGAGCACTCACTCCCTAGAGGATGTATGTGATCCCTCATCGACCGTATGTCATTGATTCATAGGGTGCTTGAGTCGACTTTGTCGCTCCTCGTGTGTAGGGATCCATTGGGTCACCGTGCACACCGATTTCACACTTTGCTCAACCGGGTGCACCTCACTCTTGCAATCTACCCGATATCCCTCTGTCCCAGGTCGCATAAACACCTGTCGTGACAAAATGAAACAAAACAAAGAACACAAACAAAGCTTGCAAAGAAAGGTCAGTGTTAGCTAAAACAAAACTGATTGTGAAAATAAATAAAGCAAGAATCGGCCAAGTAGTGAAAACCTCGCGCCATGCAAATGTGGAATTCAAAAGCGGGTTGTGCTGGTCACCACACTTGTAATGTGGATTACAAGTACACATTAACTCATCATACGTAGTTTGGCACCATCCCCGACAACACCGCCATTTGATTCGTGCCACGGTAGGGTGATCCGGAATCAACAATATTTGTTTCCTATACTCCTCCTATTGCCATAGTCAAGCTTTTACCGCAAAGATGGGCTTGCCTCAGGTCGAACACGGATGGGTTTTCATCCTACCGACGATTCGCATTAATGTTCGAAAATGGTGAGACTTTTGTTTGATTTTTGGATTTGATTAAAATGTGGAGTTGGTTAATTCACTCGGATAACCGAAATAGCTTAAATTGAAAGTGTGAAATGGTAACCTTGAAGGCTTGGGTCACTAGCTTGATAACATGGGGGTATTAAAGTGTCCTCGGGTTATTTCCTCGCATTAGGGCTAATGAAATATAGTCAAAGCCAAAACCAGATCTTTGTTTAGCTATAAAACCTAACCCTAGAACCACTCCTATTTGAGTCAAATCAAATACTAAACATTCAATGTCCCGCCGCGAAACCCTAGCATTTAACCTCATTTCAATGGCTCAAATGACATCTGAAGAATGTCACATCTATCATTAAGAATGCACTCAACCCTAAAGCATGACAAGTATTGACCAAAAGAAAAGACATTAAATGGCATTAAACCCTAGTTTGAAAGTTTGGAACCATAAATGCAAGACTGTGATTATTTAAAGAATGAGGACAACTCCGTTAGTGAGTCCCAAAACCAAGCTAGCAACCTCCTCTTCAAGGTCAGAGGTTTAGCCAAGCATCCCTTTTGAGTTGTCATCCTCAAGGGTGTGTTTGGCAGCCTAGAAAATGAGAGAAAGAAGAGAGAGAAGAGAGCAAAATAAAACCTAAAATGAAAAGCTGCGAAAGCTTCTTGCATAAAAATTGAAAAGTTAGGGTTACAGTTGTGGAGCTTATATAGCCAACCCTAAGGTGAAATGACAAAAGGCCTAAAATATGAAATTACAATAGGGATAATACGGTAATTAATCAAAACGTGGTCGTCTCTGAATCAAAAATATCAAAACACAGGGCAAAGAATTTCAAAGCAAGAAGGGCATGGAATTTCGCCAGCACAAATAAAATTTCCGCTTATCCTAGCGGGAATTTCGCTAGTCAGCTAAACACAGAAAGATATTAAAAATGAAAATTTTCGCTTATGAACAAAGAAATTTCATTACAGCAAAAATTTCGCATTAGTTTATTAAAATTTGTTAGGATTACAAATTTTCGCTTATGATTGCGAAATTTTCGCAATCCCGAAATTTTCGTGAATGTACAGCGAAATCGTTTCCCTTCGCTTTGCCTCGCTTTTGCCACTACATCAACCTCTCATCACTCGCTTCTTCAATTCTTCAATTCATTTTGAAATTTCAACGCCTCGCCTTGGTGAAATCGAGGATTCTCACATTCAAGACTACAGCTGCTTGCCGACCGGGGTTCCAAGACCCAAACTATCCAAAACAATCTCGAAACCAATCATAATCTGCCGGACATGCACATGACAATTGTCTTAATTCATATGATTAGTGCGCAAAAAGCACTCAAAACCTATCTTGAATAGGGCTCAAAATAGCACTTTTTGGGTACTAATCAGAACACAATTGCACTCCCACTATCCTTCTTATACACACAAGCTTCATCCGCATTTTGTGAGAAATCAAACTCTTTGACTGTCTCATTAAATTGGATATTCCAACTCCAAGGTGCTTGCTTCAATCCATAAATGGATCTTTGAAGATTCCATACTTTATGGCCATTTCTAAATGTAAAGACCTCCTGTCATGTCATACACACATCCTTACTTAGGTTTCCTTTGTGGAAAGTCGTCTTCACATCCATTTTCCATATTTCATCATCATGATGAGCGACCATGGCTAGGAGAATCCTTATGGATTTAAGCATGGCTACTGAGTTAAAAGTCTCTTCATAGTAAATTCCTTGTCTTTGACGATAACCCTTAGCCACGAGCCTAGCTTTATAGGCAATCCCATTACCTTCCATGTATGTCTTCTTCTTAAAGATCCACTTGAACCTTATGGGTTTTATCCCTACGGGTGGTTCAACAAAAGTCCATATTGATTCACATGGAATCCATCTCTAACTTCATAGCTATGAACCATATGTTAGACGCTGAACTATTCAGATATTCTTTGTGGGTGGTAGGATCATCGACCTCTATAAGCAATACGTCCCACTGTTCACTAATGAGAAATCCATATTTATATGGAAAAGTACGCAGTACGTATCCTATTTGTGCTACGATGTGCATATGTTTTAGAAGGATCAACTGCTACTTCATCAACATGAATAACAACCTTTGGATTAAGTCAGTTAATCCGTGTTTGTTTGAGCACTTTGAACTTCACCAAGTTCACCTTTGCTCCCACTGTCTTCTCCTAAAAGAAACTCTTCCTTTGAGAAGACTATATACTTTGAAACAAACAACTTTTGATCCAACGTGTTATAGAACTAATATCTGAAATTTCCTACAAATAGACACCCATCAGATTTAGCCTCTAGCTTATCTGACAAAATTTGCTTCTTGTAAGCTGGATAACACCATACTCTAAGGTGAGAAAGATAGGGCTCCTTGTTAGTCCATATCCTATATGGAGTAATCTCAACTAACTTGGTTAGGACTCTGTTCAACAATTAAACAATAGTCTCATGTGCATACCTCTAAAAGGATTTGAGTAGGTCTGCCTTGCCTATAATAGACCTTACGAAGTCCAACAAGGTTCGGTTTGTCCTCTTCACCACACTACTTGGAGCGGTGTGGGTAAGGAGTGTTAGTGATGTGCCCCCAGTGGCAACAGTGTAATTGTTATTACGTTCATATTTCAATAATAAAGGTGGCATTTTCTTACGGTCATCTTACATTTTTAATTTCCAGATTTACCCATGAATAGTTTATTCCACTTATGGTCATCAAGTGTGACTCGACAAGAACCTTGGACTTCAAATGGAATACTATTCTAAATTGTCCCTGGTCATTCATTATTGGTGGAGCAGTAGTGAATTAAGACTAGTATGGAGTTTGACTGATGATCATGGATATATGATATTAAGTCAGCTCATAATGGTGAACATTGTACTGGATCAACCCACCATGAGAATACTACATGGATTATAAGTCACAAGTACTTCTCATCATAATAATGTCTTCTTTTTGTCATTCGACCTAACACCACCATAGGTCCCTACATGAGGAGCTTTATGTGTCGATTACGCTCAATATCATCCTCGTAATGCAGTGGTAATACGTATCATAGTTTACATGTATCAAATCATGTAGATGGATGTGAGCTGATGAAAAGGCTTTGTCCATCCTTTTAGAGAGATATCCATGGGCCCTCGACATGTAAGACTAGAAATCGTGATTTGCCATGTTCAAACAGAATTAGTAAGTATGTTATTAATGTCATTCAGATTTCGCCATACTGGAAATGAGAAATTGTACGATTTAACTTTTTTACAAAGGAGCATAGTCCATGCCTTGTGTTCAATTAGGATATCGTGAGACAAAGGAACTACGACATTTATTATGGATTGTGCTATGTCGCTATCGATGATCCACATAATTGCGGTCATACGCCTGCTAGAGGCCGCTTATGATCCGTGGGCTCGAAATGGGCTTTTAAGCCCACTGCCAACATTATGTGGACCTACAGGGTCACACATATAGAATAGACCGGAAACCAACCCTTGGACTTAAAATTGGTTTTTAAACCCAAGGGATCCCTATGTGGATTCATTCATTCATTTTTCACACTTGAGATAAGCAGTTAAGGGTTTTTCGTGAGACTCAACCCGATGCTAGCACACTCGTTTCTCTCTCGATTTCCAAGAAGGCTCGCTCAGGTGGATAATCATAGGTGGGTGGAGCGATCCTACTCGCGCCTTCGCCCGACAAGGAGGGTTTGGACACACACACGAGTTAATACGGAACAAGATCTTCTAGCTACCGAATAAGGTATTCTTCTATCCCCGATCATCTGATCGATCACACGGATCCCTGCCTGGGTTGGAAAGGTGAAATATTTAAATTTTTCCGCCGATATGTATGATTAATCGCCATAAGAAACCCCAATGTGCTGAGGAGTCCACTTTAGATAAAAGTCTCATTATCCCTAAAGATAACCTGCAAAAACTCTCGGGCCCCGCATTTGCTCGATCTCATCTGCTGATTTGATACTTCTCCCAAGTCGGCTTCCTACTTCTATATCTCGAATTTTCAATCCCTTCAGTTGATTTCAGATTTCATCTCATAAGATACAAGTACCCAAATCGTGAATGATAATTGATAAAGGTAATGAAGTAGACGAAATCACCTCTGGCATTAATGGATAAAGGACCACAAACATCGGAATATATTAGTTCTAATGGTCCATAAGCATGTTCACCCTTTCCCATAAAGGGCAACTCAATCATCTTTGCCTAACAAGCAAGATTCACAAGGGTCAAATGATTCACGATCAAATGACCCTAACCTACCACAATTGTGTAACTCGGTCATGCGTCTCTCGCTTTCATGGCCATGAGTAAGATGATTTCATATTATCTCCCTTTGGCCTTTTTAATGTCATTAATGTTTAAAATTGGATTGGACATATCTTATATGTAAATCCCATTGCTTAATGTACCACGAGCATAAAATACATCATAATGTAACAACAATTGTTACAAAATATAAATAAAAACTCCTTTGTTCAAATAAGAAACTAGAAAATGTTCTTCATCAATGCTGGGACATAACAGCAATCATCCAAATTTAAACACAAATCCCTAAAGAGGTTTAAAACATAAATCCATAGAATAGTTGCTACAACTCTTTCACCATTATCGACATGAAGGTCGACTCTCCCTCGTGAGCTTCCCGTCGCCTCTGCTGTTTGTTCTTTTAATGTATAGACTAAACCACTCAGTTTTAACACCTCTACTAGAGCCTTACAATTCCCTTGCAGTGGAACCAAAATTTGAGCTAGTAGTTTGAAAATTAGAAAATAGTCTTGTATTCTGGAATTTATAAAATGAGTTTAGAGTACGACACTACAAGTGCACAGGGCATACAAGTAGTAAAAATTGGATGCAAGTCTAGATATCATTCCCACAAAGATTGACAAGAATTTTGAAATCAACTACCCTAACTACTCAAGATCCACACTATTTGCACCTCCTTTAATGGTTTGAAAACTGAAATTTAAAAGACATGATAATCCTATTTTATATTCTCTAATTAAAATAAAATTTCAATTAAAACAAATAAAATAAACTTGACTGAATCATTTCTCTACTAGAAATGAACACTGATATTGAACTGCTATGAAACAACCAATTTCTGCAATATGATCCATTGATTTTCTCAATCCTGATTTTGGATCTGAATTTGTCAAAGATGCCTAATAATGTAGCTTGGATTTCTCCATAATTCACTAATTAGAGGTCCCTGCTTCTTTCAAAGACATGGATCTAATCAATTACTTGTATTCATAACACTCTTTATAGGATCTGGGTATTTTTCTTTTTCAATACTTTATACCCATTTCTGGGGATCGCAAAATTTTTGGCAACCCTAAGTCCGGGTCATTGCAAGACCTCTACAAATTGGTCGATGATCCTTTAGATCCGATGGATTTTTCCCTTTCCTTGATTAGATCTCACGCAACAAGGATCAAGATCTTTCCACTCTACATTGGTGGTACCCTAATTATTTAAATTGATAAATAATCCCCTTCAACTCTAAATATGAGAGTCAATTAGAAATTTATTGAAGTGGAACTCTCAGATCTCTTTTAGTTCTTTAATAGTAGTCTAGTATACTCAAAAGTAGAACACTCAAAGCCTCGTGGAATCTCTATCTCAGGTCACCTCAGAGGGCCTCCCGATATCAGCATGAAATGTTCCTTGAAATGGTATTCGATACTACCACTGGGAACAAAGTCAATTCAAGAACAACATCAATCAAATAAATCCCAAATCCAGGAAATTCCTTCTAATTTCTATAGAAAAGACTATAACTGATCAACAGGTCCACCCTGTGGAAGCCGTGCATCTCAAAAACTGAATCATAATCAACAATGGAGTATTGATCTAGAACGTCCATTGTAACTATAATAAACTAAAAGAATTGAATTCCATGAATTGTCTAGACTTCATTAATTCCAAGAAGTAATTGGAAAAGAGATTAAACGATTTGATCCAGCTTCATAATTCAAAGTTCAACTTGTCGGGTTTAGATCCTTGAAACAAAAAAATCAAAACGAGTCTAACTAATCTATTTTAAAAATATACAAGTGAGTCTTCTTCAATCCCTCAAGGATTTGGGTTCCGGAAGAGCTGCTTCTTCTTGACGCAAAAACACCTATTTGTACATTTTCAGCAATCAAGCCTGTCTAAGGCTTCATGATTTCCTAAATTGAACAAATTAGCTCAATGTTCTAAAATGCGACCTAAAGGAGCTGTCTAAACCCGCTTCTTTGTTGCGACATGAGTTTTGCCTAGAGCTTCCTCTTCTCTCGAATCTTTGTCAAGGACATACAAATTGTTATGTCGACCAAATTCAGTCAGCTAATAGTTATGACTTTATCAAGGGCACCCCTATGCCTCCAAGTGATTCATGGTCGCGACCTCAATTCCATGTCGCGGCTTGGCTGTCCTTCCCTTTTGGCCGGAAGGCCCCATAATGTCGCGACTTAGCCATGTCGCGACACCATTTATATTGCCAACCACTTTGATTCCTAGTCACAAACTCTTTATGTTGCGACATCATTTTTTTTGGTTTTCCGCTTTTACTGTGCTGTGACTAAAAATTGCTAATCTGTTTTAGTTCCTTGTCACGACATAAAATTCTAGGTCGTGACCGGGTTGTTTCTTTCCTTGCTGCACTTTCTATCGCAACCAAAAAGGTAGGTCGCGACTTGACTATATGTTTTTAATTCCCATCTTGTCACAACCTCATTTCTCCGCGCACAACTGCTTTACTCCAATTCACTCTTTCTATTTCTCGTCGCGACCTATAGCGTATGTCGTTACTAAAACAATGCTCTCTCCCTTGTTTTTATTAAAATATGCTCAAACTTAGTGGCAACATGCTTTTAACTTTTCACCACTTTTCATGTCGTGACATCAAATCAGCGTGGTTTCGCAACTCCCAATTGCTGCCTTTCAAATGCCTTGTATTTTGTCACAACAACAAATCTCTCATGATATTCTTTCCAAATTATTATAAACTATTCCCCGATCGTGACATCAATTATCTGCTGCGACCATAGTTATTTCCTTTTGGTGTCATGACATACAGAATGGTGTCGCGACAAGATCTTTCTTCGAAACCGCTTTTCTATCTCAACAACTTTTCTCTTATCACAACAGCTTTCGTTTAGCCTAGACTTTCTTCTTGTCACGACCTAAAGCCTTTGTCGCAACCTTGAATACTATCTCCATCTTGTCATCATGTCGCAACTTGAAAATCCTTTGTTGAGACTTGGTCAGTTTATGTAGCAGTCATTCCTTCTCGTGACGAGAGTTGTATTCTTTCAGTGTCGCGACATCCAGAAACGATGTCGCAATAAGATCCTTTTAAAGCTTTCTCCTCCGTTCCTCGCATCCTATCTTCGGTCAGAACAAATACCTTCTCGCTCCCAGATCACTTCTTGTATGAATCAATCTCTTCCTGTCACGACAAGATCCTTCTTTCCAAGCTTTTTCTCTGCCTTCGTGATTCCCAGTTTTCGTCACAGCCTTTCTCGCCCTAGTGACATTTTTATCATGACTCACTGTCAGCGACCTGGAGGTCTCGCCTCAACATATTTGTAGCCACATGCTTTCTTAGGTCATGACTTAAAAACTGTTGATATGAGGAATCACTTATCGCGACCTCACAAGTCTGTCATAACCTAACTACCTTGATATATCTTTTTCTACTGAATTACACGGGTTCGCCTTTTAAACCCGTAAAATGTAAATTGCAGTCCATATTTGTAAAGAAAACAAGCAATTATGACAAATACAGTCATAAAAAATGGATTTAAAATTCAATGAGTTTCTTTACTCTCCATCAGCCTCCCAAAACTTAAATTTTGTTGTCCCCTGCTACAGAAAAGAAAGATTTGCCTGTCCCCTCAAACAATTGAACTCACTCTGCTGACATTTTTCTATTCTTATACCATAATGTTTTCTTGATCCACCAATCGACTTGAAATAAGTAAGTTGCAACACTATTTCAAACTTCGCCAATCAAGAAAAAAGGAACAGTTTCTAACTCACAAGCAAATAAATTGATGAATTCTATACTATAAATAGTTCAACACTGACCATGGCTCCCATGGTGTGCGTCTCTCTCTCTCCTTTTCCTGTTAGATTAGTTAATCTTCTCCTGGCTGCCTTCTCCTTGTGTACCAGCCAAAGTCCCATATGCTTGTTTTTCAGCATTATCTCCACTAATGTAGGCACTTCAAACCTTCAAGATCAATGAGGTCTTTTAGGCTCTCGTAAATGAGCAGCTTAAAGTAATTAGGTAGAGAATCGGGAATATTAGGCTATAAATTACCCAAGCCACTCTTCCTCGTCGCATAATTTCCTTTTTCTCTTTTTCATCATTTTTCTTCCTATGTAAACTTTAATAATTCCCAAAATTGGTTTCTGGGGTATCTTCTTGAATATCAGGATCTCTTTCTTGACATACTTCATACTTATCGCCTAGTTCCCTAACTAGAACTCTTTTGTCTCTCTTTCTCGTTAGCCTAGAGACAGGCAATGTTTTGTCTTTAGGCTTCTATCACTCTTAGAGAACTCTTGCGTTAGCAACTCCCCATACTAATTGGCATTAGGGTACTAAGTGTTGAAACACCCCTAAGAACTTCAATTCTTGTCTGCAGAGATAGGCCACAAGACAAAACTTATCCCCTTTTTGACTTCTTTTCTTCAACTGTAATCTCTTAATTAATTTTTCCTCATCCTTCCTTGCAATCCAAAAGAAATATATTCCCCCAAACTTGTTCCCTTTTGCATATTACAGTTCTTATCTTGAAAATAGGGTAATTTAGGGTTCTTTGCTGCAAGATTAGCTTAAAGGAGGGGATCTTGGTTTCTAATTGCTGTGTATTGAAGAAATTAGGCATTTTGGCTCAAAGCATGGAATTAGAGTGTATGCATTTGCATATAATGAGGGGAGGCTTGAAAAGGTTCAAACTTCCAGAGATGGCCTCTATCATTTCTTGTTAGTTGTTTTTGCCTAGGATTTCGCCTCGACTAATAATCTAACAAGTTCTATGACTATGTACTATTGTCTATGAATCATCCTATAAGATGTCCCTAATCTTTCTCAAATTGTTAAGGACTTACTTGACCATGTGTACTGTTTTCCAAGATTTGTACTAACTTAACTGTTTACACACATATTCAAGCATCTTATTTGTTCTTTCAATTATGTACTTCTTCCCAAATTTGCAATTTCAACTTAATTCAAACTAAAACTGCAACTTTTTATTTCAGTTCAATGAAACCTACTCCCATTTATGTCACAATGTTCTTTGAATTTAATCAGTGGTTGTTGTGCCATTCACCATTAAAAGCTTTAATACAATAATCATTCCTTTTAGGTAAACAAGAATGACACAATCAACCAAGTTCAC
Organism: Tetrastigma voinierianum; assembly: GCA_016808115.1. Classification (NCBI taxonomy): domain Eukaryota; kingdom Viridiplantae; phylum Streptophyta; class Magnoliopsida; order Vitales; family Vitaceae; genus Tetrastigma; species Tetrastigma voinierianum. Next base: position 150,873 of record JAEQBH010000480.1, on the reverse strand, counting down.
TCAATCAAATCAATGCATCCGAAACCAATTCACATTTCCTCAAACTCATTCAACCTCCCAATTCCAGTTAAGCAATTCAATAACATACATGTTCTAATTGCAACATTATTGAGAACAACAAAACCAAATTACCAGATCAGAAAAACAAATCAGAAGACACTTTCAATGAATTATAATGGCCTTTTATTATTGGGGAAGACATAATAGAATTAGAGAAGGGGAAAAGAGAAGAATTTGTGAGAATTCCCTTTCTTCTCTTATAGGATCTGGTAGGTATGATATTAGGAGGATCAATGTCAAAGCTTGCCAAACAGGGAGGAAATTTTGGGAATGTGATGTCTGGTATTTTCTTGTCAATGGGTTCTTCCTTTCCAGAGATGCATATATCATTTGTGAACTCCACCAGAGTGATCAAACGATCTTGATTCTTACCCACTTTATTCACTGTGCTCTCAAGCTCAGAAATACATCTTAGCATATTTGACAAATTAGTATTGGTCATATCTAAGCTCTCATGCCTAATTTTCCTCCTGTAGACATCATTGTCTTCCAACTCCTTATCTCTTTCCTTCATTAGCCTACCAAACTCCTTGAAATTCTCTTTGTAGAGATACTTGAAGGCTTCTATCTTTTTTAACATATTGCCTTCCATTTCAACTTCTCTTTTTCTCATAATTGTTAGTAATTATGCTTCTCTGTTAAATTGATTATTGTAGAAGGCTTCAAAGCTGGCCTTCATTTTTTCTTGCAGTTCTTTCTCCCTTATTTCCATTCTTCTTCTTTCTGCTTCAAATTTTGCTCCCATTGTTAATCTTTTATTTTAAAATCAACTTCTAAGAATTCTTCTCTGATTTGTTGTTGCCTTTCCTACTTCTTCTCATCAATCTTCCATCTCTTTATTCATTGATATTAACATTTCCATTATTTCAGCTAGCTTTTCCATTTTTCGAGCTCTATGCAAGATCATGAAAATTTTCTCATATTAGGGTATTTAGTGACTTAGCAGCTCATTCTACACGCATTCCCTTCTCTTCTTCCTGTCAGAGAAGCTTTTCTAGGAAATTTTCACTTCCATGTTGTCATTCTCTCCTCAGAGCTGGGTTCCACTTATTAATATTCCTTATGCTTTTATTTCTTGGCTCTTTTGTTACACCAATAAGGGTTAAGGGAGAGACTCTAGGGCATACTTCTTCTTCTTCCCATGATCCCTTTACTATAGCCAAAATGCATAATCTGGTGATGGTTGCTAGGTGGGGAATTAGCCCTCTGTTGTTTCTTAGATGATAACCCCTAATGAAGCCTCTTTGATCGTACTTCCATATTGTTCTATACCCTTCAAGATTGCATATAAAATTATGGCTTCCTATTCCCTGACAAAGCATAAGTGTTTAGTTGGGATTACCACTGATGCAAGGAAATAGAACCAAACCTTTGCCTCCTCTATGAGAGATCCTCTGTTGATGGCCTGGTGTGGGTTCTTCTTCGTTGCCTCCCACTTTCCCTGTCCAACTATTGGGGCAGGGTTTCTAATCTTTCTCATGGTCGGGTTTTCAACCAACTTTGAATTTCGAGCCATGTTTGGGTTCCTTAGCTGAAATACTTAATTCATCTCTCTCAGGCCTGTAAAGGAACCTAAACCTCATACATACAATGTAGAGCCCTCCTTCATCTCCACCATATTTGAGTAAAATTTTCGCTGCAGGCCAGAGCCTTGTGCTGTAGAAGAAACTTAACCTTTCTTTATTCTTTCGAAAGGGGAAATAAGTCAAACCCTCTCTTAGCCAATAATGAAACCTTTATCAGTGAATAGTTTGTTCCATAAAGCATGAGCCTCAGCAGAGACAAAGCCCTTATCACCTTTTGGTTTTGCTTCTTCATTATGCCTCACTGATCTCTATCTTTTTGCTTTCTTTCCTTCCTCAACTGGTTCTCCCGCCTTAGGCTTCATTCATGACTGCCCCAGGCTGAGGTTCCAAGTGAACCTCTTCCTCCCCATGAGCATATTCATTCATCATCTCACTCAGATTGGGAACAAGGTTCTCGTTTTTCTATCATCGACGAGGTTTTCGAAGTTGGGCTTTGTGACTTTGGAAGCTAGGGTTTTGATATTCGAAAAGAGAAAGAGAATGGAAGATTGGGTGAGGATGCAACAGGATTGAAGTCTTCAAGAAAAATGGTCGTTCGGGGCCAACTTTTTTTCTTATCAATACGGGCTTAATGATATCATTGTTTAATGGAGTGTCGCAACATTAATGTCTAAGTCAAAACACTAATTGTTAACAATAAGTACCTCTTTTAATGTTGCGACGCCTCAGAAAGAACCTTTAAAACCTATAATTACTGTGATTTAAACAATCCTGGTCGCGACCTACTTAGGTTTGTCACGACCTCAAATGTGGTCTTGACAAATAAAATTGATGTCACAGCAACAAACCTTTTTCTTCTTCGCCATTCCCGGTCGCCATGATATTTCTACCGGTCACACATTTCTCGTGCCTTTACACTAGTCATTTAGGTTCACATATGCTGTTGTGGCCCAAGAATTAATGTTGCGACCTTAATTTGTTTTCGACAATAAGGCTTGTGTTGCGACACAAAATTTTCTTAATTCTCATGTAATCAGTGTAGAACCTTGTCGCGACATAGAAAATCTCCAGGTCTCTATAAACACTGTTTTATCCCTATTTCCCTACAACTTCTAAGTCTCCTTTGATTAACTCAATTCACCCATGCATACTTTAGAAAAAACACAAGTAATGTATCCAAAACCCAATTCATCATTCAAATGTTCAACAAATCAACTCATCAAAGCATAAGATTCAATATTGAATTGAAAATCCAATTCCCCTAAACTTCAATCATGCATTCTCTAAAAAAAATAATGCTAATAAGAGAGTATTATACTTCCCCTTGTGTTCTTGTGTTTATACTGGAAGCAATAAGTGAAGAATCTTTCTTGTACTCCCACTGACCTACAAAAGCACTCAAAAATTTTAACAATAGCATAACACACAAATCTAACTAAAACCTTAAAAATTTAAACACATTATTTCACTATAAAACATAAAATAAATTATTGTATGGGTTGCCTCCCATGAAGCTGCTCAGTTTTAAGTCATTAGTTGGACTTGCTGCTATGATTTTCTTGTTTCAGCACTTCTCCTTAACCTAACCCGGAATTATTCTTCAATTATCTTCCTCTGTTGTAATGCTTTAATCTCTCCGACCATTCACTTTTGAATTCTTCCTCCAAGATACTTTCAATGTCATTGCTCAAAAATTGTACTTGCCACATCAGATAGGACCACTCCATTTTGATCTTAGTTTTCCTGAAATGCTTCATTCCTGAGTTGAATAACAGACCCGATCTCCTACTTTTAAATTCCCTCCCTCAAAATTTTCTCGATCATGCCATTTCTTTGCTTTATCTTTGTAAATTCCGCATTATCATAAGCTTCATTTCTGTATTCTCATTATTCTGAGGGCCTTCTGAAGGTTTTGAGTGAGGCATGATGCTTGATAGCTACTGCGGATGGGGTTTGGGCCAAGAGGAGGTGACAGGTTTTACCAAAGACAATTCTGTATGGAGTTTTATATACAGTTCTGTAAGCCCATAATGCATCATCAAGCTTTAGAGACCAATCTCTTATGTTGGAACATACAATTTTTTCAAGAATTTTCTTGATCTCCCTATTGGAAATTTTAGCTTGCCCATTTGTTTGAGGATGATAAGCTAAACTCATTATGTGTTTGATTTCATACCTACTCATGAGTTTCTCAAACACCTTGTTTGCAAAATGGCTACCTCCATCACTTATGATAGTTCTGGGTGCCCCAAATATGCTCAAAATATTTATCTGTAAGAATCCCACAACTGTATTAGCATCATTTTTAAGGCAAAGCCTGTTGCTTCCCACCCATTCGATACATATCTACGCCTAGAGGGCGATAGATTCCTAAGTGTGCACTGAAATGGTCCCATGAAATCTATTCCCCATACATCAAAAAGATGCACCACCAAGATACCTTATAGAGGCATTTCATGTCTTTTGCCAATACTTCCCATTCTTTGGCCTTGATCACAAAGTTTAACCCATTCAAAACAATCTTTGAAAATGTGAGGGCCAATAAAACCCGATCGAGAATTTTAAGTAATGCTGCCTTCCTACAAATGTCCTCATATGGTGATGCATGACACTCATATAAAATTCCTCGCTTTGTTCACTTTCTTCCCCGCACACACCTCCACCATTTATATCAACTCCTCTTTTGAATAACAAAGTGGGTCATCCCATATATCTTCTTTCGCCTTAACTTCTTTCTACTCGGTAATCAATTCTGAGCATAATCCCACAAGCTAGAAAATTTACAATGTCGCATATTAGGCGATTGAATGACAACCTGAATAACCGGCTCATCCGAAAATTTTCTCGCTAATTTCCTCACTCTTCTTTATAGTAGTCTTTTCTTCAATTTCTTGAAAGTGATTAGCCATCATAATATCACAACCATTTCTATCATTGATCTCCGCATCAAATTCTTGCAGAATAATACTCCAATCGATAAGTCTTGGCTTAGCTTCTTTCGTTGCCATCAAATATTTAACGCAAAGATGATCAAAAGATATGATGACAAGGATCCTTAATATATTGGATTAATGCCCAAAAGTGCAATTTTGAACCCTATATTATAGGTTTTGAGTGCTTTTTGCGCATTAATCATGTCATTTATACCCAATTGAAGTGTTCTAGTCATCTTAGTAACACTTATGCCATTTGGGAGTATTGGGTCAAGCTACAGTTTTCGCTACAAGACTTTGGAGTTCAACGTCGTAGATGAATGCATGAATCATGAAGTTTGAACTCAAGTCTCAGCCATCAACCAGCCCAAGAATCAATGAGAAAACCAAGGCAAAATGAAGAAAATGTGATGCAGTTGAAGACAGGAGTGAAGATCAACAATGCAGGAATTTTCGCTAAGCTTGCGAAAATTTTCGCTAAGGTTGCGAAAATTTCACAACTTTGGCTTAAAATGCCAAATTCGCTAGACCACTCCAAATTTCAGTTAGCACTGCTCCTTAGCTAAAATACCTGATTTCGCTTCAAAAAATCGCTAGCTAATGAAATTTTTGCAGTTAGCTAAATTGCCCACCCTTAGCTTAAATTTCTTGCTTTCTTAAACGTGATTTCTCGCTAGTTAGCGAAATTCCTCAGCCTAGCTTAAATTTGATGCCCCCGCCATATGGTAATTAATGCCAAACCGCTCCAAACTTGGTGTATTACTTAATTGTCCTATAATCTCAGCCATAATTTCATATAGGTTTTTTGGTATTTTCATACCTCTGGAGTGAGGCTTCCATATGCCTCCCGCTTTGTAACAAAGTTAGGTGTGGGAGCAACAATTTGTGGAGAAGATATTTTTGTAAGTTTTAATTTTTGTAACAAAGTCTTTTATTTTAGGTTTTGCTTTTATTTCTTTTCTCTCTCTTCTCTCTCTTCTTTCTCTCTCCCTTTCCCTAGCTGCCAAACACACCTCTGAGGATGACAACTCAAGAGATGCTTCGCTGCCTCCTTTCTTGGAATATAAGGAAGCTAACTTGGTGGTGGGGCAAATACATGTTGTCCCTTTGTACTAAAAGCTACATGTGTAGTGTATTTATGGCCCTTATATTTTCAAAACATGGTTGCATTAACATTGAATGTCATTAATTTGGCCAATACTCTCCATGCTTTAGAATCCAGCAAGGCATATTCAAGAGAGAGGTACTCAGTGGATTCTTGTATTTTGTCTCTACGAGCTCCCTAAAATGATATTTATATGTTAGGTTTCTAAATTAGGGTTGCATACATTTAATGCTATTGATTGGCCAATACTCTCCATGCTTTAGGACTTGATTCTTAGATGGTCTTTACGAGCCTCCGAGATGATATTAAAATGTTAGCTCTTAAACAAAGAAAGCCATAACCCCATGCTACTCCGTATTGACTCAAATAGGAGTTGTTGTTTTGGCGGGGGTGAGGCTTCTTGTTATTAACATAGGATCCTGGGTTATGCCAGGGACTATAGGTTGCTTGTCATAACGCGAGATAAAACCCGAGACACTTTGTTTGCCCTAACTTGCCAAGTTAGTAACCCCACTTTTCAAAGTTAACTTTCACCTTAACTTCGCTTTGCAATTATCGCTCAAACCATTCCCACTGCTTTTGAAACCCAATTCCAAAGAGTCCAAATAGGAAAGCCTTGGCTCTCAGCATCGATGCAAACCATTTCTAGGATGAAACCCATCCCCAAGTGCTCGACCATCTCACCTTCATATCGCAAGAGTTTGACTACCAGCAGGTGGAACTTAGGTGTATATAAATTTTGTTGATTTTAGCTCAGCCTACTGTGGCATGAATCAAATGGCGCCATTGCCAGGGATGGTGCCAAACTACAAATGGTAAGTGGAAGAGTACTTGTGATCCACATCACAAGTAAAGGTGTTTAATTCTTGCAACCCGCCTGCAAAGAATGCGCTTGTTTCACTTTGCAGCAGAATCGTGACCGTTTTTGCTTTTTTCTGTGCTTAGTTTTATTGCTGTTAGTTAATTTTAATCTTTTGCAAGTTGTTTGTTGCTCTTGTTGTCTCTAAATTTTGCAAATGTGTTTATGCAACAAAGGGGATAGAGACACATCGTAGATTGCATAGGATAAGTACACGCCTTGACCTAAATAGTGGAGTTAAGTGTACCAACCGATACCATGGATCCCATACCCGAGGAACAACAGCCAAATCAGAACCCCCCATGAATCCGTAAAATGCCTCAGAGAACCATGAGGGATCACATCCACCCTCCTAGAGTTAGCAGTGCCCCATCCTCGTATCATCTCGTACGAAGAAGTAGCAAAGAGGCCCTTATTTGGTCCCTACTCCCACATATCATATGGAAAATGAAAATCCATACACCTCATATTAGGGATTTTGAGGGAGGTTTGCACCTACTTTAAGGAAGGTATGATGGATATGGGATTTTGCTGGAAGCTAAAGGCATTTCCATTGGACTCTAGCGACAAGGCCAAGACATGGCTCAACTCATTGAGGCCTAGAACCATTAGAAATTGGCCTGTTTCTCAAGTCGAATTCTCGAAGAAGTTTAAGGCTCATAAGACCAACAATTTGAAGAGACAAATTTATACTTGCTCAGATGAAGAGAGATTTTACCAAAGGTTGGGAAAGATTTATGGAAACCATCGTTGCATGCCAATATCATAGGTTTGATACTTGATGTTGGTGAACCACTTCTATGGTATGTCTCGCCATTATACGCCTCTAGAAAAAAAACCATGTGTGTGAGGGAGACTTTTAAGCAAACATCCCGATGAAGCCATGGATTTTAAATACGTATTGAAACTTCTCAAGGTTGGGGATGAGTCAATCCTGGTAGAGAATTGATAGGATGAGACCACCAAATAACCAAAGGTGGGATGTATGCACCATCAAGAAATAGAAATGAGCTAGATTTCAATCCTAGCTAGAAGGTGAGAGAGTTTTGAAGGCAAATGTACTCCAAGAGGTGCATGCAAAAAGGATCTAGCATCCTCTTACACCCAACTCTGCACCAATTTCCAATCCCCTCGCACACCCAATGTATCAGTTGTCTTATGGCCCCTCGCAGTTGAAGCGATTTGATGTCGACAGCAAACACTAGACAATACAAGCCACAACAATCCAATGCTCCATATGGTAATACCTACAATTCCAATTGAGAATCAATTCCGGGCCCTGCATGGAGAATCAATCGCCTCCCATGTCTCCTGTGCCAAACTCCGCTGCTTCTCATTAAATACAACAAATCCCCAATTATCCTCTTCTTCCAAGAGAACAAAGCCATTTTGAATTAAGTAAGGTAAGCAAATTTTGTTAGAGGAACAAAAAGGAATCAAATGCGCGAACTGCACAAAAAGAATTGATACTCAGAGAATACATTGAACAAAAGAATAGATGGGCTTGAGAGCAATCTCTAAACCGTAAAATTGATAACCTACGCATTCAATCACTAAGATCAACAAGTTAAGCGAGGTACAAGGAAAGTAGGTTTCCACTGGGCCAAACAGCCTCCAAACCCTAAAGGAATTCATGAGGTAGGATTATCCAACACCCGAATGGATGAGGTTGCGCCAGTTAATAACCCCTTTAGAAGTGGAAAAAGAGGTTGATCAATCCCATGCTAAAAGCCTGGTCGAGGAATCCGTGCAAAGGGAGTAAGAATTGCAACCCGAAAGCATATTCTCCTAGAGGAGGATTCACGTGAAATACCGTATACCACCTCCATTTCCACAAGCACTCCTTAGAGGAAAGAAGAAGGCAACCAACAAAGGTGCATTCTTGAGGTTTTAAGGCAAGTGAAGGTTAATATACCTTTACCGGACTCAATCAAACAAGTCCCCTCGCTTATGCAAAAATTTTTTGAAGCGATCTTGCACAATCAAAAGGGATTAGGCATTGAGAAGAAAGCATTTCTCACTGAACATATCAGTGCCATAATTCAAAGCAAATACCCTGTCAAATACAAAGATCCTGGATCTCCCACAATTTCAGTCAATATTGGTGGGAATTGCATAGAAAATCCTTGTCGGATGAGCCAAGTGTGAACCTAATGCCGTATTCAAGATACGTTGAGGTCTAGGTGGAACTTAAACCTTACCAACATCACACTCTCATTACCGATAGATCAATGAAAATCCCTAAGGGGATAGTTGAGGATGTCTTAGTGAAGATAGACAAATTTACTAAATTCAAGATTTTGTGGTACTTCGACACTTAACCCAATTGCTAGTGAACCCAATCATGTACCAATCATCTTAGAAGACCATTTCGCCACCAATGCAATAATAAATTGTCGGAATGGAGTCATGCAATTAACCTTTGGTAACATGACCAGCGGAGTTTTGAAGATCTTTCATTTGAACAACAAAACATGAGTTGCTAGAAATTGAAATCAAATTTCCCGATGGAAGTTGTTTCTATAATTAATCAAGGTGGAAACATAGTGTCCAAGAAATGCAAGGAGTAATTACCCATGGAGATGAAGATATATTGGTCTTGCCATCAACACCCACTGCAAACCAATTGCTCAATTCAACAGTCGTCACTGAGGAGCAGATCAACAATTGGGCACCCAAAACCAAGGAATTAGCCCAGGCAACTGCAGGGGTTGAGGAGATCATTCTCCCCAACCCCTTGAGAATCAAATTAACTGTTCTCGTTTTCTTAAAAACCGAATTGCAGCCTACGCTTTTATTTTCTCTGCCTTAAGTTAGTAATTGTGTTAGTTTTGAAGTATTTTTCAAAAATTTTTAACTTAGTATTTTTCATTTTCTAGTAATTTAATTAGTATAGCATTATGTTGTGCTTTAAATTTTAATTACAAGACATATATTAAATTTTATAATAATTCTTATTTAAATTAATCTCTCAATTTAATTTTTTTTTTTAATGCAAAATAATGTAATCTAGCTTGAGCTAAATTCGCTCAAAAATGGCGAAAAATTTTACCGGGGACCTGCTCGCTCCCAAAACTCTTATATAAGCCCGGGAGGGTGTCCAAAAGGCCACCACATTCTTTCCCTCCCAACCGGCTCCAGATCTCCCAAATGACGTTTCGCCGCCGTGCCCCGAGTCTCCAGCTTGTCATCGCAGTCACAATACCACCAGGTGCCGCTACCATCAGTCGCACCCCAGCTCAGTTTCGAGCCCCGTGCCAGCCTGTACCTCCTGTCTGCAGCCCTTGAAGAGCCTGAGTGAGCCCTCACCACGCGTGCAACAGCCCTGTCCATTCACTCACCCCAAATCTGCTATTACCCGCGTGCTCCTGTCTCGCCTCCGGCTGTGTCCCGCCCCCGAAGATCGCCCGCCTCGGCCCCCGAGCCCCGACGGCCGCTCTCAGTGGTCATTTCAGCCTATAGTCGTGAGCCCCCGTTCGGGCCTTTGTTCGTCTGATTGGCTCGCAGTCTCTTCAGAGATCTTCGGGCCGCAGACATGCTAAGTGTTAGCTTATATTTTCTCTGGGTGGAGTCGAACTTTTTCCTCCAGTTTTAGTCATACTCCTCGAGTATGTCTGCATCTGGTGGGTCCCTGCCTTCGACTGGGTGAGATTCAAAGACGCCCCCGGAGCGATATCGAGCCTCGGGGATTAGGCGTTATCAGGACACGGATGGGACCGGCCCCATCGCTCACGGAGGAGAGTTAGGGCGACCCTCAAGAGAACCCGCTTTGCTCGGAGCCCCAGACCAATCATCTGCCGGCCTCCCCGTCTCCAGTTCTCTAGGCTGCGGGCGACTTCATCACCACCGGTTGTCTTTGCTGGGGATTCGGAGGCCACTATTCGTGGGACCCCATTCGGAATGTGCGACTCCGTGAAGAGTTTCATCATGAGTCATTTATGACATCCGCGTGGTGACCCGATGCAAGGTCTTTGAGATTGATCGAGGAGTACTCGCTCCACACCCTTCATGACTCCTCGGCGGTTTATTATCAGAGAGTGATGCTACTGATTCCTACCACTCCATGACATCGAGGAGACAGACGATCCACTAAAGATTCGATTCGATATAGATGACCGCCACAGTGTACTCGAGACCCGGCCCGATATTTCAGCGGCGTAGGATTCATGTCTGCCTTGTATGATTCGAGTTCTGAGCTTAGGCCGCGCCTCACGGGAGATGGTCAGAGCGGCCCCGAGGTTTTATCCTTCTTTAGTCGGTATTCTCTGAGGCGGCTCAGCCTCGAGATGTTGCTCATTACCATGCTTCAGTACCGGCTTGTTCCCTTTGCGACATTATATGCGAGGAGGGAGCCGTACAGGCGCTTCTGCGGATCTCGGGGATTTTGGTTCCGGCCTGCGGCTGGTGATGGCTTCCTATTGCGGTTTGAGGAAGGTCCATCGGAAGGACTGACCGGCGGAGAGCATTCCATTACTTATGCATACGACTCTGTACTATGTTCTCGAGTAGATGGGATTCCCGGAAGGCCAATTTAGAGATGAGAGCTAGATCTTTATGTAGTGTCGATGAGCCGAGTTATGACTATGCGTCTGTTCCATGCGACCCTGCGAGGACGGGAGAAGTCTGGGTCGGGAGGCTCTGGGATAGCCACACGGATGATATGCAGGCCGAAGTCGGGAGGACTCCCATTCGGTCGTTCACCTCCATCTCCTCCACATACTACATCAGCGGCCTTGTAGATACTCCAGACAACCCATAGCCGACACATCATTCACGGAGTGCTTCCATGTACTCGATCGAGAAAGATAGGCGGGTGTGATGGATGCCATGCTGCTCACTTGCGACTACGGGCTGCCAGGATCGGAAGAAGGTTGTGAGTGCCATTCTATCTTGACTCGAGATTATGACCCATGCGGGTGCCCCATCGTGATCTGCCCGGAGAGGCCACCAGCGTGCGGCTTCGTTGGATGTTATTTACGCGGCGGCGATTCCGGGCCCACCACCACCACCCGCGGCAATGGTGGTTAGGTTTCTTTTTGATTTTTGTTTAGTTATCAGCTTTATCAACTGCCTACTGATCTTGATTAGGATTTATGTATTAGCCATAGTAGGCAGTGATATTTTTGTTTAGCTTATTCATGTATTAGCCACTTTGGCTATATCAAAAGCTATTCAGTTTATATATATACAGCTTTTTGTACATATCATGTTTTGTGCCACCACTATGTTAAATGTGTTTTTCTTTTCCGTTGAACAATTGAATTGCTTTCTGATTGGACAATTGGTGCTTAATGTTGAAAAATTGAATCACTTTTTGTCACATATGCTAGGGACGACTTCCATGCTTGAATTAAATTTTGGTCAGTTGAAGTTCCTGCATGCTCAACTTGAAATTTCCCCTGTATGCTAATTCACACATTGCACTCCAGATTGTTCCAATAGGAATTTTGTGAAATTGTGTGCCTTCTTTGCTTCTGCCCAGGCCTTAGGTATGTTGCGACTGAGATAGGTTTGTGTTACCTACGATTGAAGACCCGATGTTGTCTTCGAAAAGGAAAGAAAAAGAAAAAGCAAAAGAAAAGAAAAGAAAAGACGAAAAAGAAAAATAAAGTGACGAGTTTTGCCTTGAAACCCGAGCACGTTCCGCGGGGTGTATGGCGAAAGCCTTTGAAACGATGCCTAAGCCTTAATTGGTACAGGATTCATCGATTTAGTGTTAGATTACATGGGTGGATAGGTAAAGTTTAATGACTTGTGGGTGCTTAATTTTGAAGTCATTCGGGTAGAGGTGAAGCCTTTAGAGTTAGTGGTCAAGTGATCCTTTTGATGCCCTAAACCTTAATTGGTTGGGAGTCATCGGTGGACCCCCGTTACACGGACTTTGGTGAAGTCGGATTTTAAGCATTGCACCCTACAATGTAGATGAATAAAGAAAGAAAAGTGTAACTAGCCCTATCTAGGTTGTTCAACAACTTAAGGCCATGTCGTGCTGAGTTGGGAGGTGCCAATTTTTGCGGTTATTAGCTTAATGCGGTTACATAAAGAATCATTAGACTTTGGTGAAATTAAGTTGAGAATTTTGGATCAATATTGACTGGAATTGTTCTTGTATGGTTTGATTCTTTCATATCGGTTTTACAACTTTGATTTAATTTCCTCGGTTTAAGGTATTGTTTATATGTACATATACCTTTTGAATCATAACCTTTTTGCAAATCTTACATCACGTCTCTCCTTTTTCTTTATTTTGCATTGCTAAGGGACTAGCAACGTTTCGGTTGGGGAGTGTGATTAATGCCCAAAAAGTGCAATTTTGAACCTTATATTAGATAGGTTTTGAGTGCTTTTTGCGCATTAATCATGTCATTTATACCAATTGAAGTGTTCTATTAATCTTTCATATACCATTAGAGTATTTTTGGTACATTTTGCAGGCTTTGCGCACTTTGGAGTTCAATGTCGAGATGAATGAATCATGAAGTTTGAACTCAAGTCTAAATATAACCCAAACCCGAATCAATAGGAAAACCAAGGCAAAATGAAGAAAATGTGATGCGAGTTGAACGAGATGAGATCAACAATGCGGTACTGTAGCTTTGCGAAAATTTTACGTAAGGTGCGAAAATTTCGCAACCCTAGCCCCGAAAATGCCAAATTACGCTGAACCACTCCAAATTTCGCCTATGCTTGTTCCTTAGCGAAAATAATTGATTTAACTTCTCACAAAATTTAGCTAGCTTAGCGAAATTTATTAACTGCGAAATTGCCCACCTTAGCGAAATTCTTGTTTATTAGGCTGTGATTTCGCTAGTTAGCGAGGAATTCCTCGACCTAAGCGAGAATTTGATGCCTCTCATCATGTTTTGTAATTAATGCTTAAGCTAGCCTCCAAACTTGGTGTATTTACTTAATTGTCTATGTAGCGATTTCATAGGTTTTTGGTATTTTCATACCTGAGGAGGCTATATAAGCCCCTCTCGTTTGTAACAAAAAAAAAAGAGAGGAGCAACAATCTGTGAAGATCTTTTTTGTAAGTTTTATTTTTATAAATAAAGTCTTTTATTTTAGGTTTTGCTTTATTTCTTTTTCTCTCTTCTCTCTCTTCTTTCTGGCTCATTTGCCAAACCTTACACCTCTTGAGGATGACAACTCAAGATGTGGCCTTCATACTCTTCTTTGAAGAGGAAGGCTAACTTGGTGAGTGGGGGACAAATACATATTTGTCCTCTTGTGCTAAGCTACATGTGGTGTATTTATAGTATATATTTTCAAAACATGGTTGCATAACATTGAATGTCATTAAATTTGTGATACTCTCCATGCTTTAGAATCAGTGCATATTCGAGTGAGAAGATGCTTGTGATTCTTTAGATAGTCTTCTGAGCCTAAAATGATATTTATATGTTAGGTTTCTCAAATTAGGGTTGCATAGCATTTAAATATTATTGATTGGCCCGATACTCTCCATGCTTTAGGACTGTGATTCTTTTAGATGGTATTCTGAGCCTACGAGATGATATTAAATGTTAGGGTTTTAACTGATTAAAGGGGCCATAGCGCATGCTACGTATTGACTCAAATAGGAGTTGTTTCATGGGTGAGTTTGCTAGTTAAACATAGATCCGGTTATGCCGAGTATAGGTTGCTTGTCTGCGAGGATAAAACCGGGGACACTTGTTTGCCTAACTTGCCAAGTTAACCTGTTCTTCAAAGTTAACTTTTTCACCTTTAACTTTCAGTTTTAGAAATTATCAGTTTTCAAACCATTCCCACTTTGTTTTGAAACCCCGATTCGAAAGAGTCGAATAGAAAGCCTTGCGGTGATCACGGAAACCATTTCTAGGATGAAAACCCGTCTAGTGTTGGAGCCTGAACCACTATCTTTGCGGTAGCTTGACTACGACGTGGTAGAACAGGTGTATATAAATTTTGTTGATTTTAGCTCAGCCTACTGTGGCACGGATCATATATATGGCCTGAATTTTTCACATGCAAATACCATGGCCAACATCTCTTTTTCAGTAGTTGAGTAGTTCTCTTGAGCTTCATTGAAGGTTTTGCTGGCATAATATGGCCCTCGCTTGTCTTGTGGGGTTTTCGGTCGATCATTTCCCATTGCATAATCAATGGCATCACATAATCTCAAATTCATTATTCAGTCTAGTGTATTGTGGTAGGATCTTGACTAATGCGGATTTGATCTCTTCAAATGAGGTGGAAGGATTATCAGGTAAACTTTGTATCATTTTCCAATAGTCTACACAATGGTCTTGCAATATTTGAAATCATAAATAGAAATCTTCTATAAAAACCGGCATGTCTGGCTTCTTATTCCTTATTTGTTGTAGATTGTGAAAAGAGTCTTTATGATGGAAACTTTGGCTTGGTCCACTTCCAGCCTCTTTGTGAGTATGTGCCCAAGGTCAATGCTTTATGTTACCATAAACTGCATTTAATTCAGGCCCCTAAGTTCTTGTCACCTTACATGAAGTATTGTTTCCCAAATTTTGCGAACGTATTTAAGCATTGGATCCATAAATTGTGAAGTGTCAGCCAGATATCTCCATAACTCTTTTTGCCAAAATCTAAGAACATAGACATCATGCATCTTTGAAATGTAAGCGAGGAGCATTGCATAGTTCAAAATGGCATTCTTATAAAAGCAAAGGTACCATAAGTGTAGCATGAAAATACCTTAAATTTATAATGAAATTTTATTATAAATTAGGGTAGAATTAGTCAAACTTGAGTTTTAAAGGAAATTTGATAAATTGTAGAATGTAAATTGAAATAATGAGCATATGATTGAATATTCACTCCAATACCTAAGAAATTAAGGAAGAGTGATTGAACCAGGAAATAAGCCAATGAAAAAGGGAAAAATGTGGAAATTTGAAAAATGAGGACTAAGGTCAAATGATAGCTTAAATGCTAATGTGAAATAAATGATGATAAATGATAAGGAAAGAAGTGAAATAAAGATTTAGAATGTCAAAAATGGAAACTTGGATTTATTAGTGGCCAAACAAGGCCTTATGAAGATTAAGTGACTTAAAGACAAATGAAATGAGAAATGGGTGTAGGCGAACGCTGGCCTTACTTAAGAGATTTAAAGACAGGCTTGGTCTTAGATGCTCGATGAGCAAATCTGCGTTTTGAGGGAGAAAGGAAGGAGAAAGGGTGAAAATCTAGGGTACAAGGAGGAGTAGCTTTAGTGGGCTTTCTTCCCATTTCTTGCTCTATCGGACAGCTTGACATACAAGAGGAATGCGAAAGAGGTAAGGTAAGAAAAATCAAAACCTAACCTCATTCTTATTGATTTGGATTTGGGTGAAAAGCTCTTGAAATGGATTTTTATTGAGTCTAAACCACTTTTGGAGTTGTTTTGGGTAGATTCATAGTGATTTTGTATGGGATGATTGGAAAGATTTGTGGAAGAAAAATAGTGAAAATGCAAAATCAGTATTTTGAGCAAAAACCGTAAAGGAATTGCGATCTGCGGTTAGTGGTATAGGTACCAGGATGCATTGGGCAATCGGTATAGGTACCGCTCAAACCCGAAGCGGTGCCGATGCAGAGATGGCGATGAACCGATCTGCGTCTGGAGTGCCGATGAGGGAATATTACCCAGTGCCGCTCCTCCAAAATGACCATGTTTTGACGTATTTTTGCTGAATTAAGTCAGTGATAGGTATCACCCAGATGTTTAGGGACCCTAAAAATGAATAATGGGGTTCAAATAAGGATATAGCTAAATGCAGAAAAAATGTACCATGCCTCGACGAATTCGTCTTGGCGGACTTAGTGTCTTAACCGGCCCATTAACAAAAATAAATTCCTTGTAATTCACTAAAATTGTTTTAACGATTGTTTATCCACTAAGAGTAGGCGTGAATGTTATTGACTAGGGACGGGTGATGATGTCGCTAACCTAGGACCGAGAGATCGAGAAGGAAGCTAGATTCGACGGTTTTATTTTCTCGACTCTATTCTTATTTCAAATGTTTTGATGATTTACCAAGTAACTATGAAATGAGGACATTGAATAATTTGGTGATATATGAAATCAATGCATAGGTGAAATATATGCAGAAAAATAATACGAAAGTGAATATGGAATTGAAGTGTGATATTTGAAAAGCCTTAGAATGAATGTGCGATGATAAGGACAAGATTCATCAAACGAATCCATCATAAATGTAAGATTGGACCGTATATCAGATGACGCCTCACGGAATGCACGATGGCATCCGTCAGAAGAACACCCCAAAATTTTCCAATGTCACTTGGCGGGATGCACCCGATGGCATCAGTCATGATGGTGTGGCATTGAAGAAATGTTCCCACTTGGCGGGATGCACCAATCGGCATCGGTCATGATGGAGTATGGCATTTAAGTGATACCACATAGGGAGGTGCATAAGCGGCATCCGTCGATGGGAGACGAATAAGTGATACCACATGTTGGGGTGCGCAAGCGGCATCGCGTCATGATGGGAGGCAGAGATTGTTAAATGTGTAAGCACATTAGAGATAAAGCGAGGATTCATCAATGAATCGTCGAAATGTAAATTGAATAGTCAAGGTGAAAGAACCAACATTGCCGAGTGAAAATGGGATTTTTATGTATATGCTTAAATCTCATAAATTGAATTGTGAAATGAATTGTTGCATTGAAAATGCATGTTGTGATATGATAATGAATTGTAAAAAAAGAAAGCATGAGAAATTGAATAGCATGAGTATATGTTGATATGATAGGCATGGTTTAATGTGAAAAGCATGCGAGTTTAATTGAATATTGAAATAGGCGTATAGAACCATTAAGCATGAAAATGCTTTAGCGTGGATTTTATCTATCGTGGGTTTCAGTTAGTTGGAAGGAAGACTGCCATTCAGTGAGCGCGAGTCATAAAACAGGTTGCGGCGTGTAAAGTACATACCCAGCCATGCATATCATTTCCTTTTTTAACATGGAAAATTTTGTAAAACAAAGGGTTCAAACTTTGAACCTTGAGATTTTTATATATCGATGCGGAAAAGAATGCCTTCTTTGTAAATGTATTTTGTTAAATGTTTATGGGCCTACCGAATTGCATTGAATTTGTAAATGATTATGGCCTTGCCCAAAACTTAAACCGCTTCCACAAAGAAATGACATAATAAAATGTTTTGATAAGATAAATGAAAACGTGAGTAAACCAGGCTTCGGTTCAGATCCGCCATTTTGGTCGGGCCGGGGATTTGGGTCGCGACACTTTTGAAAAAGAAAATTTAATAACACGAAAAATAAAGAAAAGCGATCCCGGGGTTTAGAGTTCGGACTGCGCCAGGATGGGTGAGCTAGGGCTCGAGGGTTGCTACAATAAGGCCATGTGAAAGTGGTTTCACGGTCATAATGCGATAGCAATTTGGTTATATCGAGAATACCCATCGAGAAATCAAGTAGAGGTGTCCTTCCAATCTATCCAACATCTAATCAATGAAGGGTAGGGGAAAATGATCCTTTCTGGTTGTAGTATTCAATTTTTTATAGTCTATGCACACCCACCATCCTATCACAGTTCTTGTAGGAATTAAGCTTATTGGCCTGTTCTGATCCAGTAGTCCCACCCTTATTGGGAACCACGTGAATTGGGCTTACCCGAGTGTCGATATTGCATAAATAAAACGCATTTAACCATTTCAACACTTCGTATACAACATCCTTCATTCTTTGGATTCGACCTTCTTTGGTGTTCGATTGGAAGTTACGGCATTATCTTCTAGTAGAATTTTGTAAATGCAAATAGACGGCGATACCTTTGAGATGCTGATTGACGACGGTACTCTTGTAATTCCTTAGAATCTTTAACAGCTTTTGTTCTTCATCCTCAATCAATGCGGGTATTATAATCATGGTTTGCTTTCTTGTTTAAAGCACATTTCGGATATTCGGCAATTCTTTCAATACTAATCCTTTTGTACTAGTTTCTTGCTCAGTTTCTTTCTTTTCCTTCCTGCATGAATTCTCTTTATTGTTTTCATTCAAACTCAAGACTGTTTCTGTATATTGAAAACTTGAATGCAACAATTCATAATCAACGCTCTAGAATCACCCAAAATTCATCATTTTCATTGATAGAATGTTGAGATATTGCAATCGAGTTCGATTCGAAAATGATGGGACTAATTTTATCTCTGACCATATAATTTTCTTCATCAACATTAGGCGTAATTTAGCTTTGGTTGAGGTTGGAAGTGCCTTTGCTTCATTTCCTACTCTCGAGTTAGCTCACCCTTACGTACATCAATCAGGCGACTCAGGTAACTAAAGAAGGTCTTCCTGAACTGAGAGGAACACAATGTGTCCTCTCGTTTCATGACAACAAAATCCACGGGGAAGATGAATTTCATACCTTGACAGTCTTGTCATCCCACTTTTATAAATTTGTAATGGCGTAGGGATGGGTAGGCTTAAGGCCACAAAACCGTAGCAAGCACAGAATCCCATAATTTCTACCGAAGAATTTGGCAAGACCACAATGTCGTTTCTAAAACTATTGATAAATCACATTTATTCTCAATATCAATCTAAAATCTACTAATAATTAACTCAAAGTCTCATATCATGATATTATCTCAAATAACATAACAAATAGACCTCCGTGGTCATCCACTAACAAAAACGACCTCAACGGTCTCATCAAAAATATCAATAAGGTTTCATCAAAAGCAAAATTATCGACTCAACTATTCAAAATTTATCGATTTAACCAAATAATTAACCCGATAAACAAGTTAATTCACCGTAGAGCCTTACGAAACTTAGACTCTCATTCACCAAATAAACAAAATAATAATCATTACATGTTTCAAATAGAATCAAGTAATTGAAATGCAGGATTCTCCTTTCTCTGTCTACCACGAAGAGGAGAAATCAAACGAGGTGAGATAACTGCAGTGAGTAAAATATATCCACCATACTTGTGAGGATAGAGTACTCAAGGCAGCTCACAAGGATGGTTATGCTCAATCAAATCAATCACCGTACATAGGTTATGCAACAACTAACGGCAATATGAACAGCAATATCAAATGAGATTTAGGAGTTTAAATACGAAATATGGTTACCATTCGAGAATCCAGTACATTCCTTTTTACCTTTATCTTTGGAATCAGGTACGTACAACCAAAGATTCGTAGAGCAGTAGGGTTCTCGCTAGAGTTTACCACCTCTCTGGAAGGCGGCTTTGCCCGCACCGGAGGTACCATGTGCACATAGCACGATGACCTCCCCATCAGTTGGAAACTGCATGATTCATACCCATCCCGATGACATTACTTGATTACAAGTTATAGCTGACCATTACTCGATGCAACAGAGATAACACCAAATACAATAAGAGTTAGTGACCGTTCTCAACATGAATATTCATCGAGGACACGTGACTTGGCATATGACAAATTCAATTGATGAATGCTCAAGAATAGGGTCTTCATCATAGTCAGTACTACGATCAAGTCAAGCAGTAAGAAACAACGCTATACATTTCGAAGGTGCAAGAGTCACGATGATATAAATTTACTCACCTCCTTATTAGTCCCGTACTCAGCCTAGGCTATTCACCCTGAGCGTGAGGCCTTTAACCGTTTGCTATACCAATATTCATACGAGAAAATAAATATAAAGATAACATCAAAATCTTAACAACCATACCTTGTTATCCACTACTCAATTAGTGGTTCACCGTTTCTATTGTCGCCTAACTTGAGCTTTTAAATAAATTTTTTAAAATCCTTTTTACTTTCATAACTAACATTCTGCCTTTTAACATCTAAATACCCAAAATTATAATTTTAATATTCAATTTCACAGCTAATTTCTTATATCCTAATGTTTAATCACTAAACTCGTTTTTTGGCAAATTGTGCATCAGTTAGTATTTTGCCTATATCTTTCTCTACCCGGCGTCAGACCTGAAACCGGTGTAAAATTTCACTAACATCCATATCTTCCAATTATGTCAAATTGGCCCTAAAATTTGTCCATTAGGTCCTCCTATGATTCTGTCCAAGTCGACCTACAAACGGAAATTCACATTCAATCGATTCAACCCTTAATTCCACTAATTACTACCTCAATTTATTCTAAATACATTTTCCCCAAATTTTAAACATACCAGACCTAATTCATACCTCTTAGGTCACATTATATGAATTCAAAATGCAATTGAGAACCTAGCATACACATTCGAACAATTAATTCATTCCATGACCCTAATTGACCATCAAACAACAACCGTTTATCAATTCAACCCCTTTCCTCAATACAGACCATGCAAAACCAAAATTAAATACTATGGCGCTTTAATATGCAGCTAAGAAGTCTCCCACCATGAAAAATCCCAGGTTGATTCAAAGGGAATTGGGCAACAAAATTTTCTTCATACACGAGTTCGGCGCCAGGAATGAGAACTAGTTCTTCCAATTTTTTTATTTTGTTTTAACTCGATTTTCGAGGGCTAATATTTTTAAAAAATTAAATCAATATTTAAATTAAGTCCCTGCGGTTTTCTTGAATTTTTTATGGCCTGGGAATTATTAAAAATGTCTCTTTGGCCCTTGGTCAACAAAATCTGTTGACTTTTCCCTGCGGTTCAACATTCACGTATTTTATTTTTATTCATGTATTTTAATTAATTTTATTTTTATAACATATATTTGGACCTTAATTTGCTTCAGAAAAACTCCCATAATTTATTTCATTCATTGGGTATTTTTAAAAATTATATTTAGTCAAGCTTGCTCATAATTTGACCTTGCGGGTATATTTTCCTAAAATTCCATTTAATTGAGAAATAATTCCTAAAAATTAGCTTATAAATTCATGATGGACCTTAAAACACCTAAAATTAAATTCATGAAAAAAAAAATGTTTGGGGTGTTATTTCTCCCCCCTTATAAAATTCGATCCTCAAATTTATTAAGAGTGTGTACCTTGTCCTTTCGAAGAGTTGAGGATAAATGTTGTCTTTCATCGGCTTGCTCACTCTCACGGGTACACTCCTCTACTTACGTGGATGCGCCACTGAACCTTTACCATAGCTATTTCTTTGTTTCGAAACTGCAGTGCAGCCCTTGATATGGCTCACGGGTACCTCTTCATGTAGCGGATCATATCAGCCTCGATCTCACAGTGCGAAGAATGTGGGGCGGATGAGGGCGATACTTCCGTAACATTGAGATGTGAAACACTAGATGCACATGGCCAAAGTTAGGGGGCAAAGCTAATCTATAAGATACATTGCCAACCCTATCCAATATCTCAAATGGCCCTATATATCTCGTGTCGACTTCCTTTCTTCAGAATCTCATCACTCCCTTCATAGGAATGTTTTAAAGAGCGTGATCACCCACACCAATTGTACATCCGGAGTCTCCTCGGATCGGCCCATAACTCTTTTGTCATTGAAAGTGAATCCTCATTCTCCACGAATAATAGGTACTTTCTTAGAAGTTTCTCTGCTCAACTCTGGACCTTCCAATTCTCTATCACCTACCACTCGATCGACAGAGGGTATTTACATTTCACGTCCGTAGAGTGCCTCATATGGCATTAAATTCAATCGTAGAATGGTAGTTGTTATTATAAGAAAACTCTGCAGTCAAATATTTTACAACTGCATAGAAATCCATAACACATCAGGAGCATATCATAAAGTCCGAATTGTCCGTTATGGCCCTTAAATACGTCTCTGGATGGAAGGTACATGCTGAAATCGAGTTTAGTACCCAGGCTTTACGGTTTACGCGAAACCTCGAGGTGGCTGCGGACCTCACAGCCGGATACTATGGACAACGGCACTCTGTCGATCTTTACTATCTTGATGGATACATGCTGTGCATCTTTGTGCCACTTAGTATAAGTGGTCTTAACGGTAGAAAGTGAGCTGATTCGTCCCGATCACATCCGTATAACCCGGATCGAATCATGCCCGCCACGGTCTTTGGTAGCTTGATACGAATCCATAGTAATTCTCTCCCATTTCCATTCGGTAATGGCAACTCTATGAAGACACGTGGGTCTACGTTGCTTTCGAATTTGACTTGTTGGCATGTTAAACATGATGCCCGCATCTTGTGCATCCTTTTCATCCCGCTCACAATCGTACCTTTAACATCACCGGTACATCTTGGTGACTCTGGATGAACAACATAAAGGTGCATTATGGGCTTCTGTAGAATCCGCTGTCTCAACCAGCATCTATCGAGCACTGACCTATTTCCTCGTCTCGTACGCCATACCTAATTTCGTCAGGATGTACGTCTTTGTTTATCACCCGAATCCTCCTCGATTTAATAAAGGAAGGATCCTTATCTTGGTTGGCCTTGATCTCGTCAATCAGCTAAGGGCCTCACACAGGCTATGCAACTAAATCCTGGGACTGCGCCAAACTTCAAGCGTATTCCCATATTAAACGAGATCCCTCGACTCCTTCACTGTCTCCTCTTAATATCTTGAAATATGTGCTAGGCGCCGTAGGACTTCACAGCAACATCGGCCACCATTGGCTTTCAGGGATGATATAAAATCGGCAATCATAGTCTTTGTTAACTCTACCCATCTCCTCTGCTTGAGATTCAAATCTCTCGCTGCTTTGAATGTATTGAAGGCTTTTGTGATCCGTGTAAATCTCACACTTCTCACCATATAAGTAGTGCCTCCATCTTCGGTGAAAAAATCCTTTAGCCGTCTCGGTCATGTGTGGATAATTCAACTCATGTCTCCTCAGCTATCGGGATGCATATGCTATTACCTTCCCATTACGCATCAAAACACAACTGATCCTACTGCGGAGGCATCACAATACTGCTTGTCATACCTCCACGTCACGTGGGTAATGCCTTCTTGGAAGCGATGAGTTAAGCAATCCTTAAGTTTCTGGAAACTTTGCTCACAGGTGTCATCCCACTCAAATTTTACTTGCTTCCTGATCAGCCGTGTCAGTGGAGCAGATATTCTGGAAAAATCTTTCACAAATCTCCTGTAATATCCAGCCATACCCAGAAAACTACGTATCTCAGTCACATTGGTGGGTCTAGGCCAGTTAGACACTGCTTCTACCTTCTTCGGATCCACCTGAACACCCTCCTTGCTTATCACATGCCCCAAGAAACTCACACTGTTAAGCCAAAACTCACATTTAGACAGTTTTGCATACAGTTGATGTGTTCTAAGGGTCTGCAGTACAATCCTGAGGTGTTCCCCATGTTCCACATGACTTTTCGAATAAATCAGGATATCATCTATAAACACCACCACAAATTTATCCAGATAGGGTTTGAAAACCCGGTTCATCAAAATCCATAACCACGGTACGGTGCGTTAGTCAACTGGCTTGGTATGCGGGGAACTCATAATGACCATCACAGGAGTCTGAATGCGGTCTTGGGTATATCTTCCCCTCCTTATGTTCAAGCTGATGGTAGCTAGACCCGAGGTTAATCTTTGAAAATGATTGGCCCCACATGGCGGTCAAGCAAATCATACGATACGGGAAGTGATGCCTATTCTTGTTATTTACCTTATTGATGGCCGGTAATCAATGCACATCCTCATAGTCCCATCCTTTTTCTTCACAAATAACACCGGTGCACCCCACGGTGAACTGCTTGGTCTAATAAAACCCTTATCCAACAATTCTTGCAACTGCTCTTTCAACTCTTTCAATTAAGTGGGTGCCATACGGTATGGTGCAATAGATATAGGATCTGTACCGGGTAACAAGTCAATATTAAACTGATTTCCTTGTTTGGTGCTAATCCTGGTAAATCGTCAGGAAAGACATTTGAGTAATCCTCTGCGAGGTATATCTCCCCGAATCGATGGGAAATTCTGCGCATCCTCTCACATGAGCTAAATACCCACAGCGACCCTTCTTAAGTAACCTCACAGTACGCTATAAATTTGAAATCGAAATCTTAGAAACTTTTCATTATAATTCTGGAAAACAAACTGAGTACTCCCAATGGTTTTGAGCGTTATCTTCTTTCTATAACAATCCATGGTTATAGTTGGCGACAACCATTCCATACCTAAGATAACATCAAACTCCGGTATAGGCAATTCAATCAAATCGACATATAATCGATATCCTATCCTTATCTCCTGTGATCTTGTACATATAGTTCACGCCTTCTTCTCAAGTGGTGTGCTAATAGCTAAAGGGATTTTCCATTATCATTTTACCCTTGTTCAATTTCCTTAGCATAAGATGGGGATACAAATGAGTGAGTGGCTCAGGATCAAATAACACTTTGGCTTGTTTGTTTTATTACATGTATTATACCTGAATAAATTAGAAGTATTTGTTGCTCTTACCCCGAATAACATCCCCAAGTTCTTTTAAAACGGCTCACGATACCAACTTTGTCACATCCCTTTTATAGTTTGTGACATTGGGAATGGGTAGGCTTAATGCCACCAAAACCCGTAGCAACCCTAAGTCACATAATTTCTACCGAAAATTCGGCAAGACCTATTCGTTTATATAACTAATGACAAATCCTGTTATTTGCAATATCAATCTAAAATCTACTAATAATTAACTCAAGATCTCATATCATGATATTATCTCAAATAACATAACAAATAGACATACGTGGTCATCCACTAACAAAAACGACCTCAGCGGTCTCATGAAAATATCTGATAAGGTTTCATCAAAAGCAAAATTTATCCAACTCAGCTATTGAAAATTTATCAGTTTAGCAAATAATTAACCCAATAACCAAAGTTAATTCACCATGGAGCCTTACGGAAACTTAGACTCTCATTCACCAAATAAACAAAATAATAATCCATTACATGTTTTGAATAGAATCCAGTAGCCGAAATGTCTAGTTCTCTTTCTCTGTCTACCCTGAAAAGGAAGAAATCAATGGGTGTGTGATAACTTTGTGAGTAAAAATATATCACCATACTTGTGAGGCTAGGTACTCAAGGCCAGCTCACAAGGATGGTTATGCTCAATCAAATCAATCACCGTACATAGGTTATCTGACAAATAGCGTGGCTGATATGAACATGATATCAAATGAGATTTAGAGGTTTGGGCTCTGAAAATATAGTTTACCATTAGGAGTCAGGTACATTTCCTTTTTACCTTTATCTTGGAATCGTGCATTTCAGCAAAGATCAGTAGAGACGGGCCGGGTTCTACGCCTAGAGTTTACCTCTGCAGGAAGGCGGCTTTGCAGCACGAGAGGGTACCATGTGCACATAACTGATGACCTCCCCATCGGTTAAAACAGTGATTCCCATACCAGTGATGACGTGCGATTACAAGTTATAGTTGGCCAGGTACTCGGCATGCAACAGAGATAACACCAAATACAATAAGGATTAGGCGGCCGTGCCGGCATGAATATTCATGAGGACACGTGACTTGTGGCATATGAAAGATTCAATTCGATGAATGCTTTCGAGAATAAGGGTCTTAATCATAGTCAATTTACTACGTCGATCAAACAATGGCTCTTAGCTATACATTTCGAAGGTGCAGAATGCGCGATGATATAAATTTACTCACCTCTCTATTAGTCCAGGCTCAGCTAGGCTATTCACCCTGAACGTGTGAGCCTTCCCCAACTTCGTTTGCTATACCAATATTCATGCAAGAAAATAAATATAAAGATAACGTCAAAATCATAACGAGCCATACCTTGTTATCCACTACTCAATTAGGTCGTTTACCAGTTTCTATTTAATCGCCTAACTTGAGCTTTTTAAATAATTTTTTAAATTCCCCTTTTTACTTTCCTTACCTTCAACATTCTGCCTTTTAACATTTAAATACCCAAAATTATAATTTTAATATTCAATTTCACAACTAATTTCTTATATCTAATGTTTAATCACTAAACTCGTTTTTGGCAGATTGCGCATCAGTTAGTGCTATATCTTTCTCTACCGACGTCGAAAAGAACTGAAACCAGTGGTAAAATTTCACTAACATCCATATCTTTCCAATGATGTCAAATTGGTCCAAAAAGTCGACCTTCAAACAGAAATTCACATTCAATCGATTCAACCCTTAATTCCACTAATTACCACCTCAATTCATTCTAAATACATTTCTGAAATTTTAAACATACCAGATCTAATTCATACCTCTTAGGTCACATTCTATAGATTCAAAATGCAATTGAAACCCTAGCATACACATTAGAACAATTAATTCATTCGAACAACCTAATTGACCATCCAAACAACAACCATTTATCGAATTCAGCCCTTTCCCCAATACAGACCATGCAAAACCAAAATTAAAAACTATGGCACTTTAATATACCTTCAGGGTCTCCCAACATGAAAAATCACAGGTTGATTCAAAAGGGAATTGGCTGCAGTAAATTTTCTTCCTTCCTCGGCGATTCGGCGCCGAATGGAGGAACCTAGGGTTCTTCAATTTTTTCTTTTGTTTATGCTCGATTTTCTGAGTCCTATTTTTAAAGAATTAATTCAATGTTGAACTTAATTTCACCAGGGTTTATTGAATTTTTAAGGCTAGAATTATTAAAAAATGTCTCTTTGGCCCTTGATCCAACAAAATCTGTTGACTTTTCCCTATTCACTTTGTTCACATATTTTTATTTTTTTTATTCATGTATTTTCATTAATTTTTATTTTTATAACATATATTTTGACCTTAATTTTCTTCATAAAAATTCCATAATTTATTATTTCATTCATTGGGTATTTTTAAAAATTCTATTTTAGTCAAGCTGCTCAGGTGACCTTCTTTGGGTATATTTTCCTAAAATTCCATTTAATTGAGAAATAATTCCTAGAAATTATTATAAATTCATGATGGACCTTAAAACACCTAAAACTTAAATTCCATGAAAAACAATCATTTAAAAAAATGTTTGGGGTGTTACAAGTACATCCTCAAGGACTCCTTATGGTTGCGCCATTGACCTATCAGCCATTTGCAGTGTAATTGTTGTTGGAGTAAGTTCCCCCAAACTCAACCTTTGTACCACTGATAAGGGCATCAAGTTCATGCTGGCACTTGAGTCACACAAAGCTTTCTTGAATTCATATTTCCCAATTGTGCAGGGAATGGTAAAACTGCCAGTGTCTCTCATCTTAGCTGGTACGCTCTTTTGAATAACTGCACTACATGTTGCATTTAGGCTCACCAGTCCTTCATCAGCAATTTTTTTCTTTTTGCTCAGTATAACCTTGAGAGATTTTGCATAGTTTGGCATTTGGTATTATCTACAAAATGAATGTTAATTTCTATCTTCTTGAAAATCACAAGAAGAATTTAGAAAATTGTTCCTCCTTACTTTGCATACGAGTCTTTGTGGGGAAAGGAGCTGGGCGTGTAGGCTTGAACCTTCTCTTTCTTCTTTTGTTCACAGTTTTCCCTAGGCTGCTTAGTTTGCACTTTATTTTACGTTTCTTTGTTAACTCTGAGCTTCTCTTTCTATTCTCCCATCCAGTTTCTTCCTCCTCTTCTTGCTCAGTCTTTTCTTTCTTTTCTGCTCTGTAGGCACCTTTCGGTCCTTACCCTCTCCCTCGGATGGATGCCATGTAGTCCCTTGGATTCTTCTGGGTGTCACTAGGGAAACCATCATTGGTCTTATCCTGCAAGGTTGAGGCCAGCTGCCCAACCTGTGTTTCCAAATTCTTGAGTTAAGCATTAGTGTTTACTTGAAAATTTTGTGTGTTAGTTTAAAGTGTCCCCAACTTCAACAATTTTTTTCATGGAGGTTTGCCAGTTTTTGTTGTCCCCATGAGCGTAGCATTTCTCCTCAAAGGGCCGAGCACTTATTTGATCTTGATGTTACATTTATGTTCTCTCCTTGTTGTTGTTGCTATTGGAACCTTGGTGGATTATATCCTTGCTGAAAACCTTGCCCATGTCTTGGGCCTTGTGATGCTCCTCCGCCATATAAGAAGTTCTCATGGCCCCTCAATGCCGATTAATGTAGTGGGTGAGCAAGTTGGGGTTGGAAAACTGAAATGGGAGCTTCTATGTTCATTTCAAATAATTAGCCTCCTCAATTTGATAGGATCCTCATCGGTGGTCCTCAGGACTTCTTCGATTCCATCTCTTTCCGCTCTCAATTTCGCTGAGCATAGTGCATTCTTTTCTCTTGATTCCCCAACTTGTTCATTATTGCATCAAGTTTTTCTTCCAAACCAATCATTTTATTGAGCTCAATGACCCCACTCCCCTTTGTTATGTTGTTGCTCCCTAAAGATTAAGATGGAGCTTTCATGTTGCATTTGACCAGGTCTTCTATCAGATTGCTGCTTATCTGCACTTATTCTGTGATGCCCCTGATCAGCTACATCATGATTACCCTTAAAGGTTTCATTCGGGGTGGTGAAAATATCCATTTGGTTCTTCAGGTCTATGCCATGCATATGGCACCTCTTTAACAACCTTTTGTACCTTTCCCAGGTAGTATATAGACTTTCATCCTCCCCCTGTTTCAACACAATGTTCTCCCTTCTTCTTTCTATTGTAAGTGATGGGGGAAAAAAATCTACCTAGCTAAGCCGCCACCAACTCTTCCCATGTATTAACTGAGCCATATGGCAATGATTCATACCATGTGGTTGTAATATCTCTTAAGGAAAAGGGAAAGAGATGTAGTTTGATCACCTCTGGTCTCACACCATTTAGTTTAATTCTGTTGACCATCCTAAGAAATCGCATTTGCTGGATTAGGATCTTCAATAGGGTGCTGTAAATTGATTACCATTTGCACCATGGTGATCGATCTTTGAACAACTCAAAATTATTAGTCTCTATAATAGGTTGTCTTCTTTGAATATTCTTCTTGAATGCGCCGTCTCAGGTCCTCTATTGTATCTTGCATGGGAGGCCTTTTGCATACATTTCTTGTTCAGCCCCAATGACCCGTTCTTTGTCTACCATAATTATTTGTTTAGCATCTGACCTTCCTTAAGTTTCTCAATGTTCTTTCCAATTAAGTATCTAAGGGAAACATATCTGATTCTGGCTTCTTGTGCATGAAATAACTTCATGGAATGGAAACATATTGAGATTAATTGGAAACAAAATTGTTATTAAAAGAATATATATCTTTAAACTCATCTGAAAATTGATGTTATTTAGTATAATTATCTGGCGTTTTTTATTTTTGTGGAATTTTTGAGGCAGAAAAATGTCCAAATTAGTTGTCTCTCTTTTGTCAGAATATTGATTTAGTAAAATTCTTTCAATCCCCGGAAATCGGCGCCATAAAACTTGGTTGTTCTTTTAATGTATAGATTAAACCACTCAGTTTTAACACCTCTACTGAAGCCTTACAATTCCCATGCAGTGGAACCAAAATTTGAGCTAGTTGTTTGAAAATTAGAAAATGGTATTGTATTCTGGAATTTATAAAATGAGTTTAATTACAAGACCTTGCAAGTCTACGGAGTCCTTAAGTAGTAAACATTGGATGGAAATCCAGATATCATCCTGGTCCAATGACAAGGAATTTTGAAATCAACTACCTAACTACTCAAGATCCACACTATTTGCACCTCCGTATAATGGTTTAGCAGAATTTAAAGAACATGATGAAATCCTATTTATATTCTCTAATTAAAATAAAATTTGAATTGAAACAAATAAAATAATGCAATTCATCAGTTCTCTTGCTAGATATAATTCTTGATATTGAGCGCTATGAAACAACGATTTCTGATATGATCCATTGATTTTCTCCATCCTGATTTTGGATTTGGATTTGTCAAAGATGTCTAATAATGCAGCTTGAATTTCTCCATAATTCACTAATTAGAGGTCCCTGCTTATTTCAAAGACATGGATCTAATCAATTACTTGTATTCAGAACACTCTTTATAAGATCTGGGTATTTTTCTTTTTCAATACTTCATACCCATTTCTTAAGACTGTAGATTTCTTGCACCCTAAGTCTGGGTCATTGCAAAACCTCTACAAATTGGTTGATGACTCCTCCTTTAGATATGATGGATTTTTCCCTTTCCTTGATTAGATATCAGTTAACACAGCATCAAGATCTTTCCATTAGATTAAGGTGAAATCTTTGATTATTTAAATTGATAAATAATCCCTTTCAACTTCAAGTATGAGTCAATTGGAAATTTATCGAAGTGAACTCTTAGAGCTTTTTAGTTCTTCAATAGTAGTCTAGCATACCCACAAGTAGAACATTAAAAGCTCTTAGGAATCTCCATCTTTGTGTCACTCAGAGGGCCTCTTGGATATCAGAGCATGAAACAGTCCTTGAAATGGCATTCGATACTACTATTGGGAACCAATCAATTCAAGAACAAAATCAATCAAATAAATGCCAAATCCAGGACATTCCGTCTAATTTCTATAAAAAACGCAAGTCAACGAGTTTGCAATTAGGCATGTTTCTCAAAAGCGAATCACAATCAATAATGGAGTATTGTTAAAACGTCCATTGTAAGCGCCAATAAGTGGAAATAAGCGAGATTCCATAAATTGTCTAGATTTCATTAATTCCAAGCAGTAATTGGAAAAGAGATTAAACGA
The DNA here is from genome assembly GCA_016808115.1 of Tetrastigma voinierianum. Taxonomy (NCBI): domain Eukaryota; kingdom Viridiplantae; phylum Streptophyta; class Magnoliopsida; order Vitales; family Vitaceae; genus Tetrastigma; species Tetrastigma voinierianum. The sequence continues at coordinate 119,827 of JAEQBH010000480.1, read as the reverse complement.
TTTGATCTAGCTTCACAATTCAAAACAGATTGCTAGTTCAGATCCAAAAACAAAAAAAATCAAAACAAGTCTAACTAATCTATTCTAAAAATATACAGTGAGTCTTGATCTCCCGAGGATCTGGTTCTGGAAGAAATTGCTTCTTCCTGATGCAAAAACACCTAATTATATATTTCCAGAAATTGGGCCTGATTCGAAGGCTTCAAGTGGATTTCCCCAAATTAAATGGCCCAGCTCACTGTTTAGGTCGCGGCCTAAAGGAGCTTGTTGCGATTGAGTTTACAGTCATGAGCTTGCAAAGTCTGTCGTGACTTCTATTCCTTGTCGCAACCTTCTTTGTTTAGTTTTTGGCAGTAAGGAGTCGCGACCTGATGTCTTCTGTCACAACGTCATTCTTTGCAGCCTCTTCATTTAGTTGTCACAACCCAGTTTCTTTGTCGCTACTTAAGTTATTGCCTATCCCCTTTATTCTTATTGTGACTAAGTTTTCAGTTGCGACATAAGTTTTGCCTAGAGTTTCCTCTTTCTCTTGAATCTTTGTCGCGACATGAATTGTTATGTCGTGACCAAGTTCAGTTGCTAGTAGTTATGATTCTTATTGCGACAACTTTTTTTGGTCTCCAAGTATTTGTGTCGCGACCTCAATTCCATGTCGCGACCTGGCTGTCCTTCCCTTCTTAGATTATAATGTCGTGACCTCATTTTCGTAATAGTGACACCATTTTTTGTGCGACCACTTTGATTCCTAGTCCTGACTTCACATACCATGTTCTGACATCATTTTTTTGTCTTCTTCCTTTATTCAGGTTGCGACTCAAAACTGCTGATCTGTTTTAGTTCTTTGTCTCGACATGAAATTCTAGGTCCCCTGACAATTGTTCTTTCCATACAATACTTTACATTTGCAGCAAAAGGTGGAGTGTATTTGGGTATATGTTTTTAATTCCTACCTTGTCGCAACCTCATTTCTCAGTTACAATTGTTTTTACTCAATTTAGCTTCTATTTCTGGTCACGACCTAGAAGGTATGTCGTGACTAAATGGTTGCCCTTCTCACCTTTGCTTTTGTTGAGATTCGCGACGTAAGCACCCCTTTTCAACCTCTTTTCATGTGTCGCGGCATGTCGTCGGTGTATAACCTCATTTGGTGTCTTGACTTCTTGTATTTTGTCATAACAACAAATTCCTTTGTGGAGGCCTTTCCAGTTCATTAAGCAACTATTCCTCATCATGACATCAATTATCTATTGTGACCAGAGTAATTTTCTTTTGATGTCGCGACATACGAGCGATTATCCTGACGAGATCTTTCTTTGAAACCACTTTCTATCACGTGACTTTTCTCGCATTTGCAGCAACTTTCGTTTCGCGTAAACTTCTTTCTTGTCATGACTTGAAGTAGCCTTTTTGTCGCGACCTTTCGAATAATACCTCCATCTTGTCATCATGTCGCCTTTGAAAATACTTGTAGACAGTCGTTTATGTAGCGACCCATTTCTTATCGTGACCTCATTCTTAATAGTAATGAGTTATCTTGCTTTCAGTGTCGCGACATCCAGAAACAATGTCGCGACAAGATCCTTCTTTCAAGATTTTTCTCTGTCTCTGCATCCTGTCTTTTGTCGCAACAACTTTCTCTTGGCCCCATTATCACTTCTTGTCGTGACCTCGATTCTCTGTCACGACAAGATCCTTCTTCCAAGCTTTTTCTCTGTCTTTGCATCCTATCTTTTGTCGTAACAGCTTTCTCTTGGCCCTAGTATCACTTCTTGTCGTGACCTTAATTCTCTGTCATGACCTAAGGTCTTTGTCTAACATATATGCAGCAACATGCTTTCTCAGAATTCGTGACTTAAGCGATACGAGGAATCCCTTGTCGCGACCTCATGAGTCGTCGTGACTTCACGCATGGCCGTATATATCTTTTTCTTCTTTGGAATTGCAGGTTGCCATAAAACCCTGGAAAGCTCAGAATTTGTTAAAGGTTTCCATATTTCGGTATGAAAATGAGCAATTATATTGTAACACATGTCGGAAAATGGATTTAAAAATCAATGAGTTTTTTACTAATCACTTAGGCCATGCATATCAATCCATATGTTTAAGTGTTAGGGGTGCTTTAGGTTAGCCTTTATTTGTGTAAAATGTAGCATAATTCATGTTTTTGATGCTTACTAAGCACCTTTCTTACTCATTTTAATGTTTAACCCCCTATAATTGTGTATTTTGTAGAAACAAAGAAAACATGATGAAAATCAAGCAATTTTGGCAAGAAATGAGAAAGTTATGCAAGGAAGAAGTTATGGTTGCGACCACAACTTTATGGTTGCGACCATAATAAAAAAAGTAAAGAATCTGTGTAGCGTAGTCTCAATGAGGTACTACGATCGCGACCACAAAAGATTGTCTTCCAAAAAATCTCAATGTAAACTTGTTATTTTATGACCAAAATATGTGATCAACCAAATCTTCAACCCCGACTACTAAAAATTGTCGATCCAGAGCAATGACTCAAAAAACTTGTTAAATGAAGGTATGAAATATATTATACGCATATATGAGAAAACTTCATTTAAAAATTTTGTTTTTGTCTAGATCACAGAATTACATAGGTCATACAAGTAATAAAGGTAGTTTAAATCGAGATATCATTTTCATGAGGATTGATGAGAAATCTAAGATCAATTACCTAAATACACTAAAAGATCATACTATTTAGACTCCAAAAGTTTAAAAGTGATTTGTTTACTAAAAGAAGTAAGACTAATAAAATTCTATAACTATACATAAAGAATTTAAAATATTTGGATTGGAAAGTTCAGGTAAATTGACACTAGAGAGTGATAGAGTAGACAATTATCAATTTACGCATCATTTCTCGCATTGTTCGACCATTAGTTTAAAATCACGAACTTATCCAAGATGCAAGGTAGTATAGTTTGGATTCCTCCTTGCACCATACATTTCACTCATTAGAGATCCATGTTCCTTCCAAATACATGAGTCTAATCAGTTACTTATAGATTATAATCCTCTTTCTAAGATCTCAGTATTTTTCATTTCTAGTTCTTCACCCGATTCTTGGAATGTTGAAGATTTTTGCCTCCATAGACGGATAATGCAAGCCTTCTTCAAATCTAATTGAGTATCTCATCCTTCAAATCTAATAAAATTCTCTATCTCCTTGATTAGAATCTCTGCTAACACGGGATCGAATCGCTCATCGGACTTAGGAGAACTATACGATCAATTAAATTGATACATCATCCAGTATCCTCCTCCGCCCAATTAAATTATTGACCTATCAGTAATCTTTCAAGTTCATTAGTTCCATAATATTAGTCTAATATACCCCATTATTTGCTCCATACTCTTGAATCTCAATCTCTGTATACTCATGGGCCTCCTGGAAATCAGAGCAAGATACAGTCCTTTTCTGGGTACACGCTACTAATATTTGGAACAATTAATTTCAAGAACAACACCAATTAAATAAATTCAAGATTTCTAACTATGACGTTCTTTCAAGTTGCACAAAAAACAATAATTAACATAAATCCATTTCTAGAGGGAATTTCCGATCTTTCATGGATTAAATAATAGTGACTAATTGATTACGAAAATTCATTAAGATTCTGGCGGCTGATAAATGAACTCTGCGGAAAATTTCCAAATTCTATTTAAATCATACGATGTGAAAACTAAAATTTTATAATAAACCTATTCGAAACTTCACCTTTAGATCAGCTGTGCTCAATTCTAAGAAAAACTAACTAAAAAACTAAACGAAAACTAAATTGGCTGAAAAAGAAATAAAATAAAAAATAAAAATAATTTAATATACAAAGGAGTCTCCAACTACCCAGAAGTTCCAAGTTTGGCAAAATCTATGCACAGTGCCCTATGTGATTCTATTTATAGATTTTCAAATGATGGGTTGTACTTTGAGGCTGAAATTGTGGATCCCAAAAAACTAGCCCAAGTGGCATCTTTGTCGCGACATTGTTTTATTTACCCTCTAGCTTTTTTGTCGTGCCTTGCATTGATATGTCGCGACATTCTTACGTACCTTTCTTGAATTATGTGACATAGTTTTGTCTTCGCCCGCCCGAGAGTTCTCTTGGTTGTCTTGTAATTGTCGTGACATGAGTATCTTGTGTTGCGACATTTCTTCAGTACTTGGCAGATACTTCAATGGTATGTCGCGACATAAAAGCTTTGTTGCGACAAAGTTTCCTTCTTACTGTTCTTGATTGAGTCGCAACATAAAATTTCCGTATTTGCAGAGTTCTTCACCTTCGGTTTTGTTTTATGTCGCGGCATAAACTAACTCTTTACTCCCCAACTATATCATGACAGTCTTTGGTTGTTCTCTTCATGACGCTTCTCTTTAATTAATAATAATTACATAATTCTTCTTTCTTACGACATTCTTTCTGTAGTTCTCATCAACCCTTAGCCGCCTAATAAAATTCTATCCAGCGCCATTATTTACTCGGCATTTTATTTGTGGTTGTCGCAACATATAACTTCTCTATAGTGACATAGCCTTCTTGCCTTGCTATACTGCCTTCTGAACTTTAAGTCGCGACATACTTTGAAAATGTCGCGACATATTTTTTGCGTTGATCTTGCCAATTGCTGAAAATGTTTGTCACAACATAAAAAACTTTGTATGACAGCATGCCCACGACTTGTTTCATTCTCTCCATTTTTCCATGACATAGTTTTATTTTATCGCAAAATTCTTCAACTCTTTATGTTTGCAACATAGGTTGATTAGCCGTGACACTTCTCTACTACCATTTTCTTAGATCAATGTCGCGACAGAACAAAGGAATGTCCCAAAGGGACAAAGTTCTATCTTCTGATTTCCATTATGTTGCAACATTCATTTCTTTGTTGCAACATTTATCATTCAATCCCCCTAATATTATGTCGTGACAAAGTTGTGAAAAGTCACAATAATCTTTCTAACTTGAGTTCGACTTATCTTTGTTGCGACATATCATTGTTTGTTGCAACATAACTTCTCTTCAGTTATCTTGAGATTGTGTCGTGACATTCTAAATATTATGTTGTGACGTGCAGACTTTATGTCTGACATTTACGCGCCTTGGTGCACCTGCTTCTTTCCTTGGATTGCTTCTTTTGTATTCAAAACTTGAAAAACACAAATTGAATATTCCATAATTTAGCATGAAAATGAATCATCAATTTATAAAAATATTCCAAAAAAATAGACTAAAAATAGACGAGTTTAGGACTCATCAGTGGTCACGACCACAACAACCTCTTCAATAGATTGTGTCCAACAAAGCCTTAGTGTGGTTGTGACCTCATCTAAATCTGCAATGACTGAAGAACAGCACTCTCGGTGTGATCACGACCACAACACGTTTTCCTTCATGAACAATGGCCATATTTTGTGTGGTCTGGCAGATTCCTTTATATGGTTGCCACCATGCAACGTTTTGCCTAAAATATTTCCATTTTTGGGCTCGTTTTAGCCCATCTTTCAAGGTGCATTTCAAAACATTTTTTACTCGTGTCGAGGGTTCGAAATTTGAGAGAGGGAAGCTCTCTCCTAGGGTTTTCATTCTTCAATATTTGTTCCATTTTTAGGTTTAGATTTCTTTAGATTTTTTAGATTTAGCTTTGTTTTGTTAATTATTTGGTTTGTAATCAACTATTGCTAAGAATCACGACTTTGTAGAGTGTGGATTTTAGTTTGGAGTTTGGATTTGAAGTCGTTTGTTGGCAAGCTCTTTTTGTATTTCTATCTCTTTTCCTTCCAATTTCTACGAGTTTATGTTTTGGTAACATGAATTTGTAGGTTTTGATGTAAAATGTTAGATTAAGCATTTCATAGGGTTGGTTACCAGATTTGATGTTTGGTTCCTCTAATCTTTAGATTAGTTGGATGTTTTATGTGATTTGTTGTATTTGGTGTTAATCTTTCAGTTATGTGTCGGTTAATTGATAAATGTTAAGAATCGGATCTTCGATCCTTTTACTAGGGTATCCTTGGTGACACTTAGATAAAGTCCTAAAATCTGGTTTTGATTCTCTCAAGGCATGAATCAATTAATCAAGATTCGAATTGACCTAGTTAAAGAGGCTTAGGGAATTAGAAAGGTCTAGTACTAACCGGATTTCATTAGGAGAGTATACCAAATGTATTAAATGAGGGTTGCAAGGACGTAATTGTGACAAATCCAAACTTAGTCCAAGTAACTCTATTGCAAGGACGTAATTGTGACCAATAGAGTTCAGGAAAATGTTTTGAAGTATCGCTACTATCGACCTGGGACCGTGGTGTGAATAGGTGGATAGTGAAATAAAATACAAGAGACACAAAAAGTGGGATCCTTGTCTGGTAATAGCCCAGACCCGACTAAAGTTATAATTCATTCAACCTAGGCCTCATTTGGATGAATCGCTAAACATCATTAACGATAACCAATCCTAGCCGTTTTTAGTCAATTACTCTTGTTTTCACAAAGCATTATGTTTTTGTTTAGTTTTGTTTTTAGTATTTTCATAACTTAATCTCAAACAATTGAGTCACTCAAATAGTGAACTCTTTAAAGCCAAGGTACTTAATCCTCACCTAAAACACATTCCTCGTGGGATCGATACTTGGTTTTAAAAGAAAGCCACTTTATTACTTGTGCGAACCTTGCACTTGCGGTTAACATTAAGTTTTTAGCACCGTTGCTGGAGAATGACAAGTCTTTGGTGATGTTTCCAACTACTTAACAAGTTTTTGGCGCCATTTTCGGGGAAGGTACGGTTTGGTTTGGATTGATATTTTGGCAAAAGAGAAGTTTGTTAATTTTAGCAAAAAAATTATTTTCCTATTTTCTTTTGTTTATAATTTGTATTTTATATACTTCATTTTTTTTCTTTTATTTTTTATTTTTATTTTAGGTGTTGAGCAAAAATAATCAACGTAACAAGAGATGAGCTCTTATCTTCATTCGAAAATCAACTTGCCAACTCAATGCAAGAACAAGCCTCTACAAGCCAACCAGCTTTTAATTATGAGGAGGTTGATTATCTCAACTATAATGGGGTTATACATATGAGGATTTCCCTAGCAAATCCAAAATTTCCCAGGATAAGGAACTTGAGCTCATAATATCAAGGGCAGAGAAAACAACCCAGTTTTGAAGAGATTATCTTTAACCTTCTCGGTGATATAAAGAAGGGCAACGATAGTCGATTAGCCAAATTGGAAACCAACCAAGAAATATGAGTGTTTCTTTGAAGAGCTTGGAATCCAACTAAGAAAACATGTGTGCTTCTTTGAAGAATTTGGAAGTCAACCAAGTAGGCTTAAATTACATTCTAAAGAGCTTAGAGACTTAAATGAAGGATTTGACCCTTGCATTAAAGGAGCAATCACCGAGGCGCTCCAGGCAACATTGAAGATGAGGACATATGGGAATATGAAGTGCCTTTGAGCTTTGACATTACAAACCAAACATTGGTTGAAGGAAAAAACAATGAGCTTGCCATTAGGAGAAGATTACATTAGAGAAGATCTGAGTTGAAGAGAAACATCTAGGGATAACAAGCGAAATTTTTCTTTGGGATTATTCAGTTCAATTTCCCCATTGACTCTGTGACTATGGGCATGGAAGAAGATCAACAAGTCTCATCTGTAGGAAGACCTTCCATTTCCACAAGTCAAGTGTGAGTTTGATATAGAATATGGGGAGCAGGCCTTTGCGAGGTGGCGAGAAAAGTGAAGTTGACCTCCTGAAGCATACCAATTACAGATGAGTAAAAGATGATATGCATGAGGATAAAGATCTCACTTCCACCATTTGAAGAGCTTACACCTACACTCCTTCAAGAGGATAATCTTAAAGGACTTAAATTTGAGGCCAACTCTTTTTCCACCAAATAGTTGGCATTTGAGCTTGTGTTGCACAATACGGAGGTGGAGGAGCTCATCCTCACGAGCGATTAGGATTAAGAGGGAGTATTGACCATGATGGATGAAGGGCTAAAGCAAAGCTCTCAGACTTCCCCAGTGAGTCTAGCTGGACTCTAAAAAGCTTGACTTCTTAAGGAACGACCCGAGCAAAAATAAGGATTTTTATCCATTTAGTACTAGTTTATTTTATTTTATTTTTGTAGTTATTTTTAGTATGCATTGCATGTTGATCTTGTTTGAGTGTTTATTTGGTTTCTTTTCCAAAGACATTGAAGCTAAATCTTATGAAGGGAACAAGCCAAGACCACCTCGCACCGAGCGATGATCAAAATTGATCATCTAAGGGAGTCCTTTGTTCTTAACCTTCATATTTCATACGTGAGGAATGATGCATATTTTAAGTTTAGGGGTGTCCCTAGGTTTAAAAATTTTCCAACGGCTTCAATTATCATATCTTTAGTGTTTTCTTTTAATTGCTTATGTGTTTTAATTGCTTTTATGTTGTTTTCGGGTTTTAGGTTATTTTTTTCATTTTTAGTTGTTTTTTTTTTCTTGGTTGAGCTTGTTTTGGGATAATTGTGATGCCTATGATGAATAATGGTTAAACTTTCTTTCACATGAAGAAAATGAGAGATATTTGAACGTGAAGCATAATGGTTTGACCACATATTTATAGACCTAACCACTTGTTCTTAGCATCTTTAGAACGAGTCATTTACCCTTTTGGTCAATTTTGCTTGGTTTAGAGACGAATTAGGTGATCATTTCATATTTTGATCTCTTGAGACTCAGAACTTGTCGTTCATCACTCGAGAAAATCTCGGCAACACGTCAATTAGGAAATGATTTAGATATGCAGATCGGTTGGGCCTTTCTGGCTAACTTTTTTGTGCATATATCATAGTCACCCAATTTGAGCCATATTAGCCATTTCTTTCGAGAAAAGCCAGAGCCGGCCTTGTCCTTTTGGTTTGAATACCCTTAGATCAAAGCCTTACCCCAGGCTTATGTTGTTGTCATTGATATATCTTGTGAATACATGTAGTATGAAGTGGGAGTTGGTTGAAGTGGGTGATATTTGAATGGAAATAAAGGGAGGTTTGAGGTAGAAAAAGAAAGAAAAAAATTTGAAAAAGGAAGAAAAATATAGAAAATATAAATAAATCAAGGAGGATTATGTTTGACCTTGTAGCCTTCCTATCTTGAGCAAGTAAGTTCTTAACGGTGTTCCGCTGCCTAGTACCTAGGCCCGATTGGTCTAGGAATTCTTGACTTAAAGCTTATTACATGGGGTGAGTAGAAAGCTTAAACGGGTTGAACATTGCACTAGTCCATGCCTTGTCATCCTGGAAAAATAAAGCTCTTGGTGTTCTTGTGAAAATGGTGAAAATCGTGTAAGTTTTGGGGGAGCTAAGTGATCAAAAGATGCAAAGAGCTAATTTTTAGGGGAAGCTTAGAGTCGATTATGAAGAATGTGATATCTTCAAATGATGGATAACTAAAGCGGAGAAAAAGAGGAGATATTTATGTTTTGGGTAAACTTGAGCCTAAATGACCCTATTCTGACCACCTTTACCTAAACCATACATTCTGAAGCTATACAAAGACCTATTTGATCCTAAGAGTTGTGCATGCCCACATTAGTGAAGAGTATATGCCCAGCAAACAAGCCTACTGAGTCTTACACACTCACTATGTGAGTGAGAGTTTCTCATTCCACTAGTATAATCTAATTCCATCCAGCTCAAAGGTGGCTAGAGAGAGAAGACTACACTGCCTTGCCCGAGAACATTGGTTTAGGTTGTTCAACTTATGATCAATCTATTATTTTTTAAAAAGGCTATCTCAAAGTTTTCTTTGTGTTATATGAAAGTAAAATCCATGATGCAAATTATCATTCATTATCCCAAATTTTGGCTCAACATATTTGTAGTTGTGAATAAGGAAAGTATGTTATTGCTTTGCTTCAGAACAAGCAAAATACAAAGTTTGGGGGTATTTGTTAAGGGTGCTTTAGGTTAGCCTTTATTAGTGCAAAACGTAGCATAATTCATGTTTTTTATGCTAACTAAGCACCCTTCTTACTCATTTTCATGTTTAACCCCCTATAATTGTGTATTTTGTAGAAATAAAAAAGAACGAGGCGAAAAAACGAAATTTAGTGAGAAATGAGGCAGTTCATGCAAGGAAAGTTGTGGTGTGACCACGCGGCTTTATAGTCCGCGACCACATATCAAATAGTAAAGAACACGTAGCCAGCATGGTCTCGGTGTAGTTACCCCACGCGGCAATAGAAGACGCCAACATTTAAGTGGTTGCAATCACACATCAAATCTCGACTAAAGAAGCTGACACTCTTAGTGTGGTCGAGATCACGATTGCAACCTGACATGTTTCCTCATGAACTACGTGCCATATTTCTATGGCGATTCGCGACCACAAGTCCCTTTAATGATCGCGGCGCGGCGTTGGCCCAAAGAAATGTCTTTCCATTTGGCTAAGTTTGGCCCATTTTCAAGGTGTGTTTATGGACATTTTTCACTATTTTCTAGGGTTCAGACTTTGAGAGAGGGAGGCTCTCTCCTAAGGATTTCCCTCTTGATTTGTTTCATTTTTAAGTTTAGAATACTTTAGGTTTAGGTTTGTTTTGTGAATTCTTTGGTTTGCAATCGACTATTGTTGGGAAGCACAAGCTTGCGGAGTGTGGATTCGACTTAGGTTGGATTTTAAGTCATTTCTGACTTAAACTCGAGTTTTGTATTTTATCTCTTCTCCTTCTTTACCAATTTCTGCAATTTATGTTTGTCAACAACAAGAATTTGTAGGTTTTGATGCATTGAAATGTTAAGTTAGGCATTTCTATGGGTTAGATTACCAAATTTGGTGTTTGGTTTCTCTAATCTTTAGTTTGGTTGGATGTTTTATGCTTTATTTGTTGTATTTGGTGTTAATACTTAGATTATTATGGTTTTGATTAATTGATACATGCAGAGAATCAAATCTTTGATCCTTTTAATAGGGTATCGTTGGTGACACTTGGATTAAGCCCTAAAATGCTGGTTTTGGTGCATTTAAGGCATGAATCGGTGTCGAGATTCAAATTAACCTAGTTAAAGAGGCTTGAGGAATTAGAAAGGTATAATTGTAGCGGATTTAACTAGGAGGGACACAGATTTATTAAGTGAGGATTGGAAGGACATAACTATGACCAATCCAGAACTTAGTCAGGAATAGCTCTATTCTGAGGACATAACTATGACCAATAGAGTTCCGAAGGAAAAATGCCTTTGAAAATTATCGCCCTATCGACCAAAAAGGACGTAATTGTGAATAGGTGGATAGTGCGAGAAAATACATGGGGGACACAAAAGTGGGATCCTTATACTGTATCCTCAAACCAACTCAAGTTATAATTCATTCAACCAAGGCCTCATTTGGATGAATGACTAAACATCATTGATGATAACCAACCCTAGTTCCTCCTTAGGTAGTTTTCCCCATGTTTTTAGTTAATTACTCCAATTTTCACAAAGCTTTATGTTTTTATTTTGTTTTGTTTTTAGTATTTTTCACAGCCGGTATCATATACACATGTGTTGTTAGGAGAAACAGTATTAACCTTAATGACATAAATACCTTAAGATGATGGAGCATCACATGCCACCTTCTTCTTGGATTCCATGTTGGCCGTGCAGTTCCTCTTCCAATGGCCATCTTTACCACAATAGAAGTAAGTCTCTTTTAGGGCAGTCTCTTTTCCTTTCTTCTCAACAAATTTTCTCTCAGCTATCTTGAGCACGATGACCAGTTCGGGTTTGGTGGACACAATATAGTCCATCTATAGTCAAGCACAAATTATGCAAAACTATCGGGTAATGAAGACTATATAAAATACTCATTTTTACCCTATGTTTTACTTAGTTTTTAGTGTTTTTTTATCTTAAATAAGTGTCTTAATGCTCTAAATGTTCATCTTTTTTATTAGGTCAACCATTTGACATAATTTGGTGAAAAATAGTGAAAAATGAGGAAAAATCGGCAATTTCCCACACAATATAAGCAGCAGCCATTGTATTCGGAATTTCAATTTTAAGATGAGCTCAAATGGCATCAACTTTTATTTTGATGGATTCCACACTTCAATAGCTTTCCAACGGTACCAAAAACACCAAATTTGGAGTCCAAACGAAGAAGTTATGCAAGTTGTTGAACTGTTGCAACTGCTTCGCCTTGGAAAAAATCACCATCGCCACTACGAATGGTTGTGTTCATTCCGGCAAGGCAGAAAGATCACAGGAGCAAGGCTACGAGTTCGCCTTGGTGAACCACCCCTTCGCCGCAACAAAGGTGTTCATCACGGCGTAGAGGTGCTTCACCACGGTGAACCAAGGCGGACTAGAATATAATTTTTCTAACTTATGGCCCATCAATGGCCCATGTCCCAAGACTATATATAGGGTTTTCGAGACAAGACTAGGGGGAGGGGCACTTTTAGGGGTTCAAACCTAGAGAAAAGAAAGAGAACAAACATGAAGGTTGGCTTGGACGATTGGAAGATCCGTGATCCAAAGGAAGAAGACTGAAGATTCCACAAATATTTTAGCCTTGACAGGCCGAAAACGCGGTGTATAAAATGAATGCCTAAGTGCGCAAGTGCACGCGTAGCCCCAAGTAATATAGTGTACTTAACGTACAGATATCGATCACGAGGGAAGGCAAATTGATTACGGAGATTCTGGCACTGGACAATATCGAGAAGAATGACTTTAAAGGGAGTTCAATTATGTAAAAACTAACTTAACTGTTGATTTACTTAAAGTGTTGTTTAAAGCCTAGGGTTATATCTCCCCCTGTCACGTTCAATGGATTGTTTTTCTAAAGAGATTGTTATTCAATACATTTATAATCTGCCTATGGTGAGGTGATCTTGCCTACGAGATATCCTCTCTCAGAGGTATATCACTTTATCTACTTGAAATAGAATCGAGTATATCTCACATCTCGACTCGGTATTCAGGAAATGCTTAAATGTTCTACCCTAGATACCACCTTCGGTCAGGAATATCTCGTAATGGGAATCATTTGAAGGTACACTCTGCAGATCACTGAATACCTCGTCTCTCGAATCTTGGATCTTGGTCTTGTATGCTAATGCGTGAGAAACATTATCATATAATTAATACAGGTATAGAGTAGATTCGACAATTTATAAACAGTTGAATAACATAAAAGGTCAATCCTTAATCCATATCGTATGGGGTTTGATGTAACCTTTAAGAAAAGATCTAGAACATAATGGAAGAAAAGATGAAGCGTTTAATAATGAAAACATTGTTACAAAATCCGAGAAATATCTGAAAAGTCGAAAGCGTTACAATTCTAGAGCACTTCCTCGAAGTCGGTGTCACTCTGCTCTCGAGAGCACGTGCCTCGGATTCGTGTGCCTCAGATCTCCTCGATTTACGAACCTAATGTGCTTTGTGATGAGAAGCGATTTTTCGTGCGGCGTCGCGGCGTGGTAGCGTCGCCGGCGTGGTGGCGTCGCGGCGTGGTGGTGTCGCGCGGCGTGGGAACGCTCAGCGTGGCGACACATCGCTGACGTGAGGCGTCAGCGTGGCGGACCTGTCGCTTTGTTCCCATTTGCTCGAATGCGCTCGTTCTTGCTCTTTTCACTGATGCTCCTACATTCTGAACGTGGTCGATGTTCTAGTCGCAAAACTATGAAATTACTCACAAAATAAACAAGAAAATGTATCTTGGCGCTGAGCATAATATATAGGTGTTTTAGGGCACTCATCACACCCCCAAACTTAGTTTCTTGCTTGATACTCAAGCAGAACCGACTCTAAGGCAGGACACACCCGGAGCACCATGCAACTAACACTAAGGCGGTGGTGCACATCTTTGAAAAGTAGGGGATCAAATTGGGTGACTCACGCCTCCTTTGTTTTTCTCGATGTTCGAGTAAAGGCATACGGATATTTAACTTTTCGGTAAAAAATTCGATTGAGATAGAGTGGCCCGGCTAGTATATCAAATCCCATGGTGTTCAATAGTCTTTCCCAAAATCACAATATTGCTTATAATGAGTGACTTCGGTATATGCCTAGGTTAGTCTTTAAACTTAAGCTCAGCCACATTAGGAAGAAGCAAACTAGGCGAGGATAGGAGCAGCACCCGTTGTTGTGTCCTCATACTTAGAAATTTCTCACGTACCTAAAACAAAATGGAAGAAGACCTAGTGCGAAGTTTTAAGTAGGAGTGTTCTTTGTAGCGGGGATCCATTGGTGACTCCCCACCGGTTGATTAAGGGCCTGAGACATTCCAATTCCCTTCAAACTTCACCGAACACTCGACCCAGGCTCAACGGCCCTAGGTTGCGTGAATGATCCATCTTGTCCCATGGCGGGCGGTGTCGACTCCCGGCCGGTGGCTCGGGGCATTAGGCTTGATAGGCCCCTCGGTGTGCCGGGATTGGGTGGATGAGTCGGCTTATTCTATGCATATACCTATTTTGTCATATTTCTTTTTCTTTTTCTCTTTTTCTATTGTTTTTGTATTTTCTCTTTTTGGTTGGGGCTCAATGGCAATCCTCTTTTGATTAGGTGTCACATCCTTTCCAGATGGTTCGAATCTCTAGGTTGATCGAGACTTTAGTAGTTGGTTCGGCACTTGTCATACTCACGAAAGTCACTAGTGTGTGAGTGTGATGGAGTTTTTGAGAGCTGGTTTCTTGACTACTAGGGACCAGGATTCACTAGCCCTTTTCAACTATTGATCAGTGCAGAGCATCAAGCAAATGTGCATTTGAACAAGTTTATAGTGAACTCAATCCAAAATTGATCATCAATTTTCAACATATAGCACAAATGTATGTAATTACTACATGCAAAAATGTCCTAAAAATATAATCAAACAACTAACATGACTCATAAACATGAAAGTACGATGTAAAATAAACTAAAACAAAACACACTAATATACGAAACCTGATAAAAACACAAATAAAATCGACACACTACTAAAACCAAACTTAATAAACCAGAAACACAAAAACATGATACCCGATCATCACCCTCCCCAAACAAAATATCGGTGTCCCCAGCGGCAAGATAAACGTGGCGAGCAGGGAACTCCCTGAATATCGCTGGTGGCGGTGGTGGTGGATGGTGAAAAACTTAATTTGGCGAAATTGGCTGCATGAAGTTTGCTTCTTCTTGAGTAGAATGATGGCTGATTGGCGGGCAGTCCATATCGGTACGCAAACGCCTCCATGTCTGTGTAATGAGGACTCGGTTAACTCACAGGTCTCATCGGAGAGGCGTCCAGCGGCTCGGTGTGTGAGCAGGTCCTCAGATCTGGTGAGGGTAGGAGTGGCCGCATGTGGGCTGTAGGTGGGTGGTGGAGTGCGTTTGGGACGGGGCGGCGAGGTCTCCTTGGGGATCGCCCGAAGGATCCATACTTGAGCCCGGGTCACTCATAAAGCTGGGTCACTCATCAGGGCTCGTGACTGAATCTTAGGTCCCCTGGGGTTGGGACACCGGGTGTGTCGCTTGGCGGAATATGGCTTTGTGGGTGGAGCCAAGTGTCGGTGTCATCCAAGGGCACCCCGGCTTGTTGCACAAGCCAAACGAGAAAGAAGTGTCGGGTTCATCTTATCTCGGTTGTGGAGGATCGCGTCCTCGTCTTTGCCACTATCGAATGGTATATCCTCACGGATAATGGCGGATTAAGTAGGGACATTTGGCGGTCACCTCCTACGCGTCGTCGTCGGGATAAGGCGAAGTGATGAAATGGTGCGAACCTTGAGATATAGGCCCAATCTTGGCCTTGAAATTGGCCGTGGCCCATATTTGTTGTTGATCCTCCACTCGCCGTCCTTTGGTGTCTGCGGATGACCTCATAGTGATCGGGATGCTCGTAGTTTGTCAGAGATCCCGGTGGGACATGCTGGAAACCGTAGAAACTGATCGACTCGTAGTTGAAGTCGACCAATACCTCGCCTACGACCTTTTTGAGGACATGGGAAGCGAGTTGGCGTAAATTGAACTACGCTCATCGTGCCCGGACGGGGGTTGGCATAAAGCGCGCCACCCCTTAAGCGTGTCGTCTTCGAAAGAAATGCGTCGGGTTGATGAAACCCTTCTCTTTAATGAATGGCGGTTTTTGCAAATTGTGGCAACTCGGCGGCACTCACATTACAAACCGCGGCGTCGAATGTGGTCGGGTCCTCGCTTGTGCAGGCGGCAGAGCGATTTTTGCCTCTTGCGGGACATATTAACTTAAGCGGTCGAGCACCTGTGTACCCTGACCCCGTCCAACTAATACTACCTAAGGATTCAAAAACACCTAAATGAGACTCAAAACCCTAATGGAACCTAGCTAACCCAAAATGAGGGCCTCTTTGTTCCCAAAACTAGAATCTAGTCACTACGCTGCTTGAGCACAAGCCCAGACCCTAGACTCTTTTGTACCCAGAGCTAAAATGTCCAGTTGCCTGATGGTAGGGATGCCATGAGACCCAAGCGCGATAGAGGGTGACTTACAGTGGTCGGCGAGCAGTGAGGTGGTCTCCGACCGGTGTGATGCGAGCTCCAACAGGTCCGGTGAAGGCTGGGATGCAGGGGCTCTAGGGTTTCAGAGTAGAGAGTCGTACGGTGAATGTGGAAAGTGAACCATTCTTGGGCTAAAAACAGAGTCACGTCGCGACGTGCGGGACCACGTCGCGACGTGGCGGGCTGACACCAAATGGCGATCGCTGACGTGCGGGACCCGCGTCGCGGCGTGGCGAGTTAATGACCTGTGGCGTCGCGGCGTGAAATCCACGTCGCGTGACGTGACGAGGAAAGACCGTAAATTGGCGTCATGACGTGAGAATACGCGTCAGCGGCGTGCCAAAGTGTTAAGTAAGCGTCGCGGCGTGAAAAATCCGCGTCGCGGCGTGCGAAGATAAAATTTTGGCGTCGCGGCGTGGAAATCTCACGTCGCGGCGTGAGAAACTCAAAAAATGGCGTCGCGACGTGAAATCTCCGTGGCGGCGTGGCGGCGAAATGGCGTCGCGGCGTGAAATCACGTATCCAGCGACGTGGCGGAAAGGAATCTCCCAAGATGAATTTATATGCCAAAACCTCAATTTTAGAGAACTCTCCACTTGTAAACTTCCCTTCCGGACTTTGAACACTCAGCCGACCTCATTACCTACACCCACGCGTCTCACGAAATTAAACAAACAGCGAAATGCGATCATGGATGCGGCTAAAATTCAAAATTTACGAAAACAACAATAGAAGCGTAAACTTAAAAACAAAGTTTTGAAAACTTAGGTTGCCTCCCAGAAGCGCTATGTTTAATGTCGTTAGCTTTCGGCGACCATGAATCTCGATAATTGGGAACCCCGAAGCGCGTCACGATCATTGATTCTGTTTCCGATGCGGTTATTGAAGGATGATTGTCTTTAATACCGCGAAAGTCGCCTCCATAATGCGGTTCCAAGCGTTGTGTGGTATTTGTGAATGTGCCTTTCGAGGATGTGAAACACACGCTCCACCATATGAAAAGACCTTTGTTACGTGAAAGTGAACATTGAACTTGATTTTCGGGAAAAGCTTTAGTCGGGAATTGAATAGAAGGACTTGGCCGTGAATTCCTTTCTAGTGATGTGTTTGTCGTGCGAGCTTTAGTCTTTCGCCTTATAGATGCGGGGCGTTTTCATATGCCGTTTACGAACTCCTTCCCAGCTCGGTGAGTTGGAGTAGTCGTTTTTCGCGACCCGATGCATCCATGTTTAGTTTTTCGGTGGTCGATAGGCTCGTGCTCCAATTCCAGCGGAAGATGACGGGCTTTACCATACACAGTCACAGACGGAGACATGCTGAGGTTTTAAATGCGGTCACGGTATGCGAGTGCATCGTCATCTTTTAGACGATATTTCCTGGAGCTATTGGCGGTTTTCTCGAGAATGTTTGTGATTGGATACCCTGCACCTTGCCGTTTGATTGTGGGTGATATGCAAGGATGTCACGATCGGCGTACCATCTTTACTGTACCTTATGATTACCTTATTGCATAAATGAGTACCATTATACGTGATTAAAGCTCCTAAAGTGCCAAAGCGTCTGAATATATGGCTGCGCAGTTGAGCCACCACCTTAGCATCATTAGTCGTGTAAGGTGCTTCCACCCACTTGGGACCTGTCGCGACAAAATGCTTAAGAGATTGTTGTCACGATCACGAGAGAGAAATGGTCATGAATCGATCCCCCATAAATCAAGGCAACTCTACCTCAAGATGGGATGCATGCAATTGGCTCGTCCTTTCTAGAGATGTTCCCCGTTCGTTGACATTTGCTCCATGATGGAAACGATTGGTAGGCATCTTTAAATAGGAAGACGATAAAGCCGGTATAGAGACCTTGGCTGCTGTTCTGCGGCCGCAAAGTGTCCACCACACGGTGAAGTGTGACAATGGTTGAATCTGTACATTTCATCTTGGGCACACATCTCTTATCTTTTTGATCAGCCGCGATATACCGCAGGGTGGCTCTTGATGATAGTAATGTTTAGGTGTCACAAAACCTCTTCTTCTTTTGATAGTTAAACTCTTGAGAATCACCTTGGCCACCAAATAGTTCTATAATGCGCAGGCAGAGGCTGCCTCTTGTCATATGTAAAGAAGTTTCGTCTGGAAGTGTCATTCACCCGGAACATTATCTCTGGCCCTTCCGGTGTGAAAGGTGATGCGCACTGGGATTTTGGTGCCCTTCATTCTCGCCAGTTTCTACGTCGGGCTCTTACCATGGAAGATACGAATCAATGCAGGTTTGCCTTCTTTCTTGGTCATCAAGTGCCAATGGCGGGTGGTCGATGTACCCGACTTTGTTGCCCGATCAAATATGGCACAAATTTATAAGCAAAATGATGGCCAATAATTCTTTCTCGGTAGTGGCATAATTCGATTGGCGTCATTCAAGTCCACAGCATAGTAAATCACGAAAATTTCTCGTTTACGCTAATGCGCTCAATTGCATGATCGCTTATCACATCAAACTCAAATGGAAAGACTAATCTGGGCTGCAATGGGGCCCCGAGATCAACGACTGTGGCATCTGATGTTGAAAGCATGTCGCGTTAGTCAAATTCAGATAGGATCCTGGACTAGCTCAATTGGATAATGGTTTACAATCTGTCAAATCTTTGTTAAACCGCCTATAAAATCAGGCTGCTTTAGAAAACTTGGATCCACTTTCCAGAAGAAGATTAGGTAACTTCTCAATTGCTTCCAATCTTAGCCTATCTACCTCTATCCCTCTTACGGAGATCCAGATGTCAAGAACAATGCCCTCTTGTACATGAATGCACTTCTCCCAAATTAATTCAGATTGGTTTCTTAGAAATCTTCACAGAAATCTGGCTCGAATTTGCTAGACAATTGTCAAGTAAAATTCCCATTGCGAAATGCGTCATGAAATCTCAGTCGTCTTCTCTACCATGTCGAGAGAATCATAACATCATGTTTGTCTATTGAAAAGTACGGAGCATTGCCATAGTCCAAGACATCGTAGGAAAGCGAATGTACCATAAGGGCAAGTGAAGTTGTCTTCTCCTGATCTTGGTATGGAATTGGTTGTAACGAATATCCGTCAAAAGCAATAAATATTTGTGCGGCTAATCGATCAAGCATCGATCAGAAATGGTGGAAGATGATCTTTCGGTAGCGTATTCGGCTTTTCTATAGTCAATGCCAGTTCTCACCAGTCAACGACCGTGGCGATAGGATGTATTTCGATCCGATGGCGGATTGTTTCCTCCTTTTTGGCACTCGCGGTAGGCACACCCATGCGGCACAGCATGAGATAGAATTAAATCACCCACGATATCGCCATTTTAGAACTTCTTTCGAACTCGCCCTTGCGTTTAGCCGGATTCGACTCTCTTGCGCTTCGCCCGAGGGCTTGTAGCCATCTTCTAATGGAATCGGTCGCCACTCTGCGATCACCAGGTCAAATAAAGATGCCGAGTGCCTCTGAGCCTATGTTCCTCGTTAATTGGGTGTTGAACAATGCAGGTCGCCATCGTTACACCGAATTCTCTATATGCCTAAATACGCCAGTGGTTATTCTGTCGGGTGTTTGCTCAATTGATGGAACGTTATTATTATCAGCCTAAGCGATTGAGTATTTCCTTCTATTGTGAAAAGAATCATCCACTTAATGTATTCTTACGCGCAAATCCCATCAGTTCTCGGATGCATTTGCATTTAGAGGCTAGTCTCGAAGAGGGTCGGTGAGACCACTTTGGCTGAACACTATAGCCTCTACTATATCAACCATTAGCCATCACTTTATATTTAAAATTTTCTCAACTTTGCCTCAGACCATTGAATTTGCTTAACCATTGCTTATTACTCTTAGTTTTAGGTTCAGCCACATACGCACGTGATGTTTCACTTTGCGGTTGCTGAAAGGTCTTTGAGATAACCAGTGTTTTCTTTATCTTCATCATATCTAAACTAGCAAATCTCGGAAAGATAAACTTATGACCTTTGCTCAGACATCTTCTATTATCCTCTCGGGTGCTTCTAGAATGCATGCGCAGGTTACGGGTGAGCATGTCAGGGCGGGCTTCATACAAAATCTAAGCCTTAAAAAGATGGATAAAATAAGTTAATGCAGTGGCACCGATCACGACGCTCTATCAGCGGCATTCAATTGTACGCGGGATGGTAAGCTGCAGTCTTTGGAAATCTGTGATGGCTTCTCTGAAGGATGGCACTTCCTCGAGTTAAATTTGATCTAGTCTTGCTGTCTCTTAAGAATAAGATATCTTTCATGAACTTTCATATTAGGCATTGCTCTAGGGCATTCGACCAAATCGGGATGTTTTATATCTTTGACACACAGAAACATCCATGAACTTGTGATTGTATCCAGGTTATGTTTCTTGAGGGGCGTTGTGGGTAGGGGTACGAATTATCTGCGGCGCTGTTTCATAGAGTCTCTTCTTGCATTGACTCTCTGTGGTACATTCTTTGTTTATCATCTTCACATTACGGTACATGTGATATGCAGGTCTCTCTTTGCTCCTCGAACAGGGGTTGCACTTGTGATTCAAATTCTCTTAGCTAAATGTGTTTCTTTAGCATTATCATTCCGTCTTCTTACCAGTTCCTCTAGATTACTCGGTGAGGCCGGTTGCCTTTACGTAAATATTATAATTTTGTTGTGCATCAAACTCATATTTATCTTCATGGGTTATTCCTTAGGTTGTTTCTTTCTTGCATGGCTTATAGTCATATTCCCAACGTAGCGGATGAGAAGTTAATATCTGTGCTGGAGCTTGCTCTAAATCCGAAGCTACTGGGGGTAGTTCATTAGCTCGATTCGATTGCGTATTATTCTGATTAACCGCCATCCATACCCTTCAGTTATTTTCAGTTATTAATTCTGATTATTCGCCGCTTTATATACTGGTCACGATTAATGCATTATTACCCCATACGGTCCTTATTCTTTGTGGCGGTCCTGATTAAACCTCGACCGCATCTTGAAACGCTCTTTGCTGGATTCTTGGTGACATTCTCTACACTGCTATCATCTCCACGAGATTCACACAACTCCATGGAGTGTGCGTATAGCATCATCTTTGTTCCTATTTGCTATTTAATTTATTGAGTGTTTCCGAGCCATGTTTGATTATTTGAAGACTTGGCATTATACGTACCACCACCGTGTTTGCATTAGCCTTCTCTGACCAGCGATTAGTGTTGGTTGCGGCATCTTCCAATATCTCATGCTGATGCATGGTTTTCTTCATGATGATCCTCCATTTGAGGCATATCATTAAACCGATTGTATTCTCGGACCATTGTAGAAGTACATGTGGACTTGCATCCATCAGTTAGTCGATGGTGAGACATGATAATTCATGGAACATCGTGCCTGCTGGAGTTCTCCCCTCTAATTGATCGAGCGTATTGATCTCTCTTGCACAGTTCTTGCAATCTTGAAGTGGAAATAACTTAGTGAAACTTTTGTACCAATTCCGTTCCATGTAGTAATGGAATCGGTAGTGGCCCAGTTGTGATGTTAGCTCTATCCCAGGTAAGTGGAATAACATGATCATAGAGGCTTCTTGGGGCGTTGCCAGTACGAAGTGGTATACGCATGAAACCCGAGGAAGTTAGTCAAATGCGTATTGAGGTTCGTAAATTGATCCATGGAACAATATGTTCTGAAACATTTATCTTATCAGCGACTGATTGAAATTGTTTTGCTTGAATTGGCGGCCGTCTGATTCTTTATCTGAACAAATTATTTGGAGATAGAAACGAACTCATCTAATAGCATGTCTGGTCGTCACGGCATTTGTATGAATACTTTATTACTTGATTTCTAGTTGGCAGCTTCTCACATGTTGAATTGATTTATTTCCACGCCAAAATCATATTCTTGATGTTTCCTTGACTATTGGAGTTCTACTCTATTATTCTATATTCATGCAATACATGCAAAGGAAATCTTAGCTCGGATCACACAAATATTGATTAATTCAGTTTCTTTATGCATGTACTCACTAAAACACATCTTTATGATAACACGACTAACAAAACCCGATTACGATGCCTTAAAAATAGCAAAATAAAGAAATATTGAATATTATCTATATACTCTTCTCTATATCAAATTAGACACCCGACAGGCATCAAAGTGATGAAAGCGTGTATAAAATGAATGCCTAAGTGCATGAGTGCACGCATGCCCAGTAATATAGTATGCTTAGCGTCACAGGATACAAATCCAGGGGAAAGTAGATTGATTCTGGAAGAGTGCACTTTTCGAAGACAATATCTGAAGAATGTTTAAAGGAGTTCAATTATGTAAAAACTAACTTAACTGTTGATTTACTTAAAGTGTTGTTTAAAGCACAGGTTATATCTCACATCACGTTCAATGGATTATTTTTCTAAAGAGATTATTATTCAATACATTTATAATACCTATGGTAGAAAATTGATCTTGCCTCGAGATATCCTCTCTCGAGAGTATATCACTTTATCTATAAATAGAATCGAGTATATCTACATCTAAACTCGGTATTAAAGAAATGGCAAATGTTCTACCCTAGATACCTTGGTCAGGAATATCTCTATTGACAGACTCGTTTGAAGGCTACTCTACCCAGATCTCTGAATACCCTCATCTCTCGAATCTTGGATCTTGATCACGACTATGCTAATCTTGTGAACATTATACATTATAATTTAAAATACGGGTATAGATGGGTCCGACAATTTATAAACAGATTGAATAACATAAAGATCAATCCTTAATCCATATGCGTATAGCGAGGTTTGATGTAACCCTAGAAAAGATCCCAGAACATAATGGAAGAAAGATGGCTATTTAATAATGAAAACATTGTTCTAAAATCGAAATATCTGAAAAGTCAAAAGCGTTACAATTCAGAACTTCATAAAGTCGAGTGTCCTCTGCTCTCAGAGCACATGCCTCAGTTCGTAATGCTCGATCCTCCCTCGATTTCTGAACCCTAATGTGCTTTTTAATGATGAATGATTTTCGTGCGTGTCGCGTGGTAGCGTCCTTGGCGTGAAGTGGCACGTCATGGCGCTGTGCGTCGCGAAGAAAGCGTAGTGTCTGCCTTGACGTGGAGGCGTCGCGGCGTAAACGGCTGATGCAGCGTAGGGGCGTCGCGGCCGTAATGAACACTTCATCGCTTTATTCCCATTTGCTCAAGATCCTTCTCATTCTTTGCTCTTTTCACTGATACTCCACATTCACAAAGAATATCAATTCGGTATTCTAATCTGCCAAAACTATAAAATTACTCTAAAATAAACAAGAAAATGTATACTGACGCGAGCATAATATGAGTGTTTTAGGCACTCATCAAGCCTAGAGTTTCTTCTTTTTTTATTTTCATGATTTCTACAACCTTATGATGTTCCAGATTCTCATTATGTTCTAAACTTACAATCTAGGGTTTTTCGATGTATTTTAGACATGAAGCTTATATTTAATTGCTAGGATTTCTTATTATATTTTTTCATGTGATTGTACCTCTTTTGATTCATACTTGATTTTTTTACATTTTGATATCTAGCCAATATTAATGTGGTGAGTGGTTCTCTGAGATACGAGAAGGATAGAAGAATTAAATGTAGGTGAATCAACCTAATTAACACAGTAGTGTGAAATTATCAGTAATTGGGGTAAGTGTAGGAGTTCTTGGGACCTGAAGCATCTCTTGTGCTTGGGGTTGAGCTACGAAGCAAAATACCTAGCATTAATTGATAGGTTATCTGACCTCAAGAGAGGCTGATAATTAAATTAGTCAAGAATTGCCTAGGAGAACTTTCCCTGGAAACAATAGAATAGGAGTCTAGTTCAAACATAAGTGGATTGTCTAATTGCACCAAAAACCTTACAACTTTTCTATCTCTTAGAACCCCTACTTGTGTAGTTCAATTACCATATTGAAATTAGATTAGCTTATTTCAATCCAGGTTTCAGTGTTGATTAGGTACCCAAAAGTGCATTTTGAGCCCTATTAGGGATAGGTTTTAGTGCTTTTGCACTAATCGTATCAGTTATTGATTAGAGGTGTTCAGGTCATAGTATCATATGCTGCATTTCGAGGTTATTTGTGGTTATTTTGCAGGTTTTTGTGTACCTCGTCCATTAAAGTCGAGATTTGATATCGAGATGTATTTGAACCATGAAGATTAAGAGCTTCTTTCGATATGACATATCAAGATTGGTGAAATGAAGGAAAAGTAGAAGATGGAGGATCTGATGAGTGCGATGGCAAGCGGTGAAGAACAGCAATTCCGGAGATTTAGCTGCCGATTTTTGAAAATTTATTGGGATTACCAATTCAGCGTCATAGCGAAAATTTGTAATCCCAGCGAGGTGAGAAATTTAAGCTAGGCTAGCTAGAAATTTGGCTATATAGCGGAAAATCAGCATGCCTATGAAATTCTTCATTTAGCTATCTCTCAGGTGCAGCTAGGCTAGGAAATTTAGCTGGCTAAGAGGTGTATCCATATGAAATTCTCATTTTAAGCTATCTCTGTCTGAATTTAAGCTGGGCTAAGCGGGGAATTTCTCTAGACTAAGCGAAATTTTCCATAGCGGGATTCCTTGCCATGTTAATTTTGCGTGTAGTGTGCCAAATGACCCGTTTTGGTATATTCTCCTTGTCCTTATGTTAGCCAATATTTTGATTTTCTTGTAGTTTCACACATTGGTGGTGCGCCTATATAAGCCCCATTACGGTTTGTAACCTAGCGATCTTGACTTCATTTATAAATATCTCCGAGCTTTTCAATTGAGGTTGCTTTTCTCTCTTCTCTCTCCTCTTTCTCTGTTTTCTAGGCTGCAAACACCCCTCTTAGGGATGACAACTCCAAGAGATGCGCCAGCTAAGTCTCATAACTTTGAAGAGAGGTTGCTAGCTTTCAGTTTAAGGCGATTGTGGGGTTATCTTCAGTATTTTAAATGCCTCTAGATCTTGTATTTATAGCTCATTTCAAATTAGGGTTGAATATCATTTTAAAGTATGTTCTTTTGTGTCCTTACCGTGCTTTAGAATTACGAGTGCATACTTATTGTAATTCTTTATTATTCTTTCTAGATAGCCTTTACGAACCCTTTGATGGGGTTAGTGCTAGGGTTTTAAGCCGAAAAATTTTGTAAATGCATGTTACTGTGTTGACTTAAATAGGAGTGTTTCAGGAGTTGGTTTCCTAGTTAAACAGATGTCGATTATGGCTTGGACTATGGGGACATACCCGCGTCGAGGATAAAACCGAAGGACACTTATTACCCCAGTATTTGTAAAGCTAGTGGCTAAACCTTAAAGTTACGCCTCACATACTTTTTAGTTTTACAATTAATCGATCAGAGCAAACACCATATTTTGGAAACAAATCCAAAAATCGAATTAAAAGCCTACGCCATTTTCATATTTGATAAAGGTCATTCATAGGATGAAAACCCATCCCCGTGTTCGCCACTATACCCTTTATCTTTGCGATGGAGGAGCATGGAAACAAATTTTGTGATTAAGCTCCGCCCTACGTGCCGCGAATCAAATGGCAGCATTAGGGATGGTGCCAAACTATGATGAGTTGGAAGTGTTATAATCCTCATTACAAGTGTAGATGACCTTTAGACCACTTTTTGAGTTTGATTATATATTTGATTTTCACTACTTGGTTCTTGCATTTATCTTTATTTTTTTATAGTCGGGTTTATTTTGGCTAACAATAACCTTTTTGCAAGTTTGTTTTATACTGTTCTTGTGTCTCGGTTGTGTAACAGGTGTTTATACCAACTGGGGAAAGAAGTTATCGGTGAACTATAGAGGAGAATCAGTACCTGATTAAAAAAGGCAGTGCGGACGGTGTACACGGTATTTACCATGGAGCACCTGCACGAGGAACAGTCGGCCAGTGCCCTATGAATCCAACAGCCTAGATCGATGGGGACCACATGCACCCTATGGGCTTGATTGCCCTTCTGCATCATACCTCTATACTGAGGATGTAGCGGTGAGACCACTGTTTTTGCTTCCCGGCTATCATGGTATGGAAGGCCAGAAACCCATTTTTACACATATAAAGAGGATTTTGAGGAGGAGTGCACAACCTTTAAGGAAGGTATGATGGACATGGATTTGTAGCTAAGCACATTTCTGTTCTCCCTAAATGACAAGGCATGATTTGGCTTAACTCACTGAGGAGCCCAGAACCATTAGAAATTGGCAGGCTGCCAGGCAGAATTCTTAAAAATTCTTCAGTGCCTACAAGACCCAACAATTTAAGGAACACAGAATTTACACCTTGCAGCTCAAGATGGTGAGAGAGTTCTACAGTGCTACAGGAGAGATTTATGGAGACTATCAGTGCATGCCCACCGTAGGTTTGATACATGGATGTATAAACACTTCTATTGTGGTATATCTTACGCGTAAGCAGTTATTGGAGACCATGTGTGGAGAGATTTTTTGATAAGCATCCCGATGAAGCCATGGATTTTTAGAGCTATGTGGCTGAAACTGGGGTGGAACAGAGCCAAACCACAGAAATGGAAAAATGAGGCCTTTAGTCAGCCTAGGAGTGGGATGTATGCCTTTATGGAGGATATGGGGAAATAAGGCTAGAATTTCAACCTCAGCTAGGAAAGTAGAGGAGCTAGAAGGCAAAGTCTCCATGGAAGTACGGTGAGTGTTTGCGATCCTGCATAAACCAGTCCATGCAATTCCAATCCCTGTCACTCGGGAAGAATAATATCCTGCTTTGTTGGCCCTTGATGAAAGATTTGATGTCGAGGAATATCTGAATGTAGTGAGTCAGAAATAAGCCTCCACAGCCCAGTGCTTCCATGTAAATACCTACAATTCAGGTGGAGGAATCACCTAACCTCTCACCAGAGACCAATCCCCTGCTTATGTACCCCAGTACCAAACCACAATTTGAATTTCACCTACTCGACTGACCACCTCAAGTCCTAAATTCACATGGAGCAAACCACCGTGTGAATTTGAAGTAAGGTAGTGAAGTAACTGTAGAAGAACAAAAGGATCAATGTGCAAGCGGCACAAAGATTGATACTATAGAGAGCACGCTGAACAAGAGAATATAGAAGTAGAGCTTGAGAGCAATCTTAATCAGAAATAGTGACTGCGATGTTGATCACAAGATCAACAATATTAAGATACGAGGAGAAGGTTTCCTTCGGACATTTACCAAATCCAAAGGAGTGCATAAAGTGAGTTCATCAACAATTCAAGAATGAATGAAGTCAAGGCTATAATCACCCTGAGGAGTGGAAAGAGTTGATCAGCCCATGCCCAAGCTGTGAGAAACGCCGGGGAAAGGAAGAAATGGGCGGAACGCATTTTTACGAAGGGGACTCAATCAAGCTGTTACATACCACCTCCATTCCACAAGCACTAAGAAACACAGAAGGCATCCCAGCAGGCAGGCATCCTAGAAGTCCTAAGGCAGGTAAAGGTGAACATACCTCTTTTGGACATCATCAATGATTTACGCCTATCTGAAAGTTTTGAAGGATCTTTATACAATCAAAGGGGTTGGGTATTGAAGAAGGCATTTCTGGCCCGAACAGAGTCGATTGCCATAATCGAAGCAGAACCCAGTCAAATACAAGGATCCTGGATCTCCCACGTTTCAGTCGATAAGGTAGGACTAGCATAGACAAAGCATTTCTTGGTTAGGAGCAGGTGTGAACCTCTTTAATAAATTACTTTCGATTATGCAATGGGTTAGGTTTGAGTGAACTTAAACCTACCAACATCACTACTATCATTGGCGATAGATGGGTAAGAAGATCCTAAAGGGGATAGTTGAGGATGTCTTGGTAGTAGACAAATTCTACTACTTGATGGATTTGTGATGCTCGACTCACCGAGCCAAATTGCAAATGAGCCAACCCGATCAGCCTTACTGATCATCCTGGGAGAAGACCATTTACGCCCATGCCAATACGATCATCAATTGCGAGAATGAGATCGCTACGTTACATTTAGTAACATGACGATGGAGTTGAACATATTTCATGAACAACAAGCACAAGCGAGGAAGCGAAAATCAAGTAGTGATGAAATGTGTTGATGGAGTTAAAGCGAGGATCTGAATGACGAATCACGATGGCAGCAGTGCGTGAGGTTTAGTTTTGCCATCGAGATTTCCGCTGCGGGAGCAATTTACTCGATTCAAATTCAATCAGTGAAGCCAAGCAGCAATGCGAAATCCGAGCGCAAAGGATACATTTCGGGCCAGCTCTGCAAAGGTGAGGAGATCGTTCTCCTTGACCCTCCTTGAGTAATTTTAGCAATATTAGGCTAAGTTGAATTATTCTCAAAAACCGAATTACGAGTTTAATAATTTTTACTTTTATTTTAATTTAGTCAATTCCATTTTCTTAGAGCTATTCTAAAAATTTCTAATTTAATTGACTTTCTTTTAATAAAATTTATTTTAAATTTTATATTAACATATTAAATTATTAGATATATTTTAAAATAATTTATATTTTTAATTTTAGTAATATTTTAATTTTCCATTTTAATGTGAAAATGTAGATGCAGGTGAAGAATTTATTTATAATAGCAAAATTAGGTGGAAGCGACTCTTGGTACAGCATACGCACTTTATTTAAACCGAGGAGGGCGAAAGTTTTCATTCATTTTCATCTTCCCCTCGACGTGCAGAGTGCCCTTTTACGCGTCTGATCGCGGTAGAATTTTTGGTTTTCACTCACGCTGCCCTCGGCGCCGCTATAGCCACCAAATTACGTATGCTTGCCACCGCTGCACCGACCGACCCGACACCTTGTCTTTGAACTACGGTAGACCATTGGAGCGCTGACTGACCACTGACTGCCATGCTTTTTGTCGCTGATCGGCGAATCAACTGTAATTCGCGCGCCGTGACTACCGCCAACGTAGTGCCCTCACACATCACCGGTGAGCTACGGTTGATGCGTGTTCTAATGGAGTGTAACTCGACCGTCGATGAAGCTTCACTGGCCGTAGAATACGATCCAGCTGCCTGTGTCCACTGAGCTGTTTGCCACCCTTTGCCTTTGAGTCCCTTTCTAGACTTGATTATAGTGCGTACTAGAGTGGGTCCGCCTCCGACCATGGTCGGTCCGTTACCGGCGAGGCGGCCCGGCTCGGCTCCGATTCGAACCTAGTAGAACAGGTCCGGGGCGAGTCACGAGGAGCCTCGGGGGTTAGGAGAAATGTCGGTAGCGGATGGGACCGGAGCCCCGAATCACTGGCCTTTCGGTAAGGAGATCTAGGAGGCTGGCGGCCCTCAAGCGAAGGCCCGACACTTCAGGCACAGGTGATCCATCCTCCTTCAGACCTCGGTAAATCTCGGCCCGGCGCTGTGTGAGAAGCGGCCTCGCCGCCTCGATTGCCGCCCGACCTCCCGGGATCGGGAGGCGCTATTTATCGGGCACCTTTATTAGAAGGCGTCGCGCTTCGATGAGAGACTTCCATGGGGTATTCCTCGATGTCAGGCACTGATGACGATCCAGTTAAAGTTTCGTCATTGATGAGCCTTCTCCTGCTTTTGCCATTCATGGCGAAGCGATTTTATTACCCGGTGGATTTCTCTGATTCTCATTCGATGACGCCTCTGGGGCGCTGTCCGCTCGAGCTCCGGTCATATCGCGATGCGGGTGCCAGACGACGGACACTCTCCGGCCCGCGTTGGAGCTGCAGTCCGCGAGCGATTGAAGGTGCTCCAGTTAGTCTCACCCACCTCGGTAGGAGATAGTCGCATTCTTGCCGAGACACACCAGTAGGGCGGTGCTCTTGACGGCTCCGCCTGCGATGCTCTTGTTCGATCACTGACCGGTTGACCTCTTCCGGCTGCGCCTTCGTCTGATGGGGGAGTGCAATCCACGGAGGCTGCTCTGGATCTCGGAGGGATCTTTGGTTTGAGTCCCTACGAGGCGGTAGTGATGACACCTCCCTTGATGCATTACAGAAGACAAGGTCACCCAGTAAAGAGGGCACAGTTCGAGGTGAGAGTCTTCCCTTTCGCGTCTGAGCTATTATGCAAGTCTCGAGCACTTGGACTTTCAGGCCGGATTGGCGGAGATTTAGATGCCCTCGAGTCCCTATCGATGCGACGGCGTGGTCATGCCCGTATCTTTTCTCCTCCGGCCGAGACCCGGGAGAAGTACGGATCAGTGGCGAGAGTCCCACGGAGCGGATAGTCACGCCCACCCACACGAGCGAGGTGGAGGAGTCGATTCCACATATGTCTCCTCCATCTCCTCTCCACATGCTACTTCGCGGCCCGCGGTGATACTCACGGCCCAGTCTTATCTGACATAGCATTCTCGGAGCACATCTGCGTGGTTCGAGAGCTGGCCGTTGTTATGGATGTCTTGTGTTCTTTGGC
This sequence comes from Tetrastigma voinierianum, assembly GCA_016808115.1. Lineage (NCBI taxonomy): Eukaryota > Viridiplantae > Streptophyta > Magnoliopsida > Vitales > Vitaceae > Tetrastigma > Tetrastigma voinierianum. The sequence goes on along the minus strand of JAEQBH010000480.1, from coordinate 88,916 downwards.
CACTACGGGCGGCACGGGACCGAGAGGTTGGCTCGGTGAGAGGCCACTCAAGGTCAAGCGTCACTCCATCTTTGCCCGGCGGAATCATGACCGCATTTGGGTATTAGCGCATTCGACCCCGGAAGTGAGCCAGCTACGGCCGACATCTTCTTTGGATATGTTGGCAGCAACAGCAGTAGCTACAGACCCACCACCACCACAGGAGTGAGGTGGTTTGATTTCTTTTTATGATTTTGTATAGTTATCAGCTTTATCAACTGCCTACTAATTTTGTGTAGGATTCATGTATTAGCCATAGTAGGCAGTGATATTTTTGTATGTTTAGCTTTGATATGTATGTACTAGCCATTTTGGCTATATCAAAAGCTATACGCTGTTATATATATAGTTTACTTCACTTTTGCAAAATCTTTTTGTGTCTCCACCTTATGTAATCGTTTTTGTCTTCAATGAACAATTGAATTGCTTTAATTAGACAATTGAATTGCCTTTAAATGGAAAATTAAAACCCTGTTTGTCACCTTAATATTAGAACAACTCCATGCATGATTCAGTTTTTGGTCATTTAAGATTCTAGCGTATTCAACTTGAATATGTCCCCTTTGAGCTAATTCACACACGCACGGATTATACCCGATAGGTTGTGAAATTGTATGCCTCTTTTTCGCGCACACGAGAGTCGGCCTTAGGCATGTTAGCGACTGGGATAGGTTTGTGTTACCAGCGTTGAAGACGATGTAGTCTTCAAAAAAAAAAAAAAAAAACAAAAGAAAAAGAAAAGAAGAAAAGAAAATAAAGTCATGACAACTTTTGCCTTGAAACAGAAACGCGGTCAGGGGTATATGGTAGCTTTGGCTTAGATGCCACACAAGGCGCAATTGGTTGGGTGCATCGACTTGTGTTCGTTGCGGGTGAATGGGTAGAGTTTAGCGGGTGTAGGTGCTTGATTCTCGAGATCGTCGGTCGGGGTGAAGCTGTAGAGTTTGTGGTCAGTGATCGCTTTTGGCTTGATGCCTAGGCCTTAATTGGTTGGGAGTCATCGGTGGATTGGATTACACGGACTTTGGTGAAGTCGAGTTTTGAGCATTGCACCACAATGTAGTTGAATAAAGAAAGAAAATTAGCTTTCCCTATCGAGGTATTTGACGACTTAGGCCATGCACCGTAGCTGGAGTTGGGGGAGGGGAACAATTTGCACTTTATTGGCTCAATGCAGTTTATATTAAGAACCATTAGATCTTTGTGGAAATTCGGGTTGAGAACCGTGGATCCGATGTTGACCTGAAATTGTTCTTGGCATGGTTTTACTCTCTCATGGTTCAAACTTGGTATCAATTCTTCATTTTAAAGGTAATGCTTATTTGTATATACACCTTTTAAACCATAAACTTTTTGAGAAAATCAACGCATGCATGCCCTTGTATTTTAGCATTCTTTGAGGACTAGCAACGTGTCGGTTGGGGGGGTGTGATTAGTGCCCAAAAAGTGCTATTTTGAGCCCTATTCGATATAGGTTTTGAGTGCTTTTTGCGCACTAATCGTATCAATTAAGCCAATTGAGGTGTCCAGGTCTACTTAGTATCACTTATGCCATTTCGAGGTTATTTGTGAATTTTATTTTACGGGTTTGTGTACCTGGATCCATTAAAGTCGGGTGATATCGAGATGTGTTGAACCATGAAAATTGAAACTATTTCCGGCTTCATCTGACATATCAAAATTCAGTGATGAAATGAAGGCAAAGTGAAGATGGAGGATGCAGTAGGGGTGCAGTAAAGCAGTGAAGAACAACAATTCCAGGAAATTTCGCTATGATTGCGAAAATTTCGCTGGGATTGCGAAAATTTCGCAATCCTAGCGAAATTGAGAAATTTCGCTAGGCTAGCGAAATTTCGCTATATAGCGAAAATCACTGTGCCTAGCGAAATTCTTCATTTCGCTATCTCTCGGAAATTTTTTAAAGCTGAAATTTGTGAAATTTCTGTTGTGAGGAAATCCTTGTGCATAGCGAAAATTCTCATTTTACGCTATCTGCAATGCACATTTCAAATTTAGCGAGGCTTTATTTAGGCTAAGTGAGCCTAAGCTACCTAGCGAATTTTCCCTTTGCATAAGCGAAATTCCTTGCCTGTTAATTTTGTGTAATTAATGCCCAGCTTGACCGTTTTGGTGTATTACCTCCTTGTCCCTTGTATTTGCCAATATTTTAGGTTTCTTGTAGTTTCACACATTGGGTGGCCTACTTGCTAGCCCAATCATTTTGTAACCACTAAGCGATCTTTTGTGACTTTTCATTTATGTAAATATCTCCATGACTTTAAATTGAGGTTTGCTTTTCTCTCTTTTCTCTCCTCTTTCTCTCTCATTTTCTAGAACATGAAACACCCTCTTGAGGGATGACAACTCAAGAGATGCCCAGCTAAGTCTCATAACTTTGAAGAGGAGGGTTGCTAGAAAAGCTTGGTTTTAGGCGATTGCGAGGTTGTCCTCATGTTTTAAATACTTCACAGTCACGTATTTATGGCTCAAACTTTCAAATTAGGGTTGAATATCATTTAATGTCATTACTTTGGCCAATACTTACCATGCTTTAGGAGTGCGGTCACATACTTATTGTTAGATGCCTTTGTTATTCTTTAGATGGCCTTCGAACCCTTTGAAATGAGGGAGTGCTAGGGTTTCAGCGAAAAATTTGTAAATGCATGTTTGCACCGTGTTATTTCGAATAGGAGTGTTTCTAGGGTTAGGTTTTCTAGTTAAACAAAGATCGCAGGTTGGCTTGGACTATAGGTTGCTTGCCATGATCACGAGGATAAAACAGGGACACTTGTTACCCCATGTTGTAAAGCTAGTGACTAAACCTTAAAAGTTACCTTTCACCTTCACTTCGGTTTTACAGTGTCGACACATCAGAACAACTTCCCTTTGTTTTGAAAGCAATCGAAATCCAAATTAAAAGCCTCACCATTTTCAACAACGTCGCGAGTCATTCATAGGATGAAAACCCGTCCGTGTTCGACCACTGAACCAGCATACTCTACGGTAGCTTGACTACGGCAGTAGGAGGAACATATGAAACAAATTTTGTTGATTCCGCTCACCCTACCGTGGCACGAATCAATCATCACTATTGATCGTTTAGATATTAGAGGAGTAATCCAATTTCAATACTTAGCATCCTGTTTTTCCATGTGGATCGATCTTTGTACACTCAATACACTATATTACTTGACACACGTATACTTGCATGAATAGGCGTGTTTTACATACCTTATTGCATATCTTTATGCACAAAACACAAATACGCCTATCAAGTAACCTAGCCATAATCAAGTCTACACTCAATTCAAAGTCCATCCAATAACCCAATTAATTCAATCTTTCAATGTGTTGATACATCTTTAGTGCATGCTACACTGGGGATGTCCCCTCCTCCATCTTGGAACCAAAAAGCAGTTTCGAGACGTTGAACGTTTCAATTCTCGCATGCACATTATAATGTTCCCTTAGATGGCGCACTATGGAATATGCATCCACAATCTTATATTGCTTCTGATACTCAACTGACATGGCGGTGTGGACAATCAATCCCATCCTCGCACTATTAACCAAGTGCTTTTGATATGCCTAGTGAACACTTTCAAGTACATCAGTAATTGGGGATTGAGGGAGTGGCTCAACAATGTCATAGGCTAATCTTTCCATTTTGAGAACTATTCTCAAATTCCTCAGTCAATCCAAGAAGTTAGGCCCGGTCAAATTATTAGTATTCATTTTTTACTACAAGTTCACATTCGTTGACATGGTTTGATTTTAGTAGCCTAGATGTAAAAGAGATCATGTTAGATTGTATTCAAGAATGCATAATTATTACGACTTGATAATTACGCATTATGGCTCCCACTATTTTATTACGAATCCATAGCTCTCTCTATTGATCCGAGAGAACCTTGCGCGGAGGTTCTCTGAGTGAATATCGATATCACCGAGAATGACCTTAGGTTTTGCCCGACCAAGCCATCTTGGAGTCAAAAGGTAGGTATCTTGTCACGTACGGTATGTCGTCTGCAATTACTTGGATCGATATCACTAGGAGTGACCTTAGGTTTACCTAACAAGCCATCTTGGATCAATAGGTGAGTTCTTATACGATTGCAATACGATCGCATTCTCGAATCTAGTGCTATCAAGCTATTGATTTGTGCCTTATCATTAGGCTATCGGCTTCGAGACATGTGTACATCTTGTATTGCCTTAACCCAGTGTGTCTCTATCCAACATTAACCTTAGGTTTGCCCACCAAGCTAATGAGTCTAGTTAAGGCCAGCCCGCTAATCAGGAAAATTTATTTCCATGGATAGAACATATCCTTATGGAGAAACTAAGGTTTGCCAACTGACCCCGATTCGGAAAGTGCGATTCACACACCATATTAGTAGAAGATGTTAGCATTAATATATTAATAATTTAGGGGTTTCAGTAGATAAGTCTCATAATTTCATTAGCATGTTTTATCATTTCATCTCATGAAATTATAAAGATAGCTACTCTAACTATATGGTGTGATTATGGACATTCTAAAATCAATTCCATGAGCCAAAATGGAATTGACTATGTAGCACCCCTTCTTGGTCCGACCCGAGTGGTGGGTCCGTATCGGATCCGGGATGCTCTTATACCACTTAGGTGTAGCGACCCAGAGCTTAGCTGACTTGAGTTAGCCGGATCGGAACCAAAACTCGAGGGCTGGCCGGCCGAAGCGATAATCAAATCCATTTCATTAATATAAGTGTTTTAAGTTCTCAAATCGCTGCGGAAGTGAGACGATTTGAGCGAGCCCACATGGCATTTTACAGGTCAAGAAATCACGATCCTTTACAAAATATGCATTTAACCAAAAATGTCATTTTATGCCGTTTACAACATAATATCGAAAATTCGGATATAGATCGAGAATAATTTCGAGTTCGAACTCTTTGTTTACAAAACAATGTCATGCTAAAAAATGGTGAGAGGATGTATGTGGCGGGCATACTTTCAGGTGCACTTCTAGTGACTACGAGCTCCTTGACCTTTGGGTTTGGCAATCACAATTTATCTTTCGGTACACGCACATTGATAAAACAATACGCTAAGCACTTTTTCATGCTTAGTGGTTACATACGATTCTATTAGTTTCGAGTTCGGTATGAATCATGGATCTATCAAAATAATGCCTTTATCTGATAATGTCTATGTGTAATGTAAAAGATGCTTATACAAATACACTTTTTAATATCTTTTTCGCTTTTCGATTTGTGATTTCACATATGACTATAGAGTCAACATTCACGACAGATTCAATTGGTGGATCCTATCCTGTTTGTCGTTCAGTAGTAATGTGATTTCACATTCAATATTACAATCTCCGTTGAATTTATAGAAATTAACATTCCACGGCAGTTCGAGTTGGTGAATCATACGTTTGTCATTCGGTAGTAATGTGATTTCACGAACAAATACGAGTTACTTTCGCAGCCAATTTAGTTGGTGAATCCGGAGTCATGTTGGTCATTGATAATACATTTCAAATCAATTTACTCACATGCAGTAAATTCACTTATAGTTCAAATACACGCGCACATGTAGATATTTGATAAACATTTCGAATACTAATAATTCAAATCAATATATATGTATTTCACAAATAGAACTTAAAATGGGAATTGAGTCATAGAGAACATACCAAATTATTGATCCCTTGTGCACGTTTGATACGATCTAGGTCGAGGTTGTCGTCTTCACACTTTTTGAGTCGAAATACAAATTCTCCACTCTTACTGGTTGAACAATTAATCGTACTAAATGAATATTTTCTAGGCGGCGAGGTACAATACGTTTTTCTCTCGTATACTCATATATGAACCCCCATTAAACCTTTATTAGGGTCCCTGAACAATCGGTGTATGAATACGAGGCTTAACCTTTACTTGAGGGTACAAGCGAGGGTTCTTTGGAAGCATCGGTGCAGTACCCGATTTGATTGAGTGGAACGATCCTTCAACGTGAATGGGTATTGGTACCCAAATTCTTTGTACTGGTACAAAATCCTCTCTGCACAATGGGTACCGATTACCGCTTTAGATCTGATGCCAATGTGTGGGTTCTGCGAGAAATCTTGGGTAAAACACTTTCTCACTCACTGTTAGAAGATAGCCTCACGAATCCATCCTACATGAGAAACCCACCATGAATTCCACCTAAAACAAATTCAAATTGGGTTAGAACCAAATAAAGCACACACCGAGTTAGGGTTTTTCCACTGATAAAAATCACAAAGAGGCCCAGGGTTTGATATCTTACCTTCAATCTCTTAAATATTCTCTTGTAGGTTATGATCTCTTGGCAACTAAATGGGAAAGCAATCCACCCAGCTTGATCCTTCTCTTGCTCTATCTCTCTTCTCCCTTTTCTCCTCTCTCGCCTCCAAAACGGGATTAGCTCGAGAATGAGCTCCCTTATACACTTTTAGTCTTTTGAAATTTACTAAATCCCATAAGGCCTTGTTTGACTTTCTTTAAAAATCCATTTTCCATTTTTCTGTTTAAACTTACTAGCCTCTTAATTTGCACCTTCACTTATCATCTAATTGTACATAGACATATCACTTATTTTCGCATATGACCCTTAAGTCTTCTTTGAAATCCCAATTGCCCTTTTTACACTTGAAGATTTAATTTCAGGTTCAATCAATTCTCATTTAGTATATAATATTTGCATTTGGCTTTTAGCCATATAATCATTGTCGATATTCTATTAACAATTCTGGAAAATACCAAAGTTGGCTGTTATACCCGAATAGCAATAATTTTTATTATAAAAATTCGAGGGTATTTTTACAGAGCGTTCTGAGACTAGATCAAACTGAGGACATGCATGAATTATTGCAACGTGAAAATAAATCGAATTTACATTTCAGGTCTTCTTTCTCGGATCCTCCTTCTTCTCCTTTCTTGTTGTATCTCCTGACTAATCGCAATCCTTTGTAAATCCCTAAATTACATATATTCAAAGAAAGAACCTCGAGTTGCATTTGAGGATTTAGATGAAAGAGAAATACATGGAAAATAGAGGGGTAGGGACCACAACCTTATTTACCCACGAATAAATATCGTAATCAAATGTGATAACTCCGATCACCATTGGGCGAAGTTGATAAACAGCATCCCTCATTACTGACATACACCTTAAACTTACATTTCTATAATGCAACCCATTGAAAGTTAAAGATAATGGCACCTTATGATTTCAAAGCCCATGAAAAGGTTTTTAACACTTAGACAAAGTGATCCATAATGGTTTGTTCCCACAACACACTTGAAGACTAAAGCTAATTCAACAACTTGAACCATGAAGCCCAGATTCAACTTTTGAATCTCTAAGCCCAGTTCAACTCCTTGAGAATATCGCTTAGGTTAGGATTTTTAAATCTCCTAAGCGCTCAATCCTTGAACCTTGATTTCAAAAAGGGTGTTGTTTTATCCAATGTCTCTTGAAAGTAATTTCAACCATGGTTTTAGAATTTTATTCAAACTTCTTTAAAATCCATGATTATGGAAATTTAAGGTTGAACACTTCAATTTCGGCTTGCATATTTGATCTCAGTCATACTAGGGATGATTCCTCAAACATGTAAGAGAAAACAAGAGAAAATGAGCAAAATACAATATGTAGGTCCTCACATTGCGACGTCTGATGAGTCTGAAACTCATCTAATTTTAAATCCATTTTTATTGCATATTTGAGACTTGAATGTTCAATTTAATGCAAAATTATGGAATCTTCACCCAGATTAGTGTTTTGCAGGGATTAAGAGCAAAATAAGCAAAAAGAGAAAGAAAAACAGCTAAATTAGCAAAAGTAGGAAGTGCAGAATGTTGTGACAACTTCATTATTGTCGTGACAAAACTAAAGGCAATTAGCAGAAAGAGTGTCGCAACAATGGAAACTCTATTGCGACAAATATTGAGAAGAATCCTTAAGAAGACAACTGAAAGTTGCTGTGACATTTCAAGAGTTTTCATGACACAGTACAAGGCTCAAGCCAAATAATTTGTCGTGACAATTCAATCTTTGTCACGACAATTATGAGAAGAGTACCTAAGGAACCAACTGAACATATTCGCGATAGTCAAAAGTCTGTCCAAACAATGTCCCAAGAGAAAGATCAAGTAGCAGTGTTGCGACCATCTCACAACAACCTGAAGACATCCAGTAACTCAACATTGTAGTGACAATTATAAGTTTGTATCAAAAATTTACCAGAGATCAAAGGTTGAATAATAAAGAGGGAAGTGTCAAGACAAATTTGGACGAAAAAAGATGAGAAGTGATTGTCGCGACAATTCAAACTTTGTCGCAACAAAGACTTCAAAGGAAATTCTGGAAAACAACAGTAGCAATTGTCGTAGTAATGCCACGAAAAGCCTAAAAACAAATAAGGATGATGCAATGTCGTGAAATTTCTACTAGTGTCGTGACAATGTATTTAGTGGGCTTACACTGAAACCCATGAAATCCGCCTAGAATTTTGGCCCAGCATTAATGTGGCCTATAAATAGAAAGAGATAAGGCATCGAATGAAAAATGAGAATCTGAGGGTAATCATCTCACCAAAGGATGAATACAGAGAGGAGGAGAGAGAGACTTAAGCTTTTGTACATTTTTATATTTTCTTCTTTTATTTTTCATTTTAAGGATTATAAGAGTTGATCTTAGCTGCAATATTGAGTTGGGATCTTTGTATATCAAGCTCCATTGTTGTCTAAACTTGAATGGAGACTGGAAATATTTATGGAAACCATTTTATTCAGTTTTGATTATAGTTTCAATGAATTTTTTTGATCAATTAGTCATTGTTATTTGTGATCCGATTATGGAAGGCTAAGCTCCCTCTAGGAAGGGATTAGTGTTTTGATTATCATTTTTGTAGTATTTAAATGGATGTTGTGGTTTTAAAGCTGGATTGATCTAATTGGTACTGTTCTTGTCATGAACTGTTCTAAGTATCCGTAGTGTATACCCAGAAAAGGAGTTGTATCTATGCTCTGATTTATAGGACCCCTCTGAGTGACACAAAGACGAATGTTCCTGAGAGTAGTAGCCTTGGGGGTATGCTAAATTGATACCCTTCAGAACTAATATACTCTAAGTAATAAGTGGCCGGTGAATCACAGGTGATGTTCTAACCTCTAACATCAAGGTACCCTTCTGAGTGACAATAGAAGTGTGTTCCCAAGACATAAGGACCATCTGATGATTTATCATGTTAATATTTAGAGGTTTCATCTCAGTTTGGTAGAATGTTTGTGCTTCTGTTGTTGGAAATGATTATTTTGATCAAAGTGCGGATAGAGGTACGAATTACATTGGAGGAGGCAAGTTGACTTCAATCTTGAGAAATGGTTGAGTACTAGTGGTTTAGGAAAGGCAACCAATTCTTAGAGTGATTCGGATCCTAAAAGTAGTTGTTTAAACACATTGACCTGATATAGGACTATGGAGATCTAAATGGTGAAATGTATAGTGGTTGAAGGTATTTCAAAACTATACTATTATGCTCTTAGACAAACCCATAATTCAATCCCATAACTATGTTGTTTTTTAACAATATGCAAATTAATGAACATAACACTGATCCCATTCCCAGTGTTTATTAAATCTCAGTGAAATGTTTAATTTCTTTAGACTTAAACATCTTTTAAATTAAAGAAAAATTGCAAAAAAAACACTTTTATTTCAGTTATGCTAGTTAATCACACTCATTAAGTTAGAGGTTCAAATGGTAATGATTTTGAATAGTAGGGGTACTTGATCTATAATTTTTCTCATCAATCCCTGAGGGAATGATATCTAGACTTTATAATCCACTTTATTACTTGTTTACCTATGCACTTGCAGTGATGCAGACCAAATTGAATGTATAAAAATGATTAAAATATAAGAAGTAGAAACTCTGGTTTGAGAAGTTTCTAGGTGAAGTTGCAGGGGACTTTAGTTAGTCCCTGGTAGGAGTATCACAATGCTTGTATCAATTTGGCTAATCAATCACCAACGTCGAGGTCGCACGTTACGAAGTCGAGGACGCACGTTGAGACGTTTCCTATGTCATATGCACCATGTCGGCGTTGGAGCCTAAGCGTCCGCGGCGTTGGCGCAAAGCGTCCGCGGCGTTTCCCTGGAGTTCATAACCCGTATGCGCGAAGTGAAACCCGCACATTGTGCCATTGCCTGGGTTCTTCACCCATGTCGCGACGTCTCCAGCTCACTTCACAACGTGAGTTGGGTTTCTGGTTCAGTAAATTTGATAAAAATCTCATCTTTAGGAGTTTCAATCTCATCCAAACCATTTCTTCTTCACCATAATCATGTTTGATCATCTCATGACCTGATTACATGAAGAAGAACATTGGATCAAGCCTTTTCAAAACAAAAATCCCATTTTGAACCTTTGAAAAAACATGGGCACCAAAAATTGAAAACTCTCAACAAAGATCCGATTTGATGAAATTAAGTGAGCTTTGATACCACTATAGGGATTCCTCAGTTCTAAGAGCACTATAGCACAACGGATTTAAAAAAAAAAAAAAACTTGGAATCCCACCCTTTGGATCAATATATTTCATCAAAATGGATCAAAACAAAGACCAAGAGTTCAAAACGAGATATACCTCTGTAGATCTACTCTTGGAGGGTGTTTACAACTTGACTATAACCAAACCACGTCCTTGGTTCGTCTCTAACGGTATCCACATGAAGGCTGAGAACCTATAGAGACGAGGTTGAAATGACTCGATGCTAGCCAAGCTTGGTTTCAATAAGGGATGAAGAAAATGCTCTCAATCTCCCATCTTCTTCTTGGTTGCTCTTCTTAAGAACAAGAGAGAACTTTGAACTCTAAAGATTTGGAGATTAGGGTTTCAATGATCATATCTATTGTTAGGGCTTCTCCTCATAACCACATATTCATAGAAGAAACATACACCACGAAAAGACTAAAAGCCCTCACTCAAGATGGAATATGCTACATGCATCTCCATGCAATGTAGCATGCTCCCTCATGAGCCTTAAGCCTATGAGAAAGCTTTTGTCTATCCCATTCTCCAAATGAGTCCTCTTAGTCTCTAGGTTCCACTAATCCCAAAGCAGTCGAATCCCTAAAGTTAAGTCCCTCATAATTGGATCACATCCAAATCTGTTTTATATAAAGTCTCCATCTTCTAAATGTGTGACCCATTAGGTTCCCAATTATGTTGGCCACTTGATTCAACCATTGAATCGAGCAAGTCATGAGTGGCATCTAGCAACACATCATGACCCCGATTAATGGAGAGTTAGTGAATTACATTGTAAACCCTTTCATAGACAATTACGGTCTGTCCAGATCCTTGTACCAATCTATACCTACTCAGTTTAGAGCATGGACAATGTGTAGCTCCCACAAGACTAGTTGTAACACCCCAAATTATACCATAGTAGTTTATTACAGTTTAGAGGTATAATAAAAGTAAAATTTGTATTTTTCCGAAATTTAAGTGCTAAGAGTGAAAAACGATAAACCCAGAATTCATCCAAGAGTCAAGGGTATAATGGTCAATTGCAAATTAAGGACTTAAGAGACATTAAGTTAAATGATGTTACGCCATACTAGAATTTGTGATAAATGATTTGCAAATGATAAAATGAAGAGGGACTAAAATGCAAAAAGAAGAAAGTTTAACCAAAAATGAGATTTTATTTTATTTTATTTTGACAAACATGGCCTTGTAACAAAAAGAGGATAAGACCAAAATTGGTATGAGAAGAGGAGTTCTCCTTTTGGGTGTTTGGAGAAGAGAGCTAGGGCTTACGAGTTCATGAGGGAGAAGAGCCATTTTTGTTTGCTTTTTCTTCAATTTCTTTGGACATCTACTTGTTCAAGTGAGAAGGAAGAAGAATGAGAAAGGAAGAGGAGAAAGAGAAAAAGAAGAAAGCTAGGGTTTGAAGTTTGGTTAAGGTTTGGGATTTCCTTCTTCTATTTTTTGTTTGTTGGTGTTGTGATTTTGTTTTAGATCCTCAATGGAGGAGTTTGGTATGAAAAATATGTGTAAAGAAACATGTAGATATTTTAAGGGATTTTCTGTCAAATTTTTTCCTAAAACCCATGTTTTGTTCTGGCCATAACTTGGCCTAGAGACCTCCAAATGGAATGATTCTAATTGAATGAGAATCCTAAGACCCATAGCTTTAAATATTTAGAAGACCACTGGGTCAAATTATGGTACTATGAGCCCTGAATTTGGATTTGAATTTCGGTTCTCAGTTTTGATTGGAAACCAAACCAGCCTTGAGTGTTTGAATCCTATCATAGGCTAGGTTGATCGTAATTGAGTGCTTCCAATTTATAGGTAAACTATACTTCTTGTATAATAACTGCCATGAAGGAAGTGTAATTGGATTTGGACCCCATTGTACCTAGAAATTCATCAAAATGGAGCTCTATTTTCTATTTGTTAAGATTCGTCCATACCAGTCTTGAGTGTTTGAGTCATATCTTGGGATAGATTGATCCAAATACAGTGATTCCAATTTCTAGGTAAACTAGACTTATAGGAAAACAACTTCCAAGAAGGAAGTGTATTCAGATTTAGACCCCATTGTACCTAGAAATTCATCAAAGGGGAGCTCTATTTTCTATTAGTTAAGGTTCGTCCAAACCAATCTTGAGTGTTTGAGTCATATCTTGGGATAGGTTGATCAAAATGCATTGATTCTAATTTTTAGGTAAACTAGACTTATAGGATAACAACTTCCATGAAGGAAGTGTAATCAGATTTGGACCCCATTGTACCTAGAAAATTCACAAAAGGGGAGTTATGTTTTTAGTCAGTTAAGATTCGATGCGACGAACCCCTGTTTGTGAGAAGACTCCTTTGTCTTCTCCTATGTGACCCTGAGACACTTAGATGTCTCTTAAATTATTATAGAAGACTAATAAAAAGGGATATGTGCCTACTTATGAGTATGTAATAATGAAAAAATTGCATAAAAGTTATATGAATTAATACATGATATAGGATAAATATATTGAGATGATTAAGATACGAAAGGATATGAACTCTGATCGTGTGAAGAATAGTACATCTATTTTTGTTATATGAAGAAGCACATAATACAGTCAAATGATCATAAGAAATGTGTGAAACTATCTCACATGTTTCAGAGAATAATTGTCAGTGATTATCCCATATGTATACAGGATATCAGTAATTATTCATGCCTATGGGATATGTGTTTTGGTATTTGAAAGATTGTTAAGAAAACGTAATAAAACTGATTGCCTGTTTGTGACCGAGTGGTTGGATAGATAAGCATATATATAGGGATAACAATGTTGCAACATACAATTTACAGATAGAGTGGCCTTGTTTGGGTAGATGACATGGATCCTGTTTATATCATTACAGTGGCCTCGTTTGGGTCACAATACGGTCTGAGTTTATAGATCCTTTGTCTCGTCCGGTGGTGTACCTTTAGATTTTATACGGTTCGAATCCCATGATCTACTTCTTTGGAATATACAGGCATGACATAAGATGAGATAAAAATTTTGTAATGTTTATAAAAGGCATAAAACATGGAAATTACATAAAATGAAAAATGTAATAAAATTATAAATGACAAGATATAAGACATGAAGCATAACTCATAAGGCCAAAGATAATGAATGTCATGAATATTTTTTTTGACCAAATGATGTATATGTGAAAATATGGTCAAGGGAGTGAATAAACATCAAAAACCGAAAATGAAAAGATTACCACACCAACCTTTTCTATGCACCCAAGGTCATGGGCTGCTTAATAAAAGCTGGATTCTAGAGTCCTGACATCGCACCACGAGGATCGAGGTTCTCTAATAATTGGAATTCTGGATCACCCTGATTACTGTGGGTTTTAATTATTTTAGGTATCTAAAATAGATTTTGGGAATCAATTTAATTGAAACAAAAAACTGATTTAAAAACTAATCCTAAAAATCTACCAAATAAACAACTACGACTCTAAAAGGTATGAAGAGAGTCACTTAAGGATGGGGATACTATTTTTACAAAATAGCTTGCATTTCCTTGAAAGCGCAATAATTGTAAGTTGAATGCTAGATTTTTCCAAGAGCAATGTAGTATAGTTTTCGAGATTTTCCATACACCATACATTTCACTAGTTAGATCCATATTCCTTTTCAGACAAAATATAATCATAAATAGCTACTTGTAAAATTCTGCAATTCTTAAGATTGATTGCTTCTTTTCACATTTCACAACCATTTTCTTCGTAGACTGAAGAATTCTTGCCCCCATAGACAAGAAAATGCAAGCCTTCTCCAATGTAATTACATCTCGTCCCAAATCTATTAAAATTTTCATCTCTCCTTGATTAGATCTTGCTAACACTGATCAAGATCCTTTTCATCAAATCCAAGGACAACCTCTGATTAACTAAATTGATACATCATCTAATTAACTCACAACATATAAATTATGATCATGTAAATAATTTTTCTGAGTCATATTATTCAAGATATTAGTCTAACACACCCTGCTACCACTCTTTACTCTCAGAATCTCCATCTCTCGTGTCACTTAGAGGGCCTCTCAGAATCAGAGCAAAGATACAGCTTTTTTGGGTATAAGCTACTGATATTCAGAACAGCTCATTATATGAATAATACCACTATAAATTTGTTTTAAACCCATAAAATAACCTGGAAATGCAAATCGAATGTTCAACAATGAATCCAATCCTGTGGTTTTAATGTTCCATTAATGATCTCCCAATCATCACCAATCAAAACAAAAGCAAGAAAAACAAGAAAGAAATCAAGAGATAAGAAGAGAAAATCCAGATTTTGAGCTTCAAATTTTCACTGAACAAGAATTAAATTGAACATTCCAGTAAGGCCAATTAATCAATCTCTTCAACAGAACAAAAATATGCTCTAAAACTACTCTAAGATCTATTGGAAGAATAAAATCAAGAACAAAAATCTTTAAGAAAGTGGTAGCAGTTTGCAGAGAGAAAAACTCCTTGAGAGAGAGAAAATCCAGATTTTTAGCTTCAATCTTGTCCTAACCTTAGGTGAAACTTGAACTTTATTATAATAAGACCTAAACTTCGGTTTAGAAAATAAAAATCATTTAAACTACTAAATCTGTGCCAAATCAAAATTTGTATAAAAATATGGCTGTAGTCTAGAGAGGAGAAACCCATGAGATGTTTCACCTCATCGCTCCTTCTTACCTAAAAACGGATGATATTATATGGTCCTGAAGTAGCACTGAAAATTTAGGTCAAAATTATCATTTTTTTAGGTTTCTCCAAGTTTATTCAAGAAAACAAATAAAACTAGTCGCCGTTTAATTTTAGTCGTTTCACCAAGTTTTCGCTGCAACACAATTCTCCCCGCCGACACTAAGTTTCCGGACATCAACCTGCTTTTCTCCAACTATCTGTGGCCATGAATTCTTTCATTTCTCTGATTTCATGCATGAGCACTTATGAAAGTTTTGAATGTAGAATGAATCATGAGGAATTTGAACCATTTATGTTCCAGATGGTAATAAAATTTTATCTTCCCAATACGCCATAATAGTGAGACTCCTGCTGATTCTTCTTGGAAATATATTGTCAGTTTTCACAAATCACTTCGATTTTCATCAATAATCCTACAAAACCAAGTTTAGAGGAAATTTTTATGAGTTTTACATGAATATGGATATAAAATGCACAAAATAGCATGAAATGAATCAAACATAGATAGAGTTTTGCACTCATCGACGATGCAATAAATCAATTAGTGGAATTTATATGCATGATTTGTAAATTATGTTGAAATATTAGTGATGTGGTTGAAAATTATTGTATAGATATGGTTAAATGTATATTTATATGTATAGTTGGATGCATTTGTACATGTGTTTGTGATAATCACAGTAGGGTCATCCATATTTATGGATCCCCACCTGCTTCTGAGAAGCTTTGAGGCATGCGTTTTCATCCGCATAGTACTGGTTAAGGGGGCGATGATAGTAAAGGACGTCCCACATCAACAAAGGCCAACACATCATTAGGTGTTCATCAATGATGTATGGTTTATTTTCAAATGATGCATATCTTAAAAAACAATGAAAAGTTTTGTATATAGAGTAATTGAATATGTTGATCATCTTCCAATGGTGGGTATGATATTATTTTGCAATATGTAATTTATATCAGAATATGATAATGTATATGTTTATATTTTTTGTAAGTTTATATTTTCAAGATAATTGTTTAGAATTATATAAGTTAATAGGTTTATAGTTCTCATATTTGTGACACATTTTCCTAACACGAGGTGCTGGGTTGGGTGTCACAGTTAGGTGGTATCAGAGCCTAGGTTTAAAAATACTTTAGATATAGTAAAAGAGAAATGTGCATATGTAAAGAGTAAAGGCTCTGATAAGATGTTTTGAAAAAGTGACAGGATGGGTTGTCCCCCAAATCCGGCTGAAAAGCTGTCAGTGAGCAACTCAAGGAAACAAGGGTTATCAACTTCTCGATCCTTCTAACCAGTCAAAGTGAAAGTACTGTCTCAAATGACTAACTAAGCTTTGTTAAAGATTTCTCCCATGGTTTCGGGGTGAAGTGAGCAATTGATAGCCCCGAAGCTCATAGATATGATATGGCGAGTATTGGCGGAGCGGAGGAGTTCCATGGGACAAGTCTAGAGTAATCTGATAAAACCGAGTATTAGCTTAAAAGGCTTCAAAGGGTATTAGAGGAGGTGAGATGCCCTCCTGAGCAAAGAGTAGCATGTGCGGTCTCGCTTTACAAAGGTAGAGGACTTTATGATTATAGTTTTGTTCAGAAGTTGCCCAAGGTTTTTGAACCCTATGCCTGGGATTCCTTTGTTCTAAAGTTCCAGTGAAAGTGCGATGTTTCAAATTTCTGAATAAATAAGGAGGCCGAATGGAAGCAATTTTAGAATTTAAAGCAGAGAGTTTATCAATGGTCAGAGTACAAAAAGAATTTAAACATTCATCATGCATGCTCCAGAGTCAGTTCTCACTGAAGCATTTCGGTGTAGACAATTTAAGGATGGTTTGAATGAGTCTATTAAGAGATATTTAGCACCTATGACTTCTCTCCAACAGGTGAATTTTTACTACTTGTATGTTAAATATTATGAAGGTGTGAGTACTCTGGGCTACGGGTGCAAAGAAAGGTCAGAAGAAGTTTGCAGGAGATTCTTCTTCTCGTGGAAAATAGCTAGGGAATCTCAACTAACCAAGTAGGGATGGCTCGGCTTGATGGGGCGGTAGGCCAAGTAAGGGCCTAATGTGGCACCTAGTTCCCTGCAAGTTGCTCACTTGGACAAGGAGAAACCCTGAGTGCCCTACTGTCATAGACTCGATGCAGTGTTTGTAGATTATCGATGTGAGGATGCTTCGTGTGAAGCAAAGACCATTTCATGGTGAATTGTCCAGTCGTGGATGGCCAGGAAGACTCAAGGAAGTGGCAGAGGAGATCTCTTGCACCACCTTCGACTTGGATCGAGGTAGGGTCGCAGGTGGCCCGATTCAAAGATGGAGGATGCTGGATAAGACAGCTGGTTTGGCAGACACGTGATCGTCTCATTTGATAATATAAGATGATACAGTTATGAAGGTTCATGAGGATCATGATGCTCCTAAGATGGTTTGCATATTTTGGTCTTATATGATACGAGAGTATGCATTGGATTAACCCCCGGTTCTATCCATTCATTTGTATGCATTAAGCATATGTTTGATAAGATAACATCAGTGAAGAGATTGTTATATGATATGCATGTAACGAGTCCCCTGGGGTAAAGTGTTAATGTTAATAGAGCATATAAGAATTACCCTATAGTTATTCATGATAGGAAATTTTTTGTTGATTTTATTACTTTACCATTTAGTGAATTTGATTTGATTTTGGTAATGGATCGTTGTCAACGCTCCAATTGATCGGGTGGATAAAAGACGTGAAGGTTGGGATGTTCCGACTAGTCCAAGTGATAGCGAATATGGTGTTTGTTCCGCCCAATGTCCAAAGATGATTTGTTATGTTTCCATTATGGATTTCCTTCAAATAGAAATATTATGAGGCCTTTGTCTTTGGTGCTTCATTCTGGTGAAATAATGAATTCTGAAAATATTCTGGTAGGGGTATGAGAATTTCCAGATTGTCTTCCTGGTAGAGCTACTTAGTATTCCACAAATATAGGTGATCATTCATTGATTATTTTATCGAGAATACCTCCTATTTCAAGGAACCCAACAGGATGGCCTCCAACTGAAGCAAAAGAGCTAAAGATTCAACTACAAGAGCTTCCTGGATAAAGGGTTGATCCAGACCAAGATTTCTCCCAAGGTGCACTCTGTTTTTGTTCGTGAAAGAAATATAAGACTCTTATTTTATGTATTGATTATCAGCATCATTTAAGGTGATAGTGAAACAAGTTCCTCGCTACAAGAATTGAAGATCATTTGATCAATTGAAAGAAGCATGTGTCTTCTAAGATAGACCTCAAGCGACATAAAACATCACATGAAAGAAAAGATGTCACATGGGGCCTCAGGTGCTAATGTGACTTCCTTAATGCTTCATGAAAACAATTTTCTTATGATTTTAGATTCTTATACATGTAAGTACAGCAATTTAGTAAATATCATAAAATCCCAAGTTTATTAATGCAACCATAATCTTAGTATAGAATAATTATATGAGATGATCATGATTATAGATAATAAAACTAAACTATCCTCGTAGTAACCAGCAGTAGGGATCTTTGATCTATAATACGCGCTAGCACGTCACCATTGAACATTAAGAACGAATCTTTGATCTGATTAATGATGTAGTGAAATTAAATGGAGTCGCTTTATGTAATCCGATTACATAGATACGACTAGGGATGGTATGATTAAACTTTAAATAATAGGTATCGTTACAATTAAGAGTTTAAACCGTGTCACTAGATTATCATATGCAGATTGATCTTAATCCTAAGTGCCATGGACTGTCTATTTAATAGGCATTTTGATCTATAGGTTACTACTCCAAGACAGCCCAATAATTATGTCTTAGAGGCCCATTGAGATAGGTGGCTGGGAACATGTCCTACAAATATGGAGTCTAAGCCCTTCTTGAGGGAAGCCGGATAATTGTTTCCCTTAAGTGTTAATTTTGGAACCAACAGTTTGAGTCAATTTATAACTGCTTATAAATTCACCTGCTCACTAGTGAATTAATGGAACTTAAGGATAAATATATCAATTATAGGGGGTAAACTTAATTTCACCTAGTCTAATGATGGGACCAATTTTGAGGATTGGAATTGCATGTAATGACTACATATCAATGAATCGCTTGATTATCACATAAATTATTCCCTGTAATTACAAGAGTTCAAATAGATTTTTAAGGAATAATACTGAACGTTAATAAATTATATTAATATCAAAGAGTTTAATTAATTAATGTTCTATTGAGCTAGGAATTACAGTCCAGGTTCTCGCCGCTCAGAAACATTGTACATGATTAAATTAACAAAGAAATCCTCAGGCATAGTTGTAAAAGAAATTGTTTCATAGCAATTATAGTAATTATTGGATAATTAAATGTTAATTCAATTAATTATTGAATTAATTAATTCACAGTACTAATATATGGATGAAAAACGTGTTAATTTGAGAAATTAATAAATATAAATTAATTATTGAATTAATTATTAGTAATTACTATATGGATGAAATGGTTAATTTGAGAAATTAATCTTATTTATTTTTAATAAATTTAATTTGAATTAATTTTAATTCAATATTTAAATATGTCACTTGATCCAATGGTTGAGATCAATTCAAGGTGCACATAAATGTAGGCAAAACCCTAGGCATCAAGGGGTGATAAAAAATTAGAGAAAAAAAAGAGAAAGAGTTTCACTTTTTTTGCCTCCATCTAACCCTCTTGATCTCATGTGTTGAGAATATCAAGAGTCCCAAAACAAACCTTTGTTAATCTAAGGACGCCTGGCACGCATCTTAGATAGGTAGAAGAGAAATAAATTTAAAGATCGAAAACAGGGAAAATAAAGGATTGAAGTTGTCAACCCTACTTGCTAGAAAATCTCACATCAGGATTGAAGTAAATTCTTCTTTATTGTTTGTTGATTAGTATGGCTGTACCATAGGATCTAGAAAAGAGTTTTTTACACCTTAAAAATTTACTAGACCAAAATTCGCTGCAAACTTTGTTTGAACTTTAAAACCTTCATTTGGGTATCAAAGTATTTCATGTGTATATGCACATTAATGTGGTGGCATTCTTGGAATTATTTGATAATCTGTGGATGTATAATTGCTATATATTGATGAATGTTTGAATGTATGGGGAATTTTTAAAGGGTCAGCATCAGATGGTGTTTTAAGTTAAGATTTATTATTTTTGCATCTGTAGAAGCCATAATAACAAGTTTTATTATTTTGTTTTTTTATAAAAATCTCGCACACAAGAAGATCAGATCATATCAAGAAAGTGATCAACAGATGATTGTAGCCACACTTTCTCACTTTTCTATACCTTTAAAATCGTTTTATATGGATATCTAGAGAGAAAGCTATGCCTCAAAATACGGAAAGATGTTCAGGATTACGATAACGGGAAACAACTCGTTTCCTATTCTTTGCTCTTCATTTACTTAGTTTTATAGGCTCTATATTGTTGGACCACAAGTAGATCAGGACCAAGTCCAAAAGGCCTAAAAGTGTTTTTAGGTCTCATGGAGAAAATTGGCTCGAGCCTCATTAATAAAGAGTTGAATTTACCTCGTTAGTTTGTGTTATCAATCAAGAAAGCTGGTGGATCTGGGCTTGCACAAAGAGTTGAGTGCGTAAGGGAGTTATGTAACGCAAGCCCAACTTTGTAATTTATTTATTTTATTTGCTGCTGGCTTAAATTTTAGAAATACCCAAGACACTCCGCCCGCTTTTATTGATATTATTGTTTTATTGTTATTGATATGATCGATAACATGTCCGCATTTAACATGCCATACATGAATGCCCACATTTAATGCTTTGCATACATATCATCTTCCAAGAACATGATAATTAGGATTGTCCTATGTGCTTATCTTAAGCTATCTTGATGGAACAAATTAATTAAATAATGTGTGCTTAGTTTAATTAGCTAAACTCTGGCAAAATTCACATTAATTTAATTTATGGTTTAAGTGCATCATCTTGAAAGACTAGATTTTTCCAACGCTAATAAAATAAAGATTTTATTGATTAATGGTATTTGGACTCTAGGCCCAACCATTTTATATAATAGGTTTACTTCAATAGTTAGCCCACTTAATTTATGATTTAGATTGTTTAATTAACTTAGTACCAATAGGATTGGACTCATAATTTGATTAGAGTTCACATCTTAGTAATTAATTATATAGGATATAATAATTGACTAGGATTATAAAGAGACACATGATGTTTGAGAATAGAAACACTTATTTCAAAATAGTGAGTAGGAGAAGGTTATATGACAATATACCCTACGGTCTCCATTATTAGTGCAACATCGTGAGATATAGATAAGGCCTAGAGACGCTTTAGATTTTGTCCTCCCAACAAAGGGTTTCTATCTATATTAATATGAAGGTTGACTTCCTTAGAGATAGGATTGAGTGATGTATTTCAGGATTGTCCTACCCTACGGCGGAAATTTTGAGTTAAGTCATTAAATCTGAAATAATGGGTCACACACTCAAGGCATGGTTAAACTGTCATTCATACTCTGACCAAATTTTGATGGTAGTTAATGAGTAAAAGAAATATGAGGATATTTGATTTTTCCTTTATTAATTTGACCTAGTCTCAAAGTTGATTTGAAAATTGTATGATGTTCACAAGCCATATTACTGTTGAATCAATTCTATCGTGCATTAGTATAAGGTTTCATGTGTTTTACTGGCCGCATTCATGCATCACGCTTACTTTTCCAAAGCTTGTGATAGTCAGTTTTCATTTGTAGTAATTGTTTGAGTTATTTAATTTCAGCAATCATGTCATCAAACAAACCCCATTATCATTTGACTCAATTAATGAAAACTGAGTGGTGATAACTTGCAATGGAAGTCAAACACATTATTGTATAATTTGTGAGAACCAAAAAATTCGCTCTCATCAGAATGCTTCCGCAGCTCCCCCGCTAATGCTTTTGTACTATACGAAAGATATGTTAGTTGGATTCATTCCAACAACAAAGCCCGTTGTTAAGTATCCTTGCTAGCATGAACGATGTGTTCTGTGGAAGAAGCATGAGGGCAATGGAGATCGCATATGAGATAGTGGGGAATCCTCCAAAGCCATGTTTGGGCAACAATCGACCGTTGTCAGCCATGAAGCTACCGTGAGCTACATGAACGCTTAAGATAAAGAAAGGAGTTTCGGCCAATCTAACATGTTTTGAACATGATCAACCCGATGCACGAGGCGAGATACACGGGCCACAATCGACGAAAGAACCTGCTGAGATATCCTTAAAGTCCCTCACAATCGCTTTCTCGCGAAGCCACTACCAACTATGTTGCGAACAAGCTGCAGTATAAATATGCACTCAAATCAATGAACTCGTAAACTTTTGAGGCCATGGTATGACTAGGCCCAAAGAGGGCGAAGAAAATGTTGGTCGAAGCATAAGCCATCTCTCCTCTTCGTAGCTAGTGAAGAAAAGATAAGAACACACAAGGTGGGTCCGAGCACAACCCAAGAAAGGGAACCAAAGGCAAGGGAAAGAAGAACAACCTTAAGGGACAAGAAGCTTGAAGGAGTGTTTCCATTAAGGGTTTAGGTGTCACCGGGAAGAGAATCTGAATAAGTATCTCTCTTAATTGAAGGAAAAAGAAAGGTAAAGAAGACGCATCGGTCGTAAGTTCGCTAGGCGGAAGTGATGATTTGTCACCCTAGATAGTTGACTCAGGAGCCACTAACCATGTTTGTTCTTCTTTACCGATGCTTAGTTCTTCTAGGGAACTTGCTGATAGGGACATTACTATGAGAGTTAGCAGTGGGGAGGTCGTCTCAACAAAGGCAGTGGGAGTCACCCGTTTAAATTTTAGGAATAAATTTCTTATTTGAATAGTTTCATTTTTTTATTCCCTGGTTTAGGAGAAATTTGATTCGCTTTATGTTGCATAGAAAACAATTATTTAGTATTTCTTTATTAATAATGAGATTGTTATTTCAAGAAATGGTTTAGATATTTGTCATCCAAACCCGAAATGGGTTGTACGTCTTAAGGCTAACTGAGCGATCATTAAATACCAAGAATTATTCAAAGTAGAACATCCTAAATCTCCAACAAACGCTGTAAGTTTCCCATAATGATAATGACTTATCTTTGGCATCTCATGTTAGCCACATTAACCTTGAATGTAATAAACCTTAGTAAAGGATGGTCCTTTTTAAGAAAGTTAAATAAGGCACTCTTCCCTGCTTAGAATCCTCGCTAGGAAGGTAAATGACTAGAGACCTTTCAACAAAGGGCGAGAGATCCAAAACCTCTTCAACTTCTGGAACATTGGGCGACGTCTACTGGCCCACTGGGTACAAGTTAGAGGTGAAAGAGGAATATTTCGCCACCTTCATTGACGATTATTCAAGATACACTATTTATATTTCACCAATGCACAAGAAATCCGAGAATTTTTTGGAAAGCTAGTGAATTCATGGCGTGTTTCCTCAAAAGTAGTTAGGTAACCTTCTAAACTTTTGATCAAATCCAGGAGGTGAATACCTTGACACAAAGTTCAAGGAACATTTGTTTGGAGCATGGAATCCTATCCCAACCCTATTAGTAGCACCCTAAATGACCAAAGATAAATGGTGTTGCAGCGGAAAAATGACCTTACTAGATATGGTTAAATCAATGATGAGCTACCTCATTAGCCAATCCCATTGGGATATTCACTACAAATTACGGCTCATTAGAATGTAGTTCCATCTAAGTCAATCCAAAAGACACCCTTAGAGTCAGGGAATGTACATAAACCTAGTTTACGTCACTTTCTCGTGATATGAGGTGTCCAAGACACGTGTCGAAAGGAAAGACC
Organism: Tetrastigma voinierianum; assembly: GCA_016808115.1. NCBI lineage: Eukaryota > Viridiplantae > Streptophyta > Magnoliopsida > Vitales > Vitaceae > Tetrastigma > Tetrastigma voinierianum. The sequence goes on along the minus strand of JAEQBH010000480.1, from coordinate 64,721 downwards.
CCGAAGTTGGAACCCTCACGTATGTGTATGTTTGTAGGCTATCCAAAAGGCACAAGGGGAGGTTTGTTCTATAGTCATTCGGATAAGAAAGTATTTGTATTGACAAATGCAACTTTTCTCGAAGATGACTATATGACGAACTTCAAACCTTGCAGTAAGGTTGTACTAGAGGAACTACGTTCTGATCATAACAGAAAATCACCATCAACCGCGATTCCAACGACAAAGTCAGAGATCTATCATCGCATCTGGGAATATGACTGCATCGAAAGGGAAAAGGACTTATATCGGTACTGATACGAAGGAGTATACACAGCATTAATGTATATTCATCATATATCGACTATGGATGATTCTCTTAGTTGGTGATAAAGGCAGGTGATGGTGAACCAAGAAATGGAGTCCATGTAATTTAACTCGCTGGGAACTCAGAGATCCAATTTAAGGATGTCAGCCCATAGGATGCAAATGATCTTCAAAGAAAAAGAGGCATATATGGGAAAGTGAGACTTCAAAGCTAGGCTAGTGGCAAAGGGTTATACCCAAAAAGAGTGGAGTGGACTATGAAGAAACTTTTCACCAAAAGAAGGCGCTTAAGTCTATTCGCATTGTTTTATCCGATAAACGCTTGTTTCAATTATGAGATATGGGCAAATGGATGTCAAGACGGGGCTTTTCTGACTGGTTATTCGACAGAAAGCATCTGCTATTGATGCAACCGTATGGGCTCTTGTGGCAAAGGCCAACATCGAAGTCTCAGAAGCTGCTTAGGTCCATTTATGGACTGCTGGGCTTCGTTGTCTAGAATCTGCGCTTTGATGAAACTATCAAAACGCATGGCTTTGAGCAAAATGTTAATTGAACACAGTATACAAGTACATCAAAGAAAAGTTAAGGTGGTTCTTGGTTCTTTTACATAGATGATATTCACGCATTAGAATGATGTAGAAACATTATCTAATGTAAAAGAATGGCTAGCCAAGCAATTTCAAATGAAAGATTCAGAGAATAAAGTTTATATTCTTAGGATCCAGATTATAAGAGATTGTAAGAACAAGCTGGCATTGTCTCGCATCTTATATTAGATAAGGTGCTAGCTCGATTCATGTAAGATTCCAAGAAAGGCTCCACATCGAATCTCGACATGGAATTATCCTTTTCCAAGGAGTATCTCAGAGCACCTCAAGGGAAGAGGATATGAGACGGATTCCCTATGCCTCACCGGGCTGGGCAACCTCTCACGTGTGCCATGTCGCGCATAAGGCCTATGATCCAAGTGCAGTAGGGATAGCTCGGGCCGTTACTCAATCCAACCTCGAATGGGTCACCTGATAGCAAAGGAAGCATATTCTCAAGTATCTTACGAGAATGGGGTAGATTATATAAGTTTCGCTAGCACTGCAGGAGACCGTAATCTCTGGCTGGATATATTAATTTTGATTCTTCAATCAGATAAAGATAGGGCCTATAAAGTCACATCTAGGTCAATATTCACTTTAGTTGGTGGAGCCATAGTCCGGAGAAGCATCAAACAATCTGGGTGAGTCACTTGATTCAACTATGAAGCTTTCAACACACAAATGGCCAGGTGCCTGAAGAAAATCCGCTTGGCCCAGCAAGTCCCAGCACCGATCTCGGCAGTTTCAACATGGAAAACCACTCTGTTTTATACTGCGACAACAAGGAGTCAGCGGCAAACTCCAAAGAACCAAGGAGTCCCAGGGAAGCATATGTGAAAGTGAAGTATCATCTAATACTAGACGGTTACGAGGTGGAGCGAGTCGCTATGAAGATAGCGCTTCAAAACAGAATCCTGGCGGATCCGCTACCGACTTTACCCGAAGGGGTGTTCACAAGTCACTTGTAGGATTAGGTTTATGAGACATGTCTCACCCGCTTTAGGCAAGTGAGCATTGTCAGGGCACAGCCCAAAAGCATGTGAATTTCTACCATTTCTGCGAAAAACAATTTTCTATATTTGATTCTTTACATGAGTGTAATGTATAATTTAGTAATATCGAGCATCCCAAGTTTATTAATAATTATAATCTTGTATAGTAACATTTTTATATGAGATGATCAAGATTATAGATAATAAACTAAATCTATCCGTATAAACAAACTAGATCTTTGATCTATGGTCACTACTAGTACAACTAATCTAATATTAAGAATGCAAGAATCTTGATCCGACACATGTAGGACATTAAATGGAGGTGTTTTGCAATCATTACATAGATGTGATTCAGGACATGGATTAAACTTCAAATATATATCATAGCAATTAAGAGTTTAAACCATGTTAAGCTAGACAGATCATATGCAGATTGATCTTAACTCGAGTAGCCATGACCTCCTCGTCTATTTCAATAGCCTTTGATTCATAAGTTATAAAGTCTGCCCAATAGACAAGCCCATCACTTATGTCTTGAAGGCCCACCGAGATAGGTGGCTGGGAACATGTCCCACGATAAGGGAATCAAAACCCTTTCTTTGAGGGTGTCGGATAATTGAAGCCCTTTAAGTGTTAATTCCTCGAATCGAACAGCTTTTAGCAATTTCAATTTATAACATGTTTATAAATTAATCTATTTGCTTCAGTGGGAATTAATGGAACTTATGATAAAGATATCACTAGAGGGGTAAACGTACTTCAATGGTTTAATGATGAAACTACTTTGAGATTGAATGTAATGACTGTTATTAATGGATCATGAGTATCACTACATAAATTATTTTGTAATTACAAGAGTTCAATTTCAGGTTTTTAGTGGAATAATGGTTTTGAACTAAGAATAGGATTAATTGATCAAAGAGTTAATTAATCAAATTTATTAGAGCTGAATTATAAAGTCCATAGGTCCTCGGCCACCTCTCATAAACACTCTATAGATTTAAATTAACAAAGAAATCCTCGAGAGTATAGTTGCAAATAAATTGTTTCCTTAGCAACTATGTAGTAATTGTTGGATAATTAAACGCACTCACTTTAAATTAATAGTATCATTATATGGATGAAATGGTTAATTGAGAAATTAATAGCATTAATTAATTAATAGCACATTATATGGGATGAAATGGTTAATTTTAGGAAATTAATTTATTTATTTTGTCACTTATTTGAATTAATTTTAATTAATATTTAATATGCCACTCTGATCCAATTTGGTTAGGTGATCAATTAAAAGTAAGAGCAATATAAATGAGAAAACCTCAGGCCTTAAGGTAGAGGAAAACAGGAAGAAGAAGAACACTTTTTTGCCTTTCTAACCTCTTGGCCCTGGCGTTGAGAATATCAAGTCCCAAAAACAAAATTATTAATCAGACGCCAATACCACTCTCGTAGGTGAAAGAGGAACGGCTGGAAGCAGACGTGGAAAACAGTGGAAAAAAAGCGATCTTGAGTTGTTAATTCTATTCATTTAAAAATCTCTTAATTTGATTAGGTAATTTTTCTTTATTGTTTTACATTAGCATCCATGTACCATAGGATCGTAAAGAGTTTATATTAATTTCTTAATTGACCGACCAAAAATCTTCACGAATTTTAGCAGAACTTAAAAACTCAAAAGAGGTCGACGTGTTTAATACAACATTTAGACCTGAAGGGCCATTATGATTTTAGCAATACCATTGGGTTGACTAATGCACCACGATATTCATGTGGATTTGATGAATAGGGTGTTTCAACCCTTCTATTGGGACCAGCTTGGGGTGGGTATTTGCTGACGCATATATTGTACAGGATGAGCACCAAAAGCACCATTAGAAACCCAGATTTATTTTAGATTTAACTGTTTCTATATATATATATATATATATATATATATAGAGGGTAGAGGTATAGTAGGTAGATATATATATATTATATATAGAGGAGAGGGCAGGGTTTGACTTCTATTTTTATTATTTTTCTAATATTTAGTTTAGCTGGGTTCTCAGAGGAAAGTTACTAAAAATGGAGCTCGTTGGAGTCTTGAGGTGAAGAATGGGTGCGTGTTTTGTATAAAAGAAGCTTGAGATTCCAATTTTTATGGGTCAAAAATCATTGATTAAAGTAGGTTTGAGGTGGAGTCGCTTGGATCGCAGGAAAGAAGACTTGAAGGCCCTTTTAGAGAGAGAGACTTGAAGAATTTCAGAGAGATCACTACCTCGATCATTGGTAGGGCATGTTTCTTATTCTCATTATCGTCTTTTAATTTCATTTAGAATGAGCAGATTATCATTATGTCTTATTCAGGTTTAGGGTGTTGGTAGTGAATCGGGACATGAATACTATGGCTATGTTTGGATTTTCATATTCCGTTATCTTTATATATTGTTTGGTCACATAATTCCTCATGTTTGTTAAATTAATACATTAATTTCTCGATCGTGTCTAATATGCAAAGTAGTTCTCGTGTGGCAATATCTAAGAGGTGAATGAAGAATTTAATATAGTGGAGTTAACTTAATAAACTTGGTAATATAGATTATCAATTAGAGGCTTAGGAGTTCTTGACTTCATGTTATTAGGGTCGAGCCAAGGAGCAAGAAACCTAGTGGATAAAGAGAGGTTAAAAATGACCTGAGAAAGGCTTGCACTATACGATAGAGCCGCCTTGAAATATCGAGTATTAGATAAATGGAATGGAACCTCAAAGATTACATAGCAGATCTGGCCCAACAACACCAACACTTACTTAATTTATCTGTCATCTTTGGCACGAAACATACATATTAGTAGTAATTAATCTGGTTTCACTTTCACTTGTAGCCATCACAAATAAATAGTTTGAATATCAAAGAAGTATTATAATTTTGGTACTTAGCCCCCCAACAATTAAAGCCTCTCCCACACTCAAGATCTCACTCGAGTACACTTATATTAATTTTGATTTAAAGATACACTGTTAGGCACTAGATTTTATTAAGATCTTAAATACATAATCAATGCAAACGCCATCAAGTTTTTAGCTGCTGTCAAGGGAAAATATTTACATCATGGTGTTTATGCTAAGATTAATACTAAGTACTATTTGGTGCCTTACATTTGTTTGATTTAGTTGATACTTTGTTTATTTTTGTATTTTTGTAAAAAAAAACTTACCGGTACGTTAGGTTGTATGCGACAAGACTCTGCCGAAAATCTTCTTCCTTTGGATTCTGAGATCTAGAGGACTTTGAAAAGAATTCCCTAAGGATGAGAAGAAGAGTAATGAAACATCAACCAAGGGGACTGATGGAAGAAAATAGGAAGAAGATGTTTGGTCGATTAGAGAGGTATACACCTTATTAGGCAAATATGGATACTATATTGCATTTATCAAAGATTATGTTTCGCTTATTCCAGTTTGTTACTCCAACTGTGATTTGGAGACCAGCAATACAAGCGAATAATTTCGAGCTCAAGCCCATTCCTCTCTAGTTATTGCAAGGAATTTAGTTCCATGGGCTCACACATGAGGATCCGAATGCTCATATCCTGAATTTCTTAGAGGTGTGTGATAGGTAGAAGAAAAAGTTCTTTTATCTGTTGTTCATCATAAGTTACTACAATATGAATGTAAATGAATGGTCGGTGAGCATAGATGTTATTTGTCGGATTGTTCCATTTTCACGCTGACGCCTGAGCAGTTTACATTGATTTTTCAGAACCGTTTGATTCAATAACATCATGGATGGAATTATCAACAAATTCCTTGCTAGATTCTTCACCAAGAAGAGCTAGCAAAGTTGAGAATCAATAGTAATTTTTGTTTAAGAAAGGAGGGAGAGTCATTCATGAAGTAGAGAGATTAAAGGATCTGCTGAAAATGCCCTCACCATAGTTTCACCAATGGAGTAAGTCCACCATTTCTACAATATATTTGAGTCATCCACAAGGACTCATTGATTTATGTCGAGGAGCTACATAGAAAGAGTCGAAATGGTGGCTATCAAATTCTTAACACGCTTTAATGATTTTCAATGTCTGGAAAGAGTAGACCGAAGAAACCATCTAGTGTGCTCGAATTTGGTGACATGTTTACAAACTATCTGTTCAAATGTCGCCACACTCTTAAAGAAATCGTGAAGCTACTCAACAATTAGGTCCTCACTTAGTATGTATAAGAAGAAAGCTACTTGTATGCAAGCATTGTCATGGACTCGATCCCACTTCTCTCGCAGTCATGATGTGAATGCCATTTGAGATATCAGATTGTCGGAATAAGCTAATATTTGCCAAGCCTCAAATCAGAACTTCAACCCATGGTGTTAAAATTACAATCTGTGGTGGAAGAAACCATCCTAACTTTCGCGGAAAACTATAATGTGGTAAACTTATGGAGCAAGTCAACCTTCCAACCACCTCACATAAGGTTTATCTACATCTCAAATGGAACAAATAGGTGATATGCATGAATACAGATAGTTACATGATAAGTTCGAAATGAGACTAGGACGCCACCGAACACCGCACCAACTCGAAATTTGAGGTCTAGATGGGCCAAATGGCTTCGTTATCGGAAGAGGCAACATGAAATTTGCCTAGTACTTCGGGAGGTCAACCTAAGGAGAGAAGGAAAGAGCACCGCAAAGTCAGAATCCTTAGGAGGAAGACTCGAATAATCAGCTTGAGGTCCAAGAAGAGGTGAAAACCTCGAAGCGAGAAAAGGTAAGCTCGCCAAGACGCCGGTGTTAGTAACAAACCAAATTCCAAGCACACCAAAGAAAGCTAGCAAAACCTTCATGATAGAAGTCATTATCCATATCCATAGAGACCAGGAAGAACAGATTGAGTTAAGCAATGAGAGGTGGTTTTATGACATTTCAAAAAGCTCACATCAACATCCTATCAATAAGTTAATTTATAAATGTTTGGACACGAAAATTCATGACACATCTTGTCCACAAAGGAAGCTGGGAGGATCATGAGATCAAGTGGTTCACAAAAGAAATGAAAGAGCATTGCAAAAGAAGTTGCCACCTGCTGAACGATCCATGCACTTCACAATCCCATGTGCATGGGAATGTAGCTGAAAGAGCCTCAGGATCTAGGTAAAGCAAAGATCAATCATAAGTTCCTATCGATCTTAAGAAGGAATGAGTAGTTAACGTCCTACAACAGTCACCTTGCAACAGGTGATCACTACCAACTCATCCGCATGGTATCATAGAGGACAAGTAGTGAAAGTGGACAAAATTATCTTTCCGATTTATCATTCTAGACATGCAAGAAGATAAAGAGGTCCCAATTATCCTAGGAAGACCATTCTTAGCCATGGGAAGGGCACTGATTGATGTGAAAAATGGTGAACTTAGGTTGAGAGTTCAAGAAGAGGAAGTGACATTCAATGTTTTATCGCTATAAAGTATCCATTAATTATAATGATAAATGTCAGAGCGGATGTGCTAGAGGTTATAAGTTCAGCGAATTGGGTCTTTCGGAACCATTGGAGACTAGGCTTACTCATGATAACCCTTTCTCTTGTGAAGATGAGATAGTTCGGGAGTATGTGAAATGGATGGATTCTTTCGGCCCAAATAGAAGAAAGTACTTTGAATCTTTGGGAGCTAGCCCAAGCCGATTGACTCCATCTATTGAAAAACCCCTTATTGTGGAATTGAAGCAACTCCCTAATCATTTAAGATATGTTTATTTTGGGGAGGAATCTACACTACCAGTCATCATCTCATCCTCCCTCTCTACGAGAGGAAATTGTCAAGATCCTTATGAGAATATGGAAGCGATTGGATGGTCCCTATTAAATATAGCGGGATCAGACCATCTATGTGTGTGTATGCACAAGATATTATTAAAGGAAGATAGCAAGCCGATAGTGGATGCCCAGAGACACTTAAATCCTTCAATGAAAGAGGTAGTTTGGAAGGAGTACTAAATGGTTAGGATGCGTGGAACAGGCCCCATCTCCAGAGCTCATAGGTGAGCTCTGCCTGTGGAAACCCAAGAAAGGAGGAACTTTAGTGATAATAAATGAGAAAAATGAACTACTCTCGACCAGAACAGTTACAGGGTGCATAATTTGTATTGACTACCGGAGACTGAACAAAATGACCAAAAACGACCATTTTCCACTTCCATTTATTGATCAGATGTTAGATAGACTCGCGGGAAATGAGTACTTTTAAGCTCGATGGATACTTGAGATTCAATCAGATCACCATTGCTCTGGAAGATTAGTAGAAGACCACCTTCACGTGCCCTTATGGTACACTCACTTTTCGGAGAATGCTATTTTGGCCAATGCCCGAACCTTCTCTCTTCGCAGATGCATGACGGCAATATTTGCACATGGTCGAGAAATCCATTGAACTCTTCATGGATGATTTCTCCGTGATTGGTTCTAATACATTCACAATCGCTCCATAACTCGACTTTGTGTTGTAGTGGTGGTGTATATGGAAACCACCGTACTTTAAATTGGGAAGTGCCATACTTTATGGTGAGAGAAGGCATAGTATCGGGGCATCACATCTCCAAAGAGGAATCAGAGGCTGATCAGCCAAGATTGAGATCATGAGAAACCGCCTCCCACATTAGCAGCGGGAGCAATGAAGCCTTTGCCACACGGGGTTTTTATAGATGGTTCATATCCAAGATTTCTTCTTAAAGTTTCAAAGCCTTTATCTAGCCCTTCTCATGCAAGGTGTCCCGCTTTAGTTCAATGATCGGGATCTCCATTCAACTTATGTGATGCAAGCGACTTTGCAAGCTTAGTCATGGGGACGAGAAAAGAAAGTCTTCTATGTCATCTACTATGCTAGTCGAACGTAGAATGTTGCACAACTCAATTATTCCACAACAGAGAAATAATTGTTGGCTATTGTGTTTGCTTTTGACAAATTCAGACCTTATCTTATAGAAAACAAAGTTATTGTGTTAACATATCACTCCGCAATCAAATACTTGATGATAAAGAAAGACACAAACCCAGACTGGCCCGGTGGGTGCCCTATTACAAGAATTTGATGGAGATTCAGATAAGAAGGGTTCTAAAAACATAGCCGATCATCCGTTAAGACTGAAATTCAGAAACAAGTAAGGTACAACCACTGCGACACACACATTTTGCATTATTAGTTACTAGCTTTGTCGCATGCTAAAATGTTCCCATGGTTTGCTGACATAGCCAATTATCTTTCTGTCGGTTGATGAGTGCAAAACTCATCCATGTTTTGAGTTCATTTCACATGCTATTTTGCGCATTTTATATCCATATTCATGTAAAACTCATAACATTTCCTCTAAACTTGGTTTTGTAGGATTATTGATGAAAAGCAAGTGATTTTGAAAGAAATGGAGCACAGGTTTCTCAACTGAGAGGCTCATAGCACGCCACTAGGGAAGATATATTTTCTGTACCATCTGGGAACATCAAATGATTCAAATTTCTCATGATAAATTCTAAATTCAAAAGCTTCCAATGACAGGCCCTACGCCCAAATCCAACCCAAAACAAAGAAGCATAACTCGACAATTTGGAGAGCAAAATGGCAAAATGGTTGAACCGTGGTCGCGACCATGTCGTAGCCGGACAAGAAACCGTGTCACGACTGGGGCAGTCGTGTCGCAATCCAAGAAACCTCAGGAAAGGCGACCGCGTTTTCATGTCGCACCAAGAACCGTGGTCGCGACCAAGCAAGTCAGAAAAAAGTTCAAAATTCGATATTTCGCCTCATTTTCGCCCTCCTTCCGCATTTCACCCTGGGACTATATATATACTCATTTTTAGGTGTTAGGTAACGGAAAATTGAGAACCTCTCTCACGGGGTTTCCTCTAAACTCCGCCCATTTTTTTCAGACATTTTTTCTCGCAGATTTTTGATTTTTTAGTAGATCTAGAATTTTGAGCAAATTTTCTTAGACAAAGAGGTTTCAGGCCAGTATACATCAAAGATCTAGATTTCATTACCGTTCTCGAGCAAAGATTGAAGCAGATCCGGATTTTTTTTTTTCTCTCATTTGGGTCTCTTGATTTATTTCTTCATTTTCTTACTTTTTGTTGATTTGTGATGATTGGAATCCAGTAATGGAACATTAAACACCCTCTAAGGTTAGGGATAAATTGTTGAACATTCAGATTTGCAGATTCTCAGTTATTTTGTGGGTTTGAAGACTGAATTTATATAATTGGTACTGTTCATATAATTAACTGTTCATAATATTAGTAGCTTATACCTAGAAAATAGTCAGATCTTTTGCTCGATTTTCGTAGAGGCCCTCAAAGGACATAGAGATGGAGATTCCCGAGAGTAAAGAGTACTTAGGGTATTAGACTAATATTATGGAACTAATGAACTCTAAAAGATTACTTTGATAGATCACTAATTTACTCATGGTGTGAGGATTAATTAGATGATGTATCAGTTTAATGTTTAGAGGTCTCACCTCAAATTGATAGAAGGATCTTGATCTCATGTTAGCAAAGATCTAATCGAGGAGATAGAAAATTTTATTATATTTGAAGGACGAGATACCAATTAGATTGGAGAAGCCAAATAGTCCTGTATCTGGCGGGGGCAAGAATTCTTCACCCTAAAAATGGTCAGGAAGTATTGAAAAGAAAAAACAATCAAATCTTAAAGAGGGAATTTTACAAGTAGCTATACAGACCCATTTATTTGAAAGGAATATGGTGTGTTAGATAGTGAAATGTATAGTGTCAGGATAAATCCAAGCTATAATCCATTGCTCTTAGACAAATTTAGCATTCAACTCACAATTGTTGCGCTTTCAAGGTAATGCAAACTATTTTGTGAATAATTATCCCCATCTCTAATGGCTCTCTTCATACATTTAGAATTACGTAGTTGTGTGTTTGATAGATTTTAGATTTATTTTAATCACTTTAATAGTCTAATCAGTCTGAATTACTTTGACATCCTATTTGGTCTCCTAAATAGTGAAAAGCCCTTGTAATCGGGGTGATCAAATTCCTATTAGAGAGAACCTCCAATCCTCGTAGTATGATATCCGGACTTTTAGAGTCCACTTTATTACTTGTATGACACGTGGCACTTGCGTAGTGCTGAGTGTTGGTAATACTTCTTTCATTTCAGCTTTTAGTACTTACTTTTGTTTAATTCACTGGTATTTACCATTATCTACCTTTCAATTATATAAGAAAATTGGTTTACATCTACAGATGAGTTCCACCTGACCTCACATTTCAACAAAAGAAATGATTCTTTACAGAAGTGAATAACTAGTTTTTGGGAAGACCCAATCCTTTCTCACAAACAAGGTGCCGATCGATTATTCAAAGGTTCAGGCCGGAAAGTGAAGTGGGTGAGATACTAAAGCACCTACCATAGTAGAGTGTGGGGCCATTTGTGGATAGAGACAGCGCTAAATACTACAATCAAACTTTTATTGGCCCTCTATATTCAAAGATGCACACATGTTTGCAAAGTCCTGTGATTAGTGTCAAAGGACTGGGAACATTGGAAGAAGAAATGAAATGTCGTTGATGAATATTCGAGAGGTAGAACTTTTTGATGGCTGGGGCTTTGACTTTATGGTTCCGTTTCCATCTTCCCACAGCACAAGCACATTAGCCTCTCGCGCTGATTACGGTCCAAGTGGGTGAAGCTATTCAAACCATTACTTGTGATGCCAAAAGTGGAACTGAGCCATCAGAGAACATCTTTCAAGGCTCGGGACTCTGGGAGCAAATAATCAACAATGAAGGTTCACATTTCTATAACAGTTGTTTCCACTTTGGCCAAATATGGTGAAGCAATGGTGTCACTACATACCACCCCAAAGCAAATGCAAGGCAAGCTGGAAGTGTCGAATAGGGGGAATCAAGAAAATTCAGAAAAGACAATAATGTGATAAGGAAAGACTAGGCTTAACAAAATTGATGATAGCGATGGGCTTTATCAAAACAAATTTCTTGAAGACCCCATTAGAATGTCCCCAGATAACATCGTTTATAGAAGGTATACACCGCTTAGAACTGGAGCACAAAGCATACTGAGCAACTATAATGCTAAACATGAATCTCGAAATTGACGGGAAAAAGAGGATGCTTCAGTTGAATGAGCTGGATGAACTTCAGCATAATGCATGTGACAGTTCAAGGATCTATAAGGAGAAAACCAAAGTGTGGCATGACAAGCATCTAGTGCATACTGAGTTTAAACCAGGACAACAAGTATTGCTCTTCAATTCAAGATTGAAATTGCTCATAGGAAAACTCAGGTCAAGATGGTTTGGGCTGTTTGTGATCATCCGAAGCCTTCCTACCGTAGTGTCGAATGTTCATCCCGAGAGAGGCTCATTTGAAGTGAATGGAAAGCGAGTGAAGCCTTATCTTGGTGGCTAATTTGAGAAGCACAAGTCCACCACAAGTTTGAAGCCAACATAAGCAATGCTAGAAGCCATAAAAAATTTTGCCATAAATTTTCTGTGGTTGAGTACTTGTTAGGGACACAAATTGGTCCAACTAATGACATTAAACAGCAGATATTTAGGAGGCACCCAAGCTACTTTAAATCATTTTGTTCATCAATTTGTTTGTTTTAGGCAAAGGTTTACTGGTCTGATTTTACTTGTTTTGATTTTGATTTTGATTTTGATTTTTAGGTGTTGCCATGTTCAGAGGTTCCACGGCTAATGCATTTAAGGAGGAGATAGCATGTAAGCCTACCAAGCAGGATTTGGGGATGAGTAGAGCTAAATGCAGGGAGTTTTCTACACTTAGAAAAAAAAATTTGAAAAAAAAAACCCTAGTTGACGGTCTCGGGAACGTCACTACGTTGGGCTCAACGTCGCGACATTAGGCAAAATTCCTTTTGGGCACGTCGCGACATTTGTCTCACCACAGGACGCGGAAAACATGCCTTTAGAACGTCATATTTGCCCTTCAACGCCGCAACGCTGAAAACACCTTTCTTCGTAACGCCGCGCCGCTGAGCTGATGTTCAACTCTGGGAACGCCACAAAGCTGGCCTCAACGTCGCAGCTGACCTCAACACGCAATGTTGACCTTTGCTATTAATGCTCATATTTTTGGCCCGCGACTTTCAAAACCCTAACTCTCTCTACTCCTTGCAGCTTCACTTATTGTGTCCATTCCAAGGTGTTCAAAGATAGTTCCAAATGTATGCTAGCATCCATAACACTTTGGATCGACAAACGCCTCAACATTGTGAAAACACTCCTTCTCTCAGAATAAGCCGCGACGTTGAGTCGATGTTCAATCCTCATGAACGTCACGACATCGCCTCTCAACGCCAACGTCGACCTATTTAAGTTATAATGCCTATATTTTCGCCCCAATGACTCTTCGAAGCCATAACTCTTCTACTCCTTGCAAATTTCACCATTGTAAGTCCATTCCAAGGTGTTCAAAGGATAGTTCCGGGCTTCATGCTAGCATCCATAACACTCTTTGGTCCACAGTTAAGATCGCCCTTCTCACCTAAAATTCGGGGTGTTAAATATGTTTTTTATGATTCTTGGATTCAAGGTAAAGTTTCAGTCCTTCTTTGTTCCTTGTACAATTTTTTCAAGAAAAGATGATGGTGGGGATTTTGGCTTGTCGTTATAGGAAGCCCTGGCCTAGATACGTATGTTATTTATCATAAGGCTCCACCTGTGTGTCTCGACTTATCACCCAAGTGAAAATTTGATGATTTTTCAAATACCCACCGGTTTCACCACACTAGGTGTCTAGGTGCTCATTTGAGGTAAAACATTGGCCTAGGTGTCTATCTCAACTTGACCTACCTAAGGGCATCATGGCTTCCAAAAGTTGTAAAACGGGATCCAAGAGGAACCCAAAATCATAACCATCTCAATGATTTCACGCATCATGAGAAGTCTGCACGAGAAAGGCTTCGAGTAGTTCAAATTTCATCTCGCAAATCGCTCCTTCATTAAAGAGAAGGCATTCCACCATTCGGAGTATTTTTTCAGAATAACCATAGCCAATAAGGGGTAGGGTGCTTTGTGCCAACCCTCGAGGTCGGCTATAAAGATGGTTGTGCGGGAATTCTATGCCAACCTAGCAGCTCATGTGCTTAAGAAAGTACAGGTACATAAGGTTTTGGTAGACTTCAGCGTGAAGTCTATCAATGCTTACTATAACCTTGAGTCGGTAAATGCCGAACCATATGATAGACTCTATAAAAACCCAAACTACCCCGAGATCATTAGGATGCTCACCAATGGCCAAGGTGAGTTAACAATGAGGCACGCCGTGGCGCTTCAAGGCCAAACACTTGGCATATATCCCTAAGGTGTGGTATTCATTTTTACTACCTCTCGTCTCATTCCGATGACGAATGTATGCGAGGTGATGGAAAAAAGGGCATTGCTCAACTATGCAATCATTCAGGACATCTCTTTTGATGTCGGTCAGGTCAATGAGGATGCGATCCTTTATAACCGAGACGCCAAAATTAACCTCGGGCACCCCTTTCTCATGTATGGCCTGTGCAAGAACGTAGGGGTGCCGCTAGAGGATAATGAGGCCTGGATCCATCCCATTAAGGCCATAGTAGTTAAGAAGGACAATCCGGGAGTCCCCTGATTTGAGGCGGTTTATGACTCGGGGTCATGAACCTTCGGATGAGGAAGAATCGATAGCATACTAAACTTTGTTCGGCATGCGAGAGGAGACACCAAGAGAGGTCGGCCAACCATTCACCACCCCTCCACCCTCTACCACCATCCACGAGCCTGATGTCCCTGGGCCCTTCTCTTCCTTAGAGGACCAGTTTAGGACTCCATTTCGCATTGGGATGCCTATTAGGATGAGACCTAAGAGCATTAGGTTTTCTTGAGCTAGGAGGTAGATACTAGTCGACATATAGCATTGTCCCACGCGAACCAGCGACCATCTTGGACAATCGGGAGAAAGACATATACGACCAAGCCACTCCAACTTCTCTCATTTCATCCTCCACCACCACTGTGATCGTCCCGATTGACAGGGGAGTTCTCTTCACCATTATTTTGTTTTTCTGACATTGGGGACACTGTCGGTTTTGAGTTAAGGGGTATGGGTGTATGGTATCGCATGTACGTACGGACTCCATTCAAGAGGTTTCTTTGAGCCGGTTTTGGTAATTTAGTTAATTTAGTTCGTGTTTATTGTGTTTATTATGTGTATGTGTTTTCTTGTTTAGCTTGAGTCAGTCGATGTGTGTGAGTGTCCTTAGGCGTGTTTTAGGTATTGTGGATGAGTTGATGTAATGATGCCAATTGGAATTCATTTTGTTCGCAAATATTTTCAAATAAGTTGACTAGAAAATGAAAAGAGTTCCTTAATTTGTTATATAATATGGAACTGGAAAGCTAAAGGTAAGGATCTTAGCTTTATCACCCCCATTGTTCTATTTCAAAAAGCCATTTCCCAAGTAGTCTACCACACACACGTGATCTGCAACATATACCTAGGCCTCAAACCCCTTTTTACTTGATGTTATGCGCAGTGGGAGTTTTTAACCACCCAAGTGATGGGACACCTTTGAAAAAAGGATTGCCATTGGGCCCTACATTAAAAAAAAAAGATGAAAAATAATGAGGGTATGAATAGAATACGGATCTTCCAATCGAATCTCGGCACGTACCCCAAGGGGGCTTATCAAAGCCTAATGCGGAGCCAACCGGTCGAGCCATTGACTTCATCGCCTGCAAGACTCCATTTCCTGGGCCCGACCATTGGTGGATCCAAACCGATTCCAGGATGCTTGTTGAATTCTTTTTATTTACCTTTTTATTTAATTTTTCTTTGTCAAAAATGTCCCGACCCGAATGGCAAATCCGAACCGAAGCCTAGTTTACTCCGACCATTTTCATTTATCTTATCAAAACATTTTATTTATGTCATTTCCTTTTAGAGTTTTCAATTACGAGGAAGCATTTTCAAACAGTAGGCCCATAAACATTTACTCTTATACAATTCATTTACGAAATGGCGTATCATGCCTTTACAAAATGATATACAAAACAATGGTTCGTGAGTTTAACTCTTTTGTGTACAAATGTCATAATGCTCAAAAAGAAATGATATGCATATGGTGAGGTATATACTTATACGCAACTTTCTATGACTCGGAGACTTTGATCTTGCCTTCTTCTCGTTTTAATTAAACCTCTACAAATAGATAAAAACTACACGCTAAGCATTTTCATGCTTAGAGGTTCTATACAGTTCTATTCGAATTTTCAATTTAACATGACATGCATTTATCATAAAACCATGCCTTTTATATCAAACTATACTCATGATTATTCATTTTCACATGCTTTCACTTTACAAATCATTGATCATATCAAAATATGCATTTCCACATGCAACAAATCATCTAACTCAAATCATGAGATTCAAACATATACTCTTAAGAACGTATTTAGTTTATAAATCTCATTTTCACTGATCAAAGTTTGTTATTTCACTTTGTCTATACAATTCACATTCATGACGGATTCCGTTCGATGAATCCCATCCTTTTTGTCATTCGGTAATGTACTTATTACGAATAATTTCGTTTCTATCATGATGGATGCCGATTGGTGCACCCACCATATGAGCCACTTATAAATGCCATATGCTGTCAAGACTGGATGTCGATTGGTGCATCCCACCAAGCGGACATTTCTTCAATGCCATACACCATCATGATACGCCGACATGATCCCGCTAAGCCGGGTCATCGACACCTCGTTGGCCTTCATGACGGATTCAGCTTGGTGAATCCCACCATGTTGGTCGCTCGATATTTCGATTCAATCTAAGATGTCAAGAATTGACTCACCTGCTTACAATTCAATTAATCACTCACATACCAATCTTCTCGCATATCTCAAATATCACATTTTCAAATCCATATGCACTTTCGTAATATCATTTCAAAGATATACTCATTCCATAATCATTTCAAATTTATTTGGTATACTACCAAAACACTTGAAATAAGGATAAAGGTTCAAGTGAAGAAACCAGCCGCCTACCAAGCCTTCCCTTCGATCTCGCTCCCAGGTTAGTGATTCACCCGTCCCTGGTCAATAAAAATTATGCCACTCTTAGTGGATAAACAATTATTATACATTTTTAGTGAATGATGTCGCGACATCAGAAGACATCAACTGAAGGTTGCTGAGACTTAAGTTGATGTCGCGACAAGAGATCAATGTCGCGATTACGAACAGAACATGTGGCCAATCCACCTTAACCATTGTTATCGCATTGGAATTAGGCCTGGTCCAGTTCCTATAGCAGTTACTTGTGATGAAAGCAGTTTTAGTTGCGACAATGGTTTATGTCCTGGGAATAAGGCCTTTCTTGCCTTTCTTTAGTTTTCTTTTCTTTTATTTTCTCTTTCTTTAATGTCGATAGTTAGAGATTGCTATTAGATTTATCGCTTTATTTTTCGCTTTATTTCGACTGGAAGGCCGATTTGAGGTAGTTTAATGCGTGTTTGTTCTTTTTCAACATACTGAATAAAGTTTGGTTCGCATACTCTGATTTCTTCAGTTCGACTGTGTGCTATTCTATGATCGTAGGAATGCCGTAGCGTGTGGCTCAAGAACAGTTCAGCCTCTCCATTGCGAATGTTATAGTCGTAAATTATTGCCAAAGAGCCTTTTGAATTACTTACTTCTGGTGTTGGGTTTATCTTGATCCGAATACGTTTATACTGCAGTATACTATTCTCATTGCTCGGGAGCTTCAAGGGAGGCTCTCGAAAGTGATCACTGCAGAAATAATAATTCTAGAGTTAGTTGCTTCGAAGGCAGGTGCATCCCTCGCATTTGAGACCCAATGAGTTTCTGCTTGCTTCTCGATGTCTTTCACTCTGAATCAAGAAAGAAAGTTGAATGAGCACACTTAAACAGCAGAAAGCCACTACGCCACAGCAAAGCACCCGTTGTCGAGATTCAATCATAAGAGGGTGATCTATTCTACCTGAGGAAGAAAGATCCTGAAGCTGTGGCATCCCAGCTGATCGACACCCTGGGAGCCAGGCATAACCATGTGCCGGTATGAGTACTGCAAAGAAATGCTCAGACATGGTCCTTTAAAGTAGTGTTGTTTGTTCTCTCCTTCTCGGTATAAATCAAAGAAAATTAGATAATGAAATGTGAGCTTGAGAGCACCACAGTACATAACAATGGACAGATTTGGGTGCCCTGTAGTATTCAAGAGTTTATTTGATAACTATATATCGTGATTTCACTATAGTAGATTTTCAAAGGTCCATTTGATATTTTCTTGGGTTTTTTTGTCTTACTTATTCTTGAGAGTTTCAAAGATTTATTGTTCATTTATTTTACTCTGCAAGCAGCAGCAATTTTTTTCTAAACTTGATGACTACCAAGCTCCAGATCATTCGGGACCATAAAGGATATTAGGTCCAAATTAAGAAGTCGGAAATTATACTAGCAAAGTAAAATAAATGAACAATAAAAGTAAACTGGAATATAAAGAATAAAGAATAAAGAATAGTTAAGAAAATAAATGGACCGAATCATTATCTTTGAGGACACATCAAGTATACTAATGGTAGTTAAGTACCACCTCTTGCAGTTAATACCGATAAAACTTCAATATTTCAGTTTTAAAACTGGCCCAGGTGTTTAGCAAGACAGCCGGATTCATCTAATTTTCGATTCTCTCTAAGACAAGAAATTAAATAACTACTTTTAAAAGGGGATTTCCTTAATCAAGGGTATTGAGGTACATTTATCATTTTGTGGATCAGAATAGCTCAAAGCACACAAGGATATACAACTTCCAGATGCTCTTCCTCAAAATTAGAACAGATCACCCTTCCTTGATTAGATCTTAGCTAACACGGATTGGCCTCACTATTCGACCGAGGTGAACTCTCGCTTGTTTAAACTCGATAACTCATTCAACTCCTTTCTCTTGATTTCAAGTGAGAAGAGATTTATCAAGTAAACTTGAAAAGCTCATTAGATCTCAAATAGTACGTTAATATACATTCAAGCAATTGTTCATAACTCTCGTGGAATGCCTTCTCTCAGGTCACCCGCAGGGCCTTGAAATCGGGAGTAATGGAGACAAATCTTATAACTGTATAAGAAATCGATATTCGGGATTAAAAATGCAAACCTAACACTGTAAGTAAATTCTATAAACTGAAATTCAAAAGTCATAGAAACGACATGAAAGATAATTTCTGACTATAGTATCTACTAATGGAAGCTGGATTCCCACCATCGACTAAACGCTACGCATTCTCCGATCATAAGACAACTACACCAAATCGAAGAGTCGAATTCCATAAATTTGTCCGAACTTCAAACATTCCAGAGTAATTTTGAAAAGAAATAGAATTTCAGATTCAGCCGCTCAAAATCGACAACACCCGATCAAGAAAATAAACGATAAATAAAACGATAAAATCAATCTAATCTCTAACTATCAACATTGAAGAAAAGAAAGAAAAGAAAGAAAAGAAAACTAAAAGGAAATTAAAGAAATGGCCTTCAAACTACCTGCATTCCTCTCGTTTTGTCACCGCCAAGTCGCTTTTCATCCGTAGTCAAGCATTTATGTGGTTTCGGCCATGCCCTAATTCCAATGCGCTTTGTGGATTCCAAAGGTTGGCCCATGTTTCGTTTCATGTCGCGGATATTGATCTCTTTGTCGCGATATCATCCATATGTCAGTTAATGTTTCTTCGCCGTGAGATCAACTAAGCCCAATAAATTGGTCTAGCGCTTTAATGCCACCAGATCGATCCTTGTCGCGACATCACTTTATGCCTGTGTTTCAATTGTCTTCCCGATGTCGCGATATCGATATCTTGTCGCGACATCACTTATGTCTTCGCGCAAACGCCAATCGATCGCCTGGCGATGTCGCGGACTTCAATCTCTTGTCGCGAGACCGCCTTATGTCTTGCGAGGTTTAATCGTCGCTCATGATGTCGCGAATTTCACCCTTTGTCGTATGGAGATCACATGTCTCGAGGCCGACCGGGTTGCTCGTCGCGACTTCCGCCTTCGTCGCGACAACAACCTTCCGCTAACTCACCATCCTTCTAAACCCGCCATGCTTCAAGTCGATTCTTTGCCGCGACCTCCATCCCGGAAGTCGCGACATCAACCCTTGCCGCGCATCACGATGCCGCCGCGACATCATTCCCTTGGGCTCGGTTAATCCTCGCCATTTATCCGTGATTCCCGGGCCGCGACCGCTGCTTATTTCCTTCACTCTATCCCGCGATGTCTTTGACCATAATCTGGACTGGTAAGCCCAAACTCCGCATCAATGAATCAACCATTTGTTTCCATTCCCGCCCAGCCACTTGCATTTTTATTCCACCATTTGTCGATTTTTCCACCGCATTTTCTTTCTTTCTTTATACTTCGCAAACTACGAATTTGGTGAGTTTCTAATATTTCTCGCAGATTCAATTATTCCTTTTATGCATTGTAAAATCAAAATGTAAAAATGGACTAAAATAGATGACTTATAAGCTCATCAAACTCCCCCAAACTTAAAGTTTTGCTTGTCCTCAAGCAAATAAAAGAAAGAATTGTTTGTCCTCAAACAAAAAGGACATTTTTCTATTCTGTTTTTGCAATAGAAGTCAATTTAATTGAAATACAAGGATTGCATTGTTTTCTGCACATCTAGCTTCAAGTCCAGTTCAAGGTTGGTTTCTACTCTTTATAGTATACAAACTAAATCGTTGAAATTTTACAAACAACATAATCATTGATTCTGCTGAAAATAAATTGTTTTCCTTTCTCATCTTCATAATTATTCAATTTAACTCCTAGTCCTTCACAAGTGCATCGTTTATTGCCTTTCCAAATTCCATAAGCTTGTTGTTCATATTGATTCCACTGCTTGTGTAAATTCCATCCTTCAAGATCAATCAGTCTGGGCTTGTAATGTTAGGCTCAGGGTAAGGGTAGGATAGAAAGGAACTTTTCGCTTAGATTAATTCGAACTTTTCTCTTCTTCACTAACGCCTCTTTTCTTGTAGTTTCTTTTAATAAACTCCCCAAACTTCATTTTGGGACATCACCTTGATTTCTTTCTATTCGAATCGTATGCTCCCATTTCTCATTTGTAATTCAATCGGGGAATTTCCTTTGTTTGTCACCATTCAGTGATAGTGCAATGTTTTACCTTCTTAGGCTTTCTAACACCCTTAGCTGAACTTTGGGGTTAGTAACTCCCATACTGTATGGCATTAGGTACTAGTGTTGAAACACCCCTAAGAACTTAATAGTTCAAGAGAATTGTGCCACAAGGTAAAGCTTATCCTCTTTGCATTACTTCGTTTTTTGACTCTTTCCTTTCATTCCCTTTTTCTGTCTTTTTTCTTGAGTTCTTCAAAACAACTCCCCAAACTTGATTTCCTTCTTCCTCTTCGCCTCTTGGGTAATCACAGTTCTTTAATGGAAGACGATCTTTGGAAGGTTTGGGGTTTAATTGGCTGGATTTTTAGAAATAAGGCTTGATTGGCTCACTTCGAACTAAGGTATATGTCAGCATATAGATGATGACTCTGAATGGCTCAAACTTTCCAAGAATACATAGTTTGCATCATTTCTCACACCGTATCACCTAGATTTCGTTTCTCAATCAATAATCTAACAAGTTCCTAACTGGTTAGCTACTGTTATCGAATAGAGTTCCTTTCTTTGATTAATTTTTGTTGATGAGTAGTTAAACTCTTTAGTATCCAACAGGTTTCTTGACTCATTATCTGTACCACAATCTCAAAAAATATGTTTTGTTCCTTCAATTTCATTACTTTCCTCTATTCTCGATTTAATAATAAATTTAAATCACTTCGTGACTCTCGTATGCTCTCAATGAAATTGTATTCAGCTGGCCCTTGTTCTGCCTTTTTGTTGTTTTTTAGTTTACTCCTAAACTAACTGCTTCATTCTATTCATCTCATTACATCTCAGCAGTTTTTATTCTTGAACTAATTCCTACTTTAATTTCAACAACTATGCATCACAAAGCAACACAACATTGAACAAACATATTCAAAATAACACACAACAATTCAATTCAAATTTCTCATTTTATTTCTGATTCAATTGCAACAGTTGGATACAATTCAAATGGGATAAGGAAGGTAAAGAAAGTCAACTTGGGAAGAAGTCTATCTTTTCTTTTGGAAGAGGCAAGAAAGATATTAGGGGATCCAGTCTAAGGTATTCAAATGAGTCTGGAATGGGAGGAAATTCTCATTTCTTCTTTCCTTTCTCTTCTTAGTTTCCTTCTCAACTTGATCTTCAATGAAGATCTCATTGGAGAGATCAACCTTCTTGTTTAGCCTCATCTTGTCTCTTCCCAAGCCATTCATTGTGTTTTCCATTTCAAATATTATTTCCAGGAATTTGGAATGATTGTTAATCGCATCCAAATTTTCAGCCCATTCTTCGCCCCTCGTAGGATTCAAAGATCCTTTTGCTTTGTCTCTATCATCCGGCTTATTTTCAAAAATCCTTCTCAGAGACTTGTATAGGAACTTGAAGCCTTGATTTGCTCCTAAATTTGGCTTCGCTTCCAGATTCTTTCTTTTATCAATGTTAGAGTCGAGAACGCCAAACTCGATTGTTATAAAAAGTCATGACTTAGTTTGAGTTTCGTAATGTATTGTAATCTCTTCCTTCATTTCTTTCTTAAACTCTTCCCCTTGCTGCTTTAAAATTTTTCTCATATGTTCCTCTCTTCTGCTCACTTTCCCACCGTGGTCTCTTCAGAGCTCTATCTCATGCTCCTTTTCCTTCCTGTTTAGCTCTTCCTCCCACTGCTGGTCTCTTCTTTCCAATTCTTTTTCATAAATGCCTTCTCTGAATTCCTGTTGTAGGTTCCACTCCTTCTGTTTTTCATCCATTCTCTTTTGCATGGCATTGAGAGCTCTGCATTTAACCGTTTCAGGCTCCCCTCGGCTTTCTCCATGTTGGAAATTCCTCGCTCGCACAGGAGTGAGAACTCGGCTAAGGGAATGGAGAGAAGTTCATTGGGCTGCCTCTATCCTGCCCTTCTTCATTGTCTCAAAAATGAAATCATTGTTATCGGGTGAGTTTTCTTGTGTGCTCAAGCCTCCTTGATCAAAGAACCCTCGAGTCTCCTTTTTCTGTCTTTCAACTGGGCTTCATCTCTTCTCTCTACCAAGACCCCTTTCTTCTGGTTTCTTGGTCCTTTGCTAACTTCTGTCAAAAGGAGTGGTGAAGCCTCGGGTACTTCTTCTTCGACTTATTATTCTTCACCCCAAATTCTCTCAAACATAGAACAATGATTGTTGTCAGCGAGGAATAAGCCCTCTCGTTATTCCCTTCATGATACTCATGATAGAATTTTCTAATGACAACTCCTACATTGATCTTGTATCCTTTAGGATGGTATACAGCATCACAGCTTGTTCTCTCATCAGGCACACGTGTTTTGTTGGTCCAAATGGTTAGAAGTAAAACCATACCTTCGCTTCTCGTAAAGGAGGCTTCCCGTTCAATGTTCTCGGGCTCTTTCCTTGGTTTAGCTGCTCTCACATTAGTGAGCTTCTGAAATCTTTCCAAAATCGGTTTTTCCAAAGTTTCTTGAATTTGGAACCATGTTTGTGCATCACATGCCATAGGCCTCGTTGATGGCCTTAGCTTCATATGGAAACCTGCACTAACAACAAAAAACCGCCCATCCTTCTTCCTACCAAATTTGAATAAAATGATTTTTTGGTGTGCGCAGAGACTCTCCCACCTCTCGCTTCTATCATCTCCTTGAAAGGAGTAACAGATTTTTAAATCTCCTCTCGTGACAAACCCCTTGTTTGCATAAGATTTTTTCCACTGAGTACGCCTGCCCGACATGAAATTCCTCACTTTTTCTTCTTTCTCTCACCTTTCCTTTCTTTTCTCGCTTCTTTCTGGGAGTTTGCCGGAGCTTCGAGTGTTTCATGGCACTTCTCCGATTGTTCTTCCTTGACGAATCTCGTCTAAGTGTTCTTTCGACGAAGCTTTTCTCGTTGTTCATGTTCCTCATAACTCGCCTAGGTTAGGACTAGGTGGGAATTTTCTATTGGAACGGAAGACAAGCTTTTCAAAAGGTTTGGAAAGCTAGGGTTTTCAGGGGTTGAGATTCAGAAGGAGGAAGAAGGTGAAGAATACGTGGTTTGAGTGAATGATAAAGTTTCCAACAAATATAATTCAACTCAATGTTTCATGGCTAATTATCGTTTCCTTAAAAAGGTCATGACTTCACTCTCGCTCTTATTTTTATTTGAGATCATTGAATTTAGGCTTTTTTAAAGTGAGTTAATGGCATTAAAACTCTTTATGTCACGACATGCTAAGTTTGTCGCGACATCGCGATTTTAGGAATTGTTTGATTATCATGTTGCGACATTCTTTATTCCTGCTTTTATTCCCACCTATTTCCTACCTTGTCAGTTGTTGCGACATCATTTTTTTTTTTATTTTTTTATTTGAAACTTAATTTTCTGTCACACTTCACAAAGGGTGTCGCGACATATACCTTCTTCCTTTAATACTCACAAATTGCTCTTCAAAATAAAGTCACTTCATTATCAATGTTCACGCGACATCACTTATGTCGCGACATAACCTTTCTGTCATGACCTAAGCCCTTAACTCAATGATCTCAAGAACCTTGAATTCTCTTATTGTTCCTAACCCTTTTAGACATCTCTTCAGGCATCTCTAAGCAAAGATTTAACAATTAATTCAAGTATATCTACAGAATTGGGTTAGGAGGTTACTCCCCTTTTTCTCATGTTGTGACTTCTCTCGCAGTTGTCGAATTGTTCCCGTAGTCGCATTTTCTTACACTATGTCTTTAAACCTTGCAGAAGCTCACTGCAATATTCAAGAAAAATCTAATTAAACTAAATTGGATTTCTAAAATTAAACTATCCATAAAAACCAATCCGACCTAATTTTCAAGAATCAAAGAAAAAATATTTCAAAACTTAAATCGTAAATTAAATCCTTATGGGTTGCCTCCCATTAGTCGTCAGCTTTTGAGTCATTAGTTGACTTCTGCTGTTGTGGTACTCTTCTTTTCCTTTAAGAACCAGTCGGGAGTTCTTCATTTCCTTCCTCGTTTAGATAATGCTTTAACCTCTCGTCCATTGACCTCGAATTCTTCCCCATTATCACCGTCACCGCTCCGTATGTAGTACTGACACCACCGTAGCGACCCACTCCATTTGATTTACTTCTCGAACAATTTCAGTCTAGAATTAAATCAGCACCTCGGTTCTGCCTCGAACTCTTTTCTTCAAAATTCTCCGATCATGCCATTTCTTTGTCTTGTCTTCGTATATTCTAGCATTAATACAGTTTCATTTCTCAATTCTTCGGCCCAAACAGCTTGAGCAATCTTTCTTCCCTTGCAGCCTTAAAATCGAAGTTTAACTTCTTGATGGCCCACATTGCCTTGTATTCCACCCAAAGAGGTAAATGACATGGTTTGCCAAAAACAACTCGATGGGGACATTCCAACGGGGCTTTCAGATGCGCCTTGTAAGCCCAAAGTGCATCATCAAGTTTCTGAAGACCAACTTTCCCGCTTGAGCTCACCGCCTTTCAAGTATTCTTTTGATCTCCCGTTGGAAATTTCTACTTGTCCATTTGTCCTGGGATGATAAGCCAAACTCATTACATATTTTTCGATCCTATACTGCCATAAGTTTTGCAAATATTTTGTTTGCAAAGTGGGTTCCCCACGCCAATGATAGTTCTGGTGTTCCAAATCTGCTCAAAATATTCTTTGCAAGAAACTCGCAATCGTATTAGCATCATTCCTGACAAGCTATCAAGCTCTTACCCATTTGGAAACGTAATCTACTGCTAGCAGTACGTATAGGTTTCCAAATGATGGTGGGAAAGGTCCCATAAAATCTATTCCCCATACATCAAAAATTTGTATCACCATAATACCTCTGAGGGGCATTTCATTCCTGTTGATGATATTTCCAATATTTTGGCATCTATCACAATAATTTAACCCACTCAAGACAATCTCCGAAGATACAATAATAAAATCCCGATTGGAGCATTTTGTGAGTCGTTTTTCTCCGTAAAATGTCCCCCCATATGGTGATGCATGGCATTCATTTAAAATGTTGCCTTGTTCACTCTCTCGGTACATCTTCTTATTATCATGTCAAGACTTTGAATAATAATACTGGTCATCCCAAATATAATACTCACTGCCGCCTGAAATTTCTCTTCTCATGGTAGTCAATCTTCGAAGGCATTACTCCACAAGCCGTATAATTCATACATCAAAGATACCATGGAAGTTGGGGCTGAAACCTTAAACAATTGCCTATCCGGGAAGTTCTCCGTTAACATCACATTTTCTTCTTCATCACTGGCTTCTTTTCTACTATTGACAAGGATCACTATCACATTGTCACATCCCTTTTTTATCCTTTGATTTCCAAATCAAACTCCCGCAACACAGTTCCACCTTATCAATCTTGGCTTAGCTTCCTTTTTTGACATCAAGTGTTTTATTGCTGCATGATCAGTGTGAATTACCACATGGGATCCTAAAATGTATCATTTAAATTTTTCACAAGCAAATACTAATAGCATCTCCTTTTAGTTGTTGAGTAGTTCTCTTGTGCTTCATTGAAGGTCTTACTAGCATAGTATATGGCCCCAATACTTTCTTTTCTCGCCCCCAACATACTCCCATACAAAATCAACGGCATCACACATTATTTCAAATCCCGATCCCATTCCTCAAACATTATAGGTGTTTGTACCAATCTAATTTTGATTTCTTCAAAACATCCTTGCAGAGTCATCAAATTGAACCTTGTATCTTTTCCAAGAATCTCGCATAGTGGTCTCGGCTATTTTTGAAAAGTCTTTTGATGAATCTCCCAAAATCCAAAGATGCCCTCAAGAAGTTTACCCTTTATCAGGGTAGGTGGTGCAAGAGTTTTGATAATGGATACCTTGATTAGTCCAATTTCTAGTCCAAGAGCGTAAATTTTATGCCCAAGAACAATACCTTCGGTCAAATTACAAATGGCGCTTTCCCAATTCTAGTCAGTTATCTCTGCATCTTTGAAGTACTATTTCCAGATTCTTCAAACACTGATCAAAACTGGATCCATATACAGTGAAGTCATCCATAAAAATTTCCATAACTTCTTCAACCAAGTCTGAGAATATTGACATCATACACCTTTGGAATGTAGCAGAGTATATTGTACGTACCCCAATGGCATCCTTCAAGGCAGTACCATAGTGGGTATGTGAAGGTGTCTTCTCGTCCTCAGTGCAATAGTTAATCTGATTGTATTCTGAATACCCATCTTAAAACAAAGTGAGGGTGTCCCTGCTTAACTCCGTCTAACATCCATCAATGAAAGGCAAAGGAAATGATTCTTTCTGCTATTAATCTAACTTCAGAATCAATACATACCTCCATCCTCGTCATCGTTTCATTGAATCACCCCTTTTTTTCATTTCCGACTACGCAAACCCCCTTTCTTTGGAACCACATGGACTCGGGCTCACCCAAGTAATCGGGCTCGAAATAGCATAGATTAAACCAAAGAATCAGCAATCTGAGTACCTCCTTCTCGACTACTCTTCATTACCGGATTCACTCAGCGTTTCACAGATGGTTTTGAAGTCTCTTCAGTTATAATCTATGCATGCAAATTGATGGACTCGATACCCTTCACCTCTTCAATGGACCAAGCTAGTGATTCCTTATGCTTCCTTAATATTTTCGCTATCTTGTTCCTCAAAGATCACCGAAACGGGTCAATGATCATCACCGGTTTTTCTTCAGAATTTAAGTAAGCATACTTTAAATGACGGGCAACTCTTTCAAAACTAGTCCTTCCACCGGTTTCTTGATGAATTTCATCTTTTCAATATTTTCCCCAAAGGTCATTTCGCTTTGCTTCAATCTCATCATAGTTTCTAGAATGAAAACCACAGATGGAAATCTGCATCGATATCTTCTAAGATACCGGGAATTCATCTTTTCATTGATAAAACTGAGTATTATACTCATTGTTAACAATGTGGTTGGAAGTATAGACAAAATCTCGGCTACATTGCAACTTCTCTTGTCTCTCGTCTATATTTTGCATATTGACAAGTTAAAAGCAAAGCAGCTTTCCAACTCCCTCAATGCAAGAACCTCGCATGTCAATCAGAGCGTACCCAAAAGAGGCTAGGAAATGGTCTTCTCCCAAAGAGTGTGGGTACTTGTGAATCTTGTTCCATGTCCACGATGAAGTCTACCGAAAACAAATTTCCCAACAAGGACTAAAGACATCTTCTAAGACTCTTCAAGTTTCACCATCGACCGTCTCGTCATTGAAGAGTACAAGGGTGGGAATAACCTCCCCCAAACTTAGTTTCTGGCAAATGTAAAAGCAGGCATCAAATTGATACTAGCTCGAGTCACGTGAGAGCTTCCTGAATTCAATTCCTCCAACAATACAAGGAATCGTGGAAGCTCCGGGTCTTTCATCTTTACCGGTAGTTCTTTCGACATCGACTGAAGTGGCAAAGTGAGATTCACTATTCCTTCCTCTACTATTTTCTTTCGCTCAAGATGTCCTTCGAATTCTTGCATAGAGTGGCATCCGAGTTACCACTTCAATAAAAGGCATACTGATCTCCAGCTTCTGGAAAGTTTTCAAAACCTTGCAACCGCTCCTCTATCTCGATTTCGCAGCTCGTGGAAACGGACCGCAGTCTAGATCCTGGATGTTCTTCCCTTCTACTCCTTCTTTTTCTTCTCCAAAGACCTCTTCCCTTTCCTCGGGTCTTGCTCCTTCTTTGTCAGTTGTCATCTTTTTCTTTCATCTTTTCTATTCTTCCCACTCCTCACCAGACGTACCTATGCAAATCTTCGATTTTTCTTTGTGTCACTGGGAAGGTATCTTCCTCCGCTTTACTGTGTGGTTGGGCCGCCACCCTACTTCAGGTCTCCGTGTCTTTCAGTGGATGCATTGGTGGTGTTCAAAATTTGAGAATTGGCAGCTTGCTTCCAACTCGCAAACTTTTGTTCATGGAGGTTCAACAGCCTTCTTATTATCCCCCATGAAATGCAAAGATATGTTCTTTCAAAAGATCGGGCCCTTCTCTCCGACCCCGATATTCACTTCCTCGTGTTCATTTCCTGTCACTGAACCTCTGGTCAAGTGATAACCCCGTTGAGGGTCTCCGCCCATGCCTGGCCTTGTGAAGCCCTCCACCATATGAGAAGTTCTCATGGTTCCTCGCTTGTCGGGTGATAATGTGTCAAGGTGTTAGTATTAGTTTGAAATGGTAAGCCTCGCTCACCCATATACTTAACCTCTTCAAAGATCATATAATTGTTCTTCACGTTCTCTCAAAGACTTTCCTTCAATAACTCTCTCTTCAATCGCTTCCTATTTCATGGGCAATGTGTGTCTTCCTTTCTGCTTGTCCAAAATTGCGTATTAATGGCATCCAACTTGGCCTCCATGGTCGCCATATCCGTTTTCATCTCCATGATCCCCTTTCCTCCGTCGCTCCTCTTGAAAACTCGTAAGGAGTTTTCATATTGCATTTAACCGTAGTCTTCAATCGCCTCGTTCTCTTCAAGACTTTTTCGCTTGAATGCTCCACAACATGAAGCATCAATGATCCCTTTGATATATCATTCAAGGCATGATATACAATGTCCATCCGAGTCTTCGCATCTATCCTATGCATTGACATCTTCTCAAGAACCGCTTGAATCTTACCTAAGCTACATACAGCTCTCATCTTCCCCGTCGAAACACAATGATTTCCCTCCTTTTCTCGAGGTGAGTGATGGGGGAAGAATCCGCCTAAATAGCCTCTACCAATTTCTCCCAGTATCATGTAACCATGGTAAAGATTCATACTATGTGGCTGGCCAGATTCTTAGAGAGAATGGGAATAGATGTAACTTGATAACCTCTAGTCTCACCCCATCTGTACCTTAATCAGGTTTGCTATCCCGAGAAATCTCCCCTGAAAAAGTTCATTAGATCTTCAAGTGGGATGACCAAGAATGTGTTGCTGCACTACTGTAATTAGTGCCGGTTTTAGTTCAAAGTTGTTAAAGATCGAGTAGCGTGCCTTCGTCTGATTGGCCGAGTATTCATCTCGAATGATAGGCTTCCAAAATTCCTCCATGGTATCGTTGATCGAGGTCTCTCCGTCGTCCCGTCCCCGCCTTGATCCCGTTTCGCATGCCTTTGGTGTGCCATTCTTGTCTTCTTCTCTCTCAAGTCAAGTGTTTTCTCTCTAATTCGTAATCACCGAATCGACTCGCTTTCCGCTTCCTATGCATCAAAGTTTTTCCGAAAGCAAAACGCACTCCCATTAATAGGATTAGTTAAAACAACAAATATATTCAATAGGGTTTGTTAAAGGTTAGTGGTTAAAAATACACAAATTTTTGAAAAGCTATTTTTGTTCTTTTCTTCTAAATGTCCAAATTAGCATTTCCTTCTTTCGTCTGAATATTGATTTACTAAATTCTTTCAATCCCCGGCAACGGTGCCATAAAACTTGATGACCTCAGACCAAAACACATATACAAATTTAGTTGCACAATTACCAAAGGACTATTATCTAATCCCCGGAAACTGCACCATAAAACTTGTTGAGACCAAAAGTCTCCTAGAGTTAATCATTTTCAATTTCGTTTCGTCCGATATAACGTGAAGTGCACAGTCGACAAGTAATAAAATGGATATAAGTCCGTATATCATCCCATGAGATCTCAAGAATTTTAAATCAACTACCCCGACTACTCAAGCTTCTCGTACCATTCGGGACCATAAAGTATTAGGGTCCACTTTAAGAAGTCGAAAATTATACTAGCACGAGTAAAATAAATGAACAATAAAGAACTGAATATAAAGAATAAAGAATAAAGAATAGTTAAGAAAATAAATGGACACTAATAATTATCTTTCGTGAGGACACATCAAGCATACTACTATAG
This sequence comes from Tetrastigma voinierianum, assembly GCA_016808115.1. Lineage (NCBI taxonomy): Eukaryota > Viridiplantae > Streptophyta > Magnoliopsida > Vitales > Vitaceae > Tetrastigma > Tetrastigma voinierianum. Next base: position 33,768 of record JAEQBH010000480.1, on the reverse strand, counting down.
TGAAGTACCAATTCCCCGTAGTTAATACCGATAAAACTTCAATATTTCAGTTTTAAAACTGGCCCAAGGTGTTTAAGAAGACAAACTGGATCTCTCCAACTCCACATTTCATTATCTAATTTTCCGATCTCTCTCGAAGATGTGAAATTAAATAACTACTTAAAAGGGATTTCCTTAATCGTATTTTTCTTTGCAATACTATACCCATTTTATGGACCGTAAACCCAGCCCTGCCATTCCACAAGCATGATATACAACTTCAGGATGCTCTTCCTCAAAATTAGAATATATCACCCTCTCCTAGATTAGATCCTCAACAATAGGATTGGCCTCACTATTCAATTGAGGAACTTTCCGCTTGTTTCAACCGATAACTCATTCAACCCTTTCTTGATTTCAAGTGAGAAAAGATTTATCGAAGTAACTTGCAGCTCATTAGATCTCAATAAGAGTTAATATACCTTCAAGCAATTGTTCATAACTCTCAGAATGCCTTCTTCCGTGGTCACTCGTATGTCTCCTTGAAATCGTGAGCAATGAGACAAATCTTATAACGGGTATAAGAAACCTGATATCTCGTATCAAAAATGCAAACCTAACACCGTAAGTAAATTCATAAATCAAATTCAAAAGTCATTGAAACGACCATGAAAGATAATTCTTACTATAGCATTCACTTAATGGCCGGATTCCTCAATTATCAATTACACGCTACAAAGATTCCTCCGAATATAAGAATAATCCGCAATTCGAAATCGAAGAGCCGAATTCCAGAAATTTGTCTCGAATCTCAAACATTCCAGGTAGTAATTTGAAAAGAATAGAATTTTGCATTCAGCTTCTGCTCAAAATCGACAATACCAGATCCAGAAAATAAAACGAAAAAATAAAACGATAAATCTAATCTAATCTCTAACTATCAACAATGAAGAAAATAAAAGAAAAGAAAAGAAAAGAAAACTAAAAGGAAAATAAAGAAAATGAGTCTTTCAAATACCCGCACTCTCGTCTGCGCTCCCTAAGCCGCTTTCATCCGGGTAGTCGCTATTTGTAGGGTTTCGGGCCATGCCTCTAATTCCCAATGCGCCTTTGTGGATTCCAAAGTTAGTTGGCCCATGTTTCTGTTCATATCGCGACATTGATCTCTCTTTGTCGCGATATCGCTCTTCGCCGTGATATCAACTTAAGTCTCAACAAACTTTCAACCGATAATTACGTCGCTGACATCGGATCCCTTGTCGCGACATCACTTTATGCCTTGCGTGTTTCAATTGTTCCTTCTCGATGTCGCTGGCATCGATATCTTGTCGCTGACATCAGCTTATGTCTTCTCGCAACATTAATCGAATGTTCGTTATGATGTCGCGAATTTCAATCTCTTTGTCGCGACATCGCCTTTTATGTTCGAGGCTTCATCGTCGTTCCGCGATGTCGCACCTCAATCTCGGCCGCGACATCAGCCTTATGTCTGAGGCTTCACCGTTGTTTTTCTGCCGCGACTTCGCCTTCCGGTCATGGCTAACAAATTTTCCAAGCACCTCAGCTCATCCTTCCAAACCCGCTATAGCTTCAGACCCTCTTGTCTCACCTCCATCCCAGTCGCGACATCAACCCTTGTCGCTGACATCACGATGCCGCCGCGACATCATTCCCTTAGCTTCGGTTAACTTCTCGTCGCTTATCCGTGATTCCGTCGCGACCGCTTGCTTATTTCACTTATCCCGATGTCGCAATCTCATAATCTGACTGTGCAAACCCTAAAACTGCATCAATGAATCAACCATTTGTTTCATTCCTACCACCCACTTCTTGCATTTTATTCCACCATTTGTCGCATTTTTCCAATCGCATTTCTTTTCTTTCTTTTATACTTCGTAAATAACGAATTTGGTGAGTTTCTTAATATTTATGCATCTTAATTATTCCTTTTTACATTAAAATCAAACAGAAAAATGGACTAAAAATAGATGACTTTTAAGCTCATCAAATGACAATTTATTTTCGTTAACGGTTTTGGGTTAAGACACTAAGTCTGCCCAAAGGCGAATTGATTACTACCCAAAAATTGCTATTTTACACCCTTATTATTAATATAAGTTTTGAGCACTTTTGTGTACTAATGAGCTCACTAACCTAAAATGGCATGTTAAGGACCTAGAAAAGCTACTAATCAAATTTCCAGGCAAGTTTTGTTGTTTTCGTGCCTACACCATATATGTGGATTCGCCAACCATGGAGAATCCAAGTTCAACTCATAGCTGCAAATCAAAAACCAGAAGAAAAGAGAAGCAGAAAGCATAAGAAAAGGAGCAGGGTTGCAAAATTTCGCATGTTGCAAATTTTCTCAACACTGCGAAAATTTCACAACCTGCGAAATTGCCTCGCCTCCCGCCAATTGCTCATGCCGTTTGACTTTTTGACTCTCTTTGTCACCTTGGTTTTCTTCCCTCGCTTTGTCCCCCTTGCAATAGTTTTTCCTTTTGATACATTTTGCAATTTTGTATTGGACTTAATATAAAAGCCCCTTCTTACAAGACATTGTAAAGAAGCTTTTTTATTATTGTAATTTTTGGTTTTTGGGAAGCTTATAAATAAGAAGCTCTTGCCTCATTTTCTCCTTTTCTTTCCACTCAAACACACCTCCCGAGGATGACAACTGGAGGATGAGTGGCTATAACTCTTTCTCCTTGAAGAAGAAGGCTATCATAGATATATGAAACTCGAGGGTTTTCCATGTTTTAACAAAGGTATTTTCTACCATTTATGGTTTCATTCAAACATCGACTTTAATCCCTTCGGGTTGCTTTGAATGATTGGTATTTGATAAGCTTTTGGGTTCATTAGATGCTTATTGCTATATCCATTGACATCCGTTAGTTATCATCTATGGGTTATTGAAAGTCGATTCAAGGATGTTTTTATTTTCTCCAAATTTTAGGTTTGATCCCTCTTGCTCACCTTAAATGGTCGGCATTTCTGGTAAGCTTTTAGTGTTCATTGTATGCTTATTGTTAGATATAGTGATATTCTTTAGTTATCATTTATTAGCTGTTGGAAAGTGAGCCAAGGTGATGTTATTCACTGTCCGAGACCATCGATAGGAAGAAAATACCAAATTTTCAAAGATATTTATTTAGGGTTCAGTTTTTATAGCCACATGAAGATCTAGTTCGGGAAATGGCTATAGGCCATCCTCTCCAACACGAGGAAAATGGACCCGAGAACCCCTCAGTGACCTTTAGAACCCAAAATCCAGTAGCCTGACACTTCAAGGAGACTTCTTTTAAATTTTATTTTTTTTAACTTTCAATTTCCAAACATTACCCCTCACTGTTTTTATCAAACCCCAAAATCCAAATTGAATTCACCATTTTGGCCTAAACTGCAACTCATTTGTGCGAAGAAAACCCATCCATGTGTTCAACCCTAGAGCCACTATACTGCAGTAGCTATGTTACAACAGTAGGAGGTGTTAGGTTTATAAATATTGTTGATTCATGAACACCCTACTGCACTCGAATCAATGATCCTCACCCGTCCCTAGTCAATAACAATTATGCCACTCTTAGTGGATAAACAATTATTATACATTTTTAGTGAATGACAATTTATCTTCGTTAACGGTTTTGCGTTAAGACACTAAGTCTGCACAAAGACAAACACTCTTCGCCGAGCTGGTGAGGTACAATACTTTTTTCATTTAGTTTTATCCTTGTTTGAACCCCTATTAATAATTTATTAGGGTCCTTAAACTATCGGTGTACGAAGACGAGGTGTTCGGAAACAAAATTCCAAAATTTGTTCACTGTGAATAGTAGCTACGCTGCAGGGTATCCCTCCACCACGACGTAGGAAAGATACGTTGTGGCATACCCGAGGGGTGCCTCAGCACTCAAATTTCACTGCGGGCGAGGCATCCTCACGCCGTGGCGTGGGTTCCCTACGACGCGACGAGGAGTCCCATGTCCGTATTTTGCTTTGTCATTTTTACATTTTTCTTCAAAAATCCCCAAAAACTCAAAACAAATCATGGGAATTACTCCCAATAACTTCTTAACATCATCCTAACCTACTATGAGCAAACCCATGAATGGATTAGGTTTTCTTTTCTAACCCAAACATCATTTAAATCTAGGGTTTGGTTCTTACCTGAAATCTCTTTGTCCTTTAGCTTTCCTTAGCCTCTTCTTTCCTCTTTAATCACTTGGAAACCATAAATGGGGATGATCCCACCAAAATCTTGATTTCTCCTCAACCCTAGCTCTTCTCTCTTGTCTCCAAAACGTTTTTTTGTCTAATGAGCATTCTAAGACAAACAATGCCTAAGTCAATGTGTTTCAACCCAAGGCCAAGGTTCGCTTGTTCATTAAATCCATTTTGACTTGTTGCCTCTCTATTTACTTTATAGCACATATATCACTCTATTTGCACTTAAACACATAAATACTTTTCTTCTAAATAATCTTGTAGTCCTATTTTTATTGATTTTTCCAAATTTACTCCTTTTCTACTCTGGGTTTATTTCCTGTGTTCAATCAATTTCATTTTAGCATATAATATTTAATCATATGCTCACATAATATTCATTTCACTTTTCACAATTTAACAATTTATTAGTTTTCCCGAAAACCTAAGTTTGGTTCAATCTATACCCTAATATATAATAAATTATTATAAAATTATAGGTTATTTTTAGGGCATGACAAAACACAGTACATGGACAAAAAGATGGATCCATTCCACAGTCTAGGACCTATAGGTTTGGTCAAGTGTTCGGGGTGAAGTTCGAGGGGAACTAGCGCTCGATGCCCCCAACCGACCGGTGGAAGTGTCACCAATGAATCCCCACTACGGATTAATTTGATTAAAACCTAAAGGCACTATGGTTCTTTCATGTTTTGTCATTTCGTATAAAAAAAAAAAAGAAAAAGGTGTGTTCTTATCCTTTGGTAGTTAAACTCTTTAAAAAATGTGAGTGACATTAAGTTTGGGGGGCATTTGAACTAAGGTATATGTTGGAGACCAAGATTACATGCACATAGATTGCTTCAGAATCCAGCCATTGACAAATTTAGAGGGGTTGATATAAGCTGATCAACCTTTCCATGATCGCTCAGCCTTTGTAAAGCTTACAGTTTTGTGGATCTTACAAATTTGAGGTTGTGTGCTTAGATGTGCAATTTCTATTCAATTTGGATCTCTCATTGGCATTCTTCCATCATTCACAAATTTTATATACTTTAGTTGTTTTTAGTCATGTTGATTCTAGTTACCGTTTCGAGGACAAGCAAGCCAAGTTTGGGTGATAATCGCGCCCAAATACTCATTAAAACCCGGATTTCCAGTAAAGATTTGACCGCTTACATACATGGTTATCTCATTTTTATTAATTTTCAATATTTAGGTTTAACAGATCTGTGAGAAAGTTATGGAAATGGAGCCTTATAAGAGTCCCGGAGAAGAATGGTGTAGAAAATAGCTCAACGTCGCGAAGTGGCGGGAAAGCTTGACAAACCTTATCTCGGGCATAAGCTATAAAAGGAAGCGAAGATTCCATTTTTTTAGGGGTCGAAAATCATTAACTATGCTAGGGTTTGAGGAACTCAATTTTGGATTAGAGGAAAGAAGATCTGAAGGCCCTTTTTAGCGAGAGTGACTTGAAGAATTTGGGAGATCATCATTCCCTCACTCATTGAAGTTTTCTCTATTCTCATTATCAAGCCCAATTTTCATTGGTACGGAGCATACATTTATGTTCTACCTCAGTGAAGCTTGAAAGTGTCAGTGAATCGACATGAATACTAAGGTTTAAGTGTTGACTTTTCTATACTCCCATTATCCTTTCCCCTTATATATTGTTTTACCATTGACTCATGCTTAGTTAAAATCAACATATTAATTTCCATCAACTTTAATATGTGAGTGGTTCTTGTAAGATCTCGAGAGAATGAAGAATTAGACATAGCAGTTAACTTAATAAACTTGCAATATAGGATTATCAATAATTAGGAGGCTTAAGAGTTCTTGCACTTCAAGTGTTTAATGCTTGGGGGCTGGAGCCATGAGCAAAGTAGAAACCTAGTGATAAAGAGAGGTTAAATGACCTTGAGAAAGGCTTCTTCTTTAATTACATTAGATAAGAGCGCCTTGAGAAATAATGATATTAGATAATGGAATGGAACTCAAAGATTACATAGTAGGACTGCCTTAACAACACCTCAACACCCTAGCCTTTTTTGCACCCATTTGGGTCATCTTTACGCTTAGCAAGAAGCTCACATTAGTAGTAATTTAATCTGGTTTCACTTTCACATAGCCATCACAGTTGTTAGTTTGAATATTAAAGAAGTATTATAATTTTGGTACTTAGCCTTTAACAACAATTAAGGTTTTCCCTGTGGATCAATATCCCTACCTTGAGTACATTGTGGCATTTCATGAGCGCACACTTGCGCCAAGTTAGGCATTTGCATTTCCTATTGCATATCTTTAAAACACAATCACGCAAACGCCTATCAATATATTCCAAAGATGAGCAAGAGCGTAAGCAGCATCTACGAATAGTTATGCAGACTTTTAGAGAGAAGAAGTCGTATGCCAAACTTAGCAAGTACGATTTTTGGCTAAAGGAAGTTTCATTCTTAGGCCATATTGTGTCTGCTGTGGGTATAAGAGTTGATCCTGCTAAGATTGAAGCAGAGAATTCAAACCACCCCAAAGTGACCGGGCTGAGAAGTTCGTCACAGATATTATAGAAGATTTGTGAAGGATTCTCTTCACAGCGCCTTCCACTCACCAAATTACTCAGAATAGGCAAGTTTATGGATAGATAAATGTCAAGATAGTTTTGAGCAGCTAAAGGAAATTCTAGTTGAAGCACCAGTATTGACGCAACCTACTCCGAGTAAAGAGTATACCCTGTATAGTGATGCTTCAAGAATTGGTCTGGGTTATGTGTTAATGCAAGATGGTAACATCCAGATAGTTGAAGCCACATGAACATAATTATCCTACACATGATTTGGAATTGGCTATGGTAGTATTCGCTTTGAAGATATGGCGAAACTACTTATATTGTGAAAAATGAAGAATTTATACAGATCATAAAAGTCTCAAGTATTTGTTAACGCAAAAGGAGCTTAATTTGAGACAACGGAGGTGGGTAGAGGTTTTCAAAGATTATGACTGCATAATAGACTACCACCTCAGAAAAGCTAATGTGGTAGCAGATGCCTTAAGTAGAAAGGCAATGACAGCTTTGTTATTACAGTGCAGTGAATGGGAAATAATATCTGATGGAGTTATATTTGCTCAATTAAAAGCCAACTTGTTTCAAAGAAAATGATTATAGATGCTCAGAAAAATGATGAAGAGTTACAGAAAAAGGTACAATTGTTCAGAGATAATGATAAGACCAATTATTCGTAAAAGAAGATAGGAAGTTTGTATTTCCATACGAGTATGTGCGTCAGCTGATAGAATGAGTTGAAGAAAAAGTTGTTACATGAAGCTCATAATACGCATTTTACCATGCATCCTCGAGGCAACAAGATACCAGATTTGAAGCAAGTTGTTATTGGTGGAAAGGCATGAAAAGGGATGTGACGGACTATGTGTCCAAATGCTTGACGTGTTAGCAAGTAAACCTAACAACCAAGTACCATTCGGTCTGTTAAATCCCATTCCAATTCCGTAATGGAAATGGGACATGATTGCCTTGGATTTTGTGACTGGACTTCCCCTTACGCAAAGGAAGCATGATTCTGTATGGGTGATAGTTGATAAACTCACAAAGTTGACTTATTTTATACCAGTCAGGATTGACTATTCTATGGATCGACTAGTTGAGCTATATGTGGATGAGCTTGTCCAATTGCATGGTGTTCCATTGCCAGTTGTGTCGGATCGAGACACAAGGTTTACGTCAAGATTCTGGAAGGAGTTACTATTAGTATTGGGTACTCGTTTCAATTTCAGCACAGCTTTTCACCCTCAAATAGATGGACACTCTAAAAGATTAATTCAGGTGCTGGAAGATATGTTACGGGGTTGTGTTATGGATCTTCCTGGAAGTTGGGATTGTAACACCCTAAAAATACCCTATAATTTTTATAATAATTTTATTATATATTCCGGGTATGAATTGAGTCAAACTTGGGTTTTTCCGGGAAAACTGATAAATTGTGAAATGTCAAATGAATATGTGAGCATATGATTAAATGTTATATTCTAAAGTGATTAAATGATTAAACCCGGAAATAACCCAAGTGAAAAAGGGAAAAAATGGAAATGTGTAAAATGAGGACCTAAGGGTCATTTGAGAAAATGTTTGTGTTTAAGTGCAAATAGAAGTTATATATGTGCTATAAGGTAAATTGGTGCAACTTAAACCCAAAAATGCATTTTTGGAAGCCAAACATGGCCTTATAATGATAAGTGATATTAGACCACATTTGGTCTTAGAATGCTCATTTGAGCAAAAAACGAATTTGAGATATAGATTGAGAGGAGAAAAGGAAGAGAAGCTAGAGAAAGGAGAGAAGATCAAGATTGTTGGAGATTTCTTCCCATTTATTGCTTCTAAGTGATCAAGCATCTTGGGTGAAGAAGATTCAAAGGGATTCAAGGTATGAACCTAAACCCTAGAAAGTTATATTTGAGCTTGTTAGAAAACTCATTCCATCCACGGTTTTAGGATGATATTAGATGTTATCGGGAGCGATTTCCTCGCTGCTCGATTCCTTTGAGGATTTTTGGAGGAATTTGGAAAAAAGAGGAAAACCTGTAAAATCAAGAAAATCTGAGCTCCGATGCCGCAAACTTAGGGGAATAACCCATGCCGCGGGCGCAGACCCACTCAAGGTGTGGCCGCGTGAGAGGACGAGGTGCCAAAATAGCACCCCTCAGGTACGCCAAGGCATAGCAAAGCTACGTCGCGATGAAGGCCTACGCCGCATCGTAGCACCTTCGCCGTGACGTAGCTTTGCTACGCCGTGGCATAGCTACTGTTCACAGAGGGCAAAATTTTGGGTTTTGTCTAAAGTCTGGTTTTTAGGTTAATCATAATATAGGAACCTCACAAATGACTAATGGCTCAAATAAGAATGAAACTAAATGAAAACGTATTGTACTCACGTCGATTTAGTTTGGTAGAAGTTCGTCTTTGAGCAGACTTAGTGTTCCTAACTCCAAAACCAAGAATCTAAGATAAATTCGTCATTCACTAAAAATGAGTAATAAGTGTTTATCCACTAAGAGTGGCGAATTGTGCCACATCAGAATCGTGAAGATCACTTAACCTAGGGACCTAGATTGCAGAAAATCTTGGTTTCGCATGTACCTTCGGTTTGTTCATCGAATCTCTATCCTGGCTTCATGTTTTGGTATACCGAATAAATCAAATGATTATATGGAATGAGTATATCTTTTGAAATGATATTACGAAAGTACATGGATTTGAAAATAAATATTTTAAATGTCCTGATTAAATTAATCGCATGTGAGTTGATTAATTAAGTTTCAAACTTAATTGGTCGGGTTCTGACATCTCTGAATTGAATCGATATACCAAACGGTTCACAACATGGTGGTGGGGATACAAATCAACATCCTCGCGAAGGCAAACCAAATTAAAATAATGTCCCATATGGTGGACGCGCACAACGACATCCATCATGATGGTGTATGGTATTGTAAAAATGTCCCACTTCATGGATGCACCAATCGGCATCCATCATTACATGCATTATTATTTCTAAGTAATCATGGTGGATGTACCAATCGGCATCCATCATGATGGGACTGTTCACAAATGTGTAAGCACATTACTAAATAATAAAAAGGACTGATTCAATCGAACGGGTCCAAGAATGAACTGTATACGTATAAAATAACAAACTTGATGAGTGTAAATGGGATTTGAAACTAACACAAACTAGAGCATAAGGTTGGAATCTCACAATTCAGAGTTAAGTAAATTGAAATCATGTGAAAATGCATATTTTGATATGATCAATGATTTCTAATGAGAAAGCATGTGAAAATGAATAAGCATGAGTATAGTTTGATATAAAAGGCATGGTTTTATGATAAATACATGTCATGTTAAACTGAAAATTGGAATATAACAGTATAGAACCACTAAGCATGAAAATGCTTAGCATGTAGTTTTTATCTATGCGTAGGAGGTTTGAGTAAGCGGGAAGAAGGCAAGATCGAAGCCTGAGTCATAGAAAATTCACGGCGTATAAGTATATATTGATTACTACCCAAAAAGTGTTGTTTAGTGCCCTGTTTGTTACATGTTTTAAGCACTTTTTGTGTATTAATTAGCCGAATTAACCCAGTTGGCACATGAAGGTCCTAGCTTTACTTTACTACTAATCACATTTTGTGGCAAATTTTGTAGTTTTCACAAGATATTCATGCCAAGTTGATTAAGTCTGCTCTAGCACGAAAAAGTCAAGTTGAATTCAAAGTTTGGTTGAAACAAGAAGAAAGGAAGCGAAGAGCCTGAGAAAGAGGCCTTGGGAAATCTCGCTGAGCTGGCAAAATTTTGCAACCTTTGCGAGATTTTCCGCGGCCGCTGCGAATTTTCCGCGGCCTGCGAATTTTTCGCGACCTTCTGAGAATTCGTAGTGCGAGATTACCATGACCTGTATTATCCACTTTTTGACCCGGTTTGATAGCACTAGCCATTTTGTAATTTCCACGGGTACTTCATATAATAGTGGGCGGTTCATACATTTAATAATTTTGGTTATTTGGGTAGTATATATTGACAAGACTTTATAAAGGGGACTTTTGATTCCTTATCAAAAATACGCTTTTATAGGCGGGAACTTTCCCGCCTCTTTCATTTTCTCTCATTTTCCCTCAGTTTCTCTCATTTTCTCACCTGCCAAGCACCCTCCGAGGATGACAACTCGGAGGATGAGTGGCTAAACCCCCTTCATCCTTGAAGAGCAAGGTTACTAGGGGAGGGCTCTAAGGGTTCTGAGGTTTCTCACATCTTCAACGTAGGTATTTATTGTCATTATGTGTCTCCTTCCAACCTCAGGTTCAAATCCCTTAGATGCATCTTAAATGACCTGTACTTGGCAATCTTTTAGGTTCAGTGGATGCTTATTGTTAGATATGCTGAGATTCATTAGTTTCCATTTATTAGTTATTGTAAGATAGATTCGAGGAGATGGGTTTTCTTTGCACAGGACCTTTGTGCTCAATAAATGCCATCTTTCAAAAGGAAAACTATTAAGGTTCAGTTTTTATAGCCAAATGAAGATCCGGTTCGGGAGATGACTATAGGTCATCCTCTCCAACGCAAGGAAAAGGGCAGGAACCTCTCGGGTTACCCTTGGTACTTAGCTTGATAGCTTGATGCCCGAGGCCTTCTTTATATTTTACTTATTTTATTTTCAGTCTGCGAACATCAAACCCCCCTGTTTTTACAAAATCCTAAAATCCTAATCAAATTCACCATTTTGAACATCACTACAAGTCATTTACACAAGAAAACTCTCACGTATTCGACCTATAGCCACTACCTACATTAGCCATCTTTACAACAACGAGAGATTAGGTACAAATATTGTTGATTAGAATACCCTTAGGTACCCGCAAATCAAATGGCGTCGTTTAAGGGGATGATATCTTATGATGAAATAATAGCTATCAGAACGCTTGCTGATAATCATCACAGAATGCTTGAGTGAATTTTCTTAACTCATTCTTCTTAGTAATTATTTGCTAGGTTAATTCAATTAGTTTTACTGTCCACATACATTTTTCTTTTAGCTAACAATAGCCCCTTATTGGTAGCTTTGTTTTGTTTCTTGTTGGTGTGCTTTGTGTTTCATGTAGGGTTTATGTTCCAGTGGGATAAGAATATAGCAGGCAGGTTAGTGAGAACCAGTATTCCATAGGAACAAGGCTGTGAATTAAACCTAGATAGTGACCAAATGGAGCCCCATCGGAGGAGCGACAAAGCTGATAGGGTTAATGCGAGGAGGAATCCCAATGCATATAGATACATGAGGGACCACATACATCCCCCAAGATTGAGTGCACCCTCATGCATTGTGCCTCTCGCAGAGGACATGATTGTCAGACCCTACATTGTGCCTTTACTCCCCACTTTCCATGGTATGGAGAGTGAGAACCACTATTCACACATCCGGGAATTTGAGGAAGTCTGCAATACCTTCAAAGAGGATGCTTCCAATATGGACAGATTTTTCCCCATGACTTTGAGAAGGATAAGACAATTTAGTCAGCTCTACGAGGCGAGGACCATTCGAAATTGGATAGAAATGTAGGCTAAGTTCTTAAATAAATTTTCTCCGCTCCACCAGGCCCAACGAGTCTTAAGAAATGAATCTACACTTTAGCATTACGAAATGAAAAGTTCTACTAATGCTAGGAAAGATATTTGAAACCATCAATGCATGTCCCTACATGCATGGCTTTGACACATGGATGCTAGTCAATCCCATTTTTATATGATGGAATGTCCCTTATGAACAATTATTAGAGACTATGTGTGGAGGAGACTTCTTGACGAGAATCGGGAAGAAGCCATGGACTTTACGAACTATGTAGCGAGGAACGTCCTAAAGCAGGATGAACCAAACCGAGATAAGCGAGAGGGAGAGGATGAGGCCCGATTCGTTTGGGCGAGTAGGTTGTTAGGAATCGACAATGTTATGAAGACCTAAATTCCTCCCTGCGACGTAGCAAAGCTCTTTGCAGTATGTCGTGCTCTTAGAATTCGAACACAGGGATGAGTTTTCTTCGTACAAATGATGTGCAGTGATTCAAAAATGGTGAATTTCAGTTTGGATTTCAGGGTTTGGGTAAAAACAGGGGAGTTTGGTGAAAAACGGTGGAGGTTGATGGTGTGCAAATTGAAATTAAAATGAAGGAAAAAAATGTAAAAATATATCCTTGAGCGTGGACCCCTTTGGTTTTAGGGTTTTAAAACAACCAACATGTCCTGGATTAACCTCGTGTTGGGGAGGATGACATATAGTCGTTTCAGGCAGGATCTTCATTTGACTTTAAGAATCTAAACCTAAATTTTCCTTCTTGAAACATAGCATTTACTTCAGCATAAATGTCCACTAGCAGTTTATAACATATCACCGAAAACCCTGCCTGATAACTAATAGGGACAACTAACTGAAAGCCGATGGATCTAATGAAAGTATCCCTTGAACCCCGAAAAGCTTTGAATACACATTAGGAGAGCATGCTTAGAGATTTTAACCTCTTTGCGAGAGACGGGAACATGAACAACCATAAATGCGAGACATGGCAAAGAAACCGGGTTGGTTTACCTCAAAGCGGCATGATAGCCTTCCCCTTCTAGGATGGGGGAGGTTTAGTCGAACATCCTTTGATTTGTCATCATCGAAAGGGATGTTTGTAACGAGAAAATAGTAAAGAAAATGAAAGAAAGTGAAAGCGGAGGAGGAGGAAGCCAATCGGAAGTGGAAGCCAGTCGCTTTATTGATTGAAGTTGATTGAGTGATCTGAGGGCTTGACCGGGGGCTTATGTACGCTCGAGCAGCTGAAATTAAAACAAACGAAAACAAAAGCTATTGAGGAGGTTAAAATAGGAACAAGCGAAAATTGTAACAAAAGGCAAAAGTGTAGCTGCGGGAAAATAGGGGCGCCAGGATGGAAGCAGGTGTGTGGCAGGCGAGAGCAGTGCTCGCGGGGAAAAGCATTCTTCCCGGTGGTGCATTGTTCTTCACTTTTTGCTTTCTTCTTTCCTTCTAGGATACGATCACAATAACGATGGAGTTCGACTCGAATTCTTCGTAGCATGGATCGATAACAATTTGGCGCAATTAGCTCACAAGCGCAAAATTTGCCACAAATCACGATCATTAGAATAGTAGGGACCTTAATGTGCAAATCGGGTAAAATTACAATGATTAGTACACAAAGCACTCAAAACCTATAATAAATAGGGTTGAAATAGCAATTTTGGGCTAATCGAGAGACTTATAACCGACTCGAGGGAGAGCATGCTCCTCACGGAGGACATGGAAATGAAATGAAGCTATCCACCTTGAAGGTTAGAGGAGCTGAAATGAGAAATCAACATGAGGTGCGAAGCGTAGATGAGACACTGTGCCCAATGACCTGCTTCATTTGTCGGTCTGTGTGAAGGCACAGGGAGAGCATTGTCAAGCCCATTTCCTTTAATGAGGATATGATAATTTGAATAAATGATGTTGTGGGTCAATATAAACCACCAGCCAATGCCCCATAAAACAACACATACAATCCTAATTGGAGGAACCATCCTAATCTTTCTTGGAAACCAAAGCCTCCACCATATACACCCCCTGCTGCACAACAATAGTATGGTTCCTCATCTCAAACATTGCCATCACCATCATCATCTCCAGTTGAGTAGGCTATAATGAACTTGAGTAAAGTAGTGGGTAATTTTGTAAAAGGAGGCGAGAAAATGATCAATGTGGTGACTCAATGTGTAGAAAGAGAAGAAAGTAGTAGATATCAGGCTAACGAAGAATCGACATTGTGAAAGCACTTTAGTGAGAAAGATTAAAGAACACACGGTTTGATATTGCCCAGAATTTGATAACCTCGATTATTGATTTCTAAGTGACTAACGACAAGTCTGCGGGAAAAAGGAAAATTTCCTTCCCAAACACAACCTAATCCTAAGGGAATGCATGAATTAAGCTCTTCCAATGAACTAACTCCCATGATAGATGAGGTCAAGGCAGTTATTGCTTTAAGGAGTGGTAAGAAGGTTAATGACGGTGCGAACCGGCGAAGATACATGAAAAAGAGCGAGCAGAAAATTGAGATCAAAGATAATGCAGTGAAAAAAAGCACACGTCCACCTTTTCCTCAGCAAAAAGGCGAGAAGAAGGCTATCGGCCAATTTGAAATTCTAGAAGTCTTTGAAACGGATGAAAGTTAACATCCCTTTATTAGACATGATTAAACAAGTTCCTACATATGCCAAATTCTTAAAGGACTTGTGCATAGTGAAAAGAGGGTTGAATGTTGATAAGAAGGCCTTCCTAACAAAACAAGTCAGTAACATTATTCAATGTAAAACCCCCATGAAGTACAAAGACATGGGTTGTCCAACCATCTCGGTGAACATCAGTGGGACTCGTGTGGAGAAGGCTCTATTAGACATGGGGTTCGGTCCGACTTGGCTGCCTTTTATTCGATTAATATGAGAAACAACTAGGTTTAGGAGAGTTGAAGCCAGAAAATTGCCCTTACAACATTCACAGAAGATGAGTCCCAAGAAAAAAATTCAAAGGCTATTGAGAGATGTTTTGATACGGGTGGACAAATTCTACTATCACTAGATTTTATTTGTTCTGACCGCGAAGCAATTAGTAGTGAGCTAACTATGTACTATTATTCTTGGAAGACCATTCAGAGCCGTCGATGCGATCTCGCGGCGAATGGCGTTATACGCTTATTCGAAATATGACTTTGGAACTCAACATTTTCCACTTTAGCAAAAAGCATATGCATGCAGTGGAAAAAGGTTCAAAAGAAGTATGCTTGATTGACAGATACGGAGGGAGACGGTGGCGACAACCAGTTATAGGATGTCTTGATTGAGGAGCTGCGAGATTTTCATAGAAGAGCTGTAGGAAACTCGAGTTGTGTGTTGTACACAGGCCATGGAGGAAAAAATGAAGAAATTACGCACCTTCTTGAAGAAAAAAGCGGATTTAAGAAGCCCGAGAAGTTGGGGACCTCGATCCTCTACCTTTGGAAATGAAATATACATATTTAGGAGGACCCGATCACCCAGGTTGTAATCTCTTCATTACTCAATGCTTCACAGGAAAACAGTCTATTGGATGTCCTTAGGAAGAACAAGCAGGCTATTAGGCGGAAAATCTCATATTTAAAGGGGATCAGCCCCTTGGTTTGCACCCATCATCCTGTGGAAGGAAGCCAAACCGGTAAAACTGACTACA
Organism: Tetrastigma voinierianum; assembly: GCA_016808115.1. Lineage (NCBI taxonomy): Eukaryota > Viridiplantae > Streptophyta > Magnoliopsida > Vitales > Vitaceae > Tetrastigma > Tetrastigma voinierianum. Next base: position 17,773 of record JAEQBH010000480.1, on the reverse strand, counting down.
AAAGGAGATTGAATCCTCATATCGCGAGTGGATTCGTCGCGAAGTTCCGAGTTACTACGAAACCTGACATCATTACCCATATCAGATAGCACTGGGTGAGTCCCGACTCGGGTTGTGCCAAAAAAAATCTCTGGAGTGACCAACATTTCTGATGAAAAGGAGAAGAGGTGCCTGGCTAGTTCGTGTCCACGGTAGGTGTTTCGAATCAATAAAATTTATAACCTAAATTCCTCCCTACTGTAGTAGCAAAATACTTTGCCGGTATAATTAACTCTAAGATCGAACTTCGGTGATGGGTTTCTTCGCTAGTGAATGATTTGATGAAGGCCCCGAAATGGTGAATTTGGTTTGGATTTTAAGGTTTTTGTAAAAGCAGGGGGTTATGTGAAAGCGAAAGTTAAATAATTGAAATAAAATATGAAAAAAGAACTCCTTGAAGCATTGGGCTCTTGGGTTTAGATCCTAAGGTGATTCGAGGTTCTCGGGTCATTTCCTCGCGTTGGGAGGATGACATAGTCATTTCCGGCAGGATCTTCATTTAGCTTTAAAATCTGGGCCCCCAACAATTTTCCTTTTGAAGCAAAGCATTTATTGATCATAAATGCTCTGGGCCCGATGAAAACATGTCCACGATCCTCACCTTCTGAGTGGCTTCATGAAATGACCTAATCGAATCTTAGTGGATCGTAATAAGAATCAACGAACCCAAAAGATTGCGAATCTTGGTCAATCAAGGCATCTCGAAGGGCTTAAACCTGAATTGAAAGAAAGAAACATAAATACTAATAACTACTTGTGTTAAAACAAGGGAATCAAAATTTTACCTGCGTACTTGATGGCCCTCCTGTAGAGGATGGAGGGGTTTAGCCGACCATCCCTTGAGTTATCATGCCAGGGGTGTTTGAGGCTGCAGAGAAAGGGAAATGAGAAAGTGAAGGAAAAAGAAAAGAAGCGAGAAATTTGGCTTCAGCAAAAGAGAATTTTATTAATGCAGATCCTCTGATGCTTGTCTTTGGGACACATATGAGCCTTTAATTGCAAAATATTATAGCAAACATTATTACGATAGGGGCAAAAGGAGCCAAGGGAGCAGAAAAGTCGAGAAAAGGCCCCGAGAAGTCAATAGTGGCAGCAATAAGGAAATTTCACAACCTTGCCAAATTTTCTGTAGGCTCCAATTTCCATGCATTTTTAAACTCTTTTCCCTTTTTAGTTTATGATCTGCAATCTTGAGGTTGACTCGAGTTCTTGCTTGGATCGACTCAACAATTTTGGCATAAATAACACTTGAAAACTATAAAATTAGCCACAAAAATACGTCGAGTAGTATAGTCGGGACCTTAATGTACCAATTAGGTTAATTGCGCTGATTAATTGCACAAAAGTGCTCAAAACTACTTTTGATAAAAACGGGGCTCAATAGCACTCTTTGAGCACTAATCACACTGACCTGCACATTTTCTAGTCCCTTAGCATTGAAGAAAGAAAGAAAGGCACGTAAACGATATCAAAATTTTGTTTACAGTAATTATTCAAAAGTGTGAATGAGTAATGCCTAACCCTTAATGAGAATCAGAAACCCTTACTTGATAACTATCTTGAGAGAATGAATGCCATACGAGAATTGAGTATCAAAAGAGCCTCCCTCACGGTAGATCAACTAGAGACTTCCACCGAAACCCTAAGTGTTTGTTTGATCGGTTCTGTTAATAAAAGCGCTAAACTACATTCTCACACAAAGCAAACTCACGCCTCCACACAGGACGCTAACCCGGCCCCTAAATATATCAGTAGATCAGGACCCACTCTTATTCCACAACTCTTTTTGCGTTGTAAGGGTGCAATGTTGAGGAATCGACTTCACCAAAGTCCATGTAACGGGGATCCACCAGGTGACTCCCTGACAGTGGAGTTTAGGGCATCGAGTCATAGGATCTTTCGTGGCCCAACTCTTCAAGTTTCATCCCACAGGACTGAATGATTTCGAGACTCCGGCACCTACAACTCGCTAAACCTCACCCCATCCCACCCATGCTTCGAACACAAAGTCGGTGACGACGATTGGGCGTAGGGCATGAGCTTTAAAGACTTTAAGTAGTATCTTGATTGAATTACTTAAATAGTGCTTTGTTTAAGCCACATTGATTGTAGGTTTGAGAACTTTTTGTGTACTAATCAACTAAATACTTGATTAATGCGGTGAGGTCCAGTAGTACTATTGATCATATTTTGTGGATATTTTTGTAGTTTTGCATACCCAGTTACATATATCCAGCATCTGGATTCAAACCTGCGATGAACTCGGGCCAAACTCGAAGCTACATACCGTCAGAAGGCAATTGGAGCTAAGGAGTGCGAGAAGAATGAACGACGAAGTTTGCAGCGGTGTTACTAAAATTTGCGAGGTTGACTGTTCTTTATCTTGGTGCTTTTTCAATGTAGTTTTGTGTCTTTTTACCAAAATGCCCTTAATATAATTGTTGGTCTTTCATACATTTATGTAAATTCCTTGACTCTGAGCGCTATATAAGATCAGTCAAGCTCATGTACTAGACAATTTTAAGTTTATCAATAAAATTGGCCCTAAATCTGGGAGCTTTCCCGCCTCTGCAATTTTCTTTCATTTTCTCTCCCTTTCTCTTATTTTCTCACCTGCCAAACACCCTTTGAAGATGATAACTCAAAGGATGCTTAGCTAAACCTCCCTCATCATTGAAGAGGAAGGCCACTAGGTTAGAGGTTTTAGGTAATATGCGCCTGCAGTACCAGCATGGCATTTATCATCATTTATGTTTCTACATCTCTGCGTGGGTTTAAATCCCTGTGATGTACCCTGAGTGGTTAGTACTTTGCAAAATTTCATGGTTCAGTGGACACTTATTGCTAGATCCACTGATGCTCAATTAGTTGCCATTTATTAGCTCCTGCAAGTTAGATCCAGCGGATGGTTTTAACTGCTTTGAAACATTAATGAGTCATAAATGTTGTATACTATGAAGGAAACTCTTAAGGTTTAGTTTTGATAGCCAAACCTAAGATCCATTTCCGGGAAATGACTATAGGTCATCCTCAAATACGAGAAGGACAGGGACATTATAGTTACAACCAAAACCCCCCAAGCCCAGGTGGTCAGAAACTTCAAGGAATTCTTTTACACTTTATTTCTGCCGATTCTGAGTTTCACGGAAGCCATCAACCTCACTGTTTTTACTAAAACCCCAAATCCAAAGTGGAAACACCAATTTCACTCAATTGTAACTCATTTAGCATGAAGAAAACGCATCCCTGAGTTCGACCTTTGGCCACTATACTGCAGTAGCTTAGCTACGGCAGTAGGAATCCTAGGATACAAATTTTGATTAAATTTACCTATTGTAGCACGTATCGAATGGCGCTAGTTCAGGGGATGGTGCCTTAGTGCAGTGAAGGCCCAGACTTGTGATCTTCATCCACGAGAGTGTTGGTGAATTCAATCTCTTCTTGCCTTTACTTTTATTTCCCCTAGCAGATCACTACTGGGTTGATTGAATTTTTATACTGTCCATACATAGAATTTTCATTTTTTATTTCTAGCTAACATTAATCTTTTTGGTAGCCCTACTTTCTTTGGTTGTCTGTCTGTGTTGCTTGCCTAGTAGCTTATGCACCATTGGAATGAAATCTTGTAGGTATATTGGAAAAGTCGGTCTGCTCAGGTTGAGCAGGGTGTAGAGAAGTGAGCCTAAAGCTAGCGAACAAATGGAACCTCACTTGAGAGACAGCAGGCGGCAAAGGGGGTTGAAAGGGATCCCGATGCCTCTGAATCAATGAGGGATCACATACACCACCCGAGGTGATGCGCCCCTCATGCATTATTCCCCCTGGTGAGATGTGGCAATGAGGCCTTATGCAGTGCCCCTGCTTGACTTTTCATGGCATGGAAAATGAAAATCCATACACACACATGCGGGATTTTGAGAATTTTGCACGACTCAAAGGTGCGGCCAGATATGGAGGCTGTGAAGTTAAGCCTTTCCTTTAACCCTCAGATAAGGCGAAGATTTGGATTAATTCTCTAAAGGCCGAGCCATCGGGGTGGGGCAAAACTATAAGCGAGTTTTGAAGAAGTTCTTCAATGCACCTGAGGACTAATAAGCTTGAAGAAGCTGATTTATACATTCATTATGATAATATGAGAAGTTCTACCGGTCTTTGGGGTATATGGAGACCATCGGTGCACACGCCTCACCATGGCTTTGATACATGGATCTTTGGTGAATCACTTTATGATGGGATGTCCTATTTATGGAAAGCGGTGTTAGAAACCATGTGTGGAGAGGGGAACTACGAAACAGAATCAGATGAGGCCTTGGATTTCCTGAATATGGCTAAAACCTCTAAGGCATGGGATGAGCCAAACCAGAGAGGTAGAGAGAATGAAGCACGACAAACGAAGGGAGCGTATACTCTTGTCAGAGGATGTGGAAATGAAAGCCAAGTTATCTTCTTTGACTAGAAGGTTAGAAGAGCTTGAAATGCGAAATCAGCATGAGGTACGAGACGATGGCCAACACAGTGCCTCTCCGACCTATTTTAATTGCCAATCCACTGGTTACGAGGAGAGCACTACCCAATTGCTCCCTCAGTAAGGGATTTGATGCGAAACGAGTGACATAGTGGGTGATAAGCCACCAACAAACGCTCATATGGGAACACCTACAATCAAATTGGAGAGATCATCCTAATCTATCATGGAAGCCAAAACCCCAGGCTTATGCTCCCACGCGGGTTCACGTGACGGCAACATCTAGTTCCACTTCCTGTGTGTGACCCAGCACCGTCCACATAGAGAGCAAGCCATTGTGAATTCGAGCAAGGTTGTGGGTAACTTTATGGAAGAGCAGAAAGGCGGTGAATGCTCGAGACCACCGAAAAAGTAAAACATTGAGCACACTCGACAAAAAATAGATGACACAGTACTCGGTTTCAAGGTTGACTAACCGATGTGGGTTCTCGAAAAGAACTTTCCATCTGAGCAAACCAAATCAGGGAGTGCATGAATTAAGCTGCCTTAGCGACCCCGAATCCCAAAGTGAGGTGAAGTAAAAGCAATGGTCACTTTGAGGAGTGGTAGAAGTCAAACCATCGCTCCCGAACCATAAGTGGAAGATCAGCGTGGTTGAACTGAACCGGATGGGGCACGAGGGATCACAGGTGAAAGAGTACACCCCTCCTTTCCATAAGCATTGAGAAACAAGAAAAAAACCATCAACCAATAGAAATATTAGAAGTGCTGAAATGAGTGAAGGTCTGACATCCCTACGCTTGACATGATTAAGCAAGTCCCCCTTATACTAAATTTTGAAGGACTATGCACGGTGCGAAGAGAGAGGAATCTAATCATCGATAAGAAGGCCTTCTTAAGCCCGAGCAAGTCGAGTACACTATCGTGAGTGCAAAACCCTGGTAAAGTACAAAGATCCGGGGTGTCCTACCATCTCAGTTAATATCGGAGGCACTTGTGTTGAAAAATAACTACTATACTTGGGAGCTAGCGTGAACCTACTGCCATATTCAATGTCTGAAGCAATTTGGGTTTGGGAGAACTTCGAAGCCCACTTCCATCACCTTGTCTCTAGGCGTAGGTCTATTAAAATACCAAAGGGGATAATGAGGATATTCATACAAGTTGACAAATTCTACTATCCATTGGATTTTGTCATACTTGACTAAAGCAAGGCGATTCGTGGGGGAATGACCATGTACCCATCATATTAGGAAAGGCCATTCTTGTTTACTTTGAATTAATTGTAATTTGAAATGGGGTTATCTGACTCACCTTTGGGAACATGACCTTGAAGTTAATATCTTCCACTTAAGTAAAAAGCATATGGAACCAGTGGAAGATGACTGTGAAGAAGTCTGCATAATATGGAACCATGATTCTTGAAGAAACAGTGCGTGGCAAGTCTGAATGTGCTAAACCAGGAGTTTTCTGACAACCTTGTAAGATGTGCTAAAGGAGGAAATTCTACCTCTATTGTCGGGAGAGGAAGAAAATGAATCTCAACAGCTGGATTTCAAGCCCCTGCATTAGTTAAAAAAGTAAGCATTTTTGGAAGAAAGCAGACGATCAGGTTATTATATCATCCTTCTTGAGCACCCCACGGAAAACGTGCATTATGATCACCGAAGGTAACAAGCGAAGCTTTGGGGTGAAAATTTTCGATTTAAAGGCATCGATGACAATGCGCACCCGTCATTTATTTGGGGAAAGTCCAAAATCATTAGGTGGCTTGATGTGTAAAAATCATCCGTTTCGGTCCATTTTTAAGTTGATTTTTATCTAAAAGGCCCGGTTATGTCTTGAAATATGAACTCTTAACACTATACGTGAGTGAGAAAGAGGAATTTTTGTAGTAGAAGGAATGGAGAGGTGGGTGAGGCATTGCCCGATATAAGCGAGTGAAGAAATTATGCGTGGGGAGAGGCACACAAGGATTAAAAGGACTGATGTCTTAAAGCCTTGTGATGAAAATTCATATAGAGGTCGCTGACGACAAACTCAGTTGCAACATAAGAGTAATTAGTAAAATGAAATTTGGTAGCGGCGAAACTCAAGTTGACAGCTATGAATTGATGAAGAAAAAGACATGAGGTCGGCGACATCGCCGAGGTGTGACCAGAGTGACCAGTCTGAGTGGAATGAATTGTGTTTGACACGAATAGAAGTCGCGACGTAAGATGTCTGATTGTTTGAACAACGATGTAGTGACATCGGTCGAGTCGCGACATCAAACACTACATCGAGAGTTGTCAGCGACATCAACCGCTTTTGCATCGAAGTTATCGCGTTCGGTCGGAGGTCGCGACATATCTTGCATTAGAAGTTGTCGCGACATCAGTTGCACTAAAAGGAGGTAGCGACATCATTAAGCGGTGCGTGCGGAAGCTAGAAAGCGAATTGACATCATTGAAATTAATTGGCGACATCAATTAATGAATGCGAAGGTGCGACATCATTTAGGCTGTCGAGGGCGAAGCTCGAGATGGCGAGCACGTCACGACCCGAAATATAAGCCTGCGACGCCGTGAAGACAACGAAGGTCGCGACTGAGCCGATGTCGCTGACATCAACAACAATTGGCGGGTGGCGGAGTCGAAAGAGGTGCATGAAGTAGGGCCCAGGAACCTATAAATCTGCTGTGCACTACGAAGGAGCGTAGCTTTTGGCGACAGAGATTTGGGTTCTTTGAAGGCTCTGTATTTTAATTTTCTTTGTTTTGTTTTATTTTTAGATTGAGTTTGTTCTTTATTTCAAAATTTGGATCTCACGAGCGTTATTTGTTAAAATTTTAAGGCGAGATCGAATTCCTCCTTCAAGTCTTGTCTGGTTGTTTGAATTTGGTGAGTACGGAATTCGAGACTACAGGTTGCCTATTCTGATTCTTTCTTGATCGGTAAGGCTTTATTGTATGGTGTAATCGATGATTTAGAAACCCGACTTCATTGATTATTATTGTCGGAAGTTATCTTTCTGTAATTTTGTTCATTAATCTTTGAACTTCAGTTTGTAAATCTACTTCTTTGGTCTTGTATTTTACATTTATTGATCCACAATATCGATGTCTCATACCCATTAGCGGGATTGTCTCAAGCTCGATTTCCGGGAGGCCTACGGGTGACACGAAGGCATTCACGAGGTAATGAACAATTTCTAAGGTATGTTAACACGATGTTGTTGATCTAGTATTAACTCACAATGAAATTAAAGCGGAAGTAAATCCTCTCTTCTCATTGGAGACGAGAATGGGTTGGGCTTTTTATCAAGTTGAAGCTTCACGAGAGAGTTAAAACGATTCGAATAATGGAATTCAATCCAGTATTAGCAAAGATCTAATCGAGGAAGATAGGCTATTTCTTATTTTGAGAAGAGAGCCGATTATAGTGTAAACCCGTACAATGACTTAATCTTGGAGCTAAGGTTTGCCGAGTCCATGTTGTGGGTATGGAAGTATTGAGAAGAAAATACCCAAAAAGGCAACCCGGATTAAAAGTGGTTATCTAACACTTTCGTCTTCGAGAGAAATAGTAGAGATTAGATGTGAACGGTGGGGTTTGGAGAGATCGGCTTACTATCATATTCCTTGGACTAGTTTTAAATATGTGGTTCATTAAACGTCTCCGGTCTGATCTGCGGGAATTGATGTTTCCACATTAAGTGTATTTTCAATGCTCCCTTTAAAAGATAATTGTTCGGTCTGAGATTTGTAATTTTATTATTTCGGTATTCAATTCACTTGTTATTAATTTAATTCTTTTTAAGTTTCATTGTTTAGGCTTTAAAGTGATTTCAATCCTTGGATTTAAAGTCCAATCTTGTAAATTTGATTAGTCGGGGTAGTTGATTGATAATTCTTGAGATCTGTGGGGTCGATATACGGACTTAAATCCATTTTATTGCTTGTTCGACTTATTGCACTTGGGATCTTGGATCGAAAGTGAGAAAGAAATTTATCTAATCTTAAGGAAGCCAGGTTTTAATGAGTATAATTGCAAAGAAATATAACAAACAAGTTTCATGGCATTATTCTTTTGGGGATTAGACAATAGTCCTTTGGTAATGGTGTCATAAGATTTGTATATGTCTTTAATTCGCGACAAAGTTTTATGGCGCCGTTCACTGAGGTGAATCGAAAGAATTTAATGCGATAAATATTCAGACGAAAGAAGGAAATACTAATTTGAGACATTTAAAGAAAAAGAACGAAGCTAGTTTTCAAAAGCGGTGGTTTATTTTTAGCGCTAACCTTTAACAAAATATATTGAAAATATTTGTTGGCTTGACTAATCCTATTAATGTGAGTATGTTTGATTTCGGAAAAACTTTAATGCATATAAACGAGAACAGTCACGATTCCGGTAGATACTGAATTAAGAGAACACTCGGAAGCTTGAGAGAAAAGCGAAAGGAAAAACTGTATAGCGGATGAAGACAAAGTGAGGTAGAGGACGAACGACAGCCCGAGAGGCCTCCGATCCACTAATACAATGGAGGACTTTTGGAGACCTATTATTCAGGATGAATACTCTGATCAGGCGACTACGATTCAATCTGAATAACTTTGAGCTGAAGCCGGCACTTGAATTCTGATGATTGACAACAACAGTTGCATTCATTCCACATAGAATTGAGCTAGGCACAGGAGGGTTCTCAGAGATGTGAGCACGGTGAAGTTGAATGGGGTGAGACCAGAGGTCATAAAATGCATTTATTCCCATTTTCTCTAAGAGATACAACAGCCACATGGTATGAATCTCTACCATATGGTTATGTTGATACTTGGGAGGAGCTTGTAGAAGCCTACTTGGGTGATTCTTTCCCCCATCACTCACCTCAGAGAGAAGGAGGGAATAATTGTGTTCAGTGACGGGGGTGAAGATGAAGCACATGTAGCATGGGAGAGATTCAAAAGATTCTTTGAAAAGATGCGATGCATGGAATAGGCGAAGACACAGATGGACATAGTGTATCATGCCTTTAATGATACATCTAAAGGGAATTATTGATGCTTCATGCTTTGTGAACATTAAGCGTAAAGTCTTGAAGAGAGCGAGAGATGCGATTGAGGACACGAAATGCAATATGAAACTCCATCGAGTTTCAAGAGTAATTAGCGAGAGGAAGAGGAGTCATGGAGCTTAGGATGGCGGCCATGGAGGCAAAGTTAGATGCCATCATGCATAGAGATGGACAAAGAGGAAGATGCACCACTTGCTCATGAAATAGGAAGCGTCGAGAGAACTATTGAGAGGAAGTCTTTGATGTACCCAACGAAGAAGCTGACTTTATGATGTTAAGGGAGGTTAAGTACTTGGGGAGCGAAGTTATCACTTCAAACCAAATCTGGCACAATCGGCTACTGTCATCCGACACTAAGGAACCATGAAAATTTTTCATATGGTGGAGGGGCCTCGCAGGCTGAGGGCATGGGCAGAATCCTCGGGGATATCAGTAACCACTAAGGTTCTGCGGCGGCGGCAAGGAGGTGAAAATAGAAGCGAGTACGGAGTCGGAGGAGGCTCAGCCATTTGAGAGATCGAGTACTTTCTGATTCATGGGGAGACCAGCGAGAAGTTGGTTAAGCCTCCATGAGCAGTTTGCGGGATTGGAAGCCTCGAATACCAATTCTCAAATTTTGAGAAGACCACTAATGCCTCCCTCGAGAACTGAGAGACCGCAAATAGAGCTGACTAGAAGCACATAAAACCATATGAAGATGCTTTTCCTAGTGACACGAAGAAGAATCCAGAAAGAGCGCATGTTGATGCGACTCATAAGTGGGAAAAGACTTGGTGGAAAGGCAGAAAAGATGAAAGCCTGAGGAGGAGGAAGGCTCGGGCAATGTTGAAACCTTTGGAGAAAGAAATAAAGAAGGAATGACTATCAAGAAGAAACGAGAGCAAGAAGAAAGCCGAAACAATCGCAGTCCGAACACAGAGAATTTGCGAAATCAAAGATAGAGGAACGATTTGCGAGTTTTGAAAACCTTTTAAGTTGGAGATCGGTATGCCTTTCACGAGTGGTGACTCAGATGCCACTTTATGCAAAAAATTTTGAAAGACATCTTGTATGAGAGTGGAAGATTCTTGAAGAAGGAATTGTGAACCAGCGCAGCTTGCGGTGTTGTGATCAAGAGAGACTTACGAGAAAAGATGAAGGATCCAGGGAGCTTCACCATTCCACCGCACCATTGGAGAGTTTGAGTTTGAAGAGAAAGCTCTCATTATTTCGAGGTGCGTGTCGATTCAATACTTTGATACATTTGCCAAGAAGTTAAGTTTGGGGGCTTGCTCCAGCTCTTGTTACCCTCGAATGGATAGAACCACAGCCAAAACTGAAGAATCATAGAAGATGTCTTTAGTAAAGGTGGGAAAATTTATTTTCTGTTGACTTCATCATCTTTGGATATGGGAGGAAAGATTCACAAGTCCCTTCTTTCTTTGGGATGGCCATTCCTTGCAACTGGAGCAGCTCTAATCGATATGCATAAGGGAATTCTCACTCTCAGAGTTGGAGAAGAGGCAGCTAACTTAAATTTAATTAGAAGTTTGAGGAATTTAGACATAGAAAGGGAAGATATCAGTCGATAGAAGATGTATATGTCGACAACTCACGATTTTACTATGATTATGTGCTCGACTTTCAATCAATGAAAAGAGATGAATTTCGGTATCTTGAGTTTGATTGATTTTACGCACATCAGGTTACATTCTGCGAAAAAGTGATGAGTCTTGAGCAAAATAAGAAAAAAAGGAGACAAAAATGAAGAAAATTTCATCCAAGAAACCGGTGAAGAAGGGCTAGTTTTAAAGGAGTTGCCAAGTCATTTAAAGTAATAGCACTAACATTTGCGAAGTAAACCGATTAATAATTTCTACTAGACTCGGTGATCTTTGAGGAACGGATTCTTCAAATTTTAAGGAATCATAAAAATTACATGGCTTGGTCTATTGAAGAGTTAAGGTATTAGTCCATCAATATGCATGCACAAAATGCGCTGAAGAAAAGTAAAAACCCATTTATTTGAACATGAAAGCCGAATCAGTGTGAAAGAAGTAGTCGGGAAGGAGTTTTCGAATGGTTAAATGTTGGTTTTATCTATGCAATTTCAGGCAGTCCTTAGGTTAGCCCGATCCCGTATGCGTTCAAGAAGAATTGGATTTCTTGCGATCCGCAATGAAAGAAATGAATTAATTCCAGCCGAAGCGACATGATGAAGTATGCATTGATAACGGGAAGTTGAACACGGCGACCGGAAAAGATCATTTCCCTTTGCCGCTTCATTGATCGAGATGTTGGGCCGGTCGCGGGGCGCCTCATTTTTGTTTCTTGGGCCAATTATTAGGCTCTGACAGATTGCAATTGCACCTAAGGACCCGAAAAGACCACATTCACATGCCCTATGGTACCTTTGCCTTGAAGGATGTCATTTGGGATGTCTGATACTCACTACTTTCGTGATGTATGATGTCAATGTTCTCGAGTTTGATTGAGAAGTCATGGAAATTGTATGGATGACTTCACGGTGTATGGGTCAGTTTGAACAATGTCGAACAACACGAAGCTTGATTACTTCAAAGATCACGAGGACAAACATTAGCACTTAGAATTGGGAGAAAATGCCATTTCATGGTAACATAAGGTATTGTTCTTGGTCGCCAAAATTTACCTTCTGGTAGAAGTGGACGATCAATTTGATTAACCCTTGCACCTCCTGACGGTGGGGGATGAGTTTCTTAGGCATCTTTGGATTTTATAGGAGATTCATCAAAAAGTTCTCCAAAAATGGCTTGGACCATATCTGCAGTTGCGGAAGGACCTGAGGTTTAATTTTGATGAGTTCACATATTTTGCCTTTGAAGAAATCAAGATCCAGTTGGTTCAAGCACCTATCATGGATGCTGAGAATGGGATCAAGGATTGATTAATGTGTGATGCCCTGATGATTTCGCAATGAAATTTGTATTGATGAAAGAAAATATTCGAGCCATTATACTATGCTAAGCGAACCTTCAGTAAACCTGAAAACTATTCCACAACTAAAAGGAGATTCTAGCCATAGTGTTTGCTTATGAGAAATTCGAGGCCATACATTTTGGGATCCATTGTTATAGTTCCACCAGACAATGCGTATCAAATATCGATGTCAAAAGGAAGCTAAGCGAGGCGATAAGGTGGGTCAGCAACTGCTATGGTTGTCTGAAATTAAAGAATAAAAAGGGTGTGACAATGTGATGTTGATCACTTGTCGTAGAAATGAATGAAGCAGAAAGGAGGAGCGAAATTAGCAGAGAGAACTTCCCGGATCGAGCAGCATTAGGTGTCGTTCTGACTTATGGTATCGCGTGTGTGAATTACCTAGCATTGGAGTAGTTCCTCGAGGTCGACTACGACGAAAAAGAAAGCTCGGGGTGGCGGCGGAGTACTACATGCGGGATGACCTTGCTATTTAAAGAGTGCGACATGATTAGCAGAAGATGTGCGAGAGGTGAGCGAGTAAAATCCCGAATGAATGCCATGCATCGCCCATATGGGGCATTTTCTCGAGAAAGAACATCTCACAAGATACTCCAGTCTGGATTTATTGGCCCATATCTTCGGAGATTGTGCTGAATAGATTAGTACAGTGATAGATGCCAAAAGATTGGAAATGCTCAGTACTTGAAATGAAATGCCCCTAAAAGGCATAATGGTGGTGCAAATTTTTGATCTTATGGGGAATAGATTTTATAGGACCATTCCCACCGTCATTTGAAACTGTATATCACTGGCAGCGTGGATTATGTTCCAAATGGTGGAAGCTGTGCTGTCAAGGAATGATATTAATACAGTTGTGAGTTTCTTACAAGATATTTTGGCTTGATTTGGAACACGGAGACTATTATTAGTGATGGGGAAGCCATTTGCAAACAAAATATTTACGAAAACTCATGAGCAGTATGGGATCAAGCATATAAGGAGTCCTAGCTTATCATCCCCCGGAAGCGATGACAGGCAGAGATTTCAACGGGGAGATTAAAGAATCTGTAAAGGCTATAAGTTCAAGCGGGAAGGATTGGTCTTCCAAACTTGATGATGCACTTTGGGCTTATAAGGTGCATTCAAAACTCCCGTTGGAATGTCCTAATACGAGTTGTCTTTGCGAACATGTCATACCCACCTCCCAGAAGCTGAGTCACAAAGCTTTGTGGGCCATCGAAGCTGAACTTTGATTTTAAAGCTGCAAGAAGAGGAAACGCTCCAATGAATGGCTGGAAAGAGCGAGAAATGAAGCCTCCCAACCAAATGCTAGAATAAGCAAAGGACAAAACAAATAAATGGCATGATCAGAGGATTCTAAGAAGAGTTCAGAGCGAGGGAGAGCGGGTTCTTCTTTTAACTCAGTTGAAGTTATTTCGAAGTTAAAATCAAATGGGTGGACAAGTACACGGTAGTGTCAAACCTTTACATTTAGACAGTAACATTAAAGGCGATCTTTGGGGAAGAATTTAAAGTCAATGGACAAGGCGAACCATTATCAGCATGCGAGGAGGAAAGGAAGGAACTCAGGTGGTTCATTATGAGAGAGAGAAAGAATCAAAGCAGAAAGTCCAGCTAGAGACTAAAAATGGAGCAGCTTTGTGGAAGGCAATCCACATCAGTTTGATTTTAATCATTTTTTTAGTTTGTTATAATTCTGATTTGTGTGTTTAAATTTCTAATAACTCATTGTGATTTTACTAATTTTGATTTAAAGATTAGGTAAAAGTTTTGCGGGATAATGAAGATTGAGATGTAGAATCAAAGGGCTCTAAGTAGAAGTAACAACTTCCGTGATAACTCAAAGAATTCACGCAAAGAGCTATCGGAAAAAAGGGAGCATTCTTTTTCCCTATACAAATTTCGTGGAAATTGAATAGTATATGTTCAATTCGTCGCAGAAATGGTTACTTTACGATGAGAATCGCTAATTAATCAAGAGCAAAGTTGTCTCGTTCATTAAATTTGCGTACCAGATTAAAGCCGCGATAAAACTTATGTCGCGACAAAAACTCAAGTCGCAATGTATTGATGTCAAGACCACGCATCAAGGAAAGGGCGTTATTGCAAACTAAAGGTTATGTCGCATGGTAAATTCAGTCGCGACGTAAATACCGGTCGTGACAAGAGTAGTTCTTCAAAGAGCGATGAGGTCGCGACAAATTTAACAATGTCGCGAGATGCCCGATAAACGCAGCTCCTTTATGATGACTTGTCCTCCCACAGCTAACTTATGTCACATAAACAATATTATGTCGCGAATATTAAAAGAAAAGTTACACTGGCAGTTTTAATTTCGCCTCTAAATTTAATGACAAACACATATCAAGAAGATGAATTTAAGTCGCGATGTCGGAATAAATGAAATAATAAATAGCCTACAATAATAATTGAATTGCAACTCGTTGAGAAACTCTTCATTATCATCTCCTTCCATGAAGCAAACTAACTTCTTCATCTTCGTGATCTTCCCAAGTTTTCGATTCTCGCAAACCCTAAATCCGAAGCTACTTCCAAAAAAACCTTCCGATTTAAATGGTCGAACCTTCAATATCATCCCAAATTCTGAACTAAACGCGAGGAGTATACCCAAACTGAAGGGAAGATCATCTGAATTCATAATGGAGAATGTGCCGTTTGGTCAAATTGTAAGTCCAATCCGCTTACTCAAGAATAGAGAATGATGCAAGGTCAGGGACCGTGATGATGATCCGTAGCTGAAAAGTCAAATATGGGTCTGGGGGTAGTTTTCTTGGGCCAAAATAGGTTATGGACGAATTTTGAGATTTTCTAAGTTAATAAAGGTGAATTTATGGTATATAAGGGGAAAAGCGTATTTAGGAAGGTTTGCAGTATGGAACAAGATTTGGAAAGTTTTGGGTCGAGGTTGAAAATTTGGTTATGGAAAGTTTAAAGAAAAGATGAGATGGCGAGGAGGTAGAAGCTCAGACAAGAGTGAGCACACTCAATGAAACGATCCACACAGATCAATACGGAGTGAAGGCCATTAATCAACTATGGATTCGTCGATTTGATAAGCCTGACGGCGACTTCGCCACCAAGGAATCCACCTAGGTATGAGAAGCCACTCGAACTCGGTCTCAAGGGAATCCACCCAAGAGATAAGAGAACAAGAGAGAACTCTAAAAAAGAGAACTGAAAATATTATTAAACTTGAACTGATTTTTAGTGACTTGCATTAGGTAAGGAGATACCATACTTTCTAAACTTCCAAAGCAACTTCTACTTTAACTAGGTAAAAAGAAACTTCTTAAATTACAAAAACAACTTCTACTTTAACTAGAAAAGAAACTTTCTTAAATTACAAAAGCAACCCTAAAAGAAAACTTAAACAAGAAGAAAATCTTCCAAACAATAAAGCAACTTTCTAAAATAAATAAAGCAAACTTTCTAAGATAAATAAAGAAACTTTCTAAAATAAATAAAGCAAACTTTCTAAATAAATATATGTAGCCTCCACACTGTGTTTCATCTGTCCGACCATCGTTGCCTCCAAGGCCCAAATGAGGTCCAAAAAAGGAGTTTTCACATGTATTCAAAAATCTTAACTCCAATCCACCTTCCACAATTAATGAATCCCTAACAGCTATGCTAGATGCCCAAGATCAAACCCCTGATAGCTGGAAAAACCTGTCCTCAAGTCTCATCATGATAAGGCTCCCAAATCCTTAACCTTGAATGTAGGCAAGATATTGCAAATACCGGACAATTAAACCTTGTAAGCATTCTTATGATCTTCTTAATAATCTGGAAGAACCATCTATTCTCAGGCACAACTTGGAACACCTCTTTTTTTTTTGATAAGTAGGAACACCCTTTTATCATGTGTATCTAATCCATCCTCCCGATCAAATACCGGGCCGTTGATAACCTCACATGCTTCTGTCATTTGTTCCACTCCTTGCCTCTAGTCCTTATTTCCCAGCGAAATAAAAATGTTGTCGAAAGCTCGCAATCAAAACACATACCTAAGATCCATCTTTTTCTATGCACCAACATAGTGGGAACCATAGTGTTTCACTCTGAATGTCTTGTCAAGAAAACAATTAACTTGTGTTTAAACTCTGCATGCTCCTTAGGCTCTTCATAAGAGGCTAGCTTATTAGAAAACCAAACTGTGAAGGAGGTCTATTTGATGTTGAATACCCTCAGGTGGAAACCGTGGTATTTTCTGTATCAGACAAACAAATTTATAATCGATTTCTGCTTCGTGAGAATCTTTCACTTTCGCCACCAACCAAAGTCGCCAGATTCAAATATCTTGATTTTCAATCGTAATTTGACTGCAGGAACTCTTCCTTAGTCTTCTGATATGTTATCTCACTACTTCTTCAACATCCAACTTATATTTTGACAGCAGTGATTTGTTCTCATCGCCTTCTCGGGAGACATAGATCTGATCACTTGTTCAACATCTTCTTCCTTTGCTTCATCTTCCTACCATAATCGCTTTTCGCTAGACATCTTAATCAATATGCCCTAACCCTTGGCACTTAAAACACGTTCGACTTAGAAGCCAATTGTAAAGGCTTCACTTTACTTGAGTAGTTTCTACCACTAGATCAATAACAACCTCAACAAACCTCTGCTTGGGCCACACTCTTAGTCGTAGTAGAGTTTCCATACTTTTAGTCCAAACCTTTCAAAGCAAGTCACTCACTGAAGATCTATATATTGCAAAAATAACTCTAGCAATACTAGATCTCAAACCAGCAATGTAGTGGTGGGCTATGCATATTTCCTCGGCCTCTTGCAAGTCTCCTTTGATAATCAAGTTTATAATCTAGTTTGATTATCTTCCACACCAAATCTCGCTGCTTAAAGTTCTGAATTTCGAGGTAGATGTCTTCGCAGCTAAAGGGAAGGTACTCCTTTTAGTTCTTCTTCATACTCTCAAGTTTGAATCTTCTTTACTCATCTCTTCACGTTGTCTCTTCATGTTTTTCCACCAAATCAGAAGCATTTCGCACATCTTTGTGGCAGCCACCAACTTCACTTTTTCACGCTCAGGGGAATCCATATAATACTGGAAACATAAGCTCAATGAGATGAGTTTCAACCCAAAATTTATCAGATCCATCCTTCCATCGACTCGAATGTTAAATTTTGATCGAATCTAAAGTTTTTCATCAGAAGCACACGCCTTCATAATCTTCATTCCGGGTAGTAGCAATCATACCTCCCATGATA